>JBAMNC010000869.1:637500-1837500 GCA_037902135.1 Cetoscarus ocellatus | reverse complement strand
CTGGCAGGTAATTGGATGATCATCCCGTTAATAAACATTTATTACAGACCAATCAGATAATGCTGAGGAATTTTACTACTGTGTTTAATACTCAAATGTTCAATTAAAAAAATACACAAATGCCATTGCATAGCATAAGTTCACACACAAGAAAATTGCCTTAAACATAATTTTCATATACAAATATTTATTTCTTTTTTGATAGAAAAAATATTCTCTAAAACTTTTTTCTCTATACATAAATAGGAAAAGATGTTTATTTACAGAATATTGACCAGTCATATGGTAGTTTAGTGCATGACTGACTTCCATTTTGATTCAAAGAATGCAAAATTTTCCAGATGAAATGTGCCAAGAAAGGTTTAACCATTTTTTTCCTTTTCAGGGGAGAGGGAGGCTGCTTAAAATAATCTGGTAAATGTCTGCGCTTGTTTGTGCTCTGTCAGAATAAATCAAAGTGGGTAAATAAAAAATAGCTATAACATGATCATACATTTAAAGAAATTATTATTCACACCATCAAATATTTCTGCCAAGTTTTTCTCTGTATCTAGAAAATGTGAACTTTTTTTTCAGAACTTTAAGCCTCTATGTCCTAGTTTTTTGTACATTTTGTATACATAGAAAATAGCACTTATTCCTATATGCCAAAAGAAAGATCTCTTTCTAATTAGAATGTGATAGTCATGAAACTAATTCTAGTACATTTTCAGTTATTCATTTATTTTATGCTGTCTTCACAATGTAAAGAAATATCATTGAATCCCCGCTGATCTCAAGGAGAGTTGGATGGTTTTCCCAAGGGTTTAAAAACGAAAAAGATAAAATGATAAAATTCTAAAATTTGAAGCCTATTTACAGTAGTTTAGAAACACAATGAAACAGGGATATTGTAGGTATAAATGTGAACATTTTTGAAAAAGTCTGACATTTTTATTACACAAAGCACCATATGAGTACAAAGTTAAGAATTAATCTGAAAAATTAAGACCTCATTTTATAAAAAATTATGATGGGAAAATAACCTTGAAAATAAAAAACATGCATGTCCCCAGAAAGGACCAATTGGACCTTAGGGTTAATTACAAGCAATTAGATCTTCAGAACAAGACACATATTCTTTGAAAACTATAAAAATGTGACAGAGAATTCATTTGGCAATCAATTTCATACTTTAACATCAAAAGATGCTGATTTGTTGCCCACAGTTACACTGACATGATGTTTCTAGGCTGGTGCTGACTCGTTGAAAAGTGCAATACGCCACAGAGGATTAATAAAACATAGGCTCTATTATAAAGTCGTCATGTATGACAAGGTTATGGCCATATAAAATTGACCTTAAGTGTCCACAAGATACTGCTGCTGTACTTCATCAATTAATTACCCCAGTCAGGCACATTGAATTATGCAATGAAGATGAGAATGTGCCTATGATACAACATAACTAATACTGTATGTAGTCCATTATATTGGGAGTGAACATCAGAGAAGGGCGTCAGACAGATGGTTGTATGGACATGTGTCTTACCGAATGCTGTTTGTGACTTAGCAGTAAGCAGGGAGGGAAAGCTACTGTAGTGTCTCTCATCTGGGCAGATGAAAGTAACGAGTGAAACAATAGATATGAAGCTCCCATAAATGGGCTCTAATGGGAGATAGAGAAACCAAGGGAGGCATGAACAGGAGGCAAAAACAACAACATGGAGGGGGGATGCTAGTGTTAGAAGAGAGATGGTGGTCTTATTTTATCCTTCATGGACAAGAAGATTTTCATCAATTACCTCTTCCCTTTTACTCCATGTTCCTGTTTGTGCACTTTCCATACTGTTGCTCTTTTAAAGGGATGTTTGTATCTACTACAAAGAGATTTGAAAGGCTATACCACACAGCAAATAAATGTTTCGCAGAAAATAAAGACAGCACACTCTTTGTTCTTTGCTAATGTTTACCCTTTCTGAACACTATAGTAACGTAATACCTCCAACAAGCCTGCATTAACAAAATAAGGAACACAGCTCTGGACCACCTGTGTGCTACAAGGATTCCTTCTGATAAAGTTGTAACTCAACCAGTGCAAAATCAGATGGATAAATCATGGAGGAGTACCTTGGTTTCAAGGTTTGTTGTATACTGCATTTGTTCTTACTATCTCCGGTACATAGCCAAAGCCTTGTGCTCTGACACAAGCTCTCACCCCATGCCTACCTACTCAGCTTTTAAAAATGTCTCAACTAAATGCCACCCATCAAGGTAGAATCTTTACAACCTTAAACTGTGTTAAAGGCTGACTTTTACAGTGCTACGTTTGGCTTCAAGTAGCAAAGCTAGTGACTGATTTACACAACTTTCCTCTTAAGAATTACAGTAGCTGTCTTTTCCTTACTGCTGAAATTCTTCAACACAACAAATCTGCATACAAGACTTCATTTCATCTGCCTGCAAATATCAAAAGTTCACCCACATTTTCACTACCCAAAGATAAAAATAAAATAAAAATTTGCAGGTGATAGAAGTTTTAGGTGGAGAATGTTTTTACTGCTGTGGTCCTTTTTCTTTATCCCAGCTGATATTGGGTGAAAGGTGGGTTACACCCCGAACTGGTCCTGGACCTCATAGAGAGACGAACAACCACTCATCCACACCTAAGGGCAATTTGGGATGATGTATTAACCAAATAAGCATGTTTTTGGTCTGTGGGAGGAAGCTGAAGTACCTGGAAAGAACCCATGCATGCACAGGAAGAACATACAAACTCCATACAGAGAGGACCTGACCAACACGGGTTCAAACCAGCAGGTATGAGATATGTGAGGTATGTGCACTACCTACAGCGCCACCTTGCCACTCTTTTTTTATTTTGAAGAAGCAAAATCATGTAAATGTTTGCTTGTCTGCCATTTATCACGATGAATTAATTATTATCACCTTATTTTGCCACTGCTCCTATATGTTGTGATTTTTCAGTGTTGTGTAAGCCCATGTGCCATGGCACCTCTACTGGGTGCACGGCAGAACTGATAATGACAAGGTACTACTACTACTACTTTGAGTGCTACATTTTTGTACATGTTAAATGTATTGACCTCTGCCAAGACTTACTTTGAGAAATCAGCAAGCAATTAAGCATTTAAGCTGCTGACATCACACAGAAATTATGAAGAAAATGGTCTTATGTTTGGTAAGATCCGCCAGATGACTCACTTGGCAAGACCAACCGAAACACACGGGAGAGCCCCCCTCCCAATGCAAATGGGATAAAACAATAGGCTTTTAAAGCCTTTGAAAGCAGCATAAAAACCATGGAGGCTACTTGCTCCTACACTGATGTAAAGTAAGGACCCTACTAATCCTTTGAACTTATACTTTGACTGTAAAGCCTCACAGACAGCTAAGTGGAAAGGTTGATAGTTGTTTTCCTTGCATTTAAGCCAGAAATTCCTTATTTTCTCCTTCAAAATAACAGCAAAGTGTCTATCATAGTTATTAAAGGATATATTACAAGCTTATATTAGCATATTACAGTTGCCAGTTACCTTTCACAACTTTTGAAAACTTTCTTTGCATGTGCATGCTTGTCTATGTGTTTGGGTACAAGAGGAAATGAAATGAAAATCTCATGAGAGGATAAAAAAAACATAACATTGGAAAAGCCTTACATTGCTTCTGCTGGACATGGAGTTCACATAAAACTGCATGTAGCAAACTTATTTTTTTAAAGAAACTGGTCTGTTCCAGTAATGGCTCATGTTTTAAGTCAAAAAAAGCATGAACACCATGAAAGCCTGGAAGCCATTTATGTTCACAGGCATGAATTCCAGTGAACAAACAACACACTACACATGAGCAATTTTAAACTGTAAGGTAGCTTTAAGCTTCTCTGGTGTACACCTGTGATGAGTATATAGATGGGAATGAAACAAGTGCTGGCCATGAGCCTGCACCAAAAGGATAAACATTCTCCTTAAATGTGCTGAAACACACTGAGACAGAAAAAAAATAACAGATGAGATATGGATCACAGGCAAGAACAGCAGAGGAGTGAACAGGTGGTGCGCAGAGTTTGTGTACAAGCCAAAACACTGATCCACACTGTGGGACGCTGGGCAGCTAGGCAATTAAGGTGTATCTGTAGGTCACTGACCAGACTGGACGCTAATGGAAGTGTGTGTATTTGTGTGCCTGTTGCAGAACTCCTTATTAAAGTATCACAAGTGTCCAAAATGTTTGCCGTAAAATGTGTGATTCAAGCACAGTACATGGCTAAAGCTTGCTATCCTAATATAACAAATTCCCTGCAATTCAAAAACATGCTGATTTGCCCCCCATTAGCTCTGTGTACAGTTCACTTACCGGTCTCAGACAGAAGCTTGATGGATTCCAGTACACGCTCAGTGTAGACCCCAGGTTCGTAGTTTTCCATCTCAGCATTAATGATGTGCACCACACGGGCAGCTCGGCCACGGATGGCTCCAGCAGTTCGGTCAAGAGTGTCCACATCTCCCTCTTGCAGGGCAATTACACATTTGTTGACATCCTCAAGGATGTGGTTCTCTTAAGAGGGCAAAAAGAGGGACAGTGGTGAATGGGACAGAAGGGACATAAGGCTGTGTCTTTACGGTTTTATGATTTGGACAATAAGAAATCTACTTTTTAAAGTGTTTGCTGATAAAAATAAAAAAATCAACCATGCTTATCTTCAGAGACAAAACACAATGGTTATTTTTTTCCCTGAACTAAGACACGTTGTTCTAGATCAGGGGTTTTCCAAACTGTGGGATGGGGGCGGACTGCTGCTCGCAGGTAGCCTTGCAGAGCACATGGACCTGCCCGATTCATTGTCTGAAATCCTGCATGTCCGTCTTGCCAACATCCATTGTCCAGTGACTTCACCGGCTAAATGCCTAACGGCTCAATCACGAAAGAGAGGCGGGAGCTGCGGCAAGACGACAACAGGAAGTGACTGCATGTTTGAAAACAATGGCGGCTCCTGAAGTGGTCTCCGTGGATGCAGCAATATCTGCTGTTTTAATCCGAAATGGACCAAATTTTTTCTTTAAAAGAGGAGCAAAGAACGTCAATTAAAGTTTTTCTTAAGGGAAATCATATTTTTGCTCTTCTCCGGACTGGGGATCACTGCTGGGAAAGTGGGAGAGAACACGGAAATCCTCCTCGTTAGTCTATGGTCTTTATGGTTACTCAGTGATACTTGCCGAAATATGTTCTACTCAGAAGTTTACCAGGAGAACTTGGTGGGGGTTGTCTTTGACAAGGTTCATGTCACATATAAGTGGTAAATGATACATCTGTGCTGTATAATTTAATGTAAGACGATGTTCTCTAAGGACTGAGATGTAATTTAAGCTAACGGTTAACAACAGCGGGAGCTGCTACGTCATATTGTGGATGATGTGGATTGGTCTGTGATGAGTGTGACAAGCAGAACGATCGTCCAATCACCAGCTGCTGTTTTTTTGAAGGTTCTGCCCTCTGAAAACATTTTCGTATGGCTCTTTCCCAAGTGGACAAGTGAAATATTTCTGTGGCGAATATATGGAACTGTCCGTCTGGCGTGTCAGGTTAGCTCGCAGGCCAGTTGGTTCACAGCAAGTTGTAGAAATAAAATTAAAATTTTTGATTAACAAAAGGTGCAATGTTAATCATCACAGACAAACTATAATGGCTAATATTTTCCTTGAACTAAGATGGATAATTCAAGATCAGGGGTGTCCAAACATCAAGTTGTAGGACTAAAATGAAATTTAGCCAACCCTAGAACATGGGGTTTGTGTTTAATGGGTACATTAAATTAAATGGATGGCAGCATTAAATGGATGCACAAGCTGCACTCATTTCTCTGCCATGTACTTTGTCTCAAGGTCCAGTGTAAAATCAAGAGTGCTAAATATCTTACGGGACAAACACTTCCAAAAAGTTTGTCATTTTGAATTGTTTTTGTGTCTGAATGTGGACATATAATGTTAATGCCTTAGGCTGTACAAAAAATTGGTATCATTATAAGAGGTAGATCCAGGAGTAACCAGGGCCCCCTGAGATCAACTGGCCATCCAAAAGACGTTGACATTGATCATTTTTTCCCCTGCACCATCATCAGTGAAAAAAATGGGAAGGTTGTCTAAATCTAAATTACTTAGGACGACATGATCAATGTGGCCCAGTAATTTTTTTTTTTACTTTTTTGTGTTTGGCCCTCCGTGACAATAAATAAATAAATAAATAAATAAATAAATAAATAAATAAATAAAAGTTTGGGCACCCCTGCTCTAGATGAAAACCTTTAGCTTTGAACATATATACATTTATGTTACATATGTCAAAGTATACCCTACATTTGCACAAGCATCCTAACAGATAGATAGGTATTTACCTTTACATTTAGTGTTTAGGGCTTTTTTAGTTTATTTTTTTATAGGACTGCGGTTAGAGTTGGAAACTCATGAGAGAGATTTGGGAATCACAGGCCGAATTTGACACCTGATTTGAGGATATTAGTCAGTGTAGTGAGGCACACAGACATGAACTATTCCCACTGGCAGTCTGGAGTTTAGTATTTTTGAAGCAGGGTTGTATAAGGTACTCAAACAATCTTTATTTGTATAGCCCCAATTCATTTTCAAGTGTTTTCTCAATAGAGCAGGCTGAAACCATACACTACACGAACACAGACAGACACACACACACACACACCCCCATACCCACCCCCACACACACACACCCACACCAAACCCCACACCCACACACATTTATATATTGGGAGTGCTAGCATTGAAGCTTAAGTACGTAATACAGTTTCTGGTATGTGTCTGGCTTAGTATGAACATACAGACAAAACAGAAGAAAATGTAAACAGACAAAATGAAGAAATCCACTGGTAATCTTTCCTTTGTAATCTCTTTGTCCTGCTCCCTGGTTTTGTACATTATCTAACTTGCTTTATCTGCTCTTTCTTTAAATAATTTCATGGTGTCTTATTTGTCATTAAAATTTGATATTGTTTTTTTAACAAAACGGTCACACAAAATCTCCATTCAACTTCAAGTTAAAAGTAATGAAATACTATTTTGAGTGGATCTGAGCACAGCAGCCAGTGAAGATTTTGAGCAGCAATTTTTCATACCTGACACAGACAGGAAGTCATCTACAGAGGTGATGTCATCTACTGCTTCGGTCAGGATGCGCACCTGCTTCTCCCACTGGTCCTTGAAAACGTCCATGTTGTCCTGAGCCACTTTGCTTTGGGGGCGGGCTGCCAGAGTGAGCGCAGCATTGATCACCTGGAACAAGAAAATGTCAGATAATTTAAACAAGATTTACAGTCTATTGCTCTAGTTTGAACAGATAAAATATAAAAACACTGCACCATGCTTGCAACACTAATAGAACCTGTTGCATAACACCAGGTTGGCAAGCTGGCTTGCTATTAAGGAGGTCAACTCCAGGTCAACTCCAGGGAAAGTACAACTTCCTTTGAAATGTACATGGCAATAATGCTGCATTCCAGTTGATCTTGGAACCGGGTTAGTCCGAGTTCCAAATTACATGACTTCACTGGGAACGCCCCCTTTTGTTGAAATTTCCCACTTCGAAGTTGGATGTCCTTCAGCTACCCCAACTCTACCTGCTCGTAACTGGAGCGCATCTAGCTGGGATCTGACATAATTCCCTCTTTCCTTTTTCAAGTTTTGATGTTAATGGAACGCATCATTAGTCTGCTGCATTTTACTTGCAGTGTAAGTGTCCATATTTTGCTGCCCATTGCAGAAATGCTGACTTTCGGAGTCACGTTACACGGGCAAAGAAAAAAGTTGCAGATACAGGATGGAAGTGTCTCTAGTTGCATTACAATTGGAAGCTTTGATTCTCAGATCTGATTCTTTTGTCAGATCTACTTCTCTGCTTTAGCCGTTACCATTTCTCTTCAAAATGTGCTCTGTGTCAGGCCCCATGGTCAACTAATCACAGTCCTGACTAAAACACACCATACCTGACCTGCTCTGGACTCAGTTTGAGATTAAAAATTGACCTGTATGAAAAGCCACCCAATGGTCAATCAAATCTCCGACCACAGAGCTTTGTGTGCTTTAAACCACATTTTACTGAGAGAATAAAATTGATTTGAAAGCTTTTACAGTAAATTCACAGTCACTGTTGTTCAAAAACCTACCAATTTTCACATACTGAGCACCCCTGATCCAGCTCTGTTCTCACTCTGTGTGAAACACTCTGTTGTCGCCCCTGTCAATTTTGAGTCCCCCTACCCTATGTGGGCCCAGTCTGCTCTGATTAGCTGACAGGTCCTCTCTGAAGTAACTGGTCAGCTCAGCGGGGTTCAGGGACATTTTCAGTGGCCCAAAGTGGGAGGACATCACAGCAATAGATCTAACTAAGGGGGGAGGGGTAGTCAGCAGCAGGGAGGCTATGGGCATTGTTCTGAAGAAGAGAGGGAGAAGTCCTGATTATGCAGACTATGCAGGAAACAAATTAAACACACTATAGGGCATATTAAACTAACAAAACATAAAATGATCTTTTTAAAGCCCTGTATCAACTCATATACAGTACCATTGATGGTATACATAACATATAAAGTTTTAAACTGTCATATATGCTAATAAATTCCTTCACCAAATGTATTAATGGACACTATGATCAAAGTTATTGTGCACTAATACTTTGTAAACTCACAGACTGACTTTGTTTTATCAGATTCCTTTGCATTTGTTGCTGCAGCTACATCAATTTTAGCCTAACATACTGTATCTGTTTTACATATAATTCTCAATTTCAATCAACATTTTCACAAAATTTGATGATAGTGATGATTTGGTACTTGTGGACTTGGCTGCTGAGTCAAAACCTTGCAGACTTGTATCTGACATGAAACGTGACCCAAATCTGATGTAATAAGATCAGATTTCACCTAACTCAAACTGTTCACACTGACCTGAAAAATCAGATATGAGCAAAAAACAAAATTCAATATCTGTGACTTTGATCTGAGCAGACATGAATTTCTATGTGCTGAGGCACCTTCATGGTTTTAAAAATGTAAACTGATTAACTATCCACATGTACCATGATTTAATGCTGTGGGTTTGCAGTAAACTTGAAGTTTCCTTTTTAAGAGATTTAAAACTATTAAAATGCATTTTAAAAAGACGAAAAGCCGTAGATGGATATCATAATTTGATCATTATTTTTAAACAAATTGCAAACAGCATAAATGTGTAAGTCACATGAAAACAAAATCATAAATAGAATTGTAATAAATATTGGTAAAAGACCCATGGGTGTATTATAAAATGTTTGTATCTTACAGATTAAAGGGAGCAAGGTTATCACTTCCAAAAATAAGAATCTTAACTTCAAGGGTCTGCTCGGTGTAAGATAGAGCATCTGGCTCTGTGCCAAAGGCGATCAACACTTCAGAGGATTTTGTGATTTAATGATGAAAATAAAAAAGGGTCGAATTAGGTCCCTTTTTCCTTTATTTTTAGATTAGCCCACTGAGACTCCTTACATCAATAGAATTAAACACATTACTAGGTCAGCTTGAGCCAGAAAAAGTCTTTTTTCTGCCCCTGCTGTTTTCTCCACGTGTGTTTCTAATACAGTTTTAGTTAAATGAATCTGATGTGATAAAAGAGACGGTCTGATCTGGGCTGAGTTAATGTGTGCATGTGAACGTGTGTGTTTGTGTGAAGATAAGGGACTCTACCTTGAACAGATGGAAATATTTCTCTTTGTTCCACTCTCTCTTTGTTCCTTTTTCCCAATCACAATATCTGTCTCTCTTTTTTTCAACCGTTGTGTGTTTAGCATGCCAAGAGGTATCAGCAGAAGGTTTTTACCCCCAAGTTCTCTGTGTAACTGGGTCTCAGCAGGTGTGCAAAGCGAGACCAAACAGTGGATCCTAAATCTTACATTCATCCGCCCTGCTCCAGTTCTCTTGTTGGGTCCCTTGTGAATGAGGCCTACAGTTAACCTTGGAAACAATGGATCGATTTTAAACTCCTCCTTTGCTTGCATCCTGAGAAACAGCACTTCAAGGTCCACCTACACAGTATTCACACTATTCTGGCATCCAAGATTCTCTCTTTTTTATCCATCGCCATTACAGCATTAATAACTCATTTTATCAAATCTGCAGTTAATTAAGGATAATATTGAATGACCAAAATGCAGTGCTGATCATGAAAAGAGATGTCTATGGGTTCAAGATAATTTGTACTTACCTGTGGACATAAACTGTCAATTTGGGTTGCTGCCATTCGAACCAATTTCACGCCCTCTTCATTGTTGGAGATGGAGCAAGCAAGGTTAGCCACCTAGAAAAAATAAAGTGACATAATTAAATTGATGCTGCATGCCTGTTTCAAGACCACTCAACCCACAAAAAAGCCATTGCTTTCAACATCAACAGAATCTTTACTGAAAAGCTTTAGCTAACTGGGAACATAATTCAGGACTTAGCTGCTGATTGCGATTGCTAATGATGCTGAGTGTGTGCCACAGTGAGAGCATTTTTGTCTTTGTTTGCATTTCAGCCATGAAAGAGAGGTGGAATACAAGCACTTCAACCTCCGTCTGTGGGTGTTTTCAAATAAAAATGTTGATATTTGACAACGCTTTATCCCAGTTTCATTATTAAAGACTGGATGGTGGGGTCACGTCCTCCCTCAGATTGTACAGTGTGGGTCAATGAATAGTGTGCACCGGCTGTACAGTGTAAAAGTTTCAGTCACAGTGTCATCGGTGTATTTTGATCTGGCCAGTGGTGATAGCTGGTTAAAGCATGAGTCTACCATACTTCTCCAAAGATGATTAAAATGAGAGTGCTTAATGTCCTTTAAAAACTCTGCAGTCCCTGGTAAACCTCATTTTAATGACTGCTTTAAAACATTTTAAATTCATCTAAATGACACATACTAGCATATGTGCATATGCATACAGTGCATTTCCAGATTTTAGGCTCATTAATTCATGACTCTATTAATGGTTAAATTGTGCATCTATACCCACTGTATACAAACAAACCATAATGTGTTTAATATTCATATTTCTGTGAAAAAGCCAATTCAAATGTTATTTCCAAGAAAATCCTTGTTGATGGAAAATGAACCAAAGCCTACATTCATCTCATTTTGTTGCTTGATCATCCTCAAACATAATTAGAATAGATAGACAATGTCAGTGTTGATGACACAGCTGTCAGTTCCCTTTTTGTAATGGACAGTAGGTGGAAATAAATATGCAGATGAGCCGTGGATGACACAGATGTTGCGTCAGTCCAACAGATATCTTCCAGCAGAGCCCTGATTGAACACATCTCTCTATGATTGCATTGAAATTACTACAAAGCCAGCCCATGTCAAGGCTGGATGTGATTTATTAAAGGACAAAGCACAGGTTAGGGTAAAGCACTCGGCTGCTGCGTGGTAATTTGATCCATTCAGATCAAAAGTGGCCAAGGTGACAAAACATGCATAAGAAAGCCTCAGTCACTGGGTTGACATTTTCAGCATGCCTGTGATGCATGACCAGCATGCTTTAAATAAAGAGGTGTTGGCGGTGCAAAGAGCTGCTTTATTGTATAATTAAGCTGCCAGATGGTTTTATATGCAGAACAGCCTTTGCAGTGATTTATGACTGCCTCTCTGGCATGGCATAAAGAGTTGATAAAATTTTTTGTAAAAAGGTGAATACCATGGGTGCTTTAATGGATTTACACCATGACTTTTCATACAATTTCTTTATGACAGAAACCTACGCAGTACACTGTATTCCCTCATGAGGTCTTCATATTTCTCCACAGTATCACTGCACTTCACAGCTAATTTTCATAACTTCCAAGCTCTGTATAATTCAATACCATCCTTAAGAAAATCAGATTTCAGCATGAGCTTTGAAACTGAGCTAAGCAGACACATGCCTGTTGGCAGCAAAAGGTGCCAGTCTGCATTAGCACTTCTAGTGCTCACATGTCACTGTTTGAGTTAAATTGAGGTAAATCAAATTTGTGTTCGAGGACTCTTGCTTAGAGCTCTGTCTCTTTACTCATGACAGCAATGAGCGCATTGATGGATTGCAGTCCTTTATGTGAGGCACTGTGTGTATGTGTGTGTGTGGGTGTGTGTGTGTGTGTGTGTAATTTGAAGAGTGGGTGGGGGTGGGTGTGTGTGTGTGTGTGTGAGAGAGAGAGAGAGAGAGAGAGAGACAAGGAGTAATAAGAGTGATTGGGACTTCGTGTTTTACGTAAACATGAGTGGCTGCCTATTGAGGAGGAAAAAAAAACATATGCAGCTCAATATACAGGATAATATCAGCATAACTGCAGTCCCCAGCATTCACTCAGGGTTATGTATGACAATAAACCAGGCAGGAACATTTCCAGAACTTTTATTAAGACGTGGCATGCCTGTAATCTCCTTCTTGTTTTTGCAGTAAAGAAAATTGCTCCAATTTAAGATAAAATGGAGGTTAGTTTTATTTCTCTTTTTTGTTAGACTATCTAAAGCTGGTGGATGCACTCTACTGTTTAGTTTTATTGGGTTAACTCTTTCCATTTTATTGGCAGAGAAACAAATATTAAATTTGTCTGTTTAGTTGTCACTGAACATATTAATGGGACAGTTGTGGCACAAATGTAGAGGAGAGTCAGGGGTTTGAGTCCCAGCTCCTGCAGTCACCATATATATATATATATATACATATCTATATATATATATATATATATATATATATATATATATATACATATATATATATATATATATATCTTGATGTCTTGATGTCATTGATGTGCATTAGTCTCCAAATCTTCACATCCTACCAACTATTGGGTAATTTTGTTAAGCACTTTTACACCCTTCAATTTAATTTGTCTGAAATGCTCTTTATAGATTCAGATTCTTTGACTGATTGACTAATTGATTGATTAACTCTAAAATAACATAATCAGATATTTGGTTGATCATTATGCTACAACTGCTGTCCTTTTTGCCTGAAATAGAGGAGTGTTCACTAAATACTCTCAATTCTGAGTACTTTTTAAACTAGGCACTTTTACTTGAGTAGATTCATTAAATTCTACTTTTATATTTGCTGAAATTAATCAAAGCTATTGAGAAAAATATTTGATTGTGTAAACAAGTTTGCCAGTTTGCCCTCTGTCCCTTCGCCTCTCATGTGCCTACTGAAGCAGTCAGAATGCTGCTAATCAAGTCTATTCACCATTTACCATAAATATTTACTACTTCAATGTGAATGAAAAACCCACTGTGAGAGACCTTGTGGAAAAATATTTTTGTATCACTAGGTTTATTAGATTAAATACCAAACAAACTTTTCTAAAATAACTTGATGTGTTACTTCCCATGTCTCCATGAGGCAGACAGCCTCCAAAAAACAGGACAAAGGTTGGAGCACTATTTGCTATTTTATCTCCCGCTCCAATTACTGTACAATTGCACTATGTGACCATTAGAAACAGTATTCTGTTTCTGGATTTTTTTTTTCTCTTACAAAGATTCTTTCCTCTAGTTCTGCTCAGACCCAGCGGCTTTCCGACTGCTTCAGCGGGCCCATGTGAGGCAAGGGGCAGAGGGCGATCTGGAGATTGGAAACATGCCCAGCAAGCCCACTCCCTCTTACCCAACATAGAGGGCTGGGCCAGGGCCAATGCTGCAACATGCCAGCCAAAACTACTAATTGCAATTATCTGAGGAAGTGCCTCTCCTTTGAGCTTTTATTTTTTTTTCTTTCCACAGAGAGAAGGGAAAAACTAAGACAGAAGGTCTGAGGCTCCTCCGCTCAGGCCTAATGCTTATATGGTCAAGGATGTTTGAAGAAAATATGCAATTTAAAGATGTTTGTGTGTTTGTGTGAGTGTGCCTGCCCCAGTGTGCTGGGAAGAGAGCATGAACGAAGGAGCAAGAACAAGCGAAAGAGAGAGAGAAAGAGAGAGAGACAGAGAGAACGAGAGGGATCCCTGCTGAATGCCCATTCTTCATTTTAGCCTCGAACAAAGAACTATCGATTTTGTCCTTTTGCTCTGCCCGGGATAATCACTTCAATTCTAATTTGATGAAGGTTTCCACTGCAGCCGAAGAGATGGGCATTCTCATGTATGCGATCTAAATCACCTAAATGGAGCTGAGTAACTGAAAATAGATCTGATGGTGTCATTTTTCTCCCATTTTTTTTAAAACAGAGGGTTGTTACTGAGGACCTTAAATCATCCAAAAAAGCACAGGGGATGATAATTTGTTGAATAAGATCTTATTAGTCTGTATTTGCTACCATTCACCAGTGTCTGAGTACAATGATCTTGTCCCCACTTAGTGACATAATTCCCCTTTATGGTGTAGTGCAACAATAGATCAAGGCTTTTATGAGTAACCAAAGCTCAAGGCAACTTTTTCATCTAAAAAAACATGTAAAATTAGATTCTGAGCTGTTTATTAATTAGTGGCAATATCTTGTAACTTGAGTTGTAAGTATATTTCAGTCTGAGAACTCACTTTTTTTTGTTTAAATTTCACATACGTTTCTCCTTTTTAATGGGTGTACATTGAGCCCCAAAACATCTTTTTGAAGTTTCTTGCCTAAAATTTCACTCAGATGTCGAAAACCCCATCTGCTTTAGCCCAGCTTGGAACAGGCTGTTTCATTCTTAGTCCTTATGTACTGTGTCTGATCTCATCCTTCTCAAGACATGGATATGGCTCCATCTTCATAGCATCATGCTCTAACATTAGCTTCACATACAGTAGATATGACAGTTTCATCTAAGCAGGATAAATACAGCTTTTTCTTTATTTTATCACTCAAAATACTGCTGAGTCGCTTCGAGCTAAACAATGTTATTATGCAGAGCCATTTGTGTATTTTTGGGTCGTAGTGCAACAGCAGACTGGATGGCAGGAACAAAGGCCACAGCTACAGGTGGGTGGCTATATTACATAATATTTGATAGGCTTTGTCGTCCTTGCAAAATACAGAGTGATATAAAACCAAACAGAATCAAAAATGAAACAATGTTGGCCCTAACCGAGTCCGCAAACTTTAGGGCTGCAAGCGGCTTTAAACTGCAGTGTTTCCAGCATCACTCTATAATTGAGGTAGCTCTTAAATGAAATGTCTCCTCCACCTTGAATATAGTTTCAAAAATAGATAAAGGGTTTTATAACATAATCCAATTACCTCCCCAATTCAGCCAGGGGCAGCTTGGCTTTAATCTAAACACGCAGGCATAGCACTTATGCTTATAAAAGACATAATATTAGGGATGAGAAGACATCATTTTAGTTTATACCAGTTCTATTGATTCTGTTTATTCATCCAATTATTAAATAATTTCCTCATTGATTTCTGTTGATTTTCTGTGTGAAAAAGTAGGTACTATAGGTCTACAGGTTTTCTGTGGCAGCACTGTCAAACACATGGCACTCCTGATATTCAATGACGTCTCCTCAGCCACAGACACTGAACACCTCACTGTTGGCATCATATTTTATTGCCAAGCGACATACAGTATTTGATGGCCTCTGTCTCCTGTCTCCAGTAATTACTTTATTAGCACATTGCTGCCATTCATCTGACTTTCAGCTTGATGTCATTGTTTTGGCAGCAAAGGGACGTGAATTAATAGGGAATTGTTGGTCATACATGCAAATGACATTTATTCCCAAACTAGCTTGATCTGGCTCTTAACTGGAATTCGGTCTTGATTCCTATGAATTATGAGCATCCCTGATATCCCAATGAATGTCTCTGAAGTGTGACACATTTCTCTGTGGAAATGTTTAACATTTGCAGGAAAAGGTGCTTTATTAAAGGATTATTAACTGATGGGGGTGAACAGCGAACACCTCAAGCCCATGGCCACTACCTAAACTGGTGGTTTTCCTGCAGAAAGCACTATTTTGCTATTGCATTATGGCCAACAATCAAATCTTTAAAAACAGCATAGACTGTATGATAAGTGGCTGAAATCTGAAGACATGATTTTTTTTTATTTCAGGATAGTTGCTCGCCAGCCAAAAATCTGGGGTTTAGTAACCCAACTTTTGACCCATTATCTGCATTTTAGGATTCTTCTCCCTTATTATTTTTGCTTGAGTGAATATTTGACTAGCTATGCCAAAAACTGAAAGTAAATGCCAAAATAGACTAAAAAACTCAAGAAAAAAACCTTCAGTTCAACAACTATTCTTTGCAGCTACTCACCAAGCAAATCTGCCTCCTTGTCACTCTCCAAAACCAGTTACCAAGACAGTGTCAGCCAACATGTTGGGTTTTAAAGCCAAGTCTACAGAAAAAAACAGGTGTAGAGTAATGGCTGTCGAGTAGAGGCAATCAGAGACGATGACATTTTATGTTATGTGATGTATGATGGAAGCACTTTGCCCCATTAAAAGACTGTCATCTGGATGTTTGTTCGTGCAGGAATGGTGTTGTCAGGGGCCACAGGCTAGCATTTCATCTCTTTCCAATGCACAAAGAAACAACCAGAATCTCTAACTGCTCCTATTCAGCCTCCCTGCTTTTACACACCCATGAGTGCTAACATGCTTCTGCTCACACACACACACGGTAAATAAAGCTGTCTGTCAACATAGATGTGGCAGAACATCGAGCAGGGGAATACAGTATGCAGACTGTGAAACAATTACTGGCCTTCCCTCCTCCACAGTACCTCTATTTGTTTTAGTCATGAGCTGTCAGCACCCAGCCGTGATGCCTGTACATACATGGCATGGAGCAGAGGGTGACAGAAACAGGTTAGGGTGCACGACATCAGGGTAACACAGGATGTCAAGGTTATGCAACGATGGAGTCTACAGAGGATATTAAGCAGCAGGAGTTGACGACCTTCTGCAAGTGACTATAAACCACGCCTTTGAAAATCAATCCCTATTAAGGAGTGAAGTGCATACAGCCTCGGGAAGAATGCCCACCGGGCTCACAGCGACATCAAAAGGCACGTCAGACCTTGCAGCATATTGAACAAGAGGAGAGTGAAGTTACAAAAACAAAGGCGATAGATTTCTGAGCACGTTTGCAATGATAATGTCAGTGCTACACTCTTGGATCTTGCTCAGCTACAGACAACTCATTAATGATGCCATAAACATCTTTATAACAACACATCTGGCTTTACATGCTGAGTAAAGATGATTCCTCTGTTAAGGATCATTAGTACATGGCCATATTCAGGATGTGACATAAAAGCAGATGAAACCTGGTAAAAAAAAAAAAAAAATCTTCAAAATGTCAGACTAAATCTTCAAATTACTGAACAAGCAAGCCTAGAAAAGTAAGGTCTTCTTTGGCATGACGTTAGAGCAACAACATTGAGCTTAAGTGGTGGCTTTGTTAGTCATTTTGATTACAGATTGCTGCCTAATTGCTCCCTTTGCTACCGTTTTTTTTCCCACCCTCCCACACCCAACCTCGCCTGAGAGACAAAGTGGACCCAAATTGCGAGTGACTCTAATGCACTAAGGAGTTCTCTCTACACCCTGCACTAAGTCAGAATGGAAATGAGTTTAAGTCACTGTTTACTAAGTGACAGGTCCACTAATATGTTGCTGACTGGGATACAATTCTCAACTCCTCCGCACACTGTCTCCCCCGCAGACTCCCCCGGCTTCTTCAGCTCCGTGCATACAGATGCAGCTACAACTGCATGCAAGCAGCTGCCTCTCATCATTTATAAAAATAAATAAATAAATAAATAAAAGAAAGAAAAGTTTTAGGTGATAAACAAAGCCTTAATCACCTTAAGGATGGAAAAAGGTGAAACCCAAACAGAAACTTTCTAATAAGACAATAATTTTGTCTCCTCATCTATCTGGATTTTGCCCTCTTACTTTGTTCCTCCTTCCCTATGTAACAAAAGACTGCTGAATGAAATACATTATTAGATAAATTCTGTTATCAGCAGATACAATAACTTAAAATGATATTTACAGTTGATAAATCAGCTCTACATATCTGCTTTATAAATAGCATACAATTACTGTACTATTTGCAAAGGTAAGAATGTACTGTAATGATTCAACTTGTCATCACTGAAAGTCTACATTTAAAGACAATACTGTGCCAGTTAAAAGTAGTTTTCCAAGTGTCACGTGTATAAGAAAAATAAGACAATCACAGTTCATTAAAAGAAAAAGCCAAACAAAAAAATCGTAATTTAATACCAAAATTACTCTCTCATTTACTTCAGAGTATTGGACAGCGTCTTTTGAAACACCCTTCAAAGTGTTGGCCAGAGCAATACAGACATGGATACAGATAGTATAAGAATCCATTTAAATATTTAGAGCTCATGTAGAATGTCTCTTTCTTGATCCAAACAGTTTTCAGCAGCTGTTTGACCTAACAGTATTAGGTTATTAGCATGTAGTTTTAATATTCAAAAAGGACATACTAAAGATATTTTGTACCACACCATTGATCTAATATACATATTGACAGAGCAACAGCTGCGTGGGAGAGGTCAGCATGTTAAGGGATTCTCTTGATGACTGGCTGGAGCATAGGTCTAAGATCCTGCCTCCTCAGTGATATCAGATGAGACACAGGTCAACCTACAGGGTCAAAATATTTACATCAAATTTAAAAAAAAATACAGATATTGCTGTGATTGGTATTTTTACATTACTACATTTTACATCAATCCCATGAGAATTTTAGCTTTAAACTATCACGTCAGTTCAATGAGACATTATGCCTTTTTGTATATCTTGTGAACATATTTTGGCTGCAGCACAGATGTCTTTCCTATTTCGAGCCATATACAGTTGTCATTTACACAAATCATGCATGTTGTCTGAGAAGTAAATGGTCATGCAACCCCGTAAGCACCCAGGATTGTGTTTATCTGAAAGTGAGGAGTAGTAAAGCACAAAGCAGAAATAACTGCACCTTTAACTACTACAACATGATCTAGAGTCTACAGAGTACATCCCAGTGTGTTTTTAATATTCAATAAATGAATTAGAAAGATGAAAAACATCTGTGAGATAAAAAGCTAAGCCTTTGGGAGTACAACAGCACACTCTCTTCACAGACTATTGTTAGTGGATTTTTATATATAATAGAGCTGATGCTGCTAAACAGACAATTGCCCAAGTCCCTCCAATCCGAGTCCCAAGTGAGTGTCAAGTCATTTGGCCCAAGTCTTAAGCAAGTCCCATTTTTTTTTCTGTTGTGGGCAAGTCAAGTCAAGTCGAGTCACAAGGTTATGGTGTGTCAAGTCGACAGCCTGCAAGTGCTTCTCGCTTACGAAAAAAAAAAAAAAAAATCAGAATGTTATTTAAAAGTACATAGAGGCCCCTTGTCCGGCAAAACCATTTTTCTTTGCTTTTAAAGCTTTAAGAAGGGGCTTGGGGAGCAAAATAACATGACATCTTTTACCAAACTCTCAGTTCACAGAGAAATGAGCTATGTCACTTCAGAGAAAATGCCTGTTAAAGTGCTTTGTTTTTTCTTCCTATGGTTTATTGTGCAATAGCTGTGCAGCATCAACCTATGAGGGTTCTTTTGCCCTTCACAGGCAAGACAGCATGGCCGTTTTGAAAGTCCACTGTGAGGTCTGTTCCCCCTCCTCCCTCCTCCAATCAGACATTCTTTAGGCAGCCAACCAGTGCAGAGCCCATTATCATAGCCCCCCACAGCCTCCCTGCACCCTTCTTTCAAAAGGGAGGTACAAGCAGCTAGAACAAGCTGCATCAGATTCTATACAGAGATGATACTTTGCATATTTTTATTCAACCCAAATCAAACTCTTGTTTCATAGACACTCAAGGTATGATGTAAATGGTGAAAAACACTTGCACATGGGACATTTGAGGGGTCAACAATGTTAGACAATATGTAAGCACCCATCGCAGGGTTATCTGCACTTTAGTTTAACACAGTGAAGGGAGACTGAGGAGTGTTGTTGATCTGAAATACAAGCTCGGCAAGATTTTTCTGTCTCCTTGATAAAGTTGCAGGGAGTTTGATGGTTGTCATAATTTACATAAATGCTACAACATATTTACCTATTGAACTGCGTATATAACAATGTGACGCACCAGAAATGCATTAAGGAGAAGACATGTTGTCTCCTGTGTATGATGACAAGAACAGCCTGATTACACTACTTAACATGAAGTGGCAAAGGTGCGTGAGGAAATCAGATTAAGATGTCCACAAAGGTCCCTTGATAGCAACATAGAGGCTCACTGACCCGATTCTATATAGTCAATGAACTTTTCACAAAGCAGCTTTTGCATCAGCCCAAGCAAATGTACACATCCCCGGTGTGTAAAAGGTTTGCATTAAGGCCATGTTCAGGTGCATGTGACTGAGGTGCTGATGTTCACAGAAGGTTCAAAGGAAGTCAGGAGGAAAATAAGACAGTTCACTCCACTACACCCATTATAGTTATATATGCAAGGACGTTCTGCATTAATGACACTTTATTGTGCTTAACACAGTTCTTTAGAGGGTTACATGTGTAATCCTGCTTTTGGACAACAGTATGTTCAAAAAGAGACCTGCTATTGCCTTCTTTAGATGTGAACGCAGACTTAGATGCTACATTTGTATTTAGGGCCTTTCATATGTGGATCAATACTGTCTGCAGCCTCTGAAGCACACGGATCAAGAAGTTCAAAGATATTTTACAAGAAAAACAAACATTTAGAGATTCTCTGAAATTTGATCCCAGGGGCTATTTTTGCCAAAGCTTATAAAACTATAACTTCCACTGAGAGGAAACACTTAACTAGCGAACATCTCATGTTGGCTGCAAACATGTCAAATTTAAAATCAAAATTCTGATTTGGGGAAAAACACTTCATCATCATAATCATTTAGTTAAGATTTAGCTTCTTACTGGGACTTTAATAGTTCATGCCTACAAGCCCATGATACCAAATATACATTCTCTGACCACAGAAAGGAACTACAGTATTATTAACTTAAAAACTTATTAAAATTGAATTTGTATAAAATCCTGCTTTACATAACTTAACTTAAATTATATACAAGAGGCCTTAAAGAAAGCATATTTAATCTGTAGGGATGCACAACGTTGCTATTATTGTAGTGGTATGGGCAGATGTCAATCGGTGGATTATTGGCAGACATGAAAATTTTTCCTGATTTTTACAGCTGACATTTTAGCCATACAAATTGGCCATAGATAGCCCATATATTGACTGTAATATGCCATGTTTGTGCCCATTTTCTAAGTCAAAAGTATTATTTATGAGAGAAAAAATGCAGTTTTTCTTGCTTCACATCTGTGAACACATATGGACTGTCACCATGAAGAAACCAGCTCAACTGTAGTTAAGTTCAGGTCTGTGCTCTTGACAAAAAATATCTGTTTCGTTATTGATATTTTCAATAAGCATGTGTTTCATTGTAGAGTTTAACTTGAACTTGCCCTACAAAAAAGATGATGACAAAACTAACACACTTGGATTCACCTGAAAAGTCCAGACACATTTTATTTTAACATATAAAAATCTAAAGTTAAGGCCTTCATTGCTTGAATTAAGTAAGTGTTTGCCGATGGGGAAAGAAAATGAAATACTACTGGAATGAGGTGTATGGTCTTCAGTTGCTGGCAGAGGAGATGAGTTGAAAAGCTGTGTGAATGCCCTTCCTCAATTGCTTTTCATTACTTGATTACTTTGCTCAAGTTGGGTTACAACATTTTCTCTAACCTGGACCTGACTAACTGAATGTACTTGTCAAGAAGCTATGAAAAGTTATAAAGGCATTTTAGTACAAAGAGGTAACACTTATCAAGCCATGGCTCTCACAGCAGATCAGCAAAGGCTGACAGCAGCTTTTTATTCTGAAGAGAGGAAACAGGTGTGTTATGCTGTAGTACTGTTGAATTGATGAAAATAACTGTATATTAGTACTGTTTATACGGATACTGGTCGTTGTGGTTTTCTTTATGTTTGTACAGTTTAAGAACAACTAAAATTGCTTTGTAACATTATCATCACTAGTTATTCTAATGACGGGGATTTTCAGTACTGATGAGCCAACACAGACATAAAGTGGGCCATCTTCAGGTCCATGTGCAACATTTTTTTACAGCAAAAACATCATGAATGACTACTTGTTCACTAGGCAATGCAGTACTCTTACTCTGAATTATGAAAACCAACATCCCTATTTAAAAGGTATATTTTTCCAGAAACTCAGTTATTACATTTTGTTGATGTAGATGATGTAGGCCATAGGTTTGTTGAGTTTTGTTTCCTTCAATTAGATTTCTATTTAGACTTGTCGGGTAGGTGTTGCTTAAATAAATAAAATGTCATCAACCATGAACTTATTATTGCGAAATACATAACTCAAATCTGAGCTTTTGCAATGTTAAACCTTGGCATTATTACCTTCACATTGTCTTGATGTGACATCACCCACTCATGTCACACTCTCCTAACAGGCAAGAGACCCTTCCCTGTTTTGTACACTATGGGAAGGTGGAAATTCTTGTTGCCAACTATGTATTTTAACCAGATTAATTCCTTTCTGACAGAAAAATCATCTTTTTTTTTTTCATTTGATGCACTAATCAGTGAAGAGATAGGCCAAAATTATAGCTCTTCTGAACCCTTACAAGAAGGGAGGAACATACAGCTGATGGATGCTGTCATTAACTCCATTTTTACCACAGGTTGCAAAGACAAAAGCATCAAACAGACTTCCCCTAATCATGACAAAAAAATGTTGATTTGATCAGACTATAACCACCTTAATACAATTACTGCCCCAAAACACTGACTGAAAAGGGTAACTGATAGTGGTCCTCAGACTACCATGAAATAAAGTTATTGTGCTAATTTTAGCCTATGACTCACCAGGTTTTTGATGATGGAGAATTTAATTTTTATCACATCCCAAATAGTGGGGTTACTGCATTTAGATAAAACTAATTTCATCTTGCTTAAAATACAAAAAAAGTTCCAGCTGTGTTTCCTGTATTTTGTTTTTTCTTCCTTTTGAATCTATATGATTTTGAATCAGTGCTGTGATTAAACTCTCCAGAAAACAGGACAGCCTTCACAATCACATCACGGTCTCCTTGACAACCATGACTGAGCTTGCATGAAAGGCTGACAGAGTGTGATTTACAATGGTCGTTGCTTTGGAGCCACAGCTGAGGAGTGGGTATTCCTGCTAATATCGTGGCTGCCTTTCTCGATAAATATGATAATTTTCTGCGGGCGGACAGGCAGGCGGGCGGCCGGGGAGGTGAAGCAGAGCTGCCGGCAGGGAGAGGGTTAGAGCAGCACATGAGACAACAGCGCGGGTGGATGACTTCACAGTTCAGACAGAACCGACGCAATTGCATGCCCTCAGATGTATAACACATTGCACCGGATAGGAGAGTATAGAAGCACCTGATGTAATACAAAAGGTGATGCCGGCAATCTGTTTGCAACAGGCTGTACTTTGCTTGTCTACCATTTCGTAGCAGAAATGTCAAGAACCAGTGGCTTTTTCAACCGCAGCCACTTACACAGAGGCTTCAAAATGTGATTTATTTATGTTGATATTTGTAAATGCAAAGGCCATAGGATGAGAGGGTGCACCTCTGGAGAATAATATCCACTGTATAAAATTTTATAGAGCTCACCAAGTGACACAGGGGGGTAATTGAAAGCAGTATAAACAAATCATAAAGTTAGCTGACTTGGGACAACAATATATATGTGTATACACTTGCACATGGCCAATGCGAGCATCTTAAAGTGTCAATTTAGAGGCCAGGTTATTGGCTTATCTTTATGTTAGAGAGAATGATATGAAGGGGGACAAAGAGGAGGGGAACAAACGGCTGACTCACTTCCCCCCTCAGGCAGAGGGCAACTGTTCACACTTTTTTTGGCCCTCAATGTCTTGCCGCTTCAGTCTCAAGGAGCAAAAATCCAGGCTAGACTGATTTCTCCTCACTTTGCTGCGAGCACTCCATCGCACAGGGGGATGTCGGCGCCGTCTATGCAGTCAGAAAGCAATGTCACCCAGGTAGGTAGTACAGTAGTTTGTTCATCTGAAAACATCTTTTGCCTTTTCTTGCTCATGCTGCTACTGTACTGCCACAGGGGCCAGACTGTCTCACTCGCAGTTCCTCTCCATTCCTCTCTCTTGGGGAAAACAACAAAACCAAGAAAAGCAGCAAAGACTGTCTCAACTGAAGTATTGATTTCTCTTTGCTGTCTCTTTCCCTCCCTCCTTTCCTTTCCAAGAGTGCTAGCCAAGCAGTCGGCTTGGCACCAAAACACAATTATGAAAATGGACCTCTAGGTTGTTTCTTTTAATCTATCTGTACATTCCTAAGTCCCTTTGCAACAGAAGCTATTTGAAAACTGTTTTGGGGGAATTGAAATGCTTAACCCGCTTTTCTGTAAAGAATGCCACACTTTATCGGCTGCTGTCTAAATCAGGTGTGGAACAGATGCATCACTTCTTTCAGCCAAAATTATCCACAAATGCCAATACAATCTGGGCTCACATTGTTTATTATTAGCGGACCTGCAGGCATCTAACGACCAAGGCAGAGTGAGATTTGAGTGCTCCATACTTTCTGTCAAACGCTGGCATCAATTTACAGCGTGTGGTAGCCGTGACAAAGTGCCTGGACTCAGACAGCAATTGCTGCTCTCTCTCTCCCTCAACTTACAGTTCAATGGCCAGTGAAACCAAAATGACACAGCCAAAATCAGGCCCATTTTCAAGACATTAAACTCTGCAGCATGGCGGGAGATGCAGTACCTGCAGTAACAAAATGCCGCTGTTCAAGGTGAAAGTGTTAGGTGTTATCAGTAGGAATACAGCAAGGGAAAAAGCATATATTTAGATATATTTTTGCTGCCATTTCGGATTCTAAGTGTGGAGAGACGTATACTTTTGCACCATACAAGGGATGATGGTGGTGGTGATGTGCATAATGTCAAATCTAAGACTCGAAGACTTCAGGTCTCATTCCTCCTGCAAATCATTTACTAAATAGCAATTAGCCCTGAAGATGCTCGCTACACTATTATAACTCTTGTCCACACCCTCACCTTGCACATTGCATCACTTACAATTTTCCATTTTGGTGTAAGGCTTTGATGATGCAAATTGTTCTTTTAAGCTGACATTTGTATTTTATTCCATTTCATGGCCTTTTAAAATAAGGTTTCTTTTTTTTAAATCTGGCCTAATGGCTAAATGGAAAATTTTACTTTAAGCTGGCTACTCTGATGTTAATGTTTAAAAAAAAAAAACACTCAGAAAGTAGTCAGAGTTGAGTGCTATTTATCAAATATGAGACGACAGCATTAGCAGGTAAACAGTGTGAAATTGGTTTGCTGAGTGGAGTGTGGCCCATAATAACAACGCTAACACTGCAAACCTTTGATCCTCCTCACAGGTATCTACAGTAAATGCTTAGCTGGTATGGCTAAACATTGCTTTGCTAAAATATGGGAGTTTAAGATGACATAGCCCACTCAAAACATTGTCCCTCTTTTGTTAAAAAACAAACTTTATTAGATGTTTTCATTAACTCCATGCAATAAAAAGAAACCGGTTAATATTCTTTGTTCATACTTGGGTTGAAAGGCCTTTATTTTACTGTGCAGTGTTTCTAGGTCTTATGTTTTCTTCAATTCATAAATTCAATTTGTGATGACGTTCAAATTAACGATTAAAGAGACACATTGATATAATGACCGACACTTGACTGGTGAAGCCATTGACAGGTGAATAGCGGCATTGCAGTTTTGGCTGAGTGTCTGTCCTGAATTGCTAGCTTGTATGGATAAAAAATGGAAAGAATCTGAGTAACTCCATTTAGTGTGTTTGCCTTCATAAATGTGCAGAATACATGCAGATTATCAGAACACACAAAATACTGGGAGGAGGAGATGCAAATGTCATCATTTAGCACCCGCAATGTGATTTACCAAACCCGAAACTAATTGCGTGTGGTGTTTTTGAGTCTAAATTTAGCATGTTTGAAAGGCAGGTGCAAACTAGCACAGCATTACGCACTGAGGGGTGCGATCATTGTGGCTAGAAACAGGGGTCACATTAACCAAATATTTTCATTGACTCAATTTTTTGATGAATGACGGAAAGATTTGGAGGCTGTCTGTCATTATGATGGACTTGAAAAAGAGGGACAATCCAGTGTGCCATCATACTCGTGCAGACAAATGCGTAAAGTAAACCCTCTCTGTTTTGTGTTCTTAATACATCATGGAGGAGGTTATTTAACCTATGTAAAAAAAGATCCCCTTCATAACCAGAATAACTCTGTTTGTCACTCAGAGCTGACCTCATCACACTCTCCACACACTGACAGCGTGTTTAGGAGCTGTCAGTGTGGCAAAAGGCTTCAAATTTCATTTTTCATAGAAGATCACCTGCAACCTGCCCACTAATAGCGCATGCAATTTTTTAGTTTGCACACGCAATTTAGAGCTCGTTATTTGGGATCTTAGTAGATCCGGCCCTTACTGGATAAGCTCTACCGCAGTTCTTTGTTTCATATTTTCAGTTTATGTCGGCTAACAAAAAACAGCTGACAGAATTCATTATTACAATGTCGTGATTTATAGGTATGAGATACTTTGATGTTATATTCAACCTACTATGATTACTTTTGTCAGCACATCAGTTTGAGCTGTTAGATTTTTTTTTTAAGAAATACATGTCAACAACAGGGAAATCCCCAGGCGGATCATTTAAAATCCAACTAAACACCAATTTAAAATGCCTTTACCTGAGTAGTCAAAAGATGTAAGAACATTCAGAAAAGGGGGACTGTCAGTGACAGCAATGTTAGAGTTGCTAGACTTCAATCCCCCTGACAGTTCGACGCTCATATTTGTGAGCTAAATATGGTAATTTATTGCATCAGGGCATACAACTTTCCCACTTTTTGGGATCAAAATACTGCCAACAACAGTGTTTATTCAAGCTAACAGATACTATACGTGTGTCTTAAAGTGGATAAACAGCGTGAGACTTTTGAACAGTGCCTGTGTTTCTGAATTGTTATTTATGTTATAATTACTGCACTTTATCACAAAATCTTGCACTCACAAAATATGTGTATTCTAATATATTGTATATTTCCACCATTTAATATGTTTTTTCATGACGTGTGCTGTTGACTTCTTGGCCAGGTCACCCTTGTGAAAGAGATCTTGATCTCAGTGGGTCTTTTATCTGGTTAAATAAAGGTTTAAAAAAAAAAAAAAAGTGTTTACTGGACGACATTGAGGGAAATTTTTTTTAAAGGTTATTTTTTGGGGCATTTAATTGGCAGGAGAGATAGACAGTGGGCAGGCTAATCAAAAGGGGCAAGAGAGAGTAGGGGGAGGACACTCTGCAAACTGGCCACAGGCTTGATTCGAACCCAGGCCAGCAGAAGCACATACATGGGTCATGCTTGGCTGCTTACCACTCCGCCAAACCAGCATCCGCAATGGAGGGCATTTTTGGCTCACTTTCTGACTCCTCAAAGCTCTTTTACACCCCAGGTCACTCCTGCACATTCACATCCATTCACTCTCACATTTAAACACTGAGGGTTGAAGTTCCTCTTTAAGTTGTCCATCACACACACACATTCATGCACTTTCTTTTTTTTCTTTTTTTTTTTTTTGGATTTTTTTTTTGGGGCATTTTGTGCCTTTATTGATAGGACAGAGAGTGACAGTGGATAGGCTTGTGAAAGGGGGTGAGAGAGAGTAGGGGAAGACACTCTGCTAACGGGCCACAGGTTGGATTTGAACCCAGAAGTATGTATATGGGTTGCACTTTTAACCTTATTTACTCTCCACTGATGAAGCAGAGGGTTAAGTGTCTTGCCCAATGACACACTGACATGTGACAGATGGAGCTGGGCTCGACCCTCAAATTTCGGACTGACAGTTGGACAACTCTCCACACTGATCCGCTGTGTCAACAAAGGCTATTATGAAGAGCAACGGGAGTTACTTGTGGCATGAGACTCCATCTGACCAAGATCTTTAGCCTGTAAAGAGTAAAATAAATTAGTTTTGCTGACTTGTGAAGCCGATACTGACTTTTAACTTATCTGTCTTTAACTGCTTAGCCAGCTTATTGCTCACATCCCAAATGAACAATTTCACCAAGGAGGTAGACCTGTGAAGAACCTTTGCTTAGAACCATAATCAAATAAACATGCTGTAATGTATATTATGCAGACTGATTTTATCTTAGATCCATTTGACCTTTAATAGATTATATCTAGCCTATTTTTAATACAGGGCCTGAGCCTCAGTTGATCCAAAGGATGTATAACACTCTAGTCTAATCTCAAACAAAATGTGGACACAGCAAGACCTTGACATTTCTCTGCATCACATCCCCCTTGCCTCCTTACATCTGTCTGAGGCACGAGAAAAGCATGATTAGTCCTGCTGGATAATAGATGTACGCAGTGGGAAAGGTCAGCGGTTGTCGGGCCCTTAATGCCTCAACCTTTAAGTTGGGGGATGGGCCAAGGGAGATGAAATTAAAAGAAAAGAGAGCGACGAGGCTGGGAGTTAGTGACAGTGATGATTTATAACCATCGATAATTACTCACTTCATGTCATGCACATGTGAGGCACGGCAGAAGATTCATAAACATCACAGATCAGAGGCCAGAAAAGCACTATTTTACATGCTACCATCTGCTTAGGGAAGGAAGATGATGACAACATACATCGTCTGTAAACAGTGGTTTTAGAAACTCCTTTAGAAAATAGCTGATGTGATCGATTTAATAAACATCACATAATTTTCTCCTCCTTTTCTGTTTCTCTAAAAAGCTAGTTTTCTGCATTAAGACTCAAAAAAAAAACACACACACATTTAAGTCCTTCAGACAGGCAGCATGCATCAGATGGACTTTTTGATCTGCTCTGTCTGCTGTTTTTGTATCTTCCAAAGCCTTAATGTGCCGATGGAAATGTCACATTGATTCCTGTGCTTTTATATTAATGCGTGCGCGATTTTCTCTCAGGTGAGAACAGAGAAGTGTGAAGACGTGAAAGGCCATGATGACACTAGCTGTGAGCAGAATTAACAACGCAATTAAAGCAGTCTCCATCTCGCCGCCCATTAGTCCTTCTCAGAATATTATTCCTGGTGGGGTGTTAATAAATAACACCTCATGTATAATGCAGTGCGCACCCAGAGTCTTGGTGAAATCTGAACAGTTTTATAATGTCTGTAGTGATATACAGTACATTGTATAGTTAGTGTATATACTTATTTCTGCACAATGATAAAGACATAGAGTAATAAAGGACTGTATAAGAACAACCGTAAAAAAGGAACATCCAAAACTTTTTCAGCCTTTACACAATTTCCTCTCTGTCACGACATACAATGTAATCCTGGTCACATAAAGATGAGGGGGGACAAAAAAACCTGTAAACATTTAATTTTCCACTTTACTGCCTTTATGAAGACAAATGTTTGGAAATGAGAGTGTTGGTGGCATTGCACATCTATCTTTGCTTGATGTCAGTTTTACAAAAGGCCGTTAAAATGTGTTCGAAATCATAATCGTAATGTCTTGGCACACCTTTTGGCAGGGGACATTCAACGAAATAAAAATGAATCGCTGCGAGTTGAAGGACCCAGTGACCAGACAAAATCAAATTTGCAATCAGCACGGGCCCTCTGATGCAATGGCTTTAGCTAATTGCTTCATTAAGGAGCAGACATAACTTCTGCCCTGGGTTGCCAATTAAAGTGAACCCCCGTAACCAAACGTGCAATAGGTGCTTTTCCTACGTAGTCATAGTAAACTATAAATTGTGAGTCCAATTAATTTAGAATAGGTGTAATTAAGCTTTTAGAAGTGAGCAGAGCTGCACCTATTGCTCCTTGGGGAGAGGTGTATGGACTTCTCCACAATAAATAAAGCTCACGCTCCCTCACTCCACCACCTTGAGGATGCTCTTGCACATAAAGAACTCATTAAAACGTGTTGCCATCATCAACCACTTTTAGGGAGAGTTTGCCTCCTGACCAGCTGGGGTTCAGCCTGTAGCATTTAAGGTTATTTTCTCAGTATAACAGACGGCAGGTTCGTAGGAGTCACCGGCAGGGCATATGGCACAGCTGCCATCCCAGGGGTGTTGTTGCTGCTCTGTGTAATTGGATATTTGTTTTAAAACGAGGCTGTCTGTTTTGGCCTCACAGATGAACCTAGACTGACAACAAGTTAAGTTTATATGCACAGATCCTGATTAAATTTACAGTCTCAAAGGGCTCAACAAAGGCCTATTATAAACCAATAAAAAAAGGGGTTATGTAAGGTGATGATAACCGCATTTGTGGCTGAGTATAATGAATTTTTGTTGACTCACAGGATCGACTGACTTCTTATTTCATCTTTAACTATCCCTGCTCAGTCAAAACACTTGAAGCATGGACTAAGATGCATTGAATATGGGCTATGGAATTTTATTAGTAGTAAAATGTAATCAAGAAAAGTGTTAGAAAATTCACCCATTTATCAGTCAATCTGAGGTTGATGGATGGGTGGCTTGATTCATTGAAGGATGTATGCTTGGATGGGCAGAATACTAATTGAAGTCGAGTCAGGATGGGATACTTGATGTCTTTTTTTCTAAAGTAAAAGGCATAATTACAGCTGAAGTAACCATCACAGTTTCATCGTAATCTCTACTATTTTGCATTCTTTAGCCTGACTATTAATGCTTATTATGCTATATCTCAAACCACTGCTTTTGCCATGCCTGTGAAATCACTTCACAAACTTTGTCTTTTCTTGTTGTAAGTTATTCTTTCAGTTTTTCAGCCTTTATTGAGACAGCAGATAGAGCCAAAACTGGGCAAGAAAATGGGAAAGGGCTCAGACCCAGACCTGAACCCACACCGACCACAGAGTTCTGCACATAGGGTGCATCAACAAAGTGCTACATCCCCTTATTTCTTTTTAAGGCTATAGTACAGTAAAAATATTCATAATTTCATAATATTACGTATAAATTAAATCACAACACCATTCATGACAATCTTAATGTGTTATTCTTTGCATGATTAACATTGGAAATTAAAGCTATTTTCATTTCTTTTTTTTCCATCTACTGTCTGAAGAAGCTATCAATATAACACTCAAATTGATTTTTATCGAGCTTCCAAGCGGGGAAATAGTAGAGACTGAAAACATCTTTATCTAGTCTTAGCTCAACTGTTTCTATTATAGGTAAATAACTACTTTGTAATTAATTAAATCTTCAATTATTGCAATATCTATAGGTATAGTTCTACTGTTAATGGGCTGCGGGTAACAAAAGTTTATGGGCTCTGACCGACAACTTATAAATATACTTTATTCTCTGTGGAGCAGCACTGCCATCTGTTTATGCTATGCACAAGACAAAACTTTTACTGCTCATCTGTTACATGTGACACCTTTATGATTCATCCCCAACCAACTTGATGCTTAATCAAGTAACCTGTCATAAACGTAACTCATCTATTTGTCACTTTAACGTGGCTCCAGGTGACTCAGATGCTACTCACAGTGTGATGTGTCAGTGAGTTAAGCAGACTACCCACAACTTTTTGAGCGATCAGTTTTGCAGACGGTGAACATGCTGTCTTCATCAATTTCAACGTTTTTAGGTCACGGTGCCTAACCCAAGTGATGACTTCAATGTTTTCTTTAATGAATTCAATTTTTAACTGCTATGTCCCTTTTCTGTAGTGAGTGAGGCTAATGTAGCATGGCCTGTTAAGAAATAAAAAACGACAAGTCTGTGTTTGAGTATGACAGAGATGCATGGTGTTGTAGAGCCATAAAAACTTTTTAAACTGCTGTTAACTATGGCACCATGTCATCGTCCCATCCTTCAATGAGAAGTATAGATACTGTACATTGGTTTTATTACATCAAATAGATGGATGAAAAGTACATGTGTTTGATAAGATGGATGGATGATATGGGATAGACAGGTTTCTTTAGATGAACTGATGAATGTAGATAGACAGATAGATAGATAGATAGATAGATAGATAGATAGATAGATAGATTGATTGAATGAGTGATTGGATGGTTGATTGATTGAGTTTGATTGTCTAACAGCCCCTCTTAGCCCCACACTGAGGTCAACTTTTGGCTCAGTCACTGTTCAATTGACATAATGAATAAATAATTTTCATCATTTTTGTCTCCTTATTTCTTTTGCTGCCACTCAAGAGCACACACACAGCATTACTGTTCAATGAGCCTTAATTATGGTAGGTCACAGTGGGACAGCTGACTTGTTTCAATTTCAACACTGTGGTTGGTTTTAGAATCTTCTGCCAGCCCAATCCATGAGACATTCATAAAAAAAGCTCACAATGCCCCATACACTATTCAGCTTCTCTCCAACTCATATTATGTTGTCTTTAGGGGGGACTAAAGCAGTTACAGTCAAACAAACACAATTTAATGAGGATGTGGGTAAATGTTTCTTTTGTTGTTGGTCTGGCATTTGTTCAGTGTTTGTGTTGAGTCATTTTTTATGAGGCAGGAAAAAACACTGTTAAGCCACACAACATGCTGAAAGGTGCAGACCTTGAATTCTATAACAGTTTGATGAAGTGTGCTTTTCACTACTTACTGTCCAGATTTTTTTTCAGTGACCAACATCTACTAATGAAAAGGTTTCAACAATAGAAAAAAAGGTGTGTTTATAGCATGTACACAGCTTTCTGCTTTCAATTCAACAATGCAGTGCCTCTGATTTTATATATGAAAAGCCCTTGAAGAACTGTAAAACTGCCAGTCATAAAACATATAGGCTGCTACACTGATTGTGTAGCAGTGGACCTGCTCCATGGTTTTCAGAGAGGAAATCATAGATAAGTCCCTGACTGTGTTCATGATAGAAACGACTTTCTCTCAAGCTTTTGAGTATGGTAAATAAATTGTTTGTGTGTCTTTTCTAGCAAGATATCAGTGATTGAGTGTACAGAAACTGGCAGATAGGGGATAAATGTGCTATTAATGAATTAATATATATCTAATTATTTATTGTATGAACTGATCTAACATTTGACGATTATATTTGATGCAGTGGAAGTGGATAAAAAACAGTAATATGTAACAATTTTAGGGTAGTATTCATCCTTTAGACACACCATTCTAAGTATGATGATATGAACTGGCCTGTAAAATCCCACCAAACATTTCCCTCTGGCATTTTCTGGTGGAAATGAACTATTTCAAGGGAAAAAAAACATTATGTTTGAACAAACTGGTTGATAAAGGGTTAAAGGTCAGACAATAAAGCATTAAATATGTATTCTTGCTTTAATCAATCAACCAATAAATCTATCTATCTATCTATCTATCTATCTATCTATCTATCTATCTAAACAGGACTGAGTTTAATGAAATTACTTTGATGCATTGAGTGTATAATACAATATTGACACTGACATTTAATTTCATGGCAGTTCCTGATATGTCTGCTCATTTGTCACAAATTGCTGAGTGTGACTTTTTGGGATTTTATTTTTGGATTAAATAAAATCAGCAGGATGTAACAATAAATTTAATGTAATGGCTCCAAATCTTAATCCCATCTGTGCACTCCACTGAATGTACACAAGTATGAATAATTAAATGAGGCAGCCATTGTGGACAAAGAAACAGATGTGATGTCACTCCAGTCGAGCTTAAACTGTACCAACACTCCCTGACAATGCTTGACCCTGCTGCCGCACCCTTATCCTCTTCACACATTACTGCTGCATTGTTAACCACATTTTAAATGCAGCCTATTAAAAATTTATATGGAATACACTGACCTGGCATTGTATCACATGGTGTGATTCGAGTGCCAGCCAACCAGGCACATAATCATATCATTTCATTGGTTCAGCGAGTGGATAGAGAAAACATATATCTCTGTTTGCCAAGGGGAGGGCAAGTAGTTGAGTGTAATTTGAATATGTTGCTGGAGAAACAGACCTAAGCGCAAAGCAAGAAAAGTAATCAACTACTGCCTTTTTTAACTTAAACATGTCACTGGGGCTAAGTTGCTCATCAGACTGGAAGTAAATCTTCTGAAGACCTTTGTCACCCCAATGAAACAAGAGGTTTTGCGTAATTGGCTGGAAACAGCAAAGCAAGAATTTCAGGATTATTTGCCATGGTAACAGTTGTCTCTCCTCTTCAGCTAACACTATTGAGAAACTTTCGTCTCCTCATGTTTTCTCTTTATTGCTGCCCCTCTTGCCAGAATTAATTCACTGGAGCAAGAACTGAATTGTAAACTGAATGAAGTCTTGATATGAATTCATATGCTGAAGGCAAGGCTCTGAAGTTCAGCTTTAAGAGCAGCAGGGTAGCACTTTATTTGACAGTACCGTAATTACTGAGGAATTTTAACTTTAAGAATAGTTAATGGCCATATAAAAACTTCATGTTTACAACAGGGAATGGTGCCACTGGATGGCTCAGCAATTATCACACATTACCAAAACTTGTGTATTTATGTGGGTCACGCTCTCATCATTGCTCACTTCACAAAATGGTTAGTTGGTCACCACTGAATCAGTGTAGATAACTTCATTTGCACATATCTGTGCATAAGGCTATGCTAGGTAAAATCCCCTTGTACTTATGTAACCTCTTGATGAAAACATTTAGTAGTATCCAGTTTAGTACCTCCAAATGGAGTTTCACCAGGTTTCAATGGCCTTTGCTTCATGGACTTGAAGTCATTTGCAAACCACCCTTCATCTAAAAAATCCTGTCTAATTCCACTAGATCAATTTCAAGCCATGTTAACAGTTAATTTAACAGAAAAAAATATGATTGCCTCATTTAGCTGGTTTTATATTTGTGTGATGTTTGCACATAATGCATGTTACATTTTCCCCATCTCCTAATTATAACTTGTGTGTTTTTGTGGCCAGGTCTACCTGCAAAAGAAAACTAAATTTTAAGGGATTGCCTTGTTAAATACAGCTTAAACATAAAAAAACAAACTAAAAAAGTCAAGGTCTTGTGATTAAAACTACACTTGTAATTGACCATTTTACACCAGTTTAGGGGTCTTAAAGTACCTCTAAATTCCATTTAATCGTCTCTTGAATACTCCTTCCAAAATAATTTTAAAATGGCCCCATCTATCCTTGATCCCTGCTCAAAACAAGCGTGTAATCGGAAATTATTATATCAATTTTCTGTGTATGACTTGCAGTAAAAGCTGACCTTTACCTGCATGGACAAGAAGCGTGGCTAATCTCTTAAAGCTCTGCTTGGTACACACCATAATAATTGACACATAATAACCTTTTTTAACTCCATGCTGATCTGTTGTTTGCTACGCCCTTCTCAACAAGTGTATGACAAAAAAACAACACTACTTTTTAATAAAGATGGAAGCATTATACAAAATAATTAAAGAAATACAAATTAATCAAATGTGGTCAAAAGCCATCTTAAAAGGGATGTGCCTTGAGCTGCTTTTTAAAAACACAAGCAGAAGTTGCAGAGTGTTATGTACATAGGGAGTGAGTTCCAACGTGTCAGACAGACATATTCAAACACATGATCACCTTATCAATCAGACTAAAAGGAATAGAAGCAGAAACTGATCAGAAGACCTGAGGGCCGCCTGGGGGTGTAGGGATGGGCTTTATTTACAAAATCACGGATATTAAATTGAAATAATTTGAAGAATTTCATTGGAAGCCAATAAAGAGTAAATAAATGAAATAACTGAACAACAGCGCAATTCTAGGTTAACATTACTTTAAAAGTTTGAGTCCCCCTTAAGGGTTTAATCCTAAAAAGGCCCCTTAGGTGAGGTGATATCTTGATGCGATGATGGATAAAACAAGTATGTGATCCTAAAGGAAACAGAAGATTCAAAAACAGGGTCAAGGTATCAGCATTTTGACCTAAAGGATCTGGAAGAAAAGTTGATATCCCTAAAAACTGAAGTTTGTGGACCCACAGTGACAACGTCAGAAACCAGAGGGTGTCAAGAGTCCCTGAAGAGAAGATCTCTGTGGTTATACAAGATCTTCAGGAGGGGTGAGAAAGGGGGGTGGGATGTTAAAAAGTGCTAAATCATCCCCCATTTGAGGCTGGGCCACATCCTCCCCATCATTTTGTCTTCTCCCCACCACACCAAAAGTACATCTCCCCTCTAGAGGGTGAACGGATGGCTCCTTCTGCTCCATTAATCTAATGACAATGCCCCGTGACTAAGACCAGCTTAGCAGGCATTGCTCATCCCCATTGGCTCCCCTTTCACTTAGCATGCCATCTATGCATGAATGCAACAGGGGCAATGACAGCAGAGGAGGAGGGGAAGGAAAATGAAGAGAGAAAGATGGTCTGCAAACAATGGACAAAGTATATTGTACTAGTGTCCATGGTTACCGAGGGATGTTATGTACAAGCACCAATAAAAGGCTTTGATGGAGTGTATTTAGAAAACTGTCAAAATAGTGCAGAAAAAATGATTTCCAAGAAGTCCAAGGTGTGATGATCAGAGGTGGGGTGAGTGACCATGCAGTACTTGCAGTGAGAGGCAAAGAGGTGTTTCATTCATCAAATCAAACAACAGATCAGCATGGAGTTAAAAAAGGTTATTATGTGTCAATTATAATGGTGTGTACCAAGCAGAGCTTTAAGAGATTAGCCACACTTGCAGGTAAAGGTCAGCTTTTACTGCAAGTCATACCAAATCAGAATATGGTCATTCTTATTAGTGCTACACAAATAAGCTCTTCAAAGATTCCAAAACAGCGACACACATTGATTTATGTCTATAAAATCATTAGTTCTGGGCTGCTTTAAAATAAGATTCTGATAAAAAAAAAAAAAAAAAAAAAATTATAGGACCAATTGTGACTGCATCACTATGCCCCAGGGAATATAGAGGTTCACACTGATGTCACAATTTGTGCGATAGAGTGACAGTTCTGCCTGCTGAGGTGCAGAGAACGTCTGGTGGTGGGAAACAGGGAAATGCATTCTTTCATCTGAAAAATGAATTGTTTGTTGGAATTTTCAGTAGATTTGATTAATTTTCTTGATGTTCATCATGGGAAATGCAAATTTTTTAAGATGATATTTGTTTAAAAATGAATAAATAAATCTTTTGGAACCAAAAAGTTATGTTTACGAGGCAGCTTTGTTAGCCTGGGTTACAGAGTGAAGCGCTGTAGTGGCTTTAACTCTACGTCATGTAATGTTGCATTTTATCAAAAATGAGATTGGTGTGCCCAGGCTTTCTTATTTCATGAAAGCTGCATAAATAAAGCCAATAACTGGCAAAATGCAAGTCATATTGGTTTGATTATTTTATCAATTTCTTTTGAATCTATTGACTTAATGACTTTTTAAATGGTTCACTGTAAAATATGTTGTTGTAATCAGAGTTTGCCAGGTTTCATGTCAACTACAAGCATGAAAATATGATCTGTTGTCCTCAGGGCTTCATCATTTAAGATATTTGTTTTGTTTTAAAAATGATTAGCTGAAATTTGATGTCTTGATTTTCCTTAGAAGTAAAAAAACAGAAGCAAGTGGAGCATCACAGCTTCATTTTTATTGTAAACCTCATGCTACAGCTCCAATGATTTCCATAACATTAGCTGAGAATTTATACTGCCTACGGTGAATATTGTCAGATAATAATGATTACTACAAACTTCAATATTTTCACCTGAATATAACTGTTTGACTGCCTACTTTCCATTGAGTGCCATTGCCAGCCTGTGCGTGTCCACTCACTCGCCCTTACTGTGACCTCGATACGGCGCGTAAAAGAGCTGAAAAGAAAGGACGCCAGAGCAAGAGATGTCAAAAGACAGATAACCTGAGTTGTCACAGAAGACAGTTTCTATTATGAAGACTTCAGGGACTATTTCTTTTTTATACAAATAAGCATAATCCTCATAATACAGTAAATTAAAGCATCTCAAAGCCAATGTTTGACAATGACTTCTTATAGTTAGTAGTCATTTAATTGGAAGGCTAATTTACCACTTTATTAAACTCCATAAGAACCACATGTATCGATAGCCATGCCCACCCTGTAGGGTTTCCTTTCCTCAATAATACATTACGTAAGGTCTTCACAAAACAACACTAGAAAAATCACACACTATCCAGGACGCACTTGTAGCACAAACTAAATTTAGGCTTGAGATGACTAAAATGTGCTTTTGTTTCACCCTGTGGAGTAGGTAGTAAAAACAACTCCCTTCTTCTGACTCCTCTGTGAATGTCACCACTCTGTTGTGTTTGTGTAGCTCCCTGATGTCCACAGGAGCACAGATCCTGTGTATGTTAGCCCGTCGTCTTATTGGGAGAGATGTCTGCTTCAGCCTAACCTCAGGGGAAATCGCGACCAGAAGTTGGCTGTCAAACAGCAGAGCTGCTGGCCCAGAATAGCACAGGGTCACAGCGGAAAAATAGGCCTCCCACACAACAAGAGCAGACAGGGCTTCTTAACTAAATGTGTGACACTCTGAGTCAAGCTAACGGCCAAATATATTACTCACATTAGGAGTTGATGCAATAAATCTGCTCGGGTGCAGCGTCGCCACAATCGGCCAAGCGAACTCATGGCAGTGACTCAAGTTATTGATGACAGGAAGTGGTTTTCTCACTCTCCATGTCAGAAATATTTAACTTTATCTATATTGGCCTGATTTGCTGTTATAAAGCTTCAAGGAACAACATTATAAAACATGCTATGTAATGATGCCACGTGACCCTCTGTAAGAAGTACAACACATGTCACCAGAGTGAATTAGTAAAGTGTATGGGAGACTGAGTAATACTGTACTGTCTTGTTGTAGTCAGAGCAAGTGTCTCTTCTTGTTTTCTGTAGCACTGAGCGCAATTTTGAGAGCTAGCTAATGAAGCCAAAGTCACTAATAGTGACGGCTTTCTAACACATTTAAGGTGCTTTAACATCTTAAGTTTATTTGTTTTGCTCTTATTTAGACACTAAAATTAAACATAATTGAATTTGATTTTATTGATTTGTTTGGCATCCACACCGAAGTATTGTTAAGTGGGCCAGAACACAAACCAACAAAGAGCTGTTCTAAGGTCACTGCCTCACTGCCTGCTTTTTCCACTGCTTAAGTAAATAGTGCCCTGCCCTCTGGCTGTACTGTGCATTGTGAGACTCTAGTCAAACTAACCGACCAGTAAGGTAAGTTGTGACTTTATTTGGAGCAGAGAAAAGGTTATACGTTTTGTAAACACATGAGCAAATGAGCTTCATGTTACAGTACTTTTCAGTGGATGCATTTTGATACAAGGTGGCTGTGGTGGGTGCTTCATTCTGGTAGGCTGTTTATCAACTCAGAGCTTTCAAGCTTCTACGTTTCACACAGATCTCATGCACTGAGGCTCAACTTATTTTTTTTTACCACAAGCCACATGTGTTTGTTTGCCACAAAAAATGAACATGAGTGTCTGCAGAAAAAAAAAAAAAAAAAAAGTTTTTATTCCAAAGTCAGATATGCAATAAATCAGTTCACCTTTGTAGTGATTTATTGTGTTTCTTTCTAACCTTTCTGTAGAAATTTCTTTGTATAACAAATTTTTGTTTTCTCTTTTGTTGTTGCTTTTGCTGTGCTTGTATGGTTATTTTTTATTGTCAGTTGCTTGGTTTTATTTTATTTCCTTATAATAAATATTATTTACGATTGAAGTTGCTGTGCAGCACTTTGGTAAACTTAATTGACTATAAAATGAGCTTTATAAATAAAGTGGATTGGATTGGAAATTCATAAAGAAAGGCAAGGCTGTGACAGCAGGGAAATGCAGCCATCATGTCTGAAAGCCAAAGCATCATGAGCTGGAGCTGGTACGTCAGTTGTCATGCCTCAAGTGTGTTTGAGCTGCTAATAAACTCAATGTGCTTGAAAGAGGTGATTTGAAGGTTATGCTAGTGTCACAGTTTAATGTGTAACCATGTCTGCTGAGGTTAACTGTTAATTATTGTATACCTTCCTCTATTTGGTTTTCATAAAAGACATATCTGAGGAGATAGTTAAGATCTAGGACTGCATGATGGAGTAGTGCTGCTGCCGCACAACAGGAAAGCCACTGTCTTGGCCCCGCAGTTGGCAAGAACAAGTGACCTGTTGCACCAGCTTCTGGTTCTGGCCTAAAGTCCACACTAAAAGTCAGGTCAGGTTTGGGACCATATGCCGCCTCAGCACTTACCATTTATCATTCCTGATGACTCCTCTGCACCCCCAGCAACATTAACCGTATTTTACTGGTAGGTGTTTACATGCAATGAAGTTTAAGGGCGTAAGAATGTAAACCCTACACCCCAAGGCAAGGAACACTGACCTCTTTCAGCTGCTTTACCAACTGTTACTGCCACATTAAACCCTCATTCAAACTAATTATGTTCTTCCATAGTTGCATCTTAGTTTGGTTGCACAACAGGAATGTGAGGTTCATCATAACTAGAGTGTAACATTCAAGCAGAGCAAAATAGTGTCACAGATATGGCGTTTAAACTTCATATATCCAATCCCTTATTTCTGTACAGTTCTGCTAAGAGTTTCAAAGCAAATATAAGGCAGCGGACCAACGGCTCAGTAACTGCTTTTGATCGTCATATAGCGACAAAAATGTAAGAGATTCGTGGGAATTATATTACAAAATACTGTGATAAAGAGTTAACTAAAGCTTACAGACTAAATCCACAGACAGGGTAATATTAAAACATGCAGGAGAAAAGGCAAAAATGTGGGATAATTTAACAGTGCTTCCTACCAGAAGGTAGGTGAAAGATTTAAGTTAAAACTCAAGCCTAGGTTGAAACTATTTCAGCTGGTACACCACCTCAAACATTGGTGGCGCGTAAACTCTGTCATAGGCAAAAAGTTAAGTTTAAACTAGGCTACATCTGAACTTATGCAGAGCTGGTGCAACCCATAGCAGGAGTTTGCATGCGGGTTATCTGGATACTTTTGTCTCCTCCCACAGACAAAAAAAGCATGCTCCTTTGGTCTATATGTGACTAAATTGCCTTTAGGTGTGACTTTTAGTGTGAATGGTTGTCTCTCCATGCCGATCCTGTAGTTCCCATCTTGTGCCCTCTGTCAGCTAAGATAGGCTCAACCCCACCCCCAACCCAGAGAGGGATTGTTGGTTCAGATAATGGATGAAAGGCTGGATGATATAGAGACATATTAACAAAGAGGCATCCATGAGTATTTGTGCTTGTGTCAACATCTGTTGTCAAAACAGCATTCACAGACATGAGCAGCTAAAGGTCACCAGTTAACCTGGCTAATGGTTATATTTAACTTTACCATTGCACCTGTAGCAGTACCACAGCAGTAAATTAAGTAGAGTCTAGCTTGGAAGAACTGGAGGCTGAAATTATGACTAGAATAATTTCCTCAGGCTAAAAGAGCTTGATGAAATTCTGGGAACTTAATGTGCTTTGAACATGCTGATGTTGTCAGGTCCTGTGATGCTCTGCTGGTGTGAGGGGAAGTAGCGTAACTCCATCACTATTTTTTGCTAATTAGTGTCTGAGCATAGGAAGCATTGCAAAGACCCCATTGGATTATAAATTCTAATTATTATTAGATGAAATATTTGACAAATGGTTGCGATTAAAATTTTACTATCACTGTTGCTACTGCTGCTGCTGGAGTGAAATGAATCAACTCTTCAGTCTGTTTGTTTTGGCTACGGGTTGATTGTGTTCTCACTGCAATTGTGTTACTCCAGGCTTCCACTGGAAGGAAACCGAGACCACCGCTTCCAGATAATCTCAGTTTATTTGGAGCAGAAGTTTATCACAAAGTTAACTGTATGTCCAACTCAATCAGGCCTAAAACATCCACATGTTTTGAGGTAACTCACTCAAATGTTACATGTGTGAAGGCATCCTTAAAGTAGAACTGCATTATCTTAACATCATTACTTATTATGACTATTTAAGCTTTCATTCTTTCACAAACTTCACAAGACATAAACTCTATTTCTCAGTCAAAGATCTGTAACACCCCTATAGTCTGGAAACACTTTCCTTCTCTTTGCAGCAATGTTTAGGGACAAAATTGCTCCCACCACGATGACTCAGTCTTGATTGAGTGTTCTTCTACTTTATTACCTAGGGGGATGTTTGTTGCCATGGTGACAGAGGAAGCAGGAGCTGATACAGTATTTCATTATTGACGGAGCACAGAGCAAAATGAAACACATTTTGACATCCTGCAACATGTACAGGTTCCGTCATCCACCCACACCTGCTAGCCACAAAAAGTGTTACAACAAGAAAGGAAGAGACATTTTTTTCTGTGATGCAAGGCACATGTCACAGTGGATTTCATTGTGATAAAGATATAAGCTTCTATGCATCATCAAATACAAAATGTAAGCACTTTGTATCACAGTCCTGCACCTGGTCAGGCAGGTACCCAACTGGTACTGGTCATAAAGAAGCATATGAGCGATAAGAAAAATAAATAAATATATAAAAAAAATTGTGGGCATGGATGCAGGTAAAATTAAACACAACGTAGACAGGTAGTGCGTAAGAGAGAGAAGGGAGAGGATAAGAGAGAAAGTGGTTAGAGATTAAATCAATTTTCAGTACTTTAAACATCTCAATATGTAATAACCCTATTTTTTAAGCTCCAATGCTCCTTATGCTCCAGTCTGATCACTGCATGCCCCCAGCCTGTCACCATCAGATGAGCATGCTTCTGCTCTTTGGAGGGAATCTGAATGTTAGCATTGTGAACGCTGTGGAAATCTTGATTTGAAACTTTATGCCAGCAAAAACTGGTTGGGAGCTGATATTTTGTTGGATAAAATCATGTTGTCTTTTTTGTTTTGGAAGGGACTAAATCTGTCATTTTTGATGTTTTGACTTAAAAATAAACTTGACTGAAATTCATTAAAGGTGTCTTTGTGTTAGTAAAAGAAAAAGCAAGTATATGTGTGTTCACAGAGTTCTTCTTTAACTTGTAACCAAGTAAAATCTCCTGCAAAAACCATTTTTCTTTGCTTTTAATGTAGTTAGGATGGGCTTGGGGAGCAGACGAGCATGACAACTTTACCAAACTCTCAAATCACATTGAAATGCAGTATACCTCTTTAAAGAAAATGTCCCGTAAAACATTCTGTTTTTTACTTCATGGAGTATGTTATGTCATCGCTACACAGTTTCCACCTACATGTGTGTTTTCTGCTCTTCACAGGCAGCTGCCATGCCTGTTCTGTAGGTCAGCTCCTGGACTTGTAACCCCCTCCTACCAGACATAATTTGGGCAGCCAATCAGCACAGAGATCATTTTCATAGCCTCCATAGTTTTCCCACCCCCTCATATCAGAACATTTTCAAAGGGGAGGGAAGAAGAGCTGCATCTGATCCTTTACATTGATTAAATTTTGCATTTCTTTTATTCAAGAAAAGTCAAATCCTTGCTTAATAGACACTAAGGCATGACATAAACAGTCAAACACACCAGGACATGGACCTTTAAGTACAAAAATGTCATACTCTTCCCACCCTTGGTAGTAAATAATGAGCCTTTGACTTGACCAATAAAATCAGAATTACCACATAAGTGAAAGCGTTGAAGTGAAAACCTTGAGTTCAGCTGTGTGAAGTCACTGGTGCGCAAACAAGCACTTCTCCTCTTACGTGTGTTCTTGTGAGTGTGTTTGAGCGTAATGGACATTTGTCTGAATATCAGTATCGCTGAGAGAATTGCACATCAGCCCACAGCCTGCAACACATCTGTGTGAAACAGCTGTATGACAGCCAGCTGCATTCACTCACATGTTCCTTTGCTTTCCAAGTTCCTGGTAATTTCCAAGTCAAAAAGCAATTTGGCTCTGAGTTACATGTGGAATGATCCCCCCTGTGGCGGCATATAATGGAATGAGATCAGGCGAATGAATGCATATGGATCAAATGAACCCAAAATAACACACATTAGTCTCACAGCCCACAGTATATCACATGGAATTCTCTCATAGATGCATCTTAGAGCAGTTGTGCTCAAAGTAGCAAAGCAACATTAGACAGTCCAGTAAGCTGTGTTTACAACATGCAGAATGGGGGAAAAAAAGAGCAAGCTAGTGTGGCTAACTCTGGGTGGTGCAGTCTGGCGATCTGAGCAGCTAGCAGGAGGGCGAGAAATGCCTTGTGCGCACACAGCATTTGCACACTCCATGAATCTGATCAAAGATAGTGTGATGAGCTGTGCCTGCTTCATGAATATGCATGACGCAATGTTTCTGCCTTGCATTATTGGAGTCCGTACTGTGCATGGGCTACTCGTCTGTGTTTTCATTCTCAGTTCCAGTTTATCCAGGATATTCTCTTCACCCGTGACCTCGGCTAAACAAACCACAACTTATCTGCCTTAAAGTCTTGAGAGGAGCTGGGAAAGGGAGAGGAGAAAATAAATAGACAAAGCAGAAAAAAACTGCTGAGAAGAGAGATAAGACTACATTGGGTCAGAGAAGAAAGGAAATGAAATTAGGTATATGTCCTGTTTGTGCTCGGCTGGATTTATGTCCCAGCTTTATTTATTTCATTTGAGGGACAAAAACAGAGGCAGAAGCAGACGTGTGAAGAAGCTCAAGGCTGTGGTCATGAATTGCAGGGAGAGGAAAAAAAGGATATAACAGAACATGGTCGACAAAGAGGTTAGTTTATGAATGGTGTGGGGACAACACAAGTTACAATGTACCTGAACCAGTGACAGGAGTGGTGCTTTGTGTTAAACCAGTAGAAAGAACTATTTACAGATCAGTCGACTAGTAAAATTCAATATCTGTTTGGATGTGCAAGGAATGACTGGGAAGAGATGAGTATTGGCAGATAACAGCTTAAAAAGTTAATGGGTTTTTTATTAGCAGATATAATAGCTTAGGCTGAAAACAGCTTCCTTTATGAGTCTTAGAAAATCTTGATTCCAATTTGTCATTTCAAGGTCATACGTTGTCTTAAAACACCCACCCATCACTTGTAATACGTCTTCAAGTGTTTGGTAGGGCTTTGTCAAATACATGTTCGATTCTTTTCTAATATTCACTCTGTCTACTTAGCTACAGCAATCTCTTTTGTGGATTTGGTTGTTAAAGTGACAATTCAGGTCGATAAAAGCAACATCCAAAGCAAGATGTTACAAAAGCACAAAAAAACTGCTAATGGATAAGAACAGAGATGCAAGATTCAGGAAATGTGGCTTACAGTGAAAAATAAAATTGGTTAACAAGGATGATGGGCTTAGAAATAAAATAACTTTGTAACTAGAGTCTTAAAATTACAGCTTTTTGTACCATTTGGAATTTGAAAAGTCTATAAAGTGATGTAACAACAGAAATAATTGTACCATGTCTGGGTATTGAAAAGATCATAAAAGTCTGATAGTTGACTTTAAGTGTGCAGCAACCCTGACCAATGCTGCTATTAACAAATTTATCATCCATACAGCACATTTAAAACATTAATGTTTTAAATGCTCTTTACTGTGATTTTCTTTTCATGAAAGAATACTTCTGTGCACAGGTAAAAATGTCTCTAGCATGAGGACTTTAATCTCTTCGCCTTGTTGCAGCATCAGTAGCTGCTTGACACTGCTCATTTCCCCGCCATCTGAATAAACCTACCAGTGTGATGTCCTACCAATGTTTAAGCAGCAGTTTAGGGGGGGTGAGCCCGGTGCAGACAGTAGACCACAGACAGAATGGAGAGCTGTTGTAATTCTGAAGCTGAACAGTGCTGAACTGAGCAATTACCATAGAGTAAACCAACCAGAACAGAATGAACAAACATGTGAAAGAGGTCTAAAGGTGGCAGGCGCTCTAACAAAGTGTCTCAGATAGATTAAAAATACAGGTAGATTAGGAGTACTGTTAGTATGTTAAAACTACAAGGGTTTCTGAACTGTCGTGATTGTGAACATACTCTGGCAGTCATAAAAATCCAATATGAACCAGAGTTAAGGTAAATTATGAACTCTAAAAGTTTGTGTAGTTTAAAGCAAATCCAACTGACCTATCTTGGCATCTTTTTTCCTCTTTTCATTCTCATTCTCTATAGTTTGAAGTGAGTTTTGAGGACTGAAGTTTAAGATCTGAACTACAGCTCGCAGTTTTAATTAAAATTCTCTGAACATTTTTAGTTCTAGGAAGTACTCTTAACATGAAAATATCAACTAGATCATGCTAAGCTCACTGTCTGTCATTAAGTTACTACAGTGATGGTTGCTGCTCATAAAAAGGCAGATACTACTTTGCAATTTAAAAAAAATCCATTGCACATAGTGTGCATGTAATTAAAGTAAATTACATCTAGTATCTTATCACTGAATGTCTAAATGTCAGAAGGACTTCATCCATCATTTACTAGTGAATCATGAGTTGCCTGTTTTCTTATAGCATGTCTGTTTCTAACTTTCTGACCTTGCATGTACATGTAACGTTTTCATATTTTGGCCTTAATGCACCATAATGATTGATTGTGCCAAACTTAGACCTGCTGACCTCATTCATTGACACTTCGTCTCTTATCTTATGGTCACAAAATCAAATTACACTTATCAGTGTATACACGAGATGACTGCCATCATCATTAAAATACTTTACAGCAGATACCAATGCAAAACTGACCTAGGGAACACACCCTCTCTGGATTATACAACTAAGTCTATCTGATTTTAACTTTTTCTTTATGAATTTGATATGGCATGGACAGTTTAATTATTTAATCTGTGGAAAAAGGTTATAGTGTTAGCACTTGTATATGGATATCAGAACGTAGTCAATATTAACAAGCACGCATTTTTTTTTACCATAACACCAGAACTTGAATGACATAATTACCCAATTACCAACTTCAAAGGAATTTGAAATATTTTGATTTCATTTTTGTAATGTTTCTTTTGAAATTCCCTTAGCTTTAGGTGCTTGAACCTGATAATGTTTTTTGTCCCACCATCAGAATAAAAGAAAATGTTACCAATGATTGAACACAAACTTGACTTCTTAGCTGAATAAGTATCTGTCCAATGACTGCACCTTTATGAAACCAACTGTCTTTCAGAAAACATCTTCCTATCAATCAATAAAGTTAATGCTTTGTCACGGAAGGGTGGCTTTACTAGTTCATACTCATAAGGGGAGATCACTTCTTTTGAAAAGATTCCAAACTTCTTTTTTTGAAAGACTGTGCAAATACATATTTGATTATTATTAGGTCTTTAATATTCCATAGAGCAGAGAGGAAAAAAGAGGTGTTGCAAACAAAAGCTCAGGTCTCAGGAAGCAAAATGAAATAAGAGTAAGGAATAATGTGCAGAAAAGAAGAGCTCTGGTGTTCTTTTCAACAAAACAAACAAACATAATAACATACCCATATACCGTATTAATATTGTAATAGCTAAGATGGTTTAGAAATAATGAATATTGGATATTATTAAAAATCTTTTATTGTGCATGTTTCCATGCTTTTTGTTACACTGAAGCAGCAGAGTTTTTCCCAACAGATGAAGAGCCTTTAAAGGTCTCACTGTTACAGACTTGTTTTGTTCTTTAAATATCTTATTATAAAGGATGAGGCTGGAACTTCATTTACCTTAATGACCCCCTCCCTGCCTGCTTTCCTTTTTTCTAAATGTGCAACACTTTCTTAATCATCTAAAAAGGATCATCCTAATTATTTATAGTGCTCCAACTGGTGCCAAATTCTCTTCATCTCTGAACCCATCACTCCACATTTGACAGGGAACAAATTCCTCTCTACTATCCCCTCAATACTCTTGTGATTATTGAAAAAGTGCCAGTATCGTTACTTGATGTTTTTAAATAGCCAGTAGGATAGGGGAAGGTTGTGAATATCTCTTTTAACTTAACTTAATGTGAGTCCACTTAACATGCAGCCCTGCTGAAAGTTTCAAGTCCCATAAACCTTAAATGCATTTTAACACCAGTTCCTTTAGCATTTCTTTTTATGTTCCTCTCTTAATGCTTTTAATAAAGCTTGGTGGAAGTTACTATTGTTGCTGCTTCCATTAATATTGGGGGACACACAGCAAGACTAAATTAGTTAGCAGAGGAGCAGTCATCATTCATACTAAGCACATAATAAAGGCTGAGGAAATGGAAACATTTCCACGTATATTTTCCCAGTGGACCTGACCTGCAATATATTTCACTTTACTTTAAATGAGCTATCTGGGGCAAAATCACAAGGCCCTTATAAAGTACATTTTTATTCACTCACCTAATTAATCAGCGGTGGGTGGCGCTTGCCATCACTAGCCTGCGTGATTTGGTATTTGTACTGCGGTAAAAAGCCGTGGCTCTAATTAGGAGAGATGATCTATTTTCCATAATGAGAATTGATGGCTTTTCTTCTGCACCACCAAACATTTTCTCGCTCTTCTTTTCCAACCAAGTCCCCCCCCCCCCCCCCCCCCGTTCTCTCTTACTCCCCCACACAGACCCACTTCAAAGCTGTATGGGGAAGAAAAGAACGACCAAGTGAAGCACTATGTGATTAATGGACTTAATTTCCAGCAGATTTGACTTCATGGTGACAGCCCACTTCACCTCGAAAGCTTCTGATTGTTAGATTTAAGCCTGTGGCAATGAGACACATAGCTTTCAGATGAAGGTCCCTACGCATCCTCTTATTGTAGCCCACGCTGTTTTTACCTGTCCATATCATAGCATTCAGTGTTTTTCTGTTCGACGTTAAGACTGTGATAATACAAAGCCTGCACTCATATCACAAAATGCAGCCAGGTAATTAAAACAAATCATTGGTTACAGTCTCTATAAAGCATGTATTTTTGTTTCTAAATACATTATGTATAGAAGAAAAAAAGGTGCTTTTTATATGGAAATACGAAGAGCTATCTACCACAAATTTGTTAAAGTAGAGAGTTTTTCACCACTTTCAGCACCAGAGACAGAGGGTTCAATAGTGTACATATTTCTCTGGCCAAATAGGGCGGTGTAGTAATGAGTCTTATATGATGTGATGAGTTAGCTATTAACAATAGCATTTCCTTGGATATTAATGAGGTCATATTATCCATCCATCCATCCATTATCTATGGATGATAATGTCGAGAGGTAGGGTACACCCTGAATGCCAGCCAATACCAGGGCAGCATAGAGAGAGACAACCGTTGATACACTCACCCACACCTAAGGGCAATTTGGAGTCACCAGTTAACCTAACCAGAATGTTTTGGTCAGTGGGAGGAAGGGAGAGTGCCTGGAGAGAACCCACACATACACTGGGAGAACATGCAAACTCCACAGACAGACAAAGGGTTCAAACCCACAACCTTCTTGCTGTGAGGCACGCTGCACCATCATGCCGCCTGGTTCATATTGTGCTTTATCAAATTTAAAATGCCCTTTAATGTGTTTCACATGTCTTCTCTGTGTGATACAGTACTTCTATGCACAAGACAACAAAGTCTGCACCATCAGGACTTCTTCCTCTAGCATGACGTCTAACCACTGTCAAGTCAGCAGCTCAAGCCCATCAGCCTGGGATGGAAAGCCCAGTGCAGATTTTAGACTGTAGAAAGAATGCAGGGTCATTGAAAATGGTGCTGAACAGCACTCAGTTGACCAATTACTACAGAATAGACCACAAAAACCAATGAGAACAGGTTAGATACACAAAATCAAACAACTAAAAGTTTAATTTTGTCTTTAAAGGGCCAGTCGCTGATGAGTTGCTAACTCAGACAACAAAGTTTGTCTGAGACATTAGTGACATAGTCCTGAGCAGTAATTTAAGCAGGTCACATGGAGAATAAGAGCTTTCAACAGAAACAGCAAAGTCAGGAAGCCTAGATGTGCTTTTATTACATTGTACAAAAAAGAGAAAAAGTTTTAAGGACAAAACTGCCTGCCTGTCATGGCATGGATGTGATTCTGTCTCTGATGGCTCAAATGTGTAAAGCTGACAGGTCTCCCAGAGCAGACAGATGAGCATCCGTTAACAGACCGTAGCAAAATTAATGAGTAAAGAAGATCATCTTTCCTGTGACAGGAAATAGTTTAAGTAAATTTAAAAAAAAGAAGTCTACAGTATCTTAGAGCAAAAATTACTGCCTCATTTTTTTTAAAAACTTATTTTAAGCAAAGAGCATTTTTCAATACTGAAACTTTGCCTGGTGGTTAATAACAGTCTGCTCTCAGCTAATTAGATTAAAATGCCTATTTTCATACCAACTCAGGGTCTTTAAAAAGATTAGGGAAACACAGCTTCAAGATCACTTGTTATTTTTGGATTTATCTTAAAATCCACTTTTAGAGGCTCCTGCAGAGGACAGATGCAGCGCTCCAAATCAGCCATCTTGTAAAACAGCGAGCCCAAAGTCTGTTTTCTATAGTCTTGTTGCTTCCCATGGGGTTCAGAGCCTCCTAATTTGTGAGCACAAAGGCAAAGCCTCTCTATGTGGCTTTGCAAGCCTGTGCTAATGCTGTGTAAACATTGCTGCTGCTGTTTGCCACTGATTTAGCACATGTTAATATTACATGAGACAGAGGGGCCCTTTGATGATGTAAGTGAACACTCAAACTAGGGCTTTCCACCTCGGGGAAGGGGAGATGGGGCTGTGGAGCAGCTCCTCAGAGATTTGGTTTACTTCCGCATATGCAATACTGCTTGGTAGGAGTCAGAGTGGTTCTTATTTCTTTTCTTTCTTCTTTTTTTTTTTTGTCACATCAGAGAAGAGGATTGTTCCACATTTAGATACCAGCTCTGAGGCAAAAGGTAATGATTTAATGTATCAGTGAAAGAGAGGAGGTCTGGCAATTGTAGCCTCAGAGGTTGTGTTAAAAATTAAATGATGACCATGGTGGTGAAGTTGCTTCTTCAGTCATTATTAATGAGACAGAAGCTCAGCCAGTTGGACTTAGAAATCAAAAATGTTTTGTTGATACAAAACATAAATTTCCTTTGACCAGAAACACAAAATACAATTTTCAAATCATAATTTAACTTAACAGTCGTAGAGTTTTGTGCCCAAAGACCACAAAAAATATCTTTCTTCTTTTGAAGTGTGTCATGATGATCAAAAACAAAAGACCCATCTGGGACGTCTCACAACTCTCTGACAAGTAGCACAGGGACTTTGCATGCAGAATGATAACAAATGCATTCAAACCGGAATTGTTTTCATAGGAGTTAACTGAGACAGAAAAGTTTGTCTAGCTCTGGAAACAACACCCTTGCCCTAATCATGTGCTGTGAATGGACCACAACCACAGACTGAAAAAAGACATGTAAAAAACACATTATTATTTAAAATATTATACTATCAGTACAATATGTTTGTTCACTCTCTTTGGTTTGGCCCCTCCTTAAACTAACGTCATCACATTGGTTATGTGCAGCCAGCTTCAGTCATGTAGTCATACTTGTCGACTGAGTCACTGCATAACTCTGTGTCAATATGATCTCCTAGTCTGACACAGTGACCTTCTTTACAGATGACAAATTGTGTAGTCTGACCTTGGCATTTAACAATTTAAAGTAACATGGGAGACCAATGAGATGAGGCAATTTTTAATTGATTTCACCAAATGCACCCACTTGACAGCTTTACCATGAGACTACACACCTGCCTGTTGTACCGATCTCAGATGAACTTGCATAAAAATCAAGTGATCCAGTAATGTCAGGAGAATTCCATATATGGAGGACGATCAGTGTTTTCAGCTTGCTCTCCTGATATGAATTCTATTTAGCCACAAGAACAGAAAATTAAAAAGGTATAAGCGTTAAATCTTGTTAAGCCAAAGTAGTTGTGTGGCAGTAGTTGGCAAATTGGTAAAATGCGCAACAAACTGGTTGGTGATGCATCCCTGTTTACTTGCTCTTGAACAGTACATTAACTTTTGTAGGCAGCTCAAATAAGAATTATAAATAATATCTTTGTGAAAAAAGGTCCGGTTGCAGCAAGCCTCAACTCTGGGCCCTCCCACAGATGCTTGCAAAGGGCAAATCAGATCCAAAACTAGGCTTGAAGTTGTTTTCACTGCAGCCAGATCTACTGACACATACTGATGAAGTTAATTGCCCCGGTGCGTTAAAACATTTCAAATTGATGACTTTACAAGCAAAATCTTTTCAATTTACTGTAATTTCTTCTTACAGTTGACATAGCCTGGTGTTAAGTAGAGATGGCCCTTGGCAGATAATTTAGTATCTTGCAAAATAAAAGTAGCACTTAGAGACAACAAGTCTAAGGACAATTAAACACTAGGGAAAACAGGCAAATTAAGCCATATTTATACAATCCTAGAAAAAATAACATTGCGGGTTAAAAAATGAAGAGTTAGTTTATGAGTGGGATAATGTTAGCTGTGCTAGCATTGTTAGTTTAGGTGCTCCCATTTCGTTAATGTCTACATGTCTGTGCTGATGTGCTGTATTCTCACTACTACTAAAACTACTAGTTTGTTCCCTAGTACTAAGTCATCATCCTTTGTTTACATCCAGGCTAGAGAGCATGGCAGTGATGCAGCAGCTGTTTAGTTGAGCTCCACTGGTTACTGCAATAAGTTTACCTTGTAACTTGTAAATCTGGTGGTGGCTTTTAAACTGTTTAGTTGGCCAACTGTGCACATCCCTTTTGTAAAAATATCCTACTCAGTAAAGAAAAATGAAAAACATTTCCTCGTGATTGAGCAACAATATTTTGCATTGTTTTGTGATTTGAATTTTATCTAAACTATTTTTTTCGTGTTAGTTTTATATGATTTTCTTTTCACAATCTATAAAAAAACATTATTTGTCATCATCATTAAGACAAGATTATACCATGTTTATACAGTATTTCATTGTGTTTTTAAAGAGGACGGTTATATTTGAGGATATATGGTCAACATCAAGATATGTAAAAACACTGTATAGAAATGTTGTACAAAAATCATATATGTTCAAAAATGTCCTTCTCTGTCATAATATAAATAAAACATAAAATTTTCTTAGGTAAATGATTTGTATAACGATGATTTAGAGTTTCAAAACCTGGAATTTTCCTGCAGTTGTTCAAATCAACTACATATGCTTTCTAAAACAACTGAGGGTTTCAGAAATTTGTAATAGGATTAAAATATCTCAGGATCTAAAGATAGAGGATTTGAGTGTTGTTGTTTTTGAAATAAGCTGAGAAACATTTGTCCATAAATTTCCCTGGAGTTTTCCTCTTGCTCACAAATTGAAAGCCAGCCTGAGCTCTGTGCAGTAATGTAAGACAGTGTTCAGACAGTGTACAGGCCTACAGGATGAAGCAGGCTCTATTTTGTTCTCTTTTGTTCCACCTGTGTGCTTGGACAAATTCCTCCGCTCTATCAGAAGCCTATGGCCAGTTTGTGTCTTCAGGGAGACACCTTTGATTACTGTTACACCAACCTTTGATAATCCCACACCTCCGACAGTCGCAACTGGACAGTTCTGTTGTGATGAAGCCAGAGAGCTGACCTCTTTTGTTTGTGGCTCTTCAGTCTCTGAGGTCCTCTCTTCTTTCATCTTTCTGACTTTAGCTATACAACACTACGTGAGTATGTGAGTTTGCCAGCTGGCCTTGTGTCACTTTAAAACTGAAATTTGTTATAAAAGCACAAAAATCAGTTTTTCATGCACACAAACACTGTTGTGTTCTCCTGTAAGCAAACTTCAAACTAATAAAGCTGATAGAGCTAGACTTTTAATGATGGGGATAATGGGAGAGCTGAACTATTATCAGAATTTAGCACAACCAGATTGCAGCTCTGCACTGTCAATAACCACGATTTTTACTAACATGACCAACTAAGGAATAATCCTCCTCAGAAAGGGTGAGTAACGTGAATGTCCCCTTCTCCATATGGGTTTATTGCAAGGTAATTGCTTATTTGGTATGCTCTGTAGTGTTACCTTTAAAGTCAACTTGTTACATACTGAGAAGGTATGCATTACCAAAAAATGCAAATCTATAATTTCTTATTTCAAATGTTATGAAACATCATCAGTGAATTTTAATACCCCGGTCAAGAAGAGAGTCGCTATCCATTAAAAAATGTTATGAAAGGTTAATCGTAAACCAGCAATGTCAACTCTACTCTCACCATCCACTCTGTAAGGTACAACTGTTTAACAGTATGTTAATGCAAATGGCCGATAATCCAATCACATGGCAGCGATTCAGTGCATTTTGGCATGTGGATATGCTCAAGATGAACTGCTTAATTTCATCTGGATGGGGTAGAAAGGTGATTTAATTGTTTTTTGACTATGGCGTGGTTACTGGCGCCAAACGGTCTGAGTATTTCAGAAACTTCTCGTTCAACATAGGTTTAATTATGAACTTTAAGTTACAACATGATATAGAACTTGCACATAGCTGGTGCAACAGTCTGAGAATGTTCAGATTTCAGAAAACATCTGGCAAATTTGGAAAACTTGCTGTGTAATCACTGGGGTACACTGACATTTGTCTCAATGTTGAGTATTTTACACAGTATTTTACATAAATATAAATCAGCATAGAGCCTACTTTATGTGTGCTTTCAATGTGTGAACTTAACCATCTATGGCAGGGGTTCTCAAATTTTTTTAGGCCAAGTTTACCATTTTTCCAATTTTATTGTCTTATTTTTGCTTATTTTTTAGTGTCTTATGTCATAATGTCGCTGTTGTTAACTCTGTAAAATGCTCTATCAATAAAGTTGCCTTTCCTTGCCTTATGTCATCTTATGTGGGTATTTCTGTGACCCCTTACCCAACCCATAAAAAAAGTGCTTGCAGGTGTTCTCATATTTGGCTTCCCCCAAAATGTTCCCCCTGACACACCCCTGCACACAAACCCTCCATGTGTTCCCTCACACACTCAGAGCATAATGTCATCAATAGAGCTGTATAAGGACGAGCAGGCACAGACTGAGAAGATCCGTTTCAGGAGAGAGAACAGACTCTTGATGAGCCATTAACCTGCTGTCGGCGAGGTAAAATGGCTGTGGGACGTGGTTTAATTTACCCTTTTATCAAGAGGTCGTTGAATTGATGAGCCACAGGAAAAAGAGTTACACCCCCGGTTTGGTGTATTAGCAATGCTGACAGTGAACAGGTTGAGGGAGGAACTGCGGGTGAAGTCAATATCCCCAATCAATCTAAGCTTTCAGAGAGCCACCGCTACACTCGTGGTCAAATCTATAAAACTAATAATATGGATTCAGGCAGACCTCTTGAGGAGGGGTGCCACAATTTGTAAAAGGAAATCATTGAAAATCTCTTCTCAAGCACTCTTATTTGTTTCTTTGGCAAAAGTTCTTATTGAAAATTGAGACGTATTTGGCCCAGCAAGCTAAATGATTTACATTTTGCCAAATGTAATTTTTCCCCCCAGTATCAGCTATATTTATCTCTGGACTGGGTCTACTCTGCATTGCACTGGAGAACTGGCTTTAAAAATATCCACCACAAGTACAAAGATTCAATTTTCACTTTGAAATAAGCTGTCCGAGAATTCTATGCGCTCCCCTTATCATCAATTACGAGCCCTAAGGGTGATACATTTTATTAGACAAGAGATTGCCAGCGAAGGTCTTTCCATCAATGAAAAAGAAAAGGACAAAAATTTAAAATGATGGCCCCCCCTGTGGGTACATTAGAGTATGTATTGTCTGCCGATCCATTTCATTTGATCAGACCTGTGTCCTTGCCCACCTGCTTCATAAAAAAACAGAAGACATGAACGTTCACCAGTAAACAGGTACATGTAAATGTTTATTATGGGACTGAAACATCATATTGCATCCTCTACTTTCCCTCGTGAGACTAAGAAGTCTTTTTTCTCTTTCCTTTTATTTTTCTTTAGAAACAACAGTGCTTAAATAAATTTCAATCTTATGGTGTATAGGTGTAAATATTCAAATATTCATGTACTGTATGTCACCTGTATGTCATTTACATAGACTTCAATCAGAAAGTCAATCAATCTTTATTTACACTGTGCCAAATCAGAATAAATGTTATCCCAAGATGCTATACAAAAGAGTAGGATGATACCATATATTTTTATTTTACTTATTTATTTTTAAAGAGAGATGTAGAAAGACAGAGATGTGGGCAGAGATAAAAAAGACTAAAATACGAATTTGTGTTAGTGAAAAATTTATGGATGCCCAAGGCCATAAATGATACCTCATCAAATGTCTCTGTTGAATATACATTTATTTAAAGGTTGGCTCCTTGAGATGAAGCATCTTGTTTTCAAGAGGGTCCTTCTCCATATACAGGTCTAATGGTAGTTATTATTGAGGTAACAGCAATAACAACTAAGGATAGAGAGATCGTTCATATATCACCACTAACTGCTAAAATGATAGTGAAGAGCAGAGGACTGTTGTTGGTGCTGTATATGCATGATATTTGAAGGAAGTACAGTGTATTTCAATAGACTGATCATTCTAAAGTAAATATTAGGACCTGTATTGATAATGCCATGTGGATAAAGGAAAGGACAAATATTTGTAATTTCAGAAGTTGAAACTATGAGGGTCCACACCAGCAATCTTAAAGATTGTATGTATTCTTTCATATATAAAAACATTACTTTGGATTTTTTGAAAAGGTTAAATCAACTGTATATGCCATTAACTTATACCTTTGATATTTAGATACATAGACACTATGCTTGTTTCCTTTGAGGTTCTTTAATTACATCCAATCAAACAAGATAAGCAATCATATACTCATATTTTGTAAGACAGGGGAAAAAACCCTGAAAAAGTTGTTGAATCAGAAAATAAAGCACCATTTGTTGTGACATTACTGCCCTTTTATGAGTACAACTTTAAAGTGGTTGCATTATAATGTCAAAGGCTCTGTGGTACTATTTAAAACTAGTTTATTATAGAACAGAGGTCCAAAATAATGATGCAAATTCATTATAACCTTGTAAATCTTTCAACAGGATGGCTTTAAGGTCATCCCTTAGATTTTCAGATTCATTTTGTCCTTAGCATGACAAGAAAAAATAAATCATCTCATGACGAATGGGGACAAATCTATTTAAGGTATTGTCTCCACGTTATAAAAGGGAACATGTCTGGACAAGCCTCCCATCTGTACACTGTATTGTTCATTTCCCGGAAAAATGAAGATGATACATGAATTGGAGGCATAAATGCATTATAGGACATCTAAAGTGATATGACTAAGCCCCCATGGGCACATGACATAATTAAGGATTTATGTTAGGCTATATATCATATTACCATAGGATGTCTACTTGTTCAAAACACAGAAGCACGCAGCTATGTCAAGTCTTATTCCTCTTTTTGCTTCCTTCTTTTGTCATACTTAATCTCGTGTAATCCACTTAGCGTCAGATCTGAATAACATGACAGGAATTCCTCTGCTCCTTGTCATGTAGCACCTTTACAGAAGCCATCGCGCCTCTTAACATGAACAGTGATGCTGTGTTTGTCTCTGAGCTGAGCTTATTCTCAGGGCAATTTGTCGGCCAAGGTTTGGTAAAATGTGTCATACAGACATTGCCACAGATTCATGGATCTGTAAGAGACGACCAACCCCTGATTTGACTCCTTTAAGCCGGCAGGGTGGATAGGGGGCAGTTTTAATAGGCTTGATGCTGCTATGATTTCCATTTGTTTATCTCTTGTTTCCTATTTTATCAACAGTGGAGATGTAGCATGTAGAATATAAATGCCAGCTCAGTGTTAGATGATTGGTTGAATGCATCCCAGGGAATAGCTGTAATTCTTCAGAGAAAGGGGCTAATGACCAATTTTCCTTCAAGACAAGTGAACTGAGTCAGAGGGAAATTAACAAAGCAGCCAACGAGAAGCAAAGAATAAGAAAATTGATGCATGCAACTGTGTATTTTTAGATTGAGTTAATCATTTTTAATTAGTGCACAAAAGTCATTGGTTTTACTGTTCATACTGAGTAATGACATCCAATTTCAAATTTTCTGGTAAGAAACTGTTGGAGTTTTCCTAAGAGTACGGTACCAATAAAACAGCTTTAATAAAAAACCACTGGAACGCAAAGGCTGTAATAAATATTGAGAATTTTCTTAGAAATGTTTTGGTAGTTGTAGGACATTCCTTGAAATCTATGCTTTTTATTCAACAATAGTAATCACTGAACCACTAAATCATGAGATTCGCCAGTTGTTTCCAAACTTTCTCTGCTGGGCACCCCCTGTGGTAGATGAGAACAATATTGGACCTCCTTTTGCCTTCAGAGCTGTCTTAATTCTTCATGGAGTGGAATACACAAGGTTCTGGAAACATTTCTCAGACATTTTGGTCAATGTTAACATGATAGTATCGCCCAGTTTATGCAGATTTGTTGGCTCCACGTGAGTGATGAGAATTTCATATTCCACCAAATCCCAAAGGTGCTCCACTGGAGTGAGATCTGCTTACTGTCATGGCTAAGAAACCCATTTGGGATGATTTGAGCTTTGTGACATGGGGTGTTATTTTGCTGGAAGTAGACATCAGAAGATGGGTACTCTGAGGCCATGAGGTAATGGACAAGGTCAGCAACAATACTCAGTTAGATTGTGTTTTTTAAAGAATGCTATTTGGCACTAAGAGGCCCTATGTGTGCTAAGACAATATGGCTCACACCATTACACCACTACTACCAGTCTGAACTGTTTATACAAGCAGGATGGATCCATGCCTTCATGTTGTTTACGTAATTGACTCTACCATCTGAATGTCACAGCAGAAATCTAGACTTGTCAGACCAAAATTTTTCCAAGCTTATGTTTTCTAATTGGTGAAGTTGTGCAAATTGTAGCCTCGCTTACGCGTTCTTAGATGAAAAGAGTTGTACAAGGCGTGGGTTTCTGCTGTAGCCCATCTGCTTCTTGATTCAATGTGTTGCGTGCTCAGAAATAGTCCTCTCCATATCTTGGTTGTAATAAGAGGTTTTCTGAGATAATGTTGGCCATTCTGCTCTGACCTCTGGCATCAACAAGACATTTTTACCTAAAGAACTGTTGCTCACTGGGTATTTACTTCTTTTCAGACCATTTGTTGTAGTTCCTGAAATACTCAAACCAATCCATCTGGCACCAATATCCATGCCATGCTCACAGTCTTTCAAATCGCCTTTCTTCCCAAATCTGATGCTCTGTTTGAGCTGTCCTCTTGACAGTGTCTATGTGACTAAATGCATTCTGTCACTGCAATGTGCTTTTGCTTCACAAGCAGTAGAATAATTATCCAATGAGGAGGCTACTGATTGTTCATTTTCAAGCCCCATACAAAACCTCACCATACACATTAACATAATGCATATGTTGATGTATACTGATGACACTATCAGACACGTCCTTCTCTGACAAATTCATGTATTTAGAATTTATCTCAAAGATTTTCAGCATAGTGTACAGAAAAAAAAAATCTTTAGTGTTTGACAAGAAAAGAAAAGAAAAGAAAAAAAAAAGTACCTTTTACAGCTTGAGCAAACAAAAGTAAATCTGTAACCTAAAATTTCAGATCTTAAGATCTCAACAACTGTCATTGTTTGATAAACTCTGTGTAGATTCTCATTCTTCCAGGCCATGATAATCCCTTGCTAAACCTAATGACTGGATCCAGTTTGATCCAACTGGACTGCTTTGGGTTCTTGTAGACATTTAGCCTCTTCTCTAAAAGGCGTCTTCTGTACTGAACTGAACATAGACATCCTCAAGCAATGAGTGATCCATCTGCCACTTGACTTAAGCTTTGGTCACAGAATGAAACAGATTTCTTTTAGATCTAACCCTTTAAGATGAAAAACTCCCTCAAATAAGACTTAAAGAAATATGACTATTTTTTAAGAAACATACTATGAGTTCTGCAGTAATATCAGTGCAGACATGCTTTACACTAAAGACCCTCTTAAGTCTGGGGTGCAGCTCTGAAACTGAGGGCGAACATGTTATCAAGTCAAGCCTTTTAGACTGCCACTGTGAGCCGCACATCTCTGGCACCAAAAACTTTGATTGCTTAAACACACTGGAAGGCTGTTGCAGACATGAGTGCCAGCTATCGCTTGAAAAACTTTGGAATCTAGAGCAGGTTATTTTAATATTCACCTTAATAAAGAATTATCTAAAGAAAGTTTAGGAGGAATCACATAAAATCTAAAAATATCTAAGTGAAAAAAAAAAAACATTTTAAAAGCATTCTGAATAAACAAGGGGAGTTTCTCCACATGCTTCCACCTTGAAAAAGCAGGAACTGTAATTTGTCTGTGACACATACTACTGATGTTGACGTACATATCTGCTGAAACAAGGTGAACATGGCTGTCTTTGTTTCATTTTCATGTCTATTTTCGCTGAGATCTGAGTGTAGCTTGAAGTGAAAATAGGGTAGCCTCCTATACTCAAGGTGCTTCACGCATGAGACGTGCAGCCATGCTGATAGTCTGAAAGCTTTGACTTGATGACGATCTCGCCGTAATTAAAACACACAGTCCCTACATTGGTCACGCTAAAAAGGGCATCTAGTGTGAAAAAGTTGGTTTATTTTCAGTGTCCAGCTTTGATCTGTCTATTACTTGAGTTATTAAGATATAATAATAATAATAATAATAATAATAATAATAATAATAATAATAATAATAATAAAACTCTTTCACACATTTACGATTTGGCAAAATCCGTCACATTAGCACAAGTAACACGGGAGGCTATAAATGACTCATCATTTAGTCTCGTCTTGTCTTTTTTTGGTGGTTGTGATGCCTGATGTAGATTTACTGTTGCCATCATACTTAAGAGGCTTTTCATATCCATGTTGGACAACCTGGCCTCATCATGGCAGCAATCTGACCATTAAGTAGTCAGCAGAGTCTTCTTGTCAAATTTTAGTGGTAGCTTACTTCATGTGGAGTGCCAGAGGTGATACACCATGTACCAGGATCCAGTTGCGATCCCAAATAGATGACCAAAATTGTACAAGTAGAGTTCAGTGAAGTCAAGTTAGTGCTATGTACTGAAAATACATTTGTACTAAAAGTAAAGCTTGAGAGTGTGCATGCAATGTGCAAACTGTACATTCTTAATAGATCTGACATACAACCAGCTAGCTGCTTGTTAACATGATACCAATGTCAGAAAAAAGAGGGTCCATAGTAACTGGCTGAAAAAGGTAAATAATGTCACCTACCACGGCACAGGTGGACATGCCTCAGTTAAAGCTGTGTTTGAACTACTCTGTACAGTGACCTTGAGTGTTTAGAAAGGCGCTTTTAAATAAAATGTATTATTATTATTATTATTACTTTAACATAACTTAATTGTGCATAGAGGTCCACAGACTGAGGTAAATCAAGGGCACAGTACTGGTTATAACTTACATTGAAACAGTGAATACAGTTTAGTCTAATAGAATAAAAACCTCCTCTCACAAGTTGTCAAATAGATCTTAAAACTACCATAAAATGGACATAACATGGACCTTCACATCTATTTGCAACAAAATACACAATTAAAGGAAAAAAAAAACAAAAACGGATTATCCTGTAGTTTCAAAATTTGCTACCTGCAGTGGGGAAACTTATATTGACTGGAACTCACTGGTTGATCACCAAAGCAGTATTGATTACAATACATCAAAGTTAAGTCCTGCAAAGACCACAGCTAATACACTTCTGTCAGTAATGACTGCTGAGAGTAAAATATTCTGACATTAGGTGGTGGATGGATCCCCTCACGGTTTCTCAGATAAATCTTTAACAGTCTCTGCACACTTCCTGGCCTGGTTAATTCTCTTGCATCTTCTTGCACCATTATTAGCAAATCTCGACAAAAAATTGACAAAGACAAAGCAGCCTACAGGCACGTGTTTGGTTGAGTATTGAGTAGTGATTCCCCCTTGGCAGTCAAGTAAGAAAGAATTGCAGCCTTACTTACAGAGAAGTATTTACAGTCTTCGTGATTTGGATGTTAAATTAAATATATTATTAGAAATATTTTTTTCATCACTTCAGGGGAATTATAATTATAATACAATGTATTATAGGTTTTCCTGTCATCATTTTATCGAATCCTGCAAATACTCCAGCAATACAACATAATGTGGATGTTCTTGCCTTGTGGCAAATTTTGCATAATTTCATTTTGAGAATTTTTGTTAAGTATTTATTTATAGAATGTCTAATGCTGCTGATCAAGTCCTTACAAGCACCAGGAACGAAGATCAAATTATAATAAATCATTTGATGTATATATATATATATATATATATATATATATATATATATATATATATATATATATATGTGTGTGTGTGTGTGTGTATATATGTATATATATGTATATATCAAATATATATATATACATACATACATATATATATATATATATATATATATATATATATATATATATATATATATATATATATATATATATATATATATATATATATATATTATACATAAATTTTTTGTATAAATGATCAATTTTATCTTTTTTCCTATGCCTAGTAAATGACCAAAATACAGTAAACTAACTATGAATACTCTGAATACATTTTATCAATGGTAGTTTGAGATAGTTTTATCTTCTAGGAAATGTGCAGAGCAACTTGTTTAAACTGTAAAATAAAGACGAACAAAGATCCATTTTGTCAAATTTCTTGAAAAGTAAACCCTGTGTTGGCCCGTCAACAGTATGTAAGCAATGTTTTATTCGTCATATTTAAGTTTATGTTCATTTAGACTATCATCAGGATGCACAGACAATATAAGCACTGATAAAGTTATCTTAAACCCAGATTTTCTTTTTAAGCAGACTAAAGCCCGAGAGATAACTCAATCTAACATTCACCAGCCTCTAAGATTGGAAGAAACTGGAATGAGAGGGGGGACAAGTACTGGGTAAGTTTTTACTCCTTTTCTTCTTTTTTTGTCAACATCACTGAAATTATTATGCAGCATGGTTTTATGCTTTATACCACAGGGAAAATATTGAGTTACAAAAACTTCTCTCATTACAAAAGCCCCTAAAGTAGTCGGCAGATTCTCTGTCCACGCATTGTTCTTCCATCAAAAGTCTTTCCCTTTTTGTTGTGGTAATGTGAATTTTTCCTCCATTTACCTCAAAATAAAGAAAGGCATTAACTCTCCTCTCCTGGAGAGTGACAGGACAGTCCATGAAAAATAACGCTGATGGGCACAGCATCTCTCTCAAACACTGAGTTCATTTTAACTTGAAGCACTTGGAGGTGACCACAAAACGCAAAGAGCCTTTAGGGAAAAAAAGCCACAAGCAATCAGATGTACCATGCAGGGAGCGCTCAAAAACCATTACAAAGTGTCCTTTAAATACAGTGAAAGCCCCCAAGAAGCCTTGTGGCAAGAGTACCTTAGGTAAACAACAATGGTTTATTGTACAGTAGATGGTTGGATTCTTTGGTTGCCTTTGTCTATTTATACAAGACTTAAAAGAAGCACTACCAGCTTTGTCACATGACATAAAAAATACAAGGCCTTCTTTCATTGTCAACATAAGTGAGACTATTTCAAAGCCTGTTTAGTATTAAATGACTATCTTCCCATTTTTATGGGATTTGCTTCAAAGTGGCTGCCGAAGAATTAAGCTGCTTTTGAATGTAAAGTGGGGGACTGTGTTTGATTTGGGGGCACATTTTCGAGATTGACGGATTATTAATTTGGTTAACCATGGCACCTCACTTTGTCAATCAGAACAAAGCCTGTTGAATATTGTGTAACGTAGCCATCCTTAATAGTTGGGGCTGTACAGCAAGCTGAAGGTCAGTTACTCCTGCTAGCCTATTGTACAGTAAAATTCTGACCAACAAATCAAAACAATGTAATAAGGAGAGCATCTCAAAGTGCTAATCAGTTTGGCAGTATTTTAGTCACTAAAAGAAGATAAAGTTATATTTATGCTGTGTCAGATGAAACTGGCATATTGATTGAATGGTTTTGTAACCACATCCAGCAAAGGCTTGTAGTCGTCAACCCTCCTGGAAAAACAGAGTGCTGCAGTGATCGCAGTACTGATGTTGGCCATACTCTGTAAATTCAGTTGAAATAATATTCATTATATCAAATGTTAACTTGCTAACCGTTACAATAGTCTGCCAAATAAAACCCCAACTCATTGCTCTTGGTTAGTCCAAATGGTAACTTCTAACAGCAAACCGAAACACCTACTTCAAGCAGACTAGAGTATGGCTCTTTGGTCTGCAGCAGAGTTCTTTAAGCTGTCACATCACCACAAAGCCAACTAGCCACCCAGTGCAAGGAGCAAGAGTTTTTTTTTTTTTTTTTTTTTTCCTGAATCAACATCTTATGCGACAGACCTTGAAACACTCCTTGGACAAACCTCTGCTCCATGGGGATCAATTCTTCCAGTCCACTATATAGGTTGATTTAATCATGATTGATTCCATTAATGATTTTAACTTGCTTGCTGTATGATGAAATTATTTATGTTTTGTTTGTTATTGTTATTACTCATTTCTAATCAAGTTCTTGTTTTTATAACTGTAGCACACTGTAGAGCTTTGTTTCAAATGTAATGCACAATATGAATAATAAATCATCATTATTGTTGTTAAAAAAAAAATGTTACCAGACACTATTAAGTTAATGATTGTCAAAACAATGTATTTTATTTGACAGTGTGAGTAAGATTGATTGCTTCTTTGTTTTGAATTGGCATGATCAAGATGTTGTAACTATTTGCCTGGGAATAGCAAGTTCCATGATGTGTTGACACCAATCTTACAACTAAAGCAGGGTACACACATCAGGATTTTCTAAATCTAATGAGATTTTTTATCTGTTAGAGACCCCACGCATGAAGATAAAAAATCAGGCATTGAACAGTTCTGGATGGTGTGCTCCGATAATCTCAACACAGCACACCACACACATAACGATTCTGTCCCGCCACCGACCTAGAGTCTACTCCTCCAAGCCAGAAATCTTGCTTGATCAAACGAGACTGAACAAAAACGAAGAAGAAGAAACACAGCAACAACCATAAACACATACGTCTATGGCAAAAACCGGAAAACACAACACGCAACATGGAAGAGGACATATAAGAAGAAAGAATAATGGTGGTCTTGGGACTATTTTTGATGGAAAAATCTCAAGCTAAATAAAAGGAAGACTGAGACTGTGGAAAAAATCCTGGAGGCTGCATGAACACGTGAGCTGGTCCTCTGTTTCTGAGGTCCACCCAACTTTATGTTTACGTTTTAGGTTGGCTGTGCTTGTTTTTATTTACGTCTGCTTCCTTGTTCCTCCGTCAGTTCACTTCTTGATTGGCTACATTCCGTTCTACATCACAACTCATGAGTCATAACTTGGGAGTCGTCGGCTTTTCCCCAAACACATTAAGATCTTTGGTCGTAAATATTAAACAAGTTTAATATTTACGATTGTCGGCCCCGACCCATTTCGGAACCCATTATCAGGACAAATTCACCCTTAACACACCTCAGACCACAGGATAATCTTATAGGATGATATATAAGACATAGGATAATCAGGTATTTGCCGTTCTTGGTTGGGAAGGGGGACAAAAACAGCCCGGTAATCTTTATGTGTGTACCCCGCTTTAGATGCAACCCTAAATCTATCTGTAGTTTATACTGCAGCACATTTAGAGCAAGCAATGTTGCCTTATAACAAGGATTAAAATGTTACACAGGCCTGTAATTTATTATTTTTTTCTCATCATGGCGATGTCAGCAATTCACTATAGGGTCACTTGTCCATCTACAGGAAGGTCAAGGGTTGAAATTCAGTTCCTGCTGGCACATGTTGATGTGTCCTTGGGCAAGACATTCAACCCCATATTGCTCCCAATGTGACATGTATAAATAGGAATAAAAGGGCATGAATGTGATTAGCTAATACTGATAGACAATTAAAAAGGAACTTTAACTTGCAGTGAGTGAATGCGAGTATGAATGGGTAAATGTGATCTGTGATGTATTGCTTTTTTGAGAGGTCCACTGACTAGGAAAGTGCAATGCAAGCTTAACCACGTTATTAACCACTTTACCATATACTATTTCAACAGTAATATGTAAAACACATGCACTTTAAAGCATTTCTCCTTCTCTCTATCCTGTTTCCCATTCTCTTATCATATCTTGCAGTTGAATGAGGCAACGTGTTAATTTACAAAGTATGTAAGGAAGTGTGTGTGTGGGTGGGGGTTGTCTCGACATTAAAATGTCCTTTGCAGAGTTGCCGTGACTTTCAAATGCTAACATTTCTTCAACTCTCCAGCCTTACTTTGTACTTACTCATGGGATTTTCACAAGTACCCAGTTTGTTTTTTGTCTTTGAGCTAAAATGAGGTGACAAAAAGAGTTGTATCCTTCTAAGTTACACCTTTAAAGGCCGATTTCCATTGAGACTAACAACTTTTCATGCAAAGACAGGATTAATGTTGGAGTAAAAGTTGTTGTCATGCCAGAAAGACCTGTTCCAGTGGCGATCCATCTGCTTTACAGTTAACCGTCCAGTAAAGTGCTTAATGCAGTGGCCCCCAGAATAATATTTACAGCAGCAGTCTGTCTCATGTCGCTGAGCCTCGAAGGCCAACTGAGTATTGGTTACATTCAACTTCCAATTGATTATGCATAATCTCTGAAGGTATGTCTTTCCCCTTGACTCTGCCTGTGTGTAAAGTAAGGTCAGGGCTGTAAATCCAAAGAAGTAAGGCTAATGAACTGGTGGAGGCAAAATGAACAAAGTAACCTAATGCAAATATACATGCAGGGACCCTTACAAGCGTGGATGACATATTGTGTTTGAAACAGTAAGTGCAACATTTACTTCTACCTTTGTAGTGCATTTTCAGCTCAGTGATCGAGCATGGACTGCAGTATTTGTGCAAATATTTACCATATTCATATGATGAAAAACATGTTTTAAAGAAGGAAAGTTAATTAACAGGAGCTTAGAACCACTTCAAAGTAATGTAGCAAAAGATTAGAAAAAAGATTCACACCACCACACACACAAATACACTACAAGGAGGGTTAATTGTAATTAAAAGAGCAAGCAACACTTGCAAAGGTGGTAAAAGAGGCCATGCAACTCGATCAAAGGAAATATACAGCACATATTTACAGAAGGCTTGTTTTTCCACTAGGCCTCTGTTCTTAATAGTAGAGAGCATTTCAGAAATAATGCCCTGGTTGAGATAAGAAAGGAGTCGAGGTGTCTTTGGAAGCTTTATTCAACAGAGAGCCTCCAAGATGGAGTCAAGGTCTGTGAATAACCTCATTCTGACATTAAAACAGTGATGGAGCATAACATCTTTTAGATGATCAAGAATTACTGTCTCATACAGATTGACAGAAGCAATAAAAAGGAACCATGGAAACTTCAAATGATTGGGTGTTCTCCATGTGTTTGAATTAGCAGGATTGTGTCAGTGTGGGCAGCACAAATTAAATAAAGCGTTTAAGCCTGATGCGTCGATGCCAGGTCTGGATGTTGTAACACACAGCAGGAGACAAGTTGTTATTCATCTCTCGGCTGATGTTGAACAAAAAAAAATATGGATGAACATATTCTGACATACAGCTCAACAAAGGATGGGAACATGTTTTTTTTCAGTTTATTATTAGATTATTGGTAACACTTCACACTGTTCCCCCTATAAATAGGCAGCAATTAGTGACAACCATTAACAAGATGCTAATTAATTTTAACAAGGCTGTAAAAGTGCATACAATGAACTGTTTTGTGTTTAAATTAACCTTAGCATTGTTAATGTGATAAACAAATGCTAAGGCTGTCAATACATAAAAACTTATAATTGTGGTTAATCTCTCAATTTTCATTTTTAACTAAAGATTACTTACATTTTAATTGCATGTCTAGAATTTAGTTAGTTTGCCCTTTCTCTTGTTGAAAGCAAACAACAAAGTAAATCAATCCTTAAGCATTAATCAAATTAATGCAAAAATTTGTTTGTTAAGATTCTCTATTGCAAATAATTAATTTACTTGAACAGAAGTGTGGTCTAAAACTATGGCAAAGAGATAGGAAACAGCCTCAAAGTGCCTTTATTTTGTCAAAAACTTTGTTAAACACTGCATAAATGAAGAAATGTGTAGCAGAGCATGTAAAATATGGCACACTGATATCCTGTGATCCTCTGTAAATGTGATAGCATTTACACTTTTCAGGAGTTCAGTGTGCTATATATATTTGTGTACGTAAAGGTTAACAGTTAGGATATATGATTTTATTAATACAATGTTCTTTTTCATGTTTTTACTTTGTAATTTTTACTGGCTTAAACTAAGCACACTTTATTTCCCGTCTGAATAAAATCTGCTTTTATTTTTAAATCTTAGCATTCCTGGTATAGTGACATTAGCTTAACCACAAAGAAAAATGGATGAAAACACAGAAAATGGCTAGGAGGAGCAGATAAGGGTGAAATGTTTGATATTACAAGGTGCAGAATACTTCTGAATTGTTAAGTGAGCTGTCTGAGAGTTTCTTTAAACTGAAATCAGACATTTGGTGTAGAGAAGCCCTGCTTTCCTCTGCAATCACTAGAATCAGCTTCTGTCTTCTACCACCATTAACGGTGAGGGTAGGGGGGTCTCTGCTCTGTCAGTTAGTGGTATGTGACTCTCAATATTATCACAAAGTAGCACAACTCAGACCCAGAGTAAAGAAAAAAAGATCTTTGGTCTTGTCCAGCAAGACATCAGGCAAGGCCTAAAGCTTTTCTTGTCATATACATAACCCCCTCTTTCTTTTGTATCCATTTCTGAGTGCCTTGGCAAAAAGTACAACTATATTGCTCACAGGTTTCAGTTTGTCCTGCTGCACTAACATTTAGCAGGATAACCTTCACAGCACTTCAATATCTGCATAAAACGCTTAAATTACTACCTCCCCTGTTAAATAAACACACTTCAATAGGGGAGGTATTTAGGTGATGTGAAATATCATTTGTGGTTTTACTGAATAACTATTACATAGTTAAAATAACAGGTATTTCTCTAAAGGAAGAAAAGAGGCTAGAAAAATCAGCCACTTCTCAATGCCAAACACTTTGATGTTCTTTAGAGGCTAACTCCTACATATCATAAACCCCATCCCTAAATTGTATAAATGATTAAATACACAGTTCTGTCCAACCCTGGGCTACAATAAACTTCTCTTGTCTCTAAAATAACTGCACAGCCACTCATCCCCATGCACATACCTGTGTAAAGTGGTCAAGAGTCTCTGTAATCTACTCTCATGGCAAGGAGAACATGGTGAGGGTTAAATGGAGTGTGATCAAAACACACTGTGTTGGACGAGTAGTCTGGGCTCTTGCTCTCAAATTCTGGATTTTGCACACATCATTTATTAATGCGAACCAGAGGGGATGTGGGAAAACATCAGATGAGAGCACCTGGATTGTACTTTTTTATGTCCATCTTTTTCTGTGTTGGAGATAATGATGATGATAGTAGATATGGTATAGCTTCAAGAGCATATTATCAAGGAAGCAACTGTGGAATATGTAAAAAGGAAAACTTGGGGTGGTTTTGGTCTGGTGTTAATGTCCACATGCCGCTTGTGCAAGGGTTGTTTTGCCTAGAATTAGGGGGCCCAGGTTAAATTTGATGTGTGGCAAACTTTAAGTATCTCTCCATGTATAAATGCTTCCACTGTCTAATCCCCAATAAGACATATCCATCCTAAACACACTGATGTTTGCACATACACACGCAACATGCAACATTTATCTCCTTATAATAGATAATTACCTTGTCTAATGGCACTGAAGGCATTATCAAAGGTCTGACACTGAACTAATGAACAGTCTTGGCAAATTGTGCAAAAACTAATTCTGTTGATTTTTTCCCAGGAAATAAGAAAACTACCTCCAAGGACAACAGTCACAACTGAGCATCCATTCATCCATCCATCATCTAATTTCTTTCGGGTTGTGGGGGGCTGGGGCCTATTCCAGCTGTCATTGCACAAGAGGCTGGGTATGTCCTGGACCGTTTTTTTTAGCCCATCACAACAACTGAACAACTGCTGAAAGTGCTCATGACCAACTTCTGTGACAACACCAAGTTAAACAGTTTAAAAAGTTGGTAAGGTGGCAAGAAAATGAAGGAAGGCATGCTGCCAAGGGCCCTTTCCTGGTTTTTCCATGGCATACTCATTAAATAGACTCATAAATGGTCTTTTCTAAAAGTTGTGGACTTGAAAAATGTTGAGTTTTTTTTTTTTTTTTTACTTTGTTAGGGGTATTGTGGTATTTTCATTCCATTTACTTTGTACTTTTTACTTTAATAAGGCTTGAATAACACCACCCTGGAGGATGAATGTTGGCAGCATCCTCTGCAGATCATAATTTTACCTACCTGTCTAAGTGGTAGGTTCCTATGGTTAGAGAATTACTTGAAAAGAACCCACTGTTTTCTTAGCATCTTTTTGTCTGATTTCCAGGTGAAGACTTGCAGCAGGAACATGTCTGGGTGTGCTTTTAAGGTTAATTTCTAAAAGAGAGTGCCTTGATTTAGTTTCTTGGTAATGCTAAGATTTAAACTCTGTTCAAGGAAGTCCACAAAGTGCAGTTTCAGAGCAGAAGCACAACTTCACAAGAAGTTCCCAACTGACGATTTGTCAGCACTCTCAAACTGACCCTTTGTCAAGCCCAGGTCATTATAGAAAGTGATCACTCATCAAGCAACATCTTCTGTGGTTACTGTTACTGGGTTCGACAAAATCTGTTGTTCATGGCCTCACTTCTATTTGTAAAAATGGAAAATAACTCACTTTTAACTACATTTAAGTCATGTGTTGTAAAGTCTATTCTTTTTAAAATAAGGCCTAAGCGAAAGACAAGTGGTTGGATGAGGAAATCTCAAAATCCTTAAGAATCTTTAATATTTATTAAAAAAGAGACTGATGTATGACCTAATCTAACATCAGCTGGTTACATTAACCAAATGCTTTATTATTTCTACTTAACTTTCCCATAACATCAAAACATGTAGTGTAAGTTTTATCTTACCTTTAATTGTAGAAAAAAAAAACATTTGTGTGTGATGTTATCTTTTAAAGTATCAAATTTAAGAAAATTTCCTCACAGTGCATTAAAATAGACTCCAGCAACCACACAGAAAAGCCAACAAAGGGTCGGATGGTTTGCTGATTCAACAATCAGAGAGCCCCTTCACATTGGAACTATTTCAGGGACACTTCTGTTTAGGCAAACTTTGGTGGGGGCAACTTTTTGTGGTTTACTGTGAAACTGTAATTCAAAACTGTTAAAAGTTGAGCTTTCAAGGTGTGTTCATCCAATTTCTTAAACCAATGATAAATAATTAAAAAAAAAAGCTTTCTATAGACTAGCCCTCCTAAACGACAGGCAATTTAACCAATATAAAATAATAAAACAGTACTTCCACATGCTTTAAGGTAAGAGAAAACATTAATACTGACTAAATTTTATGTTCTAATATTGCTAAACGAACATAAAATGCTTTAATGGTAGACTCACTAACATTATTTTGCTAAAACATTGTGATAATGTAGAAATCAGTGTAGGATCTATAACATTAACTGATATTATTAACCCCTAACTCTGGTTAAGAATGGCAGATGTAATCATGTATTGAAACAAAATGAATCGATGGTGAAATGGCTTTATGACAAGGTGAGAATACAAAGGACCAGTATGTTAAAATTCTCTATCATTAAGCCGGTGAAACAAGGATGTGCTTTTCGGAGTGCTTTTTTGTCACTTCTTAATTTTCATTCATCACTTGTTTAATATTTTCCTCTTTCAACTGAGGCAGCCAAAACAGCAAAATGTGTGGGAATGTGTGCTCTTCACTATTCCCAAGAACAGCTGTGTATATAACTGGTGCATACAACTGTTTAAATAGAAAACAAACCAAGAGAGCATCAATACCATTTAGAACATTTCCCTCATTGTTGCAGGGTTGTTGCAGTTTATTTCACAGATCTACAACATTTCTTTAAGCCAAAGTCTTTCAACCAAGCATAATAATTAGTGCTTTCATGTCTCTGGTCAAGATGGCACAATGAGTAAGATGTGATTAGGATTCCACCCCCCGAGGTGAGCTTGGCTCATCACTGAGGTGAGAGGAGAACAATACAGGAGAAAGAGAGAGATTGAGTATTCTGGAGCTAAATGAATGGAATCACAAGGAATCACACAGCTGATATAAAAAGAGGCACTCTTCACTTTGTTACTAATTATGTCAAAACTCTGGGCTATAGTAATACTGCTCCTTCCTAACATCAGGGAGATGATGGCAGTGACATTGATCAGAATGTTCATAAGCCTAATATACTGGAAAACAATGATGGTGGTTCAGGTACACATAATGATTGTGAGGGTGCAGATACGTAAAATAATGACAAGAGCAATGGCATTCATATTGCTGAAAAAATAGGACAATCTTAATTGTATTGGTTATTTAGTGTGCATTGACGTGTGTTGTACACGTCCGACTTCACAAACAAACGACGCTTCACACTTTATCTCACTGATAAACTTTTACATTTACGGACATGTTGTATAAAACCTTTATGTCTGCATGCTTGGGCAGTTACTAAGATGGAGCATAGTTAAGAGATCAATAAATATGAAAGATGTTTTAAGGTCGCCCTTGGACAAAAACAAAACAACAAAACAACATAAAAAAACACAACTAATGATGAACACAAAAACACATTACACACACAATGAAAAATTAAAAAACAACTAATAGTAGAAACATTAACAAATTACAAAGCACAACAAATAAAAAACTCATGATAAACACAACACCAAATTACAAAAGACAAAAGCATGAAAGAGAAATAAAAAACACAATAAATTAATTAAAAAAACATGACAACATAGAGAAAACAAAATTACAAATGCACAACAAAAACTGAAAGAAAACAGCTACTTGACATGAACATGGAAGGAAAGAAAACTACAAAATGAAGAACAAAATAACAAAATCCAAAAAACAGAACCTATGAGAAATATTCAAGACAACCACGAAATACATTGAAAATATATATAAAAAATCTAAATAATTAAAACTCCAACAATGAAAATAAAATTGAATAAAAAATTAAATCAACAACATGAAATTAAATAAGTTACAGCAATTACAAAAAAACTGCAACAACAATAAAAAAAGAACAAAACAAATCTAAAAACACAACAACAACAACAACAAAACAACAATTAATGCAAAACGACAACAAAGAGTTGTTTTTTATTTATTGTTTCCATGATTGTTGTTATGTGTTCTATTTTTGTGCCGTGTTAATCAGTTTGTTTGTTTGCTTTATTCGTAACTGCAAAAGTGTTTTGTGATAAGCTGTTGTGTTTGTTGATTTTGTGATTTTCTTTCATTTGTTGTTGTGTTCATTATTTAAATGTTTTTCTATACGTTTGATGATTTGTTGCTGTTTTTTGTTGTTGTGTTTCTTTTCATTTGTTGTTTATTATCAATTTGTTTTATTTTGTGCAATCATTTGCACAAAGCTTTTTAAATCATGTTTTAAGGTGACTTTATAGTGATTCCAGTTGCTCCTTTAATACGTTAAAAAAAAAAAAAAAAAAAAAAAAAATTGGTTCCCAGTGCATGACTGTTGCTCATGTCCAACAACGATGATTGCTAATTTCTATCATTTGGCTGGAAAGACATAATAACTGTCACTCTATGTTCACAGCTGGTGATCCCTGTTAAAACCTAATTGACAAAGCACCTCATCACATCATGAAACCAGAATTTGTATGCATGTGCTGCTCTTTCAGTTACAGTATAATGAACCCATTTAACCCTGCAGAGTATCCTCACGAAAGGGCAAGGACATTAGCTTTTCATAGATCCTTCATTGAATCATGGAATAATGAGTATTTTGACCATTTTGCGGCTTAACTTTTGACTGATAATCATCCAAAGACACCTCTTTGTAACAGATCAACCATCCAATAAATACAGTGCAATCACAAGTCAAAATAAGGTAGGAGGATACTGAGGCAATGTATTATCTTGTTTACAAGACATTTCCCATGCTAAATTGACAGCTTTCAGTCACATGACCAGAAGAGGACTAAAGGGCTAAAAGAGTTTCAGCTAGCATTAACCACTGTGTGGATTTTTTCTGATTTAAATCTCTACAAAACAATGTGCGATTATGTCCCATGAAAAACACAAAAAAAGAGAAAATAATGCAAACTACAAGTTTAGGTACTTGGGACCTTTATACAGTGCTAAGGACATTATTTGTATCACTTTGAACAGCACAGTCTTCAACTGAATGCCACTTCAGTAATGTTAACATACAGTAATTGTGAAATATTCTTGCTCTCTCATCTTTGTTGGGATAAAAGCATATGGATATATGGTGGTTTGTGTGTTTTTAATGTGTTTGAATCAATAATGCTACCATTGAATAGTAACAGTTGAGAGCAATAACCTAATATTGCTCTCAAGTGTTAGCTTGATATGTTATTTATTGATGGAATCAGGTTTAAGTGGTCACTTTTCAGTAAAAATTTTGAGGTAGTGATTCTATTAAAGGAAATAATGTTCTGGTCAAGGTAAAAAAAAATTAGATCAGGAAAAGTCTTTCTTTGTAACCAGCAGACACAATGGAGCATCTGACAGCATGAATCTGCTATTTGCTCCTTTTTGGTTTTCCATCTCTGATGGGTCCCTGTCAAACTAAGAATCATGCTTGTCTTCCCATTAGTTTGTGCATCATTAAAAAAAAAAAAAAAAAAAAAAAAAGCATTTTAATTGGAAATATATATCAACCAGATTGAAACATACAGTTGGCAACTGAGACTGTCAACTTCTCCATAACATGGAGCAGAGGGGAGCCTGTCCTTCTCGCCAGAGAGCTTAAAATACATTTCAGTCCTTAGACTATCCTCTTACATTAAAGCATATGACACAGATGTATCATTTACCACTTATATGTGACATGAACCTCCTCAATGACAATCCCCACCAAGTTCGTCTGCATCGTCTGTGAAGGATTTTCACATTCCCTCCCAGTTTCCCAGCAGTGATCCCCAGTTTCCCGGCTTCTCTGATTTGATAATCCATGAGGGCAACCAGCGGAGACATGATTATCACAATGAGATCTGGATTCCGACCCATCTTTTCCACAGCCAAAGGATCCAGTTGGTAGATCAAACTCTTACCAAAACCGGTCAGGAGAAGAGCAAAAACATTGTTTCCCATAAGAAAAGCTTTAAGTTACATTCTTTGCTCTTCTTTTAAAGAAGAAATAGAGTCCATTTCTGTTAAAACCACAGATATTGCCACATCCACGGAGACCGCTTCAGAGGCCGCCATTGTTTTCAAACATGCAGTCACTTCCTGCTGCCATCACGTCTGCAGCTCCCGCCTCTTTCCCCTGATTAGGTTGTTCAGCTTTTAGCCGAGTGAAGTTGTAGAGTACTGGAGTTTGGCAAGATGGACCTGCATGATTTCAGACAATGAATCAGGCAGGTCCATCTGCTCTGCAAGGTTAGTGACAGAATAATGCCTGAAAAATCACTCAGGTTGCTGTAAAAATGGATGAACTGCACGAGACTATGGTCTTGTACATACTACCATCCCTCTAAAGCTTAAATCTGAAAACTTCCAGTCATTTTAAAAAAAGAGACAGACATGCCAGCATTGTCATGTGCTTTCACAAAAGGCTTGTGATTGGACAACTGAAAGCCAATAGCTGAGACTTGCGCTCCATCGCCTTGGAATACAAAACAACTGCCTCACCATTGCCATATGTTTTGCTTAATGAACCAAATATTGCACAGGATAAAGGCTATGTTACCTCTCCCCTCTGTTTTTACTAATGAGAATACCAGACAGAAATGCCCTTGGGCTAAACAAAGTTTTAACATCATTGTATGCAAAGGACAGATTTTGAAAGGAACATCAGTCAGATGCTCCCTCATCAGCAAACAGCTGGGGCGGACCAAAAGGGCACACAAATCACTCACTCTTTGGGCTGACGTCAAAGGAAGCAGCAGTGCAGATTTAAGTGACACTGTGTTAAGGGAGGCTCACATAAAGAGTTCTAAAGGCTCCTTTGAAAGAGACCATGGGAACAAAAGGCAACGCCCACTGAAGGGCACAGGAATTCATCACAAGATCCTCCCCTCATCTCTGATGCAGGAGGGGATGACCAAGAGGCACAGTCGATTCCCAGAGGAAAAACATGAGGGAGTGTATAAAAAAGCCTACAAGTACATGCCGCATCCTTTTAAAAAACAGCTACAAAGACTAAAAAGCAGACCCAAAAAGCAAGGTCTGATCCTTCATATTGTCTCCCTCAGTTTTGAAGATGAAATGTTCCAGTGAATAATGGATTGGTCCACACAGATAGACTAGACTGTCCTAAGTTAATGTTGTCATACAGCTCCTTAACAACCCATATTTTTACAGCTGTATTATATTTTCACAGTTGAGTGTCCTCTTTATATCAACAACATGGACCAAAAAAGTCCCGCTGGAATTTTTTTCCATTTAAAAAATCACTCCTTCTGACATTAACCTTAGTGTGACACCTCAATAACACAAGTAAAGGGTCAAGTGCAAGTCATCATTTCCTTTTGCATAACCACTTCCAACAAGTAAATAAGAGTGTTCTGCCTGACAGCATCTCCACGAAAGAGAAGTCCTTCAACTGTCTATCTGGACTGTCTAAACACAATTGTAAGCCAAATATGTCTTCTACAAGCAATGGGGATCCATCTTGGGGAGGCGGCATGTCTTCATGTGACATCATCAGGGGGAAAATTTTAAACAGGCTGTCTTAAGCTGCAAAAGTGGAGCAAGCAACGGAGGGAGAGGACAGATCTTTCTCATGATAGGGGGGTTATCGATAGGCCATGGGCATATTTTTGTATAAAAAAAAAAACTAAAAATATTTTTGGTAATATGTGACCTTTGTATACAAGATGCAATTTTTTCACGAGTATAAGCTTGAATCTGACCAATGAGAGCACTTGTTTTAGGCATGTACATCACAGTCAGTAAACAACATCAGATGGAGGAGGAAAGGTTGGAAAAGTTGTGTGCTTTTCACAGAAGGCCTCCTAAATTGTGTTTCTTCTGGCAATGCTGAGATGTCTCTGCTGGAGTTCACCAGTGTGTCTATTTGCCTCTAACTCCATGGCTTCAAACTTCATTTTTTATTTACAGCCACTCTGCTCTCCCAAACTCTCCATGGTGACAGCTAGTAGCACAAGCAAAATCCTCATTTAAAGAGGGCGGTCCACACCACTTTTGAGTCTGTTATCAATTGCACACGCAGTCATAGTAGATCACCTACAACACGCCCACTAATAGCATGTGCAATTTTTTTTGTTTGCATACGCAATTTTGTGCTCATTAATTGGGATCTTATTAGATCCGGCCCTCTGTGTAAAACAAATACAACCAGAACTCACAAGCCTGTTCAAAGAGACTCCAGCATGCCAAACTAATTTAAACTTGCTATGTAGTGACCCGTTATTGTTTTTTTTTGGTTTATATTATCTATTATTTGGTGAACACTTATTTCAGGGTCTGCCACTTTCTTTAAGAATATACCAACAGAAAGATTCAGATTATTATCCTGAAAGTTGTACTGAAATATAAAAACTAAATACAAGGGGTTTGTCACATCCCAAACAAGATAAAGGAGGACACATCCAAAAATAATGAAGGCAGATGTTGAATCTTATGAGTAAAGATGATATTTCAGTGAGAAGAGGAGAAACAAATATGCCAATTGGGACTTATTCTTTGTTGATCATGTTTTTAAGTTCTGTTCAGGAGAAAAAAACCGAGGGAGGTGATTAAGCAGAAACATACAGGAACTTGAAATTGTGGCCCTCAGGGGTCACTGTGCCTGAAGGAATATTCATCTATTTGTATCTATAAGTAGAAAAAAAGACAGTAACATAAATGGATCCTTCTCACATGTAGGAATGCAAAGGTGAAGGAGGCCTTCACGTCAGACTGTGCTTATACTATAAAAAGTTATCAACCTGCATGTTTCTGTATGATTAATGTAACAACTACACATGGATGTTTTCACTGAATGTTTGAAATAGTTGAACTTTGGATCACTAAGCATGTACCATAGGCTTAAACAGAAAAGCATTTTTTTTTTCAGCAGAAAGTGGCAGCCATGTATGTAAACACTATGTAATGCAAAATTTTAAATAAGCATGTTAATCTGTTATCCACCGCCATCCAGTTCAGACCGATAATACAAATAATAGTAATTATTTATTTAGAAAAGCTGGGTTGTGATTGCCTATTTGCTTCTGCACACTGAGACACAGAATAAGAAAAAAAAGAGTAAAGATTTTTTTCCAACTACAGTAGCACTGGTCAAAGTGGCTGCTTTGCAAACAGCGCTGAATACCAAGCATGTTATTTCTGGAATCAAAACAGCAATCAATGATGGTTCAAGGCTGGCTGCAGGGTCATTTCAGCCACAAATGTCTGGGCAAACAGTTCAAAGGACTGATGCATCCAGAAATGTGATTTACTTTGATTTTCTTTGATTACATTGTCTCATAGAAAAGTTTTAAACCATTTAAAAATACTTTTCCAATGCAATAATCATTATATCTACCGGTTAGAAATTATCAATATAAACTGGACGGATCCATGTTTCTTTTATTTTGAAAAGTTTAGTTGGGTTTTCTGCTTTATATTTGTTTTTGTCGGCTACCAACTGGCAAAGGGCAAGGGACTGTAGCTCACTACTGCTTCTACCCACCCCTCCTAATGTTGCCGACATATTTGTGCAATACAGAGAGTATGCCTGAATTTGTCCACACTTGATAATTCAAAAATAAAATACCCAAAACTGACTGTCTGGGATTTTAAGCTTAGTTCACAAAGTATAAATAATAATGAGGCCATTTGATTTTTACTATGATATGAAATTTGAATGCTCCTTGAAAAAAGGAGATAAAAAATAATTATGATTTTCTTTTGATGCTGAGCATTTCAAAGTGATCATTAAACTCATTCAACACGGCACTGAGCACTGGCCAGATACAGTCATCAAAAACACATTATTTTAATAGTAAATAATCTACATACATATGTGTCTATAAATATGAATCTAAAAAACTCAATATATTGCCCAGCCCAGAGAAGGATGTATATAGTGTTGTCACTAATATGAAATGTGGTCTGAATTAATCTTTGAAGCATACCTGCATTTTACATAAAAAATGTATTCCACTCAGGCAGCAAGCCCTTCACAGGATGGGATATGTATATTAAGGCTTCAGACATGAAGGCTAGTTTGTCTCGCTCCTTTTTAATTGGGACGGTTTGTATCCCTTTGCAAGAAAAATACCTTTCTGTGAAGAAATCTCAATTCTGGGCACCGTTATGATGACTTGACCTGCATTGCTCATATATATTTGCACACAACTTCCCCAAAACTCTCATTTTTTTCCTGGTGAATAAGAATAGACAAATGTGGGTATATAAGTGTGTGCCCCCATATATAATTCATGACTGACCTCCACCAGCTTGTTAGCATGTTCGCGGAACACCTGGGCATACTCCTTCACTTCCTTCTCGTTTCCACTCTTAGCCGCTTCGATGAGCACCAACAGGGGGACGTTGGTCTCCAGGAAGGAGTCAGAGATGTGGTCCATCACCGCCTTTCTCAGCTGGAATGCAGAGCAAGAGAGATGGAGGGAAGAGGTCATTTTATTAATAATACTGCAAATGAATGTATTACATTTGGCAATGATTACATATCACTTAGCATTGTAATGAATCTGGTGTAGCAACATAATGGGGTTGGAAGGACAGTGAGAGGGGAAAAGAAAGAGGGAGATTGAAAAAGGGGAGGAGATCTCTCAGTGGGCAGGAGTGTAAATTGCTTGTAAGGTGTCATTTTTCCCATAAGGCCTTTTACTAGGGCAGACTTTGTGACTTATATCTTTGTTTATGGAATCGTTTTGTACCAAACTGGCAGGGGACCGGTTGTTTTATAAGACAGTAAATGGACCCTGATGCTACTCACTGGGATATCTGATGAGATGCCAGAGGGAACAGTATAGAAAGCACAACGTTTAAGCCCTTTATCTTACACAAAGAGGGAGCTAGCCTCATGAGACCAGTGCAAAGCTAGACAGGGGTACATAGGGAAAACATTTCCATTAATGTAGCATCAGCATTTATTTATTTTGAGCCGTTTATCAGTCTGAAAGCCTCGATCATAAAACACTTTGTTTTAAACCAAGCAGTGCAAATATGCAGCCTCATGAAGGTTACTATAAAATTTAAAGATGCTATTGTAAACATAATCATTAACACAAATCAACTTTAATGAGCTCTTTTAATACATTATTGTTATTTTAATAGTATTGTAAATGTAATGCTTGCCAAACAAGTCCTGAAGGAAAAAAAACCCACTCCATTGAGAATAACTGTAACACAGAATCATCATGAGCTATTTAAATTCATTAACAAGCACAAGTAAGGTAAAAGCAAGCTGAAATGACTGGGATTACATAATGTCTAAGTCTCTGTCCACCAGCTTATCACTGCTCCAGACATACAAATGATGACAGTAAGTCTTTAATTAACACCTTGGATGACAGAGATTTGTTTGACTTTCTGGCCATCCTCTGTAATTAGAGGTAAGGCAAACAACGTGGCCATACTCCTGAGTTAGAACTGTTAAAGGAGAGGGCAGAGAAGACTAATAGCTGCAAATGGCGAGAGGAAATTCATTAAAGTAACAAAAAAAAATCATATGTTAGTCTGTCAGTGGCACTTAAATAACCTGCAGCAATTACAAACTTAATTGCAGCTGACAGAGTGGAGGAGAACAATGCTGAATTATGGCCTCCTAAGGGCAGATAATCCATCACTTTGGCCGCTGGGAAGAGACTAGATTTGGCCAGTCTAGTGGCCATGACGGGTCTGCAAATGCTGTAAACAACCCCGGAGCCCACACTGTCTTTAAGCACTCCTTTATCCAAGACTCTCTAATCCTTGATTACTGATTTGATGAGATTTGTACTGAGATGCAGTGACTTTAAAAAAAGGATGTCTGAAAAAGCAGATGAACTTTGGCCTTTTTGAGTCGTGAGGAAGGGCTCTTTTTTCACGCAGCAGGGAACAGTGTTGAATCAGTGCAATTGTGTAACCTTGCTGTCCTGTCGCCTGGTGGGAAGGGTGAGGAATCAGAAAAGATAAAAATCTTGCATTGCCAGAACTATCTTCACACTGTGTTAGTGCTGCTGCAGCACTGAAGGATGCTCTGACAGAATGTACCATCTTTTTAAGGGAAGGGGAGTTGATTGCAGGCTTTAACTGGGAAAATCTCAATGTCTCATCTAGGCTGTTAACATTAAATGCATGGTGTGTAAAAGATTGCTGCAAATTGGGCTCTTAACAGGAGATAAAAAGTAAAGACTGACCAACTGTCACCTTCTCCTGCACTCAATGTATGCGTGCCTTTCCAGATGCAGGACTCTGTTAAACAAACATTGAACCATTGATTCCATTTCAATGATAAATTTCCCATAATGTGAGAGAAAACCTCTATTAAGTGGACCTCCTGGTCTGCTGTGCGAGCTTCTTACAAGATATCCTGAGATACTTTGTTGATGAATGGGCAAATCCACTTTGCAGTTATGTGAATACCCTCACTGAGTAGAGTTTTCATTGGAAATAGTCCTCAGTTTTTCAACAATACACTTTTGCAGTCAGGAGTGACACTGGTTTTCTAATAAACTTGGAAATGTCTAGTTCGACTTTGGTTGTGGGTTGTTATACATTACAGTAGGGGCACGTGCAGCAAACAGACTGAAGCCAGGATGGTTTCTTGATTCATCACAAGTTGGTGGTGCAACAAATAAATATCATACAGAGACAGAACAGCAGTATCTTGAGAAGCAGTCTTTGGAGAAACATCTAGCATTTCCAGGCCAATATTAAACATGCCATGTTTGCCATGGTGGAGCTGTCATTACAATTATTACAAGAAATGTTCTATAGCAACTCTACAAATCAAGGACCTCTGTGGATTTTAATCCTTTAAAACTATTTTAGTCATTTTTGTTAAATTTGGACATTTCAGATGTCCTTTTTTTGACATGCACCTTGCCTTTAACTACAATAACTACAATAACTACAAAAACTACTGGAACACTGGCCTATGAGGGGGCATTACATTTCTCAGCGAAATTAATAAATAGCCTGCATTCACCCTTTCGAAAGTGACAATATATCTTAAAAAAAGTTTAACAAGGTCATATGTTGCCTTAAATCATGTTTACATATTCATTTTGAATGACTGCCTGGGTCACATCTACTAATGTTAAAATATAGTTTTCATACATATGTATATATATATATATATATATATATACATATGTATGTATATATATATATATATATATATATATATATATATATATATATATATATATATATATATATATATATATATATATATATATATATATATATATATATATATATATATATATATATATATATATATATAGATATAGATATAGATATATATAGATATATATATATATTTATATACATATAATCATGGCTGCACAGGAACAGGCCTTGAGAACCAGAGCAATTGAGGCCCGGATCTACCACACCAGGCAAGATCCCAGGTGCAGGCTGTGCAAAGACAGCCCTGAAACAGTCCAGCTCCTAACAGCAGGGTGTAAGATGCTGGCAGGAAAAGCATACATGGAACGCCATAACCAAGTAGCCGGTATAGTGTACAGGAACATCTGTGGAGAATATGAACTGGAGACCCCATGGTCAAAATGGGAAGCACCTCCCAAGGTGATTGAGAATGACCGAGCCAAGATCCTGTGGGACTTCCAGATACAGACCGACAAAATGGTAATGGCCAACCAACCGGACATTGTAATCGTGGATAAGCAGCAGAGGAAAGCCGTTGTGATTGATGTAGCCATCCCAAGTGATAGCAAAATCAGGAAAAAGGAACATGAGAAACTAGAGAGATACCAAGGGCTCAAAGAAGAGCTAGAGAAAGCCTGGATGGTGAAGGCAGCAGTAGTGCCTGTGGTCATCGGGGCACTCGGGGCAGTGACCCCCACACTGGAGAAGTGGCTCCAACAGATCCCTGGAGAAACATCAGACATCTCACTCCAGAAGAGTGCAGTCCTAGGAACAGCTAAGATACTGTCCAACTCCCTCTGCCTTAACCGTCCACGCTGCATTGTTTCATGTGGACATTCTTTATAGAAACTGTAGAAGAAAAGTTGCTAAGTTGGATCGACAGGTGATTTAAACATATTGCTGTATGTTGTTTTTGTCCTGGATGCTGTCTCGCCAGAAGCGACCATTCTTGAGACCAAACAACAAACTGCAACATTTTTAGCTCCATGCTTTTATGGTGCCAAAAAAGTGGCAGGACATGGATCATTTGTATTGGTACCTTTCCCTACATTTGACTGTGGAAACACAATGATTGCATATTATCTTGAGCCGAATTGACGCGGGCCACTTGGTAAAAACACAGCTTTAAACGTTTGCACCTATACACATCATGTTTGTTAATTTCAATGTCCTAATTTAATATTCCTACTGTGATGTTGTGTATGAAAGAAGCTGAAACAACTGATTTTTCCCTTGGGGGTTAATACAGTATTTCTGATTCTGATTAATTGGGATTAGTAGGGTTTGCAATGTGAAGTGTACATCAGAATCAGGTTATCACATTTATACACATCAGTTCCCATTTTTAAAGCAGCATTGGGAGCACATAAAAGTTCAATGCCTTCTCCAGAAACACAAAGACATGTGACTGCAGGCCCTTGGGATCAAACCCCACTTTCCAGTTGAAAGACAGACTAACTTTACCGCAGATCCACAGTCAATGAACTACAAGTAACAGTAAGTCTGCTCCACAACACCTCTTTTCTGTTTTCTAATTCAAAGTTTTGAGATAGAAGTGGTTGATCTGAGTCTGGAAAACATTTTTTGGGGCGAGAGTCTCTTGTAAGTCACAAGTTGTTATTGTTCTTCCTGCAATCACCAGTTGATGGCATGTAGAAGCACGCATGCTGAGGAAAAATGCCGCCTGCCCAACTGCCGGGTTGCTCATGAATGCTGGGCAGCAAAACTGATTCTGATGCCGGGTTTGAGTGGAGAAATGATACAGACGAGTGATTTCCCAAGTTGTAGTCTCTCCTGCACCATCAGCATTCTAATGCCCACACACCACTCCCACAGAAATCCATCTTCAATCTTTCAGATCTCCCCTCCCTCCATGCTCCACCCCCTCCATCTCCCCTCCAACACTCCCTCTGTGTTTCACCAACACTTCAAGGAAATAGACCCAGAATTCCAAGAGAAAGCAATGGCTCTTCATAAAAGTACGAATAGGCAGCTATTTGTCTCCCCACTCAGGTACTGCTACAGTGACCAGTGCTGTGAATCCAACAGGTTTTTGTTTTACATATTTATATTATCAAAGTATCTGAGGATTGCTATGGGTGCTTGTGTCATATTTTGAGTTTGTTATTTGACATCAGCTTTGCATTTATACATTTTATTTCTCAGGAATAAGATTAGCAGGCTGGCAGTATGTGTTGTCAGATACAGCTCAGACCCATGCCGTTCATGTTAATAAAAGATAGACAGGCAGATGGGTTGATAGAAAGATGGTAGGAAAAAATGAAGTAGAGGGAAAATGTGTATATTGCTGTAGGCATCAGGGTATGGCATATAATAGAAAAGATGCAGTAAGAAACACACTTTGCAAAAGATGTAAAAAAAAAAGTGATGAAAATAGAAATAAAAACGTCAAGATGAAGTCGAGATACATTATCAAGTCTAACACTGAAATGTTGACAAAAAGTTAGAATGGCATGAGAGAAGTACACGAAAAAACTGAAAATGTAAAAAAAAATGTTAGGAAAAATCAAAACGTCATGGCCTCATCAACCTATGATATCTGAATTTAAAAACAGTAATTAGAGAATGATAAAGGAGGCAAAATGTATTCACTCTAATTTTGACGTTTTACTAACATTATGCATGGCTTTATATAATTTTCTTGGGATAATGATTTCTTTTTCTTTTTTAAATGCATCATGGAAACCACTAGCCTTGCCCTAAAACCTCTCTTCTTTCATTTACTGTCTCTCTCCCCCACCCACTCAAGCTCTGTATATTTGGCTTGAAAATGGTGTTTTACTTAAGTTAAATCTCGATGCTTCTAGATGTTTCTGCCTAGGAGTGGAAAATATACAGCTTTCAGAACCACATCCTTATTCAGTGAGGCCAACAACTCAATTTCAGATATAATAAGTTGTTACCATGAAGAAACATAGCAAGACCTGTCATTAAACTATAAAACATTAAAAGATTTTCATAATTTTCATAGATTTCATTTTTACCGATACTACCAGTATGTAGTTCTTGGCAAGAAATTAGAGGTTTAAGTAAAGTGTTGTTTCTGTTTAAGTCTTTGAGAGCACAAAATATATATTTAAACAAAAACAAACTGTAAGTAAAATACATTAGTTTAAGTAATATACTATGGCTACTACATTGGAAAAGCAGTTTTAAATAATTTGAATTTATGTTGTTAATTTCATTGATCTATCCATCATCCATACTGCTTATCCCCATTGGGGTCGCAGGGGGACTGAAGCCTAACTGACATTTGGGTGAAGGGCAGGGTACACCCTGAACCTGTCACCAAAAAATCACAGGGCCTCATAGAAAAACAGAAAACCTTTCAAGCTCACACCCATACCTAAGGGCACTTTAGAGTCACCAGTTAACCTTACAAGCATATTTTTGATTTGTGAAAGGAAGTCGGAGTGCCTGGAGAAAACCCACACATGCACAGGAAGAACATGCAAACTCCACACAAAATCCTCTAAAATCATCTTAGCTGTCATGTAATAAATTAGCCTCTCAAAAGAGGCCTTTCAGCCACAGACTACAGATATGTTAAAAGTTTAATGCAAAAGCACAAACTCCACATGCAAACAGTTTGCAAACAATGGGCAGCTGACATGACAAAAGCTGTATTTCACTCTATAGAAAAACTACACTGAACCCTATCAGTCAATTAAGTTCCATGCTTTCTAACAATGTATTTATCAGCAAGCTTCACCACCCTGACAACATGCATGTAATCTGTGAGAAAAAGGTGACAGGGCGGTGTGTTTAAGGACAGTGCAGGTCACTCAGAGGCCGGTGATGTCTCAGCATCCTTTAAAGGATAAGAGGCAGTAGGCTCAGGCGTAGGTCCATTACATTAAGAAGTGACTGCTGCAACTACCTATAAGCCTGTATTAAATGTGACAGATAAAACATTTGTTAAATCACTGTACAGTTTTTCTTGAAAGGCCCCACCCATCCCTATCACTTTCTGTGGAATGCTACCCAAATGAACTTGAAATATATCCCAAGGGTATGTGAAACAGTCCATCTGTTATGTAATGTTATGCAATGGCTTCGAGAGAGTCCACCCCCCCACCCCCCCACCCCCATCACCACCTTCTTATTTTTTTTTTTTTTGACATATTGCCACTTTAAAGGTTTAAACACTGATATAAAAATTCTGATAAAACCATTGTTTGTGTCCTTTGAAACTAACAAGTTATTCATAGGCAGCATTTAAATTTTTCATTAGACTTCTGATTAAACGTGCCAACACGTAGTATCCATGAGACAAAAAGTTACCGGGGCAGCACTGGAGAATTTGTTTTACCAAGGTCAAAGCTGGAACTTCATGCACAGGTTCCATGAATAAATGATTTTCTTCAGTTTGGACTCTTGCCTTGGAATAACCCTGACTTAAATCGCATCCAACACCTCGGATAAATTGGAAGGTCAACCAAGAGCCAAACCTTATTTCTTAATATGTGAGCTAAACCTCACTTTCACTCCTCTGTCTGAATCGCCAAGTTTTAGAATCTAGTGAAAAGCTTCCCCTGAATATGGAAAGCTAGAATAATGGCATATTAATGCTCTTAATTTGGGGATGTAATGCTTTGATGTGCGTGCTTAAATGTCTTTTGGTAGGTTTCCTGTTTATGCGGATGAATAAACAAACATAAAAGGAATATTCAGTTGGCTTCTTTTTATGAAGCCATATGATTTTCATAAATTAAAAGTAAAAGGGAATTTGTGGGGGATTGGACACGATGTTTGCAATAAACAGCCTTGCTATCTCCGAATTTTAATTACTTGTGAAAAAGTGCAACTACACCTCCTCCTTTAAACACTTCATCATTCATTTCATCCTGTGTATCTCTTTATTCTCCCTCTCCAAAGAGCAGAACCAGCAAAAATTAACATCCTGAAATCCTGCGTGATGCTAAACACTAGAAGTACTCTTCAGCAACAAAAATGATGCGTGTGCTTAAGAGAACTTGACAAATACTCTAAGTGTTGTTCGTTGAATAGTGGGAGGGCTGTGCGATCTTCAAAGATAAGATTAGCATTGATTTACAGCATTTGCTTCTTAATGGGAAAAACTGCAAGCATTTTGTAGGATTAGACACCTGCTCCACCATAAAAAAAACAGATGCATGAGAGAAACAGTCCCAAACATCTGTTATATTCAGTGTGTGACTCAAAGGCAGATGACTGAATTCATGTTCATGAAGCTCCTTTTCTAGAAGAAATTGGTATTTCCAAGTCTTGCTGTTTAGATGCTGCAAATTTCCAACACAAATCCAGGCACAGTCATAGTGGATATAATACAGGCTCTGATTGTACAAAGTATGTTTTGAGCATATCATGAATTAAAATATTCAGAGTCTGAGTTTGATGCAGCAGGTAGTGCTTTTGCCTCACACCAAGAAGGCTGCTGAGTCAACTCCTTGGCTGGACGGTGCTTTTTTGCATGCTCTCTGCCAGATTTTTTCTGGGTACTCTGACCCCCCTCCCACCCCCCGTTTGTTTGTGTTTGTGTGAATGGTTGTCTGATTCTCTATGTCAGCTTTGAGATTGGCTGACAAAGAGCCCAGGGCATACCTCTCGCCCTTTGTCAGCCGTAATAGGCTACAACCCACTTGCAACCCTTTAAAGCAGTAAAGATGACACAAACCCCAAGTCTAATGAAGTAGGACTTTGTATAAAATGAAAATAAAAACATAATACAATGACTTGCTAATTATTTTTTTATATTCAATTGATAGAACTACAAAGACAATAATCTTAATGTTCTAATAGATAAACTTCTGTAAAATCTATGCACATAAGCAGCAAGGTCGAAAACCAATGACCGTGACCTTCGATTCCTCAGGTGACAATACATTAAAACCAACATAATTTTGTAAAGGATATTACCATGTGAGATAAACAATACTTTGGAAAACCATTGTCAGTTAACATATCATCACTGCATCTACATGTGCAACTTAGAACTCTACCAAGCAAAGTGCAAGTCATGCACACGCGGACAAAATTGTTGGTAGCCTTCCGTTAAAGAAATAAAAAACCCACAATGTTCACTGAAATAACTTTAAACTGGCAAAAGTAAGAATAAATAAAAAATGCACTAAAAATTAACCAATGAAAATCAGACATTGCTTTTGAATTGTGGTTCAACAGAATCGTTTTAAAAAACAAAATAATGAAACTGGCCTGGAAAAAAATGATGGTACCTTTAACTTAATATTTTGTTGCACAACCTTTTGAGGCAATCACTGCAAAAAACTGCGATTTCTGTTACTCCCAATGAGACTTCTGCACCTGTAGATAGGTATTTTGGCCCACTCCTCGTGAGTAAACTGCTCCAGCTGTCTCAGGTTTAAAGGGTGTCTTCTCCAGACTGCATGTTTCAGCTCCTTCAACAAAGGTTCAGTAGGATTTAGATCAGGGCTCATAGAAGGCCACTTCAGAATAGTCCAATGTTTTGTTCTGAGCCATTCTTGGGTGTTTAACTGAGACCAAGCTTTCTGACACTAGGCAGCACATTTCGCTCCAGAATGCCTTGATAGTCTTGAGATTTCATTGTACCCTGCACAGATTCAAGACACCCTGTGCCAGATGAAGCAAAGCAGCCCCAGAACATAACTGAGCCTCCTCCATGTTTCACAGTAGGTACAGAGTTCTTTTCTTTGTATGCTTAATTTTTGTGTCTGTGAACATAGAGCTGATGTGACTTGCCAAAAAGCTCCAGTTTTGTCTCATCTGTCCAAAGGACATTCTCCTAGAAGCTTTGTGGCTTGTCAATATGCATTTTGGCAAATTCCAGTCTTGCTTTTTTATGATTTTCTTTCAGCAGTGGTGTCCTGCTCAGTTGTCTTACATTAAGTCCATTTTGGCTCAAACAGCGACGGATGGTGCGATCTGATACTGATGTACCTTGACCTTGGAGTTCACCTCTAATCTCTTTCGAAGTTGTTCTCGGCTCTTTGGTTACCATTCATATTATCCGTCTCTTCAATTTGTCATCAATTTTCCTCTTGCAGCCACGTCAAGGGAGGTTGGCTATAGTCCCGTGGACTTTAAACTTCTGAATAATATGTGCAACTGTAGTCACAAGAACATCAAGCTGCTTGGAGATGATCTTATAGTCTTTACCTTTAACATGCTTGTCTATAGTTTTCTTTCTCATCTCCTAAAACAACTCTCTCCTTAGCTTTCTGTGGTCCATGTTCAGTGTGGTACACACCACGATACCAAACGGCACAGTGACTACTTTTCACCCTTTAAATAGGCAGACTGACTGATTACAAGCTTGAAGACACCTGTGATGCTAATTACAGGACACACCTTAATTTAACATGTCCCTATGGTCAAATCATCTTCAATCTTTTCTAGGGGTACCATCATTATAGTCGTTTTCCTGTTTTTATACAATTTAAACTTGTTCCAGGTGTTCACCGAGCATGCTTAAAAATGTTATGCCAAAAAATCTTTCATATGTTATATGTATGCGTGCCTGTCCATCTGCTTGAGCCCTGCCCAGAACAGGCTATTTCAGAGTAAATCCCTATTAGCTAGATGTGCCTTTGAGTCCTTAATGTTTACTGCAGCCACACATAAATTCCAAGATCTTTCTTCCACTCTTACTGGCTGTGGACCGAACAGACACCTGGATCAGGGAGTGTCTCCCATTTGGGGGAGGTGGCTTATCCTAGTGACATCATAGGGGTACTGTTCATATCAAACAGTAACAAGAAGGTTGTGAAAGTAGGACCAAGCAAAAAAGAGAGGGAGGGACATTTTCCCATGATGTCTAGACATAATTTGTAGACAGTCCATACATTTTTTTATTTGTAAGACTACTCTGCTGTATTACTTCATGGGTTGAATTACAGTTTTTGTCATCTTTCACTTGTGATTCTGTGCACACAGCAGAAAGTACCTTGGGGTCAGCGTGGGGAAGTTTCTGATTAAATGTCAACAGCAATCACACCATAAATGGCTGGAGCAAGAGCTGAGGGAAAACAGCTCAAGCAAATCAAAAATTAAGTAAAAGCTCTCATGTACGATATTGATTAGTGAGCGGAGAGGAGAAATGAAAGGAAGGAAAAGAGACTGACTAAACATAAAGAATTTAAGGACAAATAGTTTGACATCCTGTCTCAAAGTTCTCATTTAATATGTCCTGCCAAATAAAAAAACTGGTCAGCAATGAAAAGGAACATAAATCAGTTTTGTTTTTTTTCCCCATTAAGTTTTTAAGCTACTTACATTAGCAGATTTTGTCTGCTGAGAGAACATTCTGTTCCGAACAATGATGAGGGACTGATACACTGAGCAAAAATAGATACAATAAATTCCTATCATCAAAATTTAATAATAAAACAAACTTTTTGGAAACTTCAATTATGACATAAATCTTCTGTCTATTAGTTGAAGACGTTATATCATGCTTGTTTTTTTTGTTTTGTTTTGTTTTTATATGCTTTAGCATGTGTTGCATGTGTTCACAGCATTGCTCACCGGCACACTGCATCCATCAAAAATTGAATTCTATACTCCAAGTTTCCCTTTGAGAAAAATACATTAAGTGCTTTCATTATACAACTGGAAAAACTGATATGACTGATATAACTGATATTGGCGGTCCCAAAGTCTCATCGATACACAGTCCACTGTGAGCCAAACAAAGTTTCTCTCTTGGTGTTAAAAGTGAAAGCAAATCATTTCACTCACTGAAACAGATGATTGCTTCGCTATCACCACCATGTTTAACAGATAAACAAGCTCTGCTGAGTGAGAAAAGCCAGAGGAAACAAAGAAAATCCCTCCTGTGCCTGTTCAAAATCCTTCTTTCCTCATGCATCAGCTGCATTGACACATGTAACAGAAATAGGCCGTTAAGACGAATTATCACTCTGTTGTGGTGCAACGTGAAGCATCAGACTGCATTGCTTGTGGGCAGTACGAATATATTCCAATTTTAAAAGGCTGGCAATTAAACTTCTAAAAGATCTTTTTACACAGGTTTGTTAAACTATAGCTGAGTGAGAACAGAGGAGAGATCAATGAAACTGAGTTAGAGTTACATTGTCATATACAGAGTGCTAAAACATGATCTTTGCCAGTGATAAATAGACAGAAAATATTAAGTTTTATATGTGCAAATAGCAATCCGTCTAGTCTCCACACTGATTTATGTCAGGTAAGCGCTAATAATAATTATTATAAAATTATAATAATCATAATTAGAATGGAAAATATCATTTTGGTTACAGATTCTACATAGACTGCTGTATTAACAATTACAGAAACATGAAAAGGATTTTGGTAATTACCAACGCTGTTGATTTAAGGCAGATGTGGCAAAACCTTACATCGGGTTGTGGTTTAATAAATTTGTCAAGCACTGTAAGTGTGATAGGATGCATGATACATAAAGGAAAAAAAATAATAATAATAAACGGTCAGTTTTGGTTATATGCCATTGGACATGTTGATAATAAATTGCTATCATTGATAAAAAAAATAAAAAGTAAAAAAAAAAAGATAAAAACCCTTTATTTGCTTTTAAGAGGCCTATACAATCTGACAATGTGAAAAAGAGCAACAAGTGCAGCCACCATAGCTTTACCAGTGTGTCAACAGGGCATCACTGATGTGTTCGGAGGAGGATCACACAATCCCTAATTGGCAAAAACATATGCTGTGAGGATTTTAAGAGGAGGAAACAAGTGTTCACGTTTAAACTCAACATATAACAGTAAGTCTCTTACAGAGCTGTCATTGCTACAAAGTGGATATCAGGCTGAATACTGAGTAACAAACCTCACCATTTAACCATACAGTTTGTTGCTGTCATTAAGATTATACATGTCAGTTGAATCTGTTTTAAGTATTACAGATGTCTGATTTGAGTGTCCATGCAGTTTAATTCAATCACAAGAATCACTTAAATGTGGCTTAAAAATGCAAATAAATTGACCTTTTGGAGGGTAACAGAAAACTACAATATTCGTTCATTTTAGTGTGGACACGCGTAATTCCAGCTAGAACTGGCGATAATCTGTGCTATTCTAATGTCATTAACCAAATATTTTAACATTTCAATTGACAATAATGACTTCTTTCATTATAATAACATAATGTCATTATTTAAAGAAAATCCCCTCTCCCAGAGGAATGTCTGTTGTCCCGTGTAGTGACATATCACTAAATATACAGGCTGAATCATTATGTGTGTGGTTGCAGACAGAGGCATGGCAGCCAAGCTTATGTCAGGACAAAAGCCAGGGATTATCTGACTGTTTAACACCAAGAGAAGTAGCAGAGCGCTCACTGGATAGTGATATATCAGTTTGACACTCTTCTAAACCTTAAGGGCTGCATCATTCTTACTGCTTGGCCAAGCCTTTAAAAAAAGTGTTTTCTAACCTTTTTCTGACACAATACATTCCCAAGTTCAATAAAACCAAGAAGACCTATAGTACCAATGGCCACAACAGCAGGGAAACACAACCAGTTTGTGTAGTTTTTGATGTTGGTAGAATTTGTTGTATCCTCAGATTGGCTTGAATTGGTGATGGGCTGATACTTTGTTGTGAATGTACTGGGTTGTTCTGAATTGTTCATTATCAGCATATGTCTGCTAATTAGGTTGTCGAGCTGCTCGATCAGTTGGTGGCAATGCAGTTTGGACTGAACAAACTGAGCCTTTTCCAGACAAAATGATTTTGTGCTTCAGTGTTTTGTTGTTGACATGATTTTAATTGTTATTGTAATATGGTTATCTCTAAATGTGAAATGGCATTTTTTCTTTGTCTTCTAATGCAGTAACAGGAGCAGTAGAAGCAACACCGACTCATTTTTACCTAAAACATGGGAAATAATGAATTAGCTTGGTATAGAAGTCATGATGAAGGTTGTAAAAAACAAGACCTACTGTATATACTGTAATAGTCTATGAAGCTGAAGTGTACTGCAGCCACTTTAAAAGTAAAGTATGCTAGCATGCTTTACTTGTTTTATTTATGCCTTTATTTTAAGTATTTGCAACCCCTATATCAAGCAATCACCCATATGGACACCTTTTGTTGTAAATGTAGCGACCACAAAAACATCTTTTCCACTCTTGTTACATTTAAGTACAATAATAGAATTCTGTTTGGGACACTTGTGCAACTTCTAATGGTCTCTATGTGCAAATCACTAGTAATGTACACACAGGGCCATGACCAGCAATGGGGTCATTGAGATCTAGACCTTGGTAATATTTTCCAAAACAAGACTGAAAAAACTGGTACCAATCAATGAATGTGGCACTTGAAGACTTTTATTTTGAAATGTCGTATACAGGAAAAACAAAAAGTCAGAGCCTGCCCTGCACACCACCTCTGATTGGCCTAGGTTTTCAAAGGTCAACAAATGATTCGTATAGAACCGTGATTGCTTGAAGTAGGTGATGATTTGACCTCACTTCTTGCTAACCAGACAGGAATAGCACCCAGGCCCGTTTGAATGGAGCATATCCAGCACAGCACTGGCATCACAGAGGCACAGGTAACTGTCACTGAGTAGCTCAAAAGTCATAAAAATCTGTTGATATGAAGTTTGAATTTCAACATGCATGGTTAAAAAATGTAGTAGTGCGCACTTAACAATACTTTATTAATCACACTCATAAGAGTTCGCTTGTATGCTAACTGCTGAATGCAAAAAGATGGAGAATGTTAATGCTAATTACTAACGTGTGACAAGTCTTTGAACTGATTAAGCAGATTAGATGACTTTGACCAACTGACATGAAAATGTAAATGATTTTTTATTGTACAGTGATAGATAATGGCATAACTCAATAGAAGTTGGTGTAGTTGGTCAAAGTAACAGAAATGTCTGTAAATTTTATTGCAGGGGCTGGAAAGTAAGTAATTGTACTTCACAATTCTGTAATTGAGCAGCTTTATGATACACTTGTACTTTTAGAATTTTTTTTTATTGTTGTTTAACTAAGCTAATTTCTGTGAAAGTTTTTTTTTAAATTATACATTATACTGCATTTATATCAGGCTAAGAAATATGATGTAATCTACATCTAATGTACTATTATGATTGCTAGTTCGAGTAAAAATAAAAGATGTACACACGCCAGTCAATTGGGAACTGGCAATATATGCTGATTTTCATTCATATAATTCATTGGTAGGGGGATGAATTTAGACCCATAGTACATACATTTTAAGGCTATGTGTCTCTTAATGATATATTTACTTTGTATGGTATGTAGATACCCTCAGCTCAGCTCTGCCAACCTTTGTGATTGATTTATTATTACTTTTACAGAGGACTCTAATCAATGAAACTACACTGCTTCAGCTTTATAAACAGAAAAGTAAACAAATGTTAAATTTTAATAGATGCATTTTGTATCATGATGGAGAAAAGGAATTGAGAGTAGCCCTCCTTGCTGACACTGCAAGATACGCTGAGCATTTGGGTAATAATAAATGTCTAAGCCAGGTCGGCCACTCTTAACATCCTCTCTCATCTTTTTGTAAATTCATCCATAAAACAAAATTAAAAGTGAAGAGTTACTTAGGATTTCAGGTACGTTAGATATACCCTAGATTTGAAACTTTATGAATCATTGCATAAGAACTGTGACTCATGGTCAAAGTTACATAGTGCTGAAAGCAGGTGACCTCAACACTCCATGGTAAAATGGTAAGCCCCATTATCCCAGTAAAATATGTTACGCTGATTTAACTTAAAGGCCAAAATGCATTACCACCAGGAGTGGTATCAACCATCATTGCTAAATCAGCAATTTAACAAATAAAAGTATTTGATGATTACATACTATATCTTAATATTTAGATGTTTTTATATCATTGCAGCCAAAGGTAATGTAAATTAAATTTAACACTTTTTGAAGTACATCTAAGGGACACATATTGAGCAAAATACTTGGCCCCAAAAGGAAAAGATGTTGTCATTGTCCTGCTGTTTGTTTAAGTTAAGTTACCCATTTTGTGTTCATGTTTTGTGTCTTGACTTATACTTCCTGTATTATTTTGAAAATTCACCTGCCTCTCCTTGTCTCCTTGCTTCCTGTCTGGGGCTGTCACACCTGATCCCTGATTGTTCTCCCCCAGCTGTGCCTCATCACCCCAATCACCTCATGTATTTAAACCTCATGTCTTCCCCTGTCTCGTTGCCAGTTCATCGTACTCTTTTGTCTTCGTCCCAGCACTCATTTCTGTCATGTCTTACTGGTAAAACCTATTTTGTCTTAGATCTAGTCTTTAGCCTCACGATTTGGATATCTTTGCCTTCTTTGATTGATTCTCTGTGTACCGAACTTTGCCTGTTTAATCAATAAACAATCACTGCCATTGTCAAACCGGTAAAGAATCGAGTATTGGTGTCTTTTTTGTGCCTCGTTTATTGATAGATGTAGCAGCGGTTTTGCAACATGGCAAAATCAAATTCAAAGCCCCTCCAAACAGCTCTCTCAACAAGACCAAAGTCGTTTGCATTTACTCTTTGTGTGAAATGCACTACATCTGGAGTATGTCGAGTCTTTCCTATTGTTTGATGGCCAAGCACACAGCTGATGCAGAGAACCTGCAAAATACGGGTCACACTTGAGGGCAAAAGCTCCTCACTGGAGACGATTTTAACTCCCCACCCCCACTAATGTAAAATGAGGAGACTGCTACACCTCAGAAGGTCTTATTTCATTAAAAAAATACTTGCAGACAACAGTAGCAGTAGACAGATCAAAAGTAATTAACATTTCAGCTGTATTTCAGTGTCACTTATCCATTTTTATTTACTTTTTGATCCATTGCTTGTTCTTTTTCTCTGTAGTTACACCAGTCTTGCTACCCACCCAAAGTTCTTACCCTCCAACAAAATACAGATCTTTTTCCAGACAGGGAGTAATATGCTGTACCTGTAACTTAAACCAGTACAAATGACAAGGTAGAATCATGAGAAAGACAAAAAGCATTTTGTAAAAGAAATCTCAAATCATAATTGGGTTACTCACCCCTTCACATTTTTTAATGCATGTTAATGTGAGAACTTTAATTAGCAGATTGATGACCATGAAGGTGTCTCCTACTTCTAAGTCAAGGTTTCTGGTCAGCCTTACTGTACATTGCTAAAAAAGCATTGATTTAAATTAAAACATCTGGAAGAATACATCACAAAATTGATTTGTTTGCATTAATTGAATTTCTGTTTCTATAAACAGGTAAGAATAGCTTCACTATTTCAATTGCTCCATGCTGATGCTTAAACTAATGTTAAATTGTACTTGATAACATTCATTACATCTATGTGTTTTACTGCAGCTATCAGCTTGTGATGCTTTAATAAAAGTCTGTGTTTATGCCAGTGCCTGAGGTAACAAAAAACTGTCAATAACAAAGCTAACGAAAATTTAATGCATCACCTGCGAACATTTTGCAGAAAAGCAGCAAGTGGATTCAGAGGCAATCTTGAGTGGTTCACCTAAACAAAGACTTACAGCTGACAAGATCCGATGCAGCTGTTCCTCCTTACCATGGTAACCCTCAACAATTACAAACAGCTGTACTAATCAACACACTAATAGCAGGAATGGAAATCATTTTAACATCCCAAAGCAGAAAGACACAGAGACTGGGTAAAAAAGAAAAATGCAGCAGTTGAGCTACAGGGAATCCTGGAATCAGCCATCAGTCAAAATAGAGCCCAGAGAGATGAGCTGGCAGATGCATTCATTACAGACGGGATGACGGGGGGAAACACATGGCTCATTTCCAACTGCTTTGTTGGCTGGGTTACCTTATGAATACTAATTAAAAAGATGAGGGTAAAAAAAAAAATAAATAAAATATGCTTAACTTTAACAATATTACTTCAGTTTATTTCTTTAAAGAAGTCCCCCTCTGGTTAACCTGCACTTTTGCTAACATTCCTGCTGTGAAGAGCAAAAAAAAGCAGAATTATTAATATTTGATACTGATTTAAAATGTGCAAAAAACAGCAACAGTAGGTTGTGAAGTGGCTCTTGCTCATGTTCTTCATCAGCTCTCCTACACTTCTAACTCTCAAAGAGGGCCAGAGGCTAAATAATAGTCATTTTTTTCTGCAACTTAGGATGCAGTTAAACTTTTATTATTCGAAAAACAGCATTTTAACAGTAGAAAAATGCACATTAAGTGCCTTGCTTTATACATTACTCCACATTCTTTGCCTAAACTAATATGTAATGGACTTGACTTTAACATATAATGCTTAACATTTAGAGCAGATGTTTAGTTTTAACCCTGGAATCCCAGACCAAAACAAAATGCAGCACATCCCCTCCAGTCTTGCAGTTCTGAGTTATAGCAGCTGCTTGTAGGATGTATTTCCATATATTTATGCAGCCTAACTTTCAGGCAGTTGATATTTATCTACAGAATTTAGACCAACAGTCTGTTGCTTCTCCTCCTATTGCAAGCTTGCTAAATTCTGACTAGACAATTTATTAAGACAACTACTTAAAAAAAGTTTTTGAGCTTAAAACTTTAGCAAAGAAAATTGTGCAGACATATGTATGGAAGAGGATTAAGAACACTAAAACCCACACTTTTATAGGTTACATTTTTAAATAATATTTTAAAAATCTGATACATTAATTTTTAACATGTCATATACCCATTAAACAACAGTCTTTTCAAAGCTTCAAAAGTCCTTTCTAGGGCAGCCCTTAATCAAGCAAAAAAAAACAAATTGCAAATATAACTAACATGCAGGAAAAACAGAGGGACGGTGATGGTCTGTTACCATCCTGGTCTCAGGCTGTAGAACAATCATGCAATCAGAAAAGCAATGGATTGATGAAGGCCCTCTTACCCTTTTGTTAGGATATTAGGACTTCAATCCCAATGCAATAGCCAGCTACTGCATACATGTAATAACACCCATAAAGGCCTGAAGTGCAGTCAGGCTTTCTTAATAGAACTCTGTGAAAGACTTGAAAAGTGGATGATTCTAACATAAATTTCAGGGTCTAATCTAGTTAGATCAGAGGGTTTTGTTAAAAAGAGAGCTATATCAGACTAGGCTACAATGATTGAGACTTTATTGTGAGACACAATCTCCACAACTTCCTATACTTGTTTTTGAGATGAAAAACAGAAATAATAAATGTTGTATTTTAATAAATAGCCTGCTATTTTTAAGTGGGGTTTAATGAGGGACATGCCAATATATGATCTTTCAGTCATGTGTTTTGGTCAGCTTTCCCCCTGTAAGAAGAGGACAGGCAAAAGGCTGTGAAAAAGGCTCTTACACTCACACAGTGTTAGGTTGACACATTAACCACATAACTTTTCTGCTACTAAGCCCTTTCACTTTCCTACGTAGTTGGCAAACAATAGTCTACATGTCCTTCTACCCAAAACAAAGGGACTTTCTGGCAGAAAAGCAAAGCCGAAAAATTTGGGGGTCTTGGGTCCCTTAGTACAAATGTAGTGGCCCCCAAACTTTTTTTGTACCACAACCCAGCATTATTCAGACAATAAAGAAGCAGACCAGTAATGACAGGAGTTTCATACAAGCACATGTTGTGCATATCATAACTTAGCTTAATGCAAGATCAGAAGGAGCAATACACCTGTTTCTGAAGCATGACAAAGAGACATTCACAAGGACTCACTCTGTTTTTATCAGCTGCTTAGAAATCACATTTAGGAACTCAGTCACATGAAAGTCCACAGTTAACATGGTAACTAGTTAAATTGCAATGCTTGCCAAGCACAGAGGAAAATGTTGTGAATATGGTGCTGATGACCTGTGTTACATCCATTGTTCATTAGTCTGAGCACGCTTGTGTTTCTCTAGTGTTTCCAGTTACACATAGCCCAGAGCAAAATATATTTACAACTACAACATTTACAGCATATGTGATGATTGTGTGGGCACAACAGCATGTTTATCTAAGGTCTTATTTTTTGTGACTGCGGTGAGCCTGCATGTAAAGTTCACAGTCCAAATACAGCTGGACATTGGAGGATCTGATCATTGCTTTAAAGATTAAACATCCGTAAGAATCTATGAACATTTTACTACCTTTTCTTTTCTATGGCCTGGTACTGACTTATTCAAAGCCCAGTACCAGGCCACGGCTGATGGTTGGAGACCCCTGGGCTAATACTATTGGCATGTAACTTGGGCGACCCCACTTGAAAAATACCAAAACAACCCTTTAAATCATTCCAAGGAACACTTAGAGAAATCCCAAGATTTAAAAATGACCTCTATCCCTGTTAGATTCCATTTAGGATGTTAAACTTTCAAGCTTGACTTGGTGGGCTAATTACAGAGCTACATAATGCTAGCGTGACTGATTAGCTTCCCTTGACAGTTTATTCCTGTGATCTGTAAGGACACATCATCTTGCATATCAAGTTTATCAGAAAATTAGATTGGAGCTCAGATGATTTCATATCAAACAGGTGCCTGCAGCATCCATCTCACCCAGGTAGATTCTGTTTGCTGAGGCAATGACTAACTAACCACAACTGTGTAACCATTGACTGTTTGTTTCCCACAGGAGTAACATTCAGGCTTGAACAACAATAACAGGACAGACCTTTATCAGTTATGTTTGAGCTATGAATGCCACAATACACTACATATCAAGTTATCATTGGGTCAGTATTTATTTTAGCTTTTGGGGAAACAGAAAGTCGTCTCACTGTGTTTTCTTTCATCGGCAGACTTTTAAATAAAGCTTTGATGTACTGTGCAATTTATTAACAACAAAAGAAAAAAAAATGACTGCTTCTATGAAAGATTTCACAGTTCTTTTGATGATCAGAAAATCATAAAACGAAAAAGGTTACACTGCTCAGTGGAGCAGCATACTGAAATTGAGTAGAGTGAGCTTAGATCTCACCATGTCACTCAATATAGACATCCATGACATCATTGTATCATTTTAAAAGGTGATTTTCAGTTTCTGGCAGTCTCACACTAGTTAAAATCTGACACACAGTACATTATCCTTGCTTTAAATTTTGCATCTTCCTCTGCAAAATGAAAACTTTATTGTTTGACAACTGTCTGTCAGCCAATGTTTTCTGAGACAGTGAAGGACATCTTACGTCTTCCCAATGTCTTAAATCTTTAGAAACCGTTAACCATTGAGCTTAAAGGTTCATAACAAATCATAAGGTGCTAACTCATCATTGTACTCTGCATGATTGTGTTGGCTGGGCCTCACTGGCCACTACAAGACTGAATAATTGCTATATCCTTATTTAGAAGGCCTCTTCTCAATCTACTTCCCTCATACTTCAGTAATTGCATTCAGGTGAAAAGCACTTGAAGCTACAATCTTTGCTCTGTGAGTCAGTCAGAAGACTTATTCTTAAATCTGTCTCTGGAGTTTGTCTTGGTTTGGGTAACAGAATATCAAATATGCTGCTCCAGCAGAGTGGTATCTGCTGCAGGAAAATTTGGGTCTGAGTGAGCAGCTCTCTTTAAATCTTCTTGTGAGTAGCTTAAAGGCATTAGAGGAAGATGCTTCAGGTTGTAAATGCTTTGACTCTTGGATTTCTGCTCTGTGACTCTGAATTGTTCATTTGTGTTCATCTGTGTTCCTAATGGTTTTATTTCTGTATCTTGTTCTGCTGCACGTTTTGGCTAGGACACACTCGCAAATGAGATTCTTCATCTCAATGAGGCTTTTGTGGATGATTAAAGTTTAAATAAAAATTGTATCCAAATACCTGATAGTTTATGTGAAAAAGATTTCAAAAATGTCATATATCACAAGCTGTGTTTTTGATGGTACTGCACGGATGCAGTCGGCACTGCATCATGGTTTGGGGGAAAACAATCCTCTGTCCCAGCCTGCAGTACTTCGGAAAGCATACATTTTAAAAGCATAATGCATATGTTAAGTAGTTGTCAGATTTGTCATGAATATGAAATAGCACTGATTTTTTAAATTAATTCATACAGGCCATACAGGCCCTCAAAAATGTTTACAGTGTATGAATGAGTGAATGTTAGTTTTGTTACCCATGGGGACAGTGATTCATTATTTTTCATTGTAGGTATTTGATATTCATTTTTGCTATCTTTTAGTGTGTTCAATGCAACAAATGTTTAACTTTGTAAAGCACTTTAACCCATTTTGCATATGAATAAGTCTATAGTTAAGGCAAGTTTATATGCAGACCTATTTTAGACAGTTTGCATTGTTTTACAAGGAAAACAAAACTTATATAGCATCAAGAGCATTGAAGGGCAGCAAAATTATAAGAAATATCAACATTGAAAGTAAAATATCAGTGTCTGTTTAATAATTACTGACACAAATGTTTAACTTTAGAACAAAAACAACAGGAAAAAAATGGAAACCATCTCTGTAATGTTAATTTTTTTGTTGTCCACATAGAAAATTTAGCTTTTAACAGCAGCTTGTCACAAACTACAAGTTTGTCACTTTTCATCTTGAGTTGTTCTGTAATCTAAATAGCACCCAGAATGATTTATTACCTCTGCCAAGGAGGTTATGTTTTTGCCGGCATTTATCTGTCTGTCTGTCTGTCTGTCTGTTTGTTTGTGTTCAAAATAAACTTGAAAAGTTCTGAACGGATTTGGATGAAATTTTCAGGAATTGTCGGAAATGGGATATGGAAGAACTGATTAAATTTTGGGGGTGATCCAGATCAGCGTCTTGATCCAGGAATTTTTTAAAGGATTCTTTAACATTGCCAGATAGGACCATTTCCACCAAAGTGGACCGAAGCTGCTTGGCGGAGGTCTGCGCTCTCTGAGTGCCTTTCTAGTTTTCTAAATAGTTCATTACTGTTGAGTTTTAAAGTGTGATTTATGGCATACTTAAGTAGAAAAGCTATTAGAGAGCACTGCTAGCCTCTTGTGGCTTATTCACCTCTATTAATTCACTCCATTGCTCATAGCACACAGGGAAACTCAACATGTGGACACTGGTGAACATAAATAAAGTACAAGATATTATTGAACATATGCTGAGTACAGTCATCTTGGTATTTGGCCTTGCTAATGTCCAAAAATGTTTGTGATCTGTGCTTATGCAGGTGACATGGGTATACAAAAGTAACAGCAATGGCTCAACTTGAAATTTTTCCAGTCTGCTCCTGTTTGTCAGTCTTAATTTTTTTTAAAGAAATACTTGCAGTTCAAGAGAGCATGTGATCTCTCATATCCATATCTCATATCCATGTCATGATCCACTGCTGACAAAAGGACAAGACAAAAACAACTAGCTTGCCTGCACTGGCGAATGAGTCCAGAAGATAACTTTGCCTCCAGCGCCTGTCCCACTAAAAATATCTCTCCATTTACTTACATGAAAAAAAGGTTAATTCATAAATATGGGTTTGGATCTGGATCCTCGTGAATTTATCTTATGGGCCTTGAGGTCTGTGAGATGTCATATTCTTATCCTGGCATGGTTCTCTTTAAGACAAACATTATAAAAGCTTTTTGAGTTTTCCTTTTTCAAATAGACCCATCCCAAAGAAAGCTTTTTAAACTCACTTTTCTAAAGTATGATAAAAACTGTACTTTAACTTGTCTTGTTTGTACAACTTTAATTATATTTATTGATCCCTGAAATCCCAGAAATGGCTGCAGTTGAAGCAAATGAGAAAAGCACTATTAGTAAAACATCTCAGGGGATACAGGATTTATTTAAACCTGGCTTAATTATTTGACGGAATACTTTGGGGTAGTCTTTTTTTCTTGATCTTGAGTCTTTGCTCATAAATGCCTGTGAACTGTTTCAGTCATGATGAAATTTTAATGGTGTTTTTAACTGTTGACAGCATTGACAGTTTATTGAAAGATCCAGCATTATTTGGATAATAAAATTACTATTTGGAGCAGGAAATAATCCACAATTATGCCTGCCTGCATCCTAGACCAGAGGGTCAGCATGAAAGGAGCCCCACTCTCGCTAGCAGCAGGATGTACAGCAGGGAAGCAGAGAGTCACCAGCTGTTAAAAGGCTGCTGGGGCATAAGGGGCTCTGACTTATGGAGATGAAGTTTTTTGCAAAGGCAAAGTCTCACTAAGCTGCAGCGTGCTGTCTCTATGCAGAGTGTCATGTTGTTAAAAAGTGCAAAACAGAGTTGTTTGTTATTTTTTTTTTCTGTCTGGTAAGAACATATGTTAATTTTAGTTTGCTTCCCCGCTGAGGGGTTATGGTCAAGCCGTCAAAGAGCCTTGGGGGCTGACTGTTAACATGAGTTATGTTTTATGTATTTTCCTTTTTGAATTTTTAATGCTGTCTGTGTCTCTGTGAACATGTGAGAGAAACTGGAACAGAGGCAGACAATGCGAGGGTAAGGCTCTGAATTAAATTTTAACACTACAGGAAGGTCCCTTTCAAGGAGCTGCATGTTTGACATTGCTTTTGTTGTTGATAAGCTTGTTTTCTGACTTCATATTGGCTGCATAATGTCAAAATGCAAAGATATTTTCTATGAAGGTCTACATAACTATGAAAGGACAATTGATGAAGTTTTACTGTTTAACTTTTGAGTTGATGTACATTTGGAGAGTTTATTAATCAAAATTACAAGATGCATGTAGGCCTAAAGAAAACAGATTTCATGATTACATTTTTTCAAAATCTCTCAGTATTCATTTGGGGACATCAATTATAACATCTTCCTCCTCTGTAATTTGATGATTTAAAAACAAACAATTTTAATCAGTTCATTGGCTTCCATTAAATGATGCTTTGCAGATAGAAAATGAAAAAGCCACCAATGTGTAAAATAATACAGAGTTTACGGCCATAAAACATATTATAGAGTGGGTGATTACCCATGCTATTTATCCCTGGCAGAGGTATGTATTACACAGTATACGAACATTAAATGCCAAATTATTAAAGTTGTGGGAACACAGTTTATCATTGTATTACCGACTACTCATTTTGTGTTAATTAAAAAACAATTTTCTTCAGCAAATGCCCTCAATCCAAGAAACACATGGAATATACAAATGCAAACACCATGAAACGTGGCTTTGTCACTGCATATGGCAATTTGAGATTTCTCTTTTTAAAACATTTTTTGGGGTCTTTCATGCTTTATTGATATCAGAGAGACAGTGGACAGACTTGTGAAAGGGGGTGAGAAGGAGTAGGGGAGGATACCCCGCCAAACCAGCACCCCATCTATTTTGAATTTTTGATTTAAAGATTTGTCCACAATTGCTTTCTTTCATAAAGTCACATGAGCTGGGTTCTTGACTTATACCCACCTTTGGTAATAACTACAATCTCCAACAGCCTGTCCAGTGTCTGTGTTCCAATACAGAAACAATCCAAATGTCCCATATTCAGCCCCTTTTTAGGGGTTGATTATGGGGCAAACTGGTTACAGATATCCCAGAAAATGTTGCCTTAGTTTCTTGCCTAAAAATCCACCCAGCTTTTGGCATGCCTACCCCTCTGTTTCAGTCCTGCTTACACCAGGACCCGAATGAACTAAGTCTCAGAAAGTGAATGTGTTTCTTTCCTTACATAACACTATAGACTAATGGTGTCCAAAAAGATATACCTGGGCATGTTTCTTCCGTTTCTTCTGGATGAAGCTCATGATTGCACTTTTAGAAACCCAACTCAGAATTTTCTCATTTAAAATTTAGAGGTTAGGAAACTCAAAAAAGTTACATCTGAAAATCTAGCACAGACAAAAGTCACTCCCCTTGTATCATGCCTACAGTTAAGAAGCAATTTAAGTTATACCTATTTCTTGGACGGAGTAATAAGACAATTTGAGTGATGAAGCAAAAACTTATTACATTTTTATCATCTGGACTTCAAAGAGACGTCATAAATTGGGACTAATCAAAGAAAAAGCACACAGTTATTTGAACAAGGTGATATTGTCTGTCCATCAAGAACTTCGGCACACTAGGTAGATGCAAGACAAATTTTTATAGTTTATTAAGACAATATTTAAGATTTCAAAGTCTCACAAATGTACTTATTTATCATAAATTTAAAAAGTTTTAAATGGCAAAACTCTGAGTGTGTTTCTTCATAAATTTACAATTTTATAATCTCCTTTTTTCCTTTAAAAATTTACAGATCCTTTTAAAAAGAAATATTTTCTGGAATGACCCTTGTACTCCATATTACCAACTGGTTCTGGAGAGGGAAAAAAAAAAAAAAAAGACAAATCCCGACAAATCTCCTAAAATAAGAAGCAAACACCAGAGAAAAAAATCCTATGTTATTTTTATGTTGGGGGTGTTTGTAGATAGGACATTGACATACTGTATGTTTTTCTTGATGATCTTTTTCAGTTACTGTATGTGTCCAAACCCTGGAGTCCAAGAATCTCTTTGTTGTGATTTTTTAATTTTTTATTGGATAGTTTTATTTTTTTATTTGCATATTCATATTTCCTATACATAGATATACACATTGCAGATGTAATCAGGAATAAAAAACAGGCTGCCAGGCAATTATTTTTTAATATAAAGGTTGGTCAAACATTTCCATTTACTTCTTGGAGTATTTTTTTTTAAGGGGGAAATAAAACAACACCTTGCTATCTTACGGTGCTTATGATGCTGTATCAACATTTTAATAATTCTGAAAGTGCAATCTGCAATTTTTCCATCAGGCTGGGAAGTGTTGTGGAAATTTACATTTACTAAGAAAACAAAATGTAGGTGGGGGCTGACATGCCTGACATTGACTAAATTTTCCGAGGTGACAGACATCTGCATTGTTTTACATGAATGCACATCAGCATAGTATGAAAAAAAAAAAACAATAGCATATCTCTGGTGGTATTGTCACAGGCCTTGTTCAATCATACCTGCTCCCATTTTACAGACGCTGCCTGTCGTTTGCCTTGTCTTCTCTAATATTCCATCCCTGCTCTCACAATGAAGACCAAACGTGTCCCTCCCCTCAGGAAGGTCTGACGTCTCTACACGGCACCACTGACTTGCTAAACACTTTGACATAATTACAGTATCACGGCTCTGTGTAATGTCTGCATGTGCACAGCAAGTTTGCCCTCCCATCCAAACTCGGAGCTCAAACAGACCGCCCATTCTGTCATGTCAAGCCCTGAGTCAATAGAGCATCCTGTCAGGGTGAGTACCGCCTGCCAGCCTGTCAGACAGCCCCACCAAATGCCCAACGGGAGGCAGAGTTATAGCCTCCTGTCTGGAATCATCCCCTGGTCTGGGGAGGTCAGAGAGGACAAAACCACAGTAAGTCTGAGGCAGTAGTTGCTTTTTTCATTTTTTGTGACTCTCATGCAAGAAAAAATAGCCCGAGCAGCAGGACAGGAAGCAGTTGTTTGGGAAGGAGAACATTCAGGGATCACAACACACTGGTGTCATCATGGTTTATGAATGGTTTGGTTTTGTTTTGTTTGTGTGGTAGAAATGCCTGCTCAGATACACAGTATTTGATGATGATAGGGATAGTAAAATACTCTTGTTTTCACTGCTTTCAATTGAAATGGTAGCTCAAAAATGCTTACATTGATGAACTAGAGATGGGTAACTTTAATTAAAGGTCATCAGGCAAAAGTTTAAATGTTTTTTACACAAAAAATATGCATCCATGTTCTTTTACACAAAACTCCCAAACATGAAAAGAATGTATCCTCTCCCTCTTGTGCTTGCTGCACTTCTGATAAAATGGGCATCCAAACAAGTCATTCAAAAAAATTGCCTTTATTGATGTCATTAGGGGATGCGCCACCTCCCCTTGATTTGAGACACTCCCTTGGCAAAGGACTTGTACAGTCCGCAGCTTGCTTCAGTTGTGGGAACATGTCATAGCAGAACTGTTCAGCCAATGTAAACATTTGAGCACAGAGCTAGAGGGCCAAAGCCACATCCACTACTTAAATGAAGTGGGGTTAGGAGGACCACACCTCATTTATATTTTGAAGATATTAGTGTATTTTGGATGTATTCTTTCTACCTTCAAGTGTTTACTTTATTAAAAGACTTTAAATAAACAACAACAGCCAACTTATCTTTATAGCATACAACAGAAATATGAAGGCTTTATTATTGAAATTTGTTTTAAAACTTTCTTTTTACATTTTCTTCTGCCTAACTTTGACTTGAAGGCCACATTCAGTTAAGAAGGGCCCCTTTCCCGTCACTGGAACACTAAGTTTATTTTTCAGAATTCGCTTCGTCTTTCTAATCAGTTTGGTGTCAATGTTTTATTTTTCTCCACACGTACCAACTAATTGAAAAAATAGATGAAAACTGCCTCCAGAAAACTAATTTAAAAAAAAAATTGTCATTTTATGTTTGATTTGAAATTGACCATAGCAACAGGATTGTTTTTAATTTAAAGTTGCTTTATTTAAAAAATGTTTTTAGTTCAAGGGGTAGCTTTCCTTCAGCTTCTTCATATAACTCTTGAGAGTCTGAGAACGTATTATTGAGCTGGACTGCATTTAACTGAATGTTAGGAATGCATCACATTGTGCACTAATATTTTGGTATGCAGTATTTTAACAGAAAGTCAAGAGTAATAAAAAAAATGTTAGTTTTGAGCAAGTTCAAAGACCTCATCACAATAATGAAAAATACAGAAAAATTCCAGATAGAGTTCAAAGATGACGAGGCTTTAAATTTGCAGCTTAAGCACCACTTCAAAGTAAATCAAATACTAAATTCATTCAAATGTTATCAGTGGGCATGCAAAGCTTCTGACTCTGTTAACTTGGATATTTGGATATTTAACTGTTTTTTTTTTGGTGGTGTGTGTGCGTGTGTGTGTGTGTGTGTGTGTGTGTGTGTGTGTGTGTGTGTGTGTGTGGGGGGGGGGGGGGGCAGTCAAGAAACTTTACAAATCATTTCTTCCATTCCTAAATTTTCCTTAAAACATTGTTCCTAACTTGTTACAACACGACTCATTCCTCCACCAAAATTTATATTTGTCGGAATCATTAATAAGCTTCATTGAAATGTATGGGTCAGATGTACAGGGAGCAGGGTGTTTGACAGAAAGGTAGTGAAGACAGGGATAATTGCAATACTATTTCATATTTTCATTTTATGAGCAGTAAGATAGTATTTTCAGAAAGCCATAAAGTCTGCTTATTATGATTGTAAGTCCATGTAATAAGGGGCTTGCAATTAATTGGACAATATTATGTAACTATTAAGCACAATCAAATATAAATAAGCAAAAATACAAGGCAAGTTTGATACGTTTTGACAATTTTCTTGCTGAAATTAATAGTAAATAAATATTTCTAACATGTGTGCCACATTTAATGATCACATTCATTTTTATCAATTTTATCATTAAACCTGTTGGCTCCCTTGCTTTCTAAGTGAAATTGTTCAAACAGACAAAACGAAAACACCCAATTCAGAAATTACGAGTCATCATGACATTATCGCAGTGGGTAGTCCTTCAGTAAGGAAGCTCAATTCACAATGAATCAAAGGGGAATGCAAGGTAAGATTACAATGATGTTCTACATTTTAGATGACAATAAAAATGGATGTTTTATTTTATATCTAAATGACTGGACCGTCACAGTACTCAGAGAGATCCATAAATCATTATCACAAGTTATGTCCTCCCATGGCAAAATCTCTATGTATTCTGACACTGAAGATAATAACCAACAAATCATCTACTTTTACATGGATGTGGAACTTTTGCTAAAATGTCATGTGCCTTGTCATTGCTAACCAGACCCTGATGCCGTCATGATTCCTTGCTGTTGCTAAGAAATGTTGAACTAGAAAACCAGGATTTATGCATGCTTGAAGCATAGGCAAGATTAACATAAGCCCATTAATCAAATGGGCTTCAAGGCTGTGTGCCATAGATAGTTTCTAAGAGTTTAGGCCCTGTCCACTGGGAGGCCAAAATGTTTTCATTTTCAAAACGTTCTCTGTGAACAGGGCATTATTTCACGAAATGTGTCCATCCACACAAAAACACTGAAAACACTGTAGTTTACATGCCTGGCCTGTAAGAGGCACTGTAATGCGGCTGCAGACATACACTAAAACCAGCGAAGAAGACAAGGGGCTTGCGCATACATCATGAGAAATGTAAACAAACACTAGCGTATGCTGTTGTGTGCTGTTGTGTTGCTATTCAGTGTCCTCTTGTTGCTCACGGTGATAGTGATGGAGCAGAAGATTTTGCTGTTAAAGCCATAACAAGCTCAGTAGCTCCTGCAGCACGATAGGAGACAATGTACTTTGCCATTGTTTCTGCCGTTGTTAGGGTTTGTGCATGTGGTTTAAGAGAGAGGTGGGCCTATGACATCACTGTTTCTAAAGCCTTCCATATTTGTTGTCCACACAGAAACGTGAGACCAGTGTTTTCAGATTCATCCACTTTGGCATCCATTTTCAAAAATATGCAATTTCATGTGTATGATTGAAAACTTGTGCGTATATGCCTGAATATGTCTCCATGTGAATGGCCACATAAAGTTTTGTTGAATGTTTGTTGAATATAGAAACTAAGACCTTGTACACACGTAAAGATTTTTAATATCTTAACTGATTTTCAACACAGAGGATGTCTGAAAGGTTACTGTTCTGTAATAACAACAACAATTACATATTTTGAAACAGCTATATTTATCAGTACAGTTCAAAGGAAACCATGTATTTTGGCTATTAAATATGTTTATACTGAGTAAATAATGAAGCAATGTCTTAAGAGATGTTAGGGCTTCTGCTGGTCATGGGCTCTTAGAATCTTCCTAGCTTCATTTTAGACTTTGCAAGGTTATAGCACACAAAAACATGATCTGTTTTATTTAGAATTCATCATTGTTGATATTATTCTCCTACTTTATGATTAATTTTCTGGAATTCAATATTCTAGTTTTTATTTTCTGCAAATACAAAAAGAAAATGAAGCAGGACTGTATCATATTCATCATTACCTTAATGCATGCAGACTCTGATACATGATACATACTTGATGCACAGCTGCATCATGACGTTGTCCTTCAGCTGTAAAATTTAAAGTTACTCCTGATTTTTGGTGATCACACATCAGCTCAGGACCTATACTGCCCCCAGTGATCATTGTCAGAGAATAATAATTTAAAACCTTATACTAATAATCTAAAAATAAGCCTCTTTCAGGTGAGTAGCCTGTGCTGCCTGTTACTTAGCAGCTGGAATCTCACTCACTCCCACTGATTGTGACATCATGTGCAGATTCTATATTATAGAAAAGTGAGAAATATAAATGTTGAGCAAAGACTCACCTGTCTGCGCAGGTCCCTGGTCTTTTTGGTCATCTTATCAATGGCTGAGTTCAGTGGGTCACCTTTCTCTTTCCTTCCAGTCTGTGAAAGAAACAAAACAACAGACAAAAAAACAGATGTTAAATCAGTTAAATCAGATGCAGTGCACAGGAAATGATTGTGATTAAAATTGCATCAACAACAGCAAAGCAGTAAAGCAATTATAGCGCATACTAGTTCACATGTATCTCCAGACATGGCACTTTATATTTCAGCATGCATTCTCTTGTGAAAGTCACCCAAAAAAGCTGATGTGGTATGCTCAGTATAGGACTGGCTGTCGTCTAAAAAAAAAAAAAAAACACTTTACTCATAGTGTGTTTGTTTACATTACAAGTGCTTCATGATAAGACCCAGGCCAGTGTAAACATAACAACAAAGTTTATGTAATTTTAGCTACTAGCCTCTCTGGCAAGCATTAATTTAGTTGTCGCCAATTCCCCTGTGTGCTACACTATCCATCACTGCCAATTCCCACTGTAGGCTTTAGGAGGGTGTTGACGACCATGTGCTTTACCTGATACACGCAGAGTCACCGGCTGCCACTTTACACCTGACAGCGGGGAGCTCCACTGGGAGAGCAGCACCGACTCCAGAGTCCTTACTACCCTCCAGTTAACACACATCCTGACCAACCAGTAGGAGTTGCCACGGCAGATACTACGACAGGAACCCTTGCTGTTTTACATGCAGAAGTGTTGCCAATTGTGTTCAATGAAGGAGCTCTGCTGTCTCACTGCACCATCCAGGCACCCCATTTACCACTTATAAACTTGAGTGTTTTCGCTCTGGAGAACAGTGAGGTGATTTATACGGCTCCTGTTAGAAGATTTCCACATTTACTATCCAACTTGGTGAAGGAGTAGGGCCTGAAGGTTAGAAAGAGGCTGTCAGTGTCTTTGAGTGAACCATTTCTGCCCCAGGACACACATAAAAGATCCTGCACTCCGAATGCTCCATTCAAGGTAGTGAGAAAGTGTGGCAATCCAGGTGGTGATGCTGTGAATGCTTTGTATATAAAAATATGTGACATTTACTCAATAAATGTATGTACATTGCAACTAATTCATAATTTAAGGATTCCTCTGAACAAGACAAAGGTTAAATGACTGACGTGTGCCTACTGTACTTCACTAGACCAATTTTTCATCTCTACCAGCATATAAATGATGTGGCATAACAAAAATGTGTGCAGGAGTGGTATTAGTAATTTGGAAGTCTCAGGCAAAGAGCAACACAGGGCCATTCTCCATTTACCTAAAGCACTCGTGGCTACTGAAGAAAAAAAATTTCTAAAGCATATCTCCTCTGCATAACAGAGTAGTTTTTATACTGTGAGATAGAGAAGTCTATCATGTAGAATCTGGACTTCTACCTTTCCTCTTGTTTACAGCACTGGTAGCTGCCCAAATCTGTTTTCACACACTGATGTTTGGCCAACCTTCCCGACTTATAGGGAAACGCTGAGCCACAGGACTTCATCAACGTCAGTTCGGCAATGATGTTTGCCTGGTACGTTAACAGATTTTGCCCATACTTGAAGTTTCCAACATTTGATCTGACCAATTGTAAAAGCAAGCAAGAGTTGACCTCCACCTTCCTTCGATTGCCTTCGATTGTATTTGACATCCTCACTTACAGCTGCATTTATCTCTGTTGGAGGACATTGGGGCCTGCCCTTTTGGGACAGCTATCCATCTTCCTCTACTTATAATGTCTGACTTCTGAGACCAGCTGCAGCTGCACGTAGCAAAATAGCATATACTTCCGCTTTATATGGCGTTTGTCAAGCAACGTCATCAGAAGTGCCAAGCTACTTTAGGCCAAAATTCCCCCAAGTTGAGCGAACGCATTACATCTACGTTGGCAAAAGTTTAAAATCCATCTGCAATAAATCAGGGGGGCATTGGGAAATGTTATACTCCACCAGCACAAAATTTCTCTCAAATTTAAATACTTCCACCAAAATTTTGATTATTTCTTGACGTTAAGTCAATGACAGCAAATTACGTTGATGATGTGTGCTACAGCTACAGGGATGTCTTAAAGGAGATACAGAATATATATATATATATATATATATATATATATATATATATATATATATATATATATTGATATTAATTTCAGTAGGTTTAAAACTCATAAAACCCACTTGTCAAAAAGAAAGGTGAGGAAAATCACTGTTTCATGAACCAGAAAAAAAAAAAAAAAAAAAAAAAAGAGGTCTTGGCCTTACAACAAGAAAATGTTAACATGATCAAGCAGTCATCACAATGTAATATACAAACTTGAGTTATGGCAAAATGTGGGTTCTTCAAGTCAAATACCATTTCATCATATTTAATGATTCATGTTCAGTTCACTATCATCCTCTTTGAAAACCTACACAGGAAAATGCATGGCTCATCTTTCTTTCAAAACCTGTTTCATATTTAATCCAGTATTGACCATTCTGGTGAAAGTTTTGGAAGAGGCTTCTTATTATTAAAGAAGTTTAAAAAAAATGCTTCAATATCTCTTCAGGTTGTTCTAGCATCTTGCATGAAAGCTCATTTTTACAGAGTGAATTCTTGTTAGCAGAAGGATCAACAGATTGTAAGACACATTGATCTTTTTGTCAATGCATACCAGCATCCTGAATTAGTTATGCTGCTGCCTGGCAACCATCAGACAGTTGCATTCAGCATAGCATGAAGGCAAAGAAGCAAATCGACACCTAACTTCACTGGAAGACAAACACCCAGTGACATGGATATCCCATCCTTTCTGCCTGTCTCAAATGAGACAAACTGACCAGAACTGCATGGCGACAGGGCTTTAAGTAGAAGGGCTATTACATTGTTGTCCTGTTTAATGAGACACAAAATGTGTCTGCTTATCTCTGTGCTGCTGCTCCCTTTTCTTTATAATTGAGAGGAACAGAATTCCATGTGAGAACAAAATGTGACCCAATCAAACACCCACCTCATAGTAAACCCACCCAAAGGTTAACAGTAATTGTAATATCAGTGCAGGCATCACTATTAGCGTTTTAATTAACTATGTCCATATTAAGCAAATAGGGAGGGTGGGCTGCTATTGTAAACTCAATCTCACGGCATGTTGACATTGACAATAAGAGCTTTTTTTCTTGGGAGCGCTATTTGAATTTTGAATTTGTTTATTTGACAGGGACGATGCAGTTTAACATAGTTCCATCATTGAGCATGAATCTGATGTGCTGCAGAGAGAGCTTATAGCAAATGCTAATTTCCAACTCTTGTCCCTAGTTGGGACCTTTGAATAAACAAATCATAAAATGTACAATATTTAACAGCATAAAATAAGACAAAAGTTTACAGAATAACAATAAAATACATGTTCACATAAAAACAAGTAATTCTACAAACCAGTTCAAAATAAGTAATAAAAAAAATATGGCAGACTAAGAATGATCACAGCTCTGGTTTGCTTTTAGCCAGCATTTGACGCAGAGGGTATATGCCAGCTGCAAAGAAAAGAAGAAAAAGCTTATGTGTGAACGGGTACCCTTTCTGAAAGTTTAAAAACAACTACGCAGACCCCTTTTTCTTCTCTCCTCTCTTACAAAAGCCGTAGCATTCAAAGAGATGCCAACTTGAGGACAAACAGCCACAATCTTCCAGCTATTTCTTCTATTCGGATTAGTCACACTCTTAGCTGAATGTGTGTTTCAAAGTGAGGAAAAGCTGCAGGGAACTCACATGTGTGCAAGGTCACTGATGTTAAAGTGCTGCTCAGTGAAAAGAGCCTGTGGCCAGAAAATCAAATCTGATTTACCTTTTCTTTTGTCTTAGGTATTGCTGGCTTGCCCTTGTCTATAGGTCTCATATAGCATGCGCTTTCTTCATATGGATGTTGAAAATTAAGAATAAGCCATTTGTCTGCTTGAAGTGGAGTTAGTCAACCTCTCATCTTACAGTCATCCCATAGAGTGGCCTATTCTTAGAAGCAATACTGCAAAAAAGAGGAAAGTATCACTAATTACATGTTTAGGTTTTGATCCCTTATAAAACGATGACCAACCCACCTGAGCCATACTTTACCGCTTAGCTCTGACAGACTTATTGTGACAAACAGAAAGTGATTTCAGTCCCATTTGACATATAGGGAGGAGAGGAAATGGAGATAGCATTCAGGCAGCGTCCATTATGCGCCATGCTCTCTTACAAGCACTTACGCTTTGATGTGCATGCTTAGACAGAGCTGTATGCCAAAGCAGAGGACATGACAACATTAGTCATTGTGCTGCCTAAAGAGCCTAATGTGTCATTAAGGCACCAGAGGGACGCATGGGATTAAAGACGCTCGCTGCCAAAAATAAATAAATAAATAATATAAAAGAGGGCTTAACTGGAACCTTTCTGAGGACACTTCAAATGTATCCATATGACAGGGAACCTTTAATGAACTGAAAGGGAGAGAAAATCAGTCTGTCCCCACCACAAGTGTCTCATTTTTATAATCAATACAATGAATATGCACACTGCAGAAATACATTAGTGTCTGCTTCTGTTTTTTTTTTTATTATTATTCCTTTCCATTTACTGGAATCAGAAATCCCAGCTGTTTTATTTCTCAAAACTCTGAACTCTTTAATCTGAGTTAAGGAGATTAAAACGGTACAGTGATGTCAGTCTAAAGGGATAAAGCCCAGCACCTGTTATCCCAAGCCTCTATTGACAACTGAGCTGTACTTATTGTGGGGAACATTTCCTTCACACATGCCATGAATGTGTTTTAATTTGTATTAAGTGATGCACTGATTGTGAAAATCATGGCTGGGGCCAATATCAATGTTTAAGCTGACATTTTAGCTGATGGCCATGGCAATGCTTCCATGGTTACTGCTTTTGGCATAGTTCCTGAACAAAACCACTTTTTTCTCTCGTGTTGTTGGATAAAACGTTTATTTTACAGGTCCACTTCTTCTGCTTCCCATCAAAAAAATATATTGTCACTGTCAGGCCAAAACCTCTTATCTCAATTATTTGGATTTCAAATTCTGTACATATAACAAGGCTTTTGGCCAGCTTTCACATTGGAGTGTGTGTTATACATTTTGAACCAATAGTGCAGGACAAAATTCTTATTGGGAAAATACAAATGATATGCACTATGTAGTAGAGGTTTTTTTTTTTTTCTGGTTTTTAGTTCAGGTGTTTGGGCTCAACAGCAAAATTCTCTGAACCAGCAAAATATCAGCATTATATTGGTATGAAACCACATATAAACATCAGCAAATGATCTTTATCTAACATTCATTTGCTGATTGCAGATGTTTGTAAAAATGCAGATAGTGCCTGAAATTATTGTGAAACTGATGCAGATATGTATCCCGATTTGTATCTATAGTATCACAACAGCAGTTTTAATTTTGTCAGCAAAAACTGAGGCTAAAAATTCAGTTTGTTTGAAATTGAAAACAGACCACAAACTACAAAAATACCTTTGATGATTAAAAAAAAATCTATAAAAACATATGTTTACTTTTTCCATCAACCATACTAAACAGAATTAATATGTTTAATGCAGGCTGTTGGACATTTGTGATTGAAAGAATTAAATGTGTCATATCCTGGTGTGTTTGACCATTTACACCATGTCTTGGAAATCTATTAAGCAAGAATTTCATTTAAGTTAAACTGAAAAATGAAAAACTTAATCTCTGTAGGGATCAGTCCCCCATATCCCCTTTGGAAACACTCAGATCTGAGGGGTAATAACATAATGATGATGAGCTCTGTGCTGTTTGGCTGCCCAAATGATGTTTGATGGGAGAGGGGAGAAGGGGTTACAGATCACAGGGGGACTTTCACAACAGACTTGGTGTCTGCCTGTGACAAGAAGAAAACACATGTGGGTGAAGGCTGTATGGCTATTACAAAATAAACCCCAGGAAGTAAAACAGAGCATTTTAAGCTGCACTTTATTAAAAGGCATTTCTCCATGAACTGAAACTTCAGTAAAATAAGGCTCTTTCTAACAACATTAAAAGCAAAGAAAAATGATTTTGCAAGACATGGGACCTTTAACATTGGTATCAAAAATACGTAACAATAGTACCTATAAGGGTACTGATGCCATTAAAAACTGACCCAACAATAACCTAACCTTGTCATAAAAACTATACCTAACAGTGTTGTATCAAGAAAACAGAGAAATGCAGTATCTTTGCCTCCTTATGCCACACTAAGCTTGTAACTATCACACTCATCTATGCTGTCTTATACCTCAAGTTGAATATGTGCAGTGACACACACAGTATAAGACAGCTATGACATATGTACCATATAGAATTGTGTTGTTGCTTATTGTTTTTTGTCTTGTGCTCTGCTTCCTTTGTTTTTCTATATGAAAACCTACCTCCACCCCCAGATGTGCCTTACATCAACCATAGACTACTGAAACTTGTACTGTTGTCTGTGATTTGTCTTTCTGTAACCTTGAGTCTCTTTATTTTATTTCCTCTCTTTGTTTCTATCTTTTGAATCACAGTTTTGATTTCCTCAAAAACATAAAGATATTTAAAGGAAAAAAAAGAAATACAACAACAAGAAAGTACTCCATGTTACCCCTGAAGATTTTCCAAATGGTTTTGATGCAAAAGACAATAGCCACGGTCAAAATAGGATACTGATAGTTTTATAGGACTTGTGATTAGAGTTGCTCATTTTAAGGTAGTCTAAAGTCTCTGATTCTCACAGTTTTAATGCTTTTTTATGCTTCAATGTAATCAGCAAGAACAAAAATATAGTACTTATCTATCAGGGCACTACAACATGGCAGTTCAACTGAGAGGCAGATACAATAAATCCAACAAATAATGTCACGCTTTAACCTCTTGTTTGAGAATTTCCTCATAATCAAGTGATCTGACCAAGCTGGTCCTCATAATTGTGGCAATGGAGTGTGAATTATTATATTGATCATTAAAAATGATCAGGAACGCTTGCATTATCGTCACCAGACATTTTTGTAGTCCTCGTTACCAGTACATTAACATCTGACCCTTGAAACACACAACAACAACACTTTAAAACTTAAAAGCTGTTAATCTCAAATTAATATCATTACTTCAGATTAAGCATTAAAATTATGTGTGCATGTGTTCTTCACAAACCTAATTTGGGCAGTTATTTAAAACAGGTAATTTGTTTCTAAATCCCACTTAGTTTGGGAACCAGGAAGTGCTAAATGCTAACTCACTTCTTGGACTTAATTCTGCACCACTCTATTGTTAATGTCCCTGTAAGATTCCAACTTTTTGCCAAATGAGTAAATGTAAAACAATTGGAAATTAACACTACAGCATTCATTAAGTAAAGTTACATTATTTCAAGAAGGCTTCTAAAGCTCAAAATAAGCTCCATTCCACTAACAACCCTTGTGTTGGTATAATGTGTCATAACTTCTCCAACATACAATGACAAATATATATTGCTCATCTTAAATTTCTTGCAAAGCATGAATCTCTTAATTAAAAACACTATGCATGAATCCCCCATCACAAACATCATATACAAAGCAGGCCACAATAGTGAGTCTTACTTGAGGATGGTCAATGCGTCAGACGGATATTCAGGCCAGGTCAAACCAAACTGCAGTCTTTGATATGTTTGTGTATGTGCATCAAACAGGAATGAAAGTGTCAGACAAGAAGTTAGAGAAACAAACTGTGTTTATTCAGGAAGCTATTTGACTTCCTTCTATTCCTGTCCAGGTGTCCCATCCGTATGTGAGTACAACTGTGCTCTCCAATGCATGGCCATTAAAAGCTTGACAACACACTTGTCTGTTGATTCGATTGTCTCCCATATAGTAATATTGATTGCTTAGTTTTTGACTGCTACATAATGGAATGTGCATGTTCGCCTCCTCTAGTAAACACAAGTCCCTGTGGTGTTAGGCAGACAATGTTCCCAACTGTCTCGATCCATTATATTCCACCCCCCTGCTGTGCTCTCATTCATTCTCAGTTGGGGAGAGGAAGATGGAGGAGGGTGCCTGAAAATAAGCGTCGAGTGTGTGTGGGGTGTAATGGCAACAGCAGTGGCAACAACGGCAGCGCTGGTGGAGTTATTCTAGCCCACTCAGGAGACGGCTGATGTGGTGCGTGCCGGTTGAACAGCTGAGGGGCCCCGGAGCATGTTGGCTCTCTCAGGCCCTCCCACAGTAAGCGGTGTAATTCAGTGGCGCACTGCAGCGCAGACTGCTTCACTGCGTTTCTGACCTCGAGCCCTGTGAGGGCGTATAAGACGTACAGCCAGCAGTGTCTGTGCAAGATGAAAAATGTGCACAGCAATGTGACATTGGTTCCAGGTATGTCTAGTTACATGTTTCCAGCAATTCTGAAACTTGAAGTGACAGCAAGTGGTTCAAAATGAAAAAAAAAAAAAAAAAAAAAAAAAATCTAATTGACATCAATAGGAAGGCAATGCTATTATGCATCAATGAAATTCCTAATTCTACTTTTGTACAAAAAAAAAAAGGATATTCATTGGACATTTAAATGTGTATTTATTGCTGTCTTAAAAAAAAAAAAAAAAAAAACACACACTGAACAGATAAAACAACAGGTAAAAATCTGGAATGCCGCAAGTAGTTTTGCTACTGCTGATCATTGATAGTTTATTGGTGATTGGCCTGTACTTAAACTTATAATAATATTTTGTGTTGTGTTAAAACAGTTGGTCTAATATCTGCTCAAAAAGAGGACATAAAACCTTCAGGTGGCAGAGCAACAAGTATCTTTCTGGCACAGGGCAAGAAAAAAGATAGATTAAGTGCTGTGATTATTCATATGTGTGTTCTGGGTGTAAAGCAGTGTACCCTAGCTGGCTGAGGATTTGTTATTTACATGGTGTTTACCACCAGATCGTCTGATTTTTCTGTTGTTGTTGCACTGAAACACAGAACACAGGTCACAATGTGGAGTATGTCGATGCTCTGGTTAAAGATAAATTTCACTGAAGCATTCCCACAATATCAGAAACGAAAACAGATAGCCTGGACTTCCATGTAAAACTGTAAGCTCATTAATTATCCAAATCTGAAGACAAAATCAACAGGATCAGAAAGGACTGTTTTCTATGATTCTCTGTTTGCTCAACAAAAAAACAAAGGTAAGCTGGTATTCACTTACTCATACTTTTATTTTCTTTGCTGGAATCCTTAACTTTAATCTGTAGTGTGTGTGTAAAAAAGACTGGACAGCCTGTAGCTTACTAATACCTGTGTACAAAATTACTGATGGCACTTGTAATTATGCAAAAAATATACATTTAAGTCACGCTCCCTGCTGCAACCAGAGCCTCTGATTGTGCACATGTTTTAAGCCCACCAGAGAGCACACACAGGACAAACAGAGGTATACCATCTCCAAACTTCATTAAATTACCAACAAATGCACTGATATTTAACTGTGGAGAGGGTGAGCTGTTGAGCTGTATAAAAGGAATAAGCTCAGGAGTGTGTTCGAATCCCATACATACTGTATGTGTCCGTCTTTCTAATATGTTGTCTTAAAAACTTTAAGAACATCAGCTTAGTTGCAAAATTAAATAGATGTATTTTATTCTGCTACAAAAAAAAAAAAAAGAAAAAGAAATCACCTCCATTACTGTTCTAATTCAAGTGTCTGGACAAAACATACATTCAACAACATTAAACAGTAAAAGTACTTTAACTGCAAATAATTACTTAAAAATTTTGCTTTTACTAACTAAATGAGTTTTAGCAGAGCAAAACTTAGTGGTAATAATAAATAATGTTGCAAGAAACCAGATACTGTACAGATACTGCTCAACCTACCACCACTGTGGCTGGTAGGTTGAGCAAATTTACCCGACAATGAGCAAAAACACCAATATTTAGCAGGTGGTGGTGCCAACTTCCAACACGGCAACAGGCGTTTGTTTATATCAGTCCACTCATCACTTTCGAAGAACACCTGCTGAAAATAATCAGCTCCCAGACAGTTGGTGTATCTCTTATGATAATAAAAACAAAAACAGCAGCTGAAACAAAGTTACCATGGTCTTACAGATAAAACCATGGATCTTATCTGTAATTCACACTGTACACCCAAGTCTGCTTGAGGATGTTGTCTAAGTCTTGAATTGTGCAAATTCAAGCTCTGTACATGGAAGATGCGACTGCAGTCATGCTCAAGTGCAGGATACTTGTCAGTGAGTAGAGTTCTCCAGCTTATTCTAAATGTCTCCTGTCTCTTGGAATACCATCAAACATATGCAGCACAGGCTTCTATCATTCTCTCAGTATCTTTGAGAGATTTGCAAATCAGCTGCGCAATTAGTGCATCTGAGGGCATCAATAGCCTTGTGGTTATTTCTGTGCAGCCATGCTCAGAAGCTGTCCTAAACACAGGCAAGGGATTGGCTCCTTTCTCAATTGTTATTGCACATTCTCTCTTTCTCAACCAGGATACCTTAATCATCCACTGTCTGATCTGGTTAAAGGCATAAAAGCTTCAAAGTTAAACATTACAGAAGTGGCACTTATTATATGCAGTATGTCTAGACATCAACAACCTGAAAGTGTTTTTCATGCATTTTAATTTAAAGGTTTTTCTAACTGGAGCTAAAAACAAGGTTCATTTTGATTTCTTGATCCAGACTATCTGAATTAATCTTTCTCAGAGAATTATGCAAACACATGCCAAACGCTTTAATTTCTTGCAACAATGGATTGAGCAGACTGGATTAAAAATGCAGACAATCGATGCACTTGTGACACCCTCAAAAGAAATGGACGCTGCATTCACTCGTTAATTGAACTAAATTCTATTTTTTATCACTATGTCTATCCCGTGGCCCCTTGAAAGTAATGCAATAAAAAAAAAAAAAATGACAAAGCAAGAAAAGGCTGCAAAGGAAGAAAAGGTACAGAGGAGTGAGGGATGATTCGAGTAATTCATAGGCAATAACATGGCAAATCAAAAGAATGTGCAGATGAATCAGAGAGAGGAAAATAGAAGACAGGTGGGGGTGTGCTGAGGGAGGGGGTATGAGCCATTCAGTCTTATTGTCTCCCAGGATCAATGTGTTAAATGACATCAATTCCTGCTCCTTGTCAATTCAATTAGGCAGGAGCGAGAGGTACAATTACTGTCCGATGTGGTTACACTGTCTGCAGCCGGCTTAAAGGGGAAGGCGAGCTGATAACGAGAGGTTGAGAAAGTATTTGTGTGCGTTCAGGCCTGGGGTTTTTGGGGTTGATAACAGTGGTAACATGTTGGTGGGGTTACTAGCAGATAATGGGTTGCTAGATCCTCATTAAGATAAGTTGTGCTCCCTCAGCCGTGGCGTCAAAGTCGGACCAATTTAACTTGTTCTCATTAAGTGGAACTTAAAGAGGTGCAGCGGTGGCTATCAGCTAGTTTGATTACAGGATACTGGAAAGAAAAACATGCTACAACGCCTGCGGCTGTAGGAAAAATACTTCCAGATGAGCCGCTCAGATTAGACAGTTATTTTCTCCCTTGTCTTAAAATGAAATGACAGAAGAACATAGCACAGAAATAGATGGCATATCATAATCTCATTACAGGCATTAAAAACCCTCGGCAGACTAATAGATATACAGTTCAGGCACAATGCCATGCCTAATAAATAAGGGTAGAAATATCAATGTGTGGGTGTTCTTGGTTCTAACAGTGCCCAAGCAGTCAAACACAACCGTTTGCTTTATAAGACAATAACTGGAAAGGTTATGTTTAATTTTTTGTCTCATACACTTGCTTTCTAAGGACAGGAAATAGGGCATGAAGAAAAAGGCTCTGCGATTTGTCACACCAACCCTGATGCACAATTTTAATCTATTTTCTTTCCTGCTTTAAGAAAAAATAAAGAGGAGAGGTACAAATAAAAAGAAACACCCTTTTTTAATCATAAGGTGAACCATTCAAATGCTTATTAACGCAAATAGCTAATGAGCCAATCCTTGGGCAGCAACCAAGTGCATTTAAGCATCTAGATGTAGAACAGATAGTCTGCTGAAGTTCCAACTAAGAATCAGAATGGGAAAGTAAGGTGAGTTGAGTGACTTTGAATGACCCCCTCCACTTGAGTCAAATTGAGCTAGGCCTGCTTTTTTTCTTGAGCTTGAGACAGAATAAGTTACCGTGATAATCATGAATAACATCAGTATTTAGCAAGCAACTCTCTTATACCATCTTCCTCTGATTCCTCTCAGCTTTTCCTGTACAGCAGTTCATCTCACAATGCACAGATTATCAAGAAAATGGAGTTTGAGGATGCAAAAAGATACATATACCATTGTGGAGGAAAGCCAGAGGTATGAACCAACTTCAGCTTGTTTTATTGTAGAACATTTGTCTCTGTGATGCTCTTAGTAAAGTCTCAACCAGAACAGATTTCTGCTATTAAACAAATAGAAAATTGCAGTTAGAAGCCAGAGCGTTGAATGTCTGGTTTGATTTGGGCTCTGACCTTTTTTAGATCATACAATCAGGCTTAATTGTTATATTTATCAAGGTTGTTAAGCTTATTTTCAGAATGCTCCTGTCTGTTTTGTCAAAGCACTTTGCAAACCTCTTTTTTAAAAAGTGCTATAAAAATAAAGTTACTATTTGAATATTTTGGCTCAGTATTGAACTTGAGTTTTTCACAGATACAGCTGCAAATTATCTTTACTTCCAATTATGCTTTGTTAAAGCAGGGGTCATGGAATAGTTAAGGTGAGTTCACACCAAACGCGACTTGGCGCATTGCCTGTTCATAAAGTAGCTTATTTTGTCACTGTTAAGTCGCTCAGTGACGTTACGCCCACTCGAGTTTCACTGCAATCATATCATATCATATCATAAATTGTATATCATTTATTTGTATGTATTAGCTGACATCATTCCAACTGTGTCCTTTTCACTCATCTACCATCTGTAAAACACTGCAGCTGATGCAGATTGGGAAGGACAGGACTGCAGAGAACCACCACTTCTGTTAAATAAGGCGGAACTAATGTAGTCACTCACTAATGTTCCTACATGGACATGGATTGTCACTCCGTGATCCGGAATAAAAACAGTTGTTGTGAACTGTCATGGGTGTCGTCACACACCCACACAATGCTGGTTGGCTGTTGCAGCACAGCCACGCGCGATGTCGCCTGAAAAGTTCAAATTTTACAACTTTGGCGACTGAGCAACAGATCCTGGTCGTGTGTCCAAAGCGACCCGGTAGCATGACCAAGTCGCCCAGATCACGTCTGTCGCATCGCATGAGAGCTGGCCCTGCCCCACTGCAGCTGTACATTGACTTTGATCGGTGTGAACGCACCTTTAAACCTTCACATGTGCTTAGCTGGAACTCAGAGCCGCACATTTCTGAGCAGATTACTGCACAGTTAGATTTTGAATGACACTGACCAGAGAGATTATATTTAAACCTCCAATCAGGGATTTATTTTTTCAAGATTTTTATGTGGTTATCACAAGTAAGCGATACTATAAGACCTAGATGCATTAAAAGTAACATATGACTAAAACAAGGACAGAGTCAAAAGTTATAAATTGTGCCTTTGGGGAAAAAGCTCATTGTGGGCATTGATTAGCAGATAAGTTCCAAACTTTTTTTCTAATGTCTCCAAAGACAAAGATAAAGGTCTAGTCACTAGTCTTTCTTTTTTTTTTAATGGGGCTTAATGAGAGGGATAATGACCTAAGGCAAAGCTTTCAGTGTTTGTCCTTGGGACTCCTTGGGCACCACATGTAACTCATTACCCTTCATGTTTTACAAATTGCTCACATCAGTTATCATTTTAAAGAGGGACCACAGAATGCTTAGGCCTGTTTCATTACAAACAATGTGGATGACAAAATAATCAGTTCAGAAGCACTCAAGTGCCTTGAGGCTCTAACTCAAAGCCAAAACAAGATATGACGTGTAAGGTGATGACACATCTGTCCTTGACTTGAAGATGTGTAGTTGAGCAAAACCACGTTGCAACCTCTGGGATTGATAAAGGAGGCCATCCAGAATGCAAAAAGCTGTAGGTCCACTTGAGGCTGGCTACAGGAACCCTAGAGGTGTTATGATTGTGTGTGGGGAAAAGATGTCTTTCATGGCACAAACAAACATCTTTACAACCTGGTTCAAAAAATGACTTCAGTCTACATCTTTAAAACATATGTGTGCTCTCCCTGTATATGACAGGGTTTGTTTTTTGTTTTTTTTTTATATCTCACTGGTTTCTTGGTTTTAGAAATAAGGGACATAACTGACATGGCTACACGTCAGTGTGGGGTCACTATTTGTCAGATTGCCTCAAATCCCACCTCAGCACAGCTTCTTCCTGTGTGAGTAGGAGTAAGATGACTGATTGGCTGAGATGACATGCACAGTGTGGCAGCATCCATTATAATGCTCAGGTTCCATTTATAATCCACAGCTGGCGTCACATGGCTTTGCCCAATTCATTTAATGATCTACATACAAACTACAAGGATCAGGAGGTGAGTGGGGAGGGGTGCAGGTCTTTCAGGAGAAACTGGGTGAGAGAACACACAGCTGATGGTAGAGAATTGTGGTGCATTACCAGCAATCAGCACAAAACATGAATGAGATATTAAAAACAGCAGTTTTCTGTACAGTAGCAGTTTGCTCTTCACTACTCACTGATGTTATATCCACTGTTTTCATGGCAATTATTAACATGTGTCCTGTCATGGAAGCTGTCTTGATAACTCAGCCAGTTAAAAATATTTTTTTTAAAATGCCTGCCATTATGTGCTGTCAGAAATATTTGAGGCAATACATGCACTTTAAAAAACAAACAAACAAACAAAAAAACAACAACATGCATTTAACTGAGGATTAATGTTGAAAATAAAGAGGGAAAAGGGAGAACTTTCTGGGGCCAAGCAGCATGGGAGAGCCCATGTAGGTCAGCAAAAAAGGTCCATTTTAAACTTTAAGAGCAATAACCATATTTCATTTTGTCCTTAAAACTAACTATTATTATTGACAGGGTTGCTGCCGGTAGGTTTGGACCCTGTGAAAATACATTGCATTGGGCCCTTCCTTAAACCAGCTCTACAGTTTCTCAGATCAAGCATCTGTTCAACATATAAATAAAAAATGTGATGACAAAAATATGGACTGCTTTTAATAAATGCTTTTTCTGAATACACAAATAAGCTTCTGAATGCAAAAACAAAACTCTTAAGCTGAAAACCATACAACTAATGGTAAATTTAATTATGTACTATTAGTAACTTTCTGGCATTTGGAACATTTTAAGCATTTAACATGCTTCACTTATCATTGGCTTTTATAATCAGCCCTCATTAATCTTTTATTTTTTTTTAACCCTGTCAAAGATTTAATATTTGAGCAGTTGCCTAACTCTAAAACATGTTATTTTAAAGATCCAAATAACTTAACATGCAAGTTAGACAGTTGGACTGCAAAATGCATACAAAACTAATATAGTCTAGTATGTGTTTTACAGGGCCTTCTCCTTATAAATGTTAAATTATGAGTTTGGCCATGCAAACAATGCCTGCATATTACTTTTTTGTAATGAAAAAACAGTAAGCATGGTGATTTTTGGAAATAAAGAGTGAAGAAATTTGAAAACAACCAAAAAAGTCCTATGGCAAAAAGTTGATTTGAAAAAAATACTTATATAATAACATTTTGAGGGGCCATTTTAATCAGGAAATTACTGTACTGCCCTTTAGGTCCCTTGACCAAAATAACAAATATACACATCTTATCTACTGCTTCTTAAGGACTGCAGCATGTTTCAAAATGCAAACCGTGTTTTCTTTAAATATAATATTTATTTATTTATTTTTAACAGAAGTTCCTCTTCTGCCAGCCTTCCTCTATAGTGTCAAGGCTTTAGCACTGTCAGGCTGGAGGTGATGTCCATTTTATGTGCCAAGTTACAAAGTGTTTCTTTATCAATTCACTTTTGCAGTACATCTACATGTAACCAGATTTAGGTTTCAACATCAATTTGACTTTCTATACTAAGAAGAATGGAAATGGGAATTAGTAATAAAGGTTCTGCCAGGCCAACACCTCAACAAGATGCCCCTCCATTGTTAATAGCATTGCAACAAAAAAGAGCACAAAAAAGGAAAAAAAAATGTGTTATGGCAAAACTGCATTTTGGCTTTTTGAAAACTAGGGCTCCCCTTTGGCCAAAGGCAGTCAACAAATATGCACAGAAGTGATCAGAAATACCAGTATCTAAATCACAATGTCTTTTTGAGGTGTTACTTCTCTGCAATGTGATGTTTAATATGAGCAGGGAAAAGTGCTTTATCAACAGAGAGCTTGCTTTGATTAGACCCCCATGCTAATCTCAACGGCTGAACTTCCTACAGTAAAGCAGCACACAAAGCAGCACAAAGAGCAAACACACAAACATTCCCTCAGCAACATCTGAAACCATTACATATCCCATTGTTGGGCAAAGAGCATAGAGCTCCGTATGCAGAGGCCTAAATGCCTTTTTTCCCTCTAACGTGGTATCCATAACAGTGCTGTTTGAGCCTGGCAGTCTTCTGTAAGTCAGAGTTAATGCCGCTGAGAATGACACAGCCTGAGGAGGAGCCAGAGTGCCTTCTGGCACAAGCTCTCTCATGTTTAATGGCTGATGCCGTTTGCTTACTCCTCTCATTACACTGGCTCATGTTTAGACTGTGGGCCTGTCACTGGCTATTAGCATCTGTGGTCAAGCAGCCTGTAGATGAGAGGAAGCATCTGGCTTATCATCAAGCACATCGTAAGTACGAAATGAGCAGTTTGTTTAGGCTGGGGTGGACACAGAATGGAGGATTAACACCCAATTTGCATGAAAACATGGTGTATTTAAAGATAAATGCAACACAAAACAGAACCCTGAGTCATGCACATCAGATCTGAACATGCTGTATAGTTTTTCAGTTAAAGCCTGGGAGCTGAGGATTGTTTTCATACATGAAAATCCTGTCTTTTTTCTCTGACTCGGCTTGATTTAAGATGACAGCTTTGACTGACAGGAAACATGAAGAACGAGCCGTAAGGACGACATTTAGTAAAGGTCTTGAGCCAGAATCGAACAACAAACACTGCAATGGCTTGCATATCAACACCCCCCAAGGACAAGGAGATGCCACTCTTTATTTTCTTATGCATCATTTTATGCTTCCTCCTGCGCTAACATAATGTTATAAACTTTGGCTTGGGCTTGCAGCAAATTACCCAAAAGACCCTGATTTTTTTGTAATATGGCTGGACACCACAACATTTTATGTAACAGCGATGACTTCAGCTACAGCTCAAATGAGAAATGTAACTGGACATGAATGAGGGGAAACAGTTAGGACAGAGGGAGAAAGCACAGAAAAGCAACTGTGGTGCTGTCAGAAGCCTGACAGGACTTAAAAAAATAACAGAAACCAAGAATGACGGGAGCATAGATATAAGGCTTCATTTCTGTCTTTACACTATTTGATTACAAGACAACATCAGAGCATAATCAAGATGATTTCATTTTTATCTGGGTAACTGGATTAGTTGGGAGATATATCTGAGGATCACTTAAATATGTTGCCAGTGATGTGAAGACTGATGGCCTAAAGATACTATGACACTGACTGCAGATGGATGATACAAACAGAAGCTGTTGTTTTTCACTGGGTCTTCCTAGTAATGGTAAGCTATAAAAATAAAAGGAATTCCAGATCTTAATGCATTTTCAAGCACTACACAAACTTCTCTACACAAAACAAGTCTGTGTTGGCTATATTCAAACAATCAATCAATCAATCAATCAATCAATCAATCAATCAATCAGTCAATCAATGAGTCTTTACTTGTATAGCACCAATTGATTACAAGTGTTATCTCAAGGCATTTCATAATAGAGCAGGCTGCTGAAGCCATACTTTTCATATTAAACACACACACACACATACATATCTATAAATATACATACATCCAGACATATATCCATCTAGGCAGAGACAAAGGAACTAAAAATAAGAATTTGTGACAGCAACAAGCCCATGGATGCCCAGATCATGACTACCATAACTCTGTCCTCATCATATTTGTTGACTATAGATTTATTAGAGTTGAGCCCCTTGAGATGTGGCATCTCGTATTCAAGAGGGTCCTCATGTCTATATGGTTGTAAAGGTATTTATTAGAGAGGTATAATCATTAACAACCACTGATAGAGAGGTCATTAACATTAACATCTGTAGTGATTATAAACTGGAGAGGAATGATGTTGATTGATATTAAAGTATCTAGTTGAACTGCCATTGATTTGGGGTTAAAATATGAATTTATGTTAAATGATGTCATTTCTGCTGATGGTTGATGCAGGATAAAGCACATGGAGTCAAGCACGTCCACGGCAGAAGGTCATTCATGATTGTTTGTCAAGGTCATACCAATATCCGGATGCTGTTTGCAGGAACTACCAGGTTTTTAATTTTGTTGATCTCTCTGAAGTCATTATCAGGAATTGTAATGATAATGGAATGGGACTAAAAAAAAAGGCTGATCTGTTTCAGTATTGCCTTTTGCCATAACTGCAAACAGGTATACCAGAAATATTCTGCAAGTGAGCACACACAAACTGAAGAAGATATTCCAGTATAAAACTTAGATAGATAATACCACATGTTAACCACATTCTGCTTAGTCTGTATGAGTGTTTGTGTGCGTGTCCCCCTGGCTCTGCTCTATTATTTAGTGTTAGAGAGATACATGAAAAAGACAGAACTAAGTCTGAACTATTGCCTTACATTAAATCACTGTGGTAAATGACTGTACTCTGTCACTCTGACGGCTAGTTTGTGCTATTGCACTGTTGGTTAAGCTTCCCATGTGCAAAAATAAACAAAAATAAGAGCTTATCTTGGTAATAACAGTTTTCCAAAACTCCCTTTTGAGGACAGTATTACAGTGGCGATTGTAGTGACACTGATTTACCATCCAGCAGCAACCTTAAAGAAAAAAAAAACAAAAAACTACTTTTTAGTATTTTTGCACATATATTTCGGTATCTGGAGTACCCTCAGACCTTTAAAAAGAGAGGAAGCCCATTAAATCCTTTTGTTTGCTGTTTGAATCTGAGCTCACTGTGACATCACCTTGAGTCATCATTATATTACCCTGGTATCTCCATCCATTGATCTCCACCCACAGCCATCAAAGTACACAGTTAAACTCATGTCAGCAGACCTTCTGGAGGAGAGGAGCTCAGTGAGACACAGCTTACTTGCATTATAAGAAACACACACCAAAACAGAAAGTACTGTGTAAGCTGATGAAGCGTTTATGGCGAGCCAAAGACATGAGCTGTTGATTGATGTGACCTATTTTGTTTTTTTTACCAAAGCACAGTCCAGATATTTCAGTTAGATCACAGGTGACTGTGCTGAAAAGGTTATGTTAAATCTCCCTTAACCATACTTGTTTTGGATTAAATGAATAGATGCTGCTTAAAGAAAATTCAGACATTTACTAGTCTACCACATACAGGTACGTTAAATATAGGCTTTTATTATCCAACTCCATTGGTCAGAGACTGTAGAACAGTACAAGAAGACTGTCTTCTTTTTAGAAATGTTTTGTTTGAGTATGATAGTAAGGTATCCAGGCAGGGGAACAGACACAACATGAGCTAACACCAAAAGCTGGGGCAGAACTGGAAAACACACCGATGTGAGAGGGTTTGAAGATCACAATATACACACGCATCACTGGAAGTTGCACCCAGCAGTGTGAAGGTACTGAACTCTTATATAGCATCTCAAAAAAATCCATCAGACACTTTCCTGATACACATTTAAGGCTGAGATCCAAGTCTCCACATGATTTAAAAAGCTTGGAAAATGAAAGAGGAAAGAAATCATGCAGAAAATCTGCCTTGGTAATTCTGGTTGGTTTGATTTACTGATCCTCACATCCTTAAAGCATTCCCCCCTTTAAAAACACAGCCAAATGTAGTTACATGCAATGCAGCGTCATGCCGCGGTGCAGAGGTTTAAGAATAGAAGCATGCAGAGACAGAGGAGGGTTAAACATTAAGTGTGTCGGGCGCTAAGCCAAGGTTTTAGGTGCATAGTTTCAGGAGAATAAGAAAAGGAGCGAGGGGAAATGTCTGGTTATCAGACTGAAAGAGAGAGAGCAGGCAGGGGATAAAAAAGTCTAGTTCTGCTGCAGCAGTATGGGGAGCTAGAGCAATGCTGCCTGAAGCCTCCCTGAACTGAATAGCAAGTAGTTTTGCGAGGGAGGGACTGAAGGAAGGGCAGCAGGAGAGGAGAGAAGAGGAGCGAAGGAGGAGGAGGCTGAGAATAGGTTAGAGAGGGTGAGAAAATAAGAGAGTGGTGTGATATCTGTGAGAGCAGAACTGTGGTAAAGAGAAAAAAAAAAGCGAGTCAATGGGGTGAGAAGAAGGTTTGAGTATCATTGATGTACTTTTGTTTCGCCGCAGAGAAGAAAAAAAAGTCAATTCATCGCACAGGCACACACTTGCTTTCACATGCATGCACAAGCATGACGTGGCTGTCTGTGGATGTTATGTTTGAAATGTGTGAGTCAAATACTGCACATCAGCTATGACACCTACAACAGTAGACTGTGGGTCAATCCAATTCTAGGACCTGTTTTTAATACCAGGGGGATAATCCCATTTCATCATCATTTTCTCTTCCCTGCATTGCATCATCCCCCGCCCCTCTGTGCAGGATCACACCAAATAATGACATGTTATGAATCACAGGACCACGGTGCCGTACACAATGGATACATAATAGACATTAGCATGCACTGTGAGGGTCACAATATCAAGTGCTTATCATCTAAATTGATGTCCATGCCAGATCCTTCTTCGGCATATCTATATGTCACTAATGGTGCTGTTAACACTAATGGCTGTCATGTCAATATAAGCGTGTGTCTGATTTTATGCTCCATTACTTATTAAAGCATAACAGCATCAGGGTTTAAAACATCACAAATACTGACTCAACGTGTCCCAACAGAAGTTAATACGGATTACAGGGAGGACTTGAAGGAGAAATTCAGGTTTTCCAAAGTGTCGGCATTTGACGAAAATCTCACAACGCAATCAAAAACAGATACTAACAAATTAAATTAATCAGACAGAAAACATTCACTGCAACATTGTTTTTCTTTGGTAGTTTAGTGCGCTCTACAAATTCAACATGTTTGACTCACATTGGCAGCCGAAGCAGAAGCACTTATCTTGTTACTTTCTTTTTTCATTAGTCACTCATATAAAGAGACTTATCTACTGCATGTTAACAAAGGAAAATCTGAATGAAGGATGAGTTAACTTAATTTCCTTTAAGAGAATTGGAACGTAGTCCTGTGATTGACTTGGGACCAGCCCAGGGTGTACCCTGCCTCTTACCTAATATCAGCTGGGAATGGCTCCAGCCCCATGAGACCCCAAAAGGGATAAATGATATAGATATTGGATGGATGGATGACATATGCTTTGCTGTAAACACCTCCCTTTGTAATAAAAAACACAAAAATCAAACTTTGCAGCATTTTATTGAACAATTTTTTTAGAGGAAATAATCAGTTACTTTAGCTACCTTTGAGAAATTTCATTTAGTTTTAGTGTGTATGGAGACCTTAAGCATACATGCATCCATACATTTTGCTGGCTCTACTTTCTCCCTACACTAACATTTCTGATTTTTTGTTTTTTCAAGATGTTGACTTATTTTTTAATTATATTAAAATGTTGTCCCTTTGCACCACATCGTAAACCAAATTTTCTTGTACAAACATAGCTTGCATCAAAAATTGGATATACGAAAGGCAGTAAAAAAGAAAAAAAATAAATCTCACTGGCCACTTTATTGGGTTCACCTGTTAAACTGTGAATCAATGCAAAAAGCGAATCACATGGCAGAAAATCATTATCTGGGCACACAGGCATGGTCAAGATAACCTGCTAAAGTTCAAATCCAGCATAAACATAAGGGAAAAAAAGATCATTTAAGGGACTTTGGTTGTTACAGTTTTATTTACCACACAGGCTGTTTTGAGTATTTCAGAAACTGCTGACCTACTGGGGTTTAACATGAATGGTCTGAAGAAGATTACCTGTTGATGCAAGATAACAGATAGGCAACAGTCCCCGATAAACACTCATGGTATGCAGAAGTAGTACCAACTGAGCATCATTTAAATGCTAAAGCCTACCTGAGTAATTTTGCTGATCATGGTCATCCTTTTAGGGCCAGCCATCTTCTAATGGCTATCTCCATAACACATCAAACAGTTCAAATGAACTCACACTGGTTTCTTGAAGATGTTGATAAGTTCACTGCACTTCAGTGGCCTCCAAAATCACCAGATCTCAATCCAAAAGAGCATCTTAAGATTGTGCTGGAGCAGGATGTCCTTATGATGGATGTGAAGTCAAAAAAAAAGTGTGCAATGCTGTCATGACAGCATCTTGTTGAATTCATGACTTAAAAAAATAAATCAGTTATAAAAATGGAAAAAAAGGAGACTAACCCAGTACTAGTAAGGTGTACTGAATAAAGCGGCCTGTGAGTAGCCAGGTAAAACCTTCTCAAGCATGTTAGTAAAAAATTAAGTTGAAAAAGTGTGTTAAGGTTGAGAAATACCTAAAAGGAACAGGCAAACTAGTTGTGTATCACATTCTCCCGGAGAGGCCACCCAGGCTCGTCTTTGTAATCATTGTTTGCCATTGTCAGCAGATAATGTACTATGAGGAGCACAGGGTCAAAGTAAAGCGAGGCAGATCCAGATATCTATAAAGTTTTCTCACACTCTGACAAGTTTCGAATCATTCCATCTCTTACACAAGGCTTCACTGTGCTATGTTGAGGGGTCATCTAAACCTGACACTATTTCTTTTTTTTTTTTTTTTTTTTTGTCTGCACAGGCACAGAAAAAAATATCACAGCTAAAAAAATACAGGTTGAAGAAACCATGTAGCTTGTTGCTGTGAATGCAGCAGTGTTTCCATGGATAGCATCCTCCACAAACAGAATTATGTTTTTTTTTTTTAAACCAGGATAATGATGACTCAAGCAGCTCTTATGGTTGGTTTGCTATGTGACGGTACCTCTAATCAGGGATTAGGGTGGTCTAGGGAAGATGGAGGGAGAAAAAAAGCCCCAAACCTAACGGCAAAATGAATCCAGCATGGGGATCAAATAGAAAACATGTTAATGATGGCATGATAACACCCCCCTACCTGTTGCCTATTGTGCCTAAGCCAAGCAGCGAAGGCAAACGCCACATGCACAAACAACACAAAATACATTGTGCGAGGTTAGACAACACTGTGCTCCCTCACTGTAATGATCCAGGGTGCAACAGCTTCAAAGACTGCTGGAGCGGCTGAACTGGAGAAATGATTATGTCTCCCACCATCCTTTCATGTGGGCTTTGTCAGTCCAGCCACACAGCAGCACAAACTGCTAACATAGTTGTTGTTGCTATTAGTAGCGAGAAATAAGGAACAGTAAAGCTGGGGAAAATGTGGACATGATGTAAGTGCACGGCATGAGGACGGATCAGCAGATAGGACTTACTGTCATGGTGGGTGTTTGGGGATTGATGTCTTTTCAAAAGGACATCTATTCTCTTCCTTAAGCTGACTTATAAAATGTGTCACTACAATAGGCGCAGCTGCTTCAGTCCAGCAGTATTTTCAGGAAATGACATGTAGACGTCACCCTTGAAAATACTGGCTGTCATTTATCAATCCGTCTTGGAGAACTGCACCGATTCAAGCACTAGCAGAGACATATGAACGTCCCTGTATCTGATTTATTAAAGTGTTAGTGTTAAAGCAGCATCTCAATGAGCACTGATTTGATCATACTCTGATAAATTGCTTCAGCTCTGGTGAAAAGGACATGCTGCATCAATCCCTTATTTACAAACAACACACACCTATTTCATGTATGTTGGGACACTCATAGCCTATTAAGAAAAGGGTTGACTGCAGAAGAAAAAAAAAAAAAAACAATATACATGAAAAAGGGAAAGGGCTATGTATATCCATCATCATTTATGCTCCATAGATTTCATAATATGCAATTCTATCCTTGTGACCTGTTGCATGTTTTCTTTGGTAGCTCAAAAGATATTTTAGATCAATGATTCTAAACTGGCTTTAAGACACACTGCAACCTCCCTCATGAGGAATCTTGACTAAAATTTCCAACCGTATAAATTACTTAAGTAAAAAAAAATGCTACTGTTGTGCCTAAAAGGTCACATATGTAACTCATCTTTAAACTGTTTACACAAGCCCAACATATCCCCATACATCTTGAGGATTTTTACACAAAAATCAACTCAGACAATGTTTTTGGCCTGCCCATACACCCCTCTGTTTCAGCCCTGCTCAAAACAAGCTGTTTGGTGTAAATTTCCAGCACCGTGCTTTAGTGTTTACTGTAGCGCAACTTTGTGAGAAGCCAAATACTCATGTCAACAGACAAGTCATTGTCATATTGCTGGATTTTATACAGATAATACTTCTAGCAGTATTTGTGTGTTTGCAAACTCTAACTACAATTAGTTAATTTATCGTACAGTTTTCCTGCAGTTAACTGAAGTAGAGGTTTCGATAGTCCCATTAATTTCACAGAGGTGGTCTTACTCAACATGCAATGTAAAATCTAAGACCTCTCACAGATCTTACATAAGACTTTCAAAACTTTTTAAGGATCTACGGGAACCCTGTACATGAAACAAACAGAAGACCAGTAAGAAAAAAAAATGTATATCTTTTTTTTTTTTTTTTTTTATCATTATTATCCATACATATGCAAGTCTAACATATAACTTGGGCTAGATGACTTTCTGGCAAACACAGGATGATGATTCCAATTATGCTACAGTCTAACTATGCTTGTTAGACTGCAGACTGTTGCTTTTAGTCAGATTTCTTGTTTAGAGAAATCACTATCTTTTTTCTCTTCGAAACTTCATTCATCATCTGCCTCGGCCCTGCAATGTGAGGGGTTAACTAGCGTCTGTGTGGAAACTGATGCCATAAATCTGAATGCCCCTCTTATGAAGGAGCATATATTTAACTTTATGCTTGTCATGTTACTTGATTTAAAACACCATTTTATCACAACGGCATGGAATTGTGGCTAATTTCTAATTCAATATAATTCTCATATTTCAATTCACTAACATTCTTTTATTAGTCTTTATAAGTAATACATTTAATTGTTTTAAGGTGTCTTTCTCATGCAATATGTATTTTTCATCATAGGATATAATTTCCCATACATGGCTCAACTTTCACACCTATTGTGAGTTATTGCCATATCCCTGCATTTTGAGCAGATCTTGAGCGTGCGTAAATCTCCATATGCTAAAAGTTGAATCAAAAGACCCGCACAACATAAACCTTTAGTGTTTAATAAAAGCACACTGCTGTCCAAATGTAAATCATTTGCTGTGTGTTGATAATAAAGATCAAATGGCCATCTGTGTTTATCTGAAAAAATAAGTTGCTCTTGTATTAATTCACTTCATTAAATACCGTATGTATTTTTATATTTAATTGGCTAAATTAAGGAGTTTATACAATTTTTACACCTCATACACTGTATTCAAAAATAAATAAGATCAGCGTTAATGTCTAACACTTGAGGTGAGGTCTGTGTGTGCATTGTAAACAATAACATTACTTTTAATCAATAACCAATGACACAAAATAATCATTATCTCTTAAAACAAAACCAAGGGGCTTCAGTTGAAGACAAACAATGACTAGAGTGGTCATACTGTTAATGTTAATACACTGGTGTTTTGAGAACCTTGGGCATTGAAAGACTCCTGTGTGTTCTGCCTTATAATAACAGATGAAGTTGTCTGGGGGCAGCATGGCAGGATCTTGTGGGCATCACAACCGGGGTGAAGTATGCCCCCTGGGCTGGCCGGCCTCACTTTCAATGCTGTGACAGGGTCAGGTCTCTGCTGAGGGTTATCGTCTTAATTATGCATGGCCCATCTGGTAGACAGGGCTGTGGTACAGGTGGGCAGCTGCACCAGACAGCAGCTGATAGAAGAATGATGCAATGAAAAATGTTATTACCAGACCTTTAAAACTCAAACACAGTGATGACATCTAAAATTTAGCTTGTGATCAGTTTCTGAGGTTAGACAGAAATGGAAAAATGTGATCAAGGGGAGTCCATATTACAGACAGATGCATAAAATAGTTAGAATACTGCATGACGGGAAATTAAAAGACTATTTTCCAGGTAATTTTCTCTCAACATTAATCCAAACTTGCCCTTATGGTGGCTGCAACATTAGCAAAACTTTTGTTTGGATACTTTACTGAAGAAAAAGGCATAAATTCAGAGTAAAAAGTGCCTTTAATCAATAAAGTTGCAAAAAGGGCTATTTATTTATATGCCCCTTAAAGGAATCATGTTCTCTGAGGCTCAGTCACCTCAGTGTAAAGTTGTGTTTGTTGCAAGTCTTAGCAACATGTTAGTTTAGAAATATTACACTCCATTTGACGTGTAAATTTATCTAAATCTTTCATTTTAGCTGCTGGTGCATGACTATTGATGATTATTGCAACCAAACAAAAACTACAATGCTTTAAGCTTCACCTAAAGGGTTGGCTTGGTAAACTCTGCACCCTTGAGAAGGGTGCCAAAAAGTGGGATGGCACGGGTGGGTTATTTGGGTAAGTATTCTCCCTACCCAATAGTGGAAAAACATGTAACTGCACGCTAAATTGAGCTGACTAAACCAGGCTGTTTGGCACAGGTTAATGAACAGGCATGAACCTTATACAACCTTTCAATGCTTAAAAAAATACTAAACTACCCCTTTAATTTGTAAAAGTCAGTCTAGCGGTATATAGGGATGTTTACAGCAACTTCACACAACAGTCTAAAGCTACAATCTTGGTGTGGACATGGCTTATCACTGACTCAGGTGGAGCTACTGAGGACTTAACACAGAGTGATTAACTAAAACATCTTTCTCTGGTCTCATGAACTTTACACACAGTGACTTAAAAACATCTCTGCTTTGGTCCCGTGGACGTGAATGAAATATTACATCATAGGCTTGTCTGAGAGGAGGCTTTGGTCATATTGTGTTAACTGGTGATGGGTGACATTAAAATAAAGTTAAAACTTTTAGCCATAGCATATACAGCATTGCGTTCCCGGGGATATGATGATTCCAAGGTGCTGGACTGTCTGTCCCTTTAAGACACACTTTCAGTCTTTTAGCCAAAGCCATTAATGTGTGATGAACTTGACAGTGTTTTGGCATGAACACGTTGTCAGAATCCTCAGATCAATCACCATGACTGCTCTGTTCTCTGCTTGCTCTTATCACACCACAACTTAATTCCTCCGCAAACATAGGACTTCTCCACAGTCACATGTTTTGCTATTCCCATTATTACATTGCAGACTCATTATCAAAAGTCCACTGACAACTGGAAGCATATGAATCCATAATTTCCTCCTCTTCATTAATATGCAAATTATTTTAATATTTATTTGCCAAATTCAGAAGTTCTCCCTTTAATTACTTCAAATCTAGCTGTGTTTTTCCCTGTAGACACAGAACTGACTCAACACTGTAGTGTACTATTTTTTCTAACTTAAAGGGTATTTTGTTGCTTGATGTTTTTTAACAAGTAGACTCACTGGTCTCTAACCTGCAAGTTGCTCTATAAACATGTCCTTTTATTTAAAAGGGGGTTTAAGGGGGGCATCTGTTGAACCATTTGAAAAGAGAAGCAGAAAAAACAGGTTATTTTTTAGACCAGCATGATAACCTGTGATGGAGGCAGATCAAATGGCTAACATATTTCCAAAAGAACAACCCACAGAGCAATAGTTCCTTTAATTTGTCAACAAAGAGTGATTTGATAGTGTTTTAGATTTCCTGGTTTGAAATCACTGTGGCAAAGAGGGAGTAAATCATGCAAAAACATTTTCAAGCAGTCTGACACCATACAAGGCACACACACACTTAACACAAACAAGCACAAAGACAGCAGAGAGGAAGTGAGGCTGAGAATTTTTTCTCTTGTCAGAGGATTTAGCTGCCATTGTACTGCCAGACACAGTACTCTGCATTTTAATCAGGGGTGCAGTTTTGTAGCCAGTAGCCTTATGATGTGACAATTGGATTTCTTTTTTTCTTTACTCTGCAGGGCAGGGAATGCGTCATCATGTGGTGTTGTTTTGCACAGATCTGACAAACTTCTTCATCTCTGCACTCTGCTTGGGGTCAATACATAGCATACCATAGATGGTAAAGGTTGAGAACCTGTGGATGGAAATATTTTAATGCAGGAAACATTTCAGGTTTGAAGTTTGCTGCTTGAACATGAGAATTGTTAACTATAATGCTGATGTGAGTTTTTTTTTTCTAGTGTCAGTCAATGCCGGTGAAAAATAAAGCCAACATGGAAGGACAACATACAGCAGTTCCTCGAGTGACCACTTGAAGCTGGCTAACAGTCCCACATTCACACCCATTTAATTAAAGCATTTTTCTAAAGCAGAATTAAATGTTTACAAATTATACAAGTGGGTTTGTCCATGTATATTATAGCTATTGTTTCAAAGGCATAAGACCCTCTTAAGCCCCGCTTCTTTGGACTAAAATTTAGTTTCATGTTTCTAAGATGGTAACTGCCATGGATGTGCTCAAGAAGCTAATGGGTGACATCACAGAGACATCATCCATGTTTTATACCTGCTACACCCACTTTTTCCAAGGTATTCAAAAGATACTGATTCCTTTTTGAGTTGTTTAAATGTTATGATGGGAATGCTGCCTTGCTGTCTGGGAAAAGCCACAGATTTACTTGAATCTTTTTGAAGAGAATTTTATAATTTATTTGAGAGGAAATAATTTAGAATTTCATTTCTTTTTTTCTTTTTTTTCTGATTTAGCTGGAACTTTTTACATCATTAATAACCCACCCATCTATCCATCCATCCATCAAGTCACCAACCCATTCATTTATCTACCCCTGCTAATTAGAGGTTCGGGGTTGTAATGGCAGCAGTCTGCTTCTCTATCTTTTAGGGTGGATTTTGAGGTATCTCTCATATGTGATACTTAATCCATCCAAGTTCTGGTTCTGCAACAGGTTATCCTCTCAGGAGATCTCCATCATGAGGCAACAAGGAGTAATCTCAATCTTATGCTCGAACCACCTCAATAGGCTCCTTTCAGTGGGAAGTAGCAGTAGCTTTACTTTTCGCTCTTTTTTATAAGGCACCCAGACACCCTCCTGAGGAATCTCATTTGACTGCTTGTAACCACAAACATACTCTTTTGGTCATTACCCAAACCACATGACCACTAGTAAGTCTTAGAATGAAAAAAGAGTGGTAAATTGAAAGCTCACCTCCTTCTTCACCATGGCAGTCCTGCAATAAAGCTGATAGCATCAATCCACTTGTCAGTTCTTCTATCCTACACTCATGAACAAGACAAAAAATACCTGAACTTCTTCATTTTAGAAAAAGACTAAATCCCCTCCACTCAATCCATGGTTTCTGGTGAAAACAAAAACATGGTCTCAGACTTTGAGGTGCTGAGCCTATTCCCAGCCACTTCAAACTCATCCACAATATGCAGTTACCGCCTAATAGTTATTTTTCTGCTGGCACTTTAATTTATTTCCCAAAACTCAAGGAGGAGAAAATTTGACAATTTAATCTCCCCATTGCTTCATAAAGTCCTTAATTTGCTTGTGAACAAAAATGTCAGCTACATTTTGTCTATCAGTTACTTCAAGAAACATCATTCTTAACTCCTTATGACTGACTCAATCTTTCCATGTGGTTCCACCATAAAATGCTAATCTAATGTCCTGGGTTTGTACATTTTTTCACCAAATATTTGACTTGACTTGTCCCCCAAAACAGCACAAGTGTTACTTATTTCATATGTAAACAGCCACCAGCTGCCAACAATGAGGACACACAAGCCCCAAAAACACCCAGAAGCAAGTGTAAAGTGATGTAAAGTCCGAAACCCAATTCCATCATACCAGTTGAACAATCTGCATGAGTTATGTGCACCAACTGTTACTACATGACCTTTAATCCAAAGAAGTTTTGCTTGCTTGACTCTTGTTTTCATATTTATTCCAGAAAAAACCTTCAGTATGCTTAACTTTTTTTGCAGCAAGATTGGGGTATCCTTATTTACATCTTAGTTTAGTGGCCTGGTTTCATCAAATCAAAACACATGACTGCTAAGTTACAGAATAATATCCTTTCATTGCCCTTGATGGAGACAGCTCCCTGAAAAATGGAGCTGAGGAACTTGAGGGGATTAATGAAATACAACTTTAACAACCCTCTTATAACATTGTAGAAAGGTGTTGGGGGGATTTCCGCTGAGGACCTCCCTCCTCTGTGTTGTGTTCACTTCAAAGATAAAGACACTGATGAAGTGTCCAACAAACAGTTGTTCTACATCTGTAAACGACTTAAAATAACCGCAGTAATGAATCATTCACAAGCTCTAAAAGCCTAATATCTGCTGTGTCACTGCTACGTTGTGTTCCTGTCCTTTCACTGTGCTTTTAGGTACATGACAAATTAATCTGTGACAGCTACATTAGATAAAGCTGTCCTCCATGTAGTCCACATGAGAAATTCTTTGAGCACAACATAACCTAACATTATACATTATTTTTATGGCTGGTATGCAGCCCTTGGAAATCTGGGCTGGGAGATTAAAGTAAAACCAACCTGTTCATCTTTGCCACAGATTTGCCTCTTTACTTTGTGACTTGCGGAGTAAATAAATTTTTCTGTCCTTGAAGAAATGCTCAAGAAAGTCAAAGCATGTGATTAGCAACATCAGTCTGGTTGTGCTGGAGTTTTCTGATTATTAAAAGCTTACAAAGCAGATTTTCACACAAAAATAAATGACCTCCTCGGACGCACCTGCTCCAACCCTGAGCTACCTTGTTTTGCCTTTACACTCTCATTGTCCCTAAATTGCTGATAAACAGATTCTGCAGTCAATGTCAAGTAACACTCTATCTCAACGATGATCTGGTTGTTATCTGCTCATATTTCCTTAATCCAAAGAAAATTGTCCCTTCTTAAAATTCTGTTTATTCTCCCACAGTTGAAATCTTGGGAAATTACACATTGCCATTGGACTGTCCATGTAAATTCAAAGCTGGTAACAACAAATCCAAATATATTTGACTTAACTCTTGTGTAGGGAGGTCATTTCAGGTCAAACTTAGGTCAGTTCAGGGTGAAATTGCTACACTGTTTCATTTTTTCACTCGGTTTGGTTTGCTATCACACTGCACCTAATCAGGTGGACCGAAGCCTATCAAGTGTTGTGTAATCTAGCCTCCTGCTACTAGTTTGGTCTGTAGCTGCAGTCGTCACCATGACCCAGAAATACACTGCTTTTTTGGTTTGCTTGCTTTGTTTGGGCCATGTTTGGTTCAGATGGCTTTCACACCCAACGCAAACCAACCTCTGGGTGACTGATGGAGTTTGGTTCTTGGGTTTGCACCAGAATTCGTGTGAGCATCCACACAACCCCAAACTAGAACTTTCCCCAAAAGAGATCCATAGTTAATTTGGTCTGGATCAAACATGTTAGGTGTGACGGTGACCTAAGAACACTTTTGTCTAATTTACAGACCCAATTCCACAGCATCATGTTCCAGTGATAATTTCTATTTCTATAGCTTTACAATTTATTTATTAAAAAACAGTTATACAAACAGTGGGTGTAAATAAAGGGAGAGCACAGGATAAGTTGGAGCCAGTTTGGCCACTCAAGCCAAAATAAATTGTGTGAATGACTCTGCTTATATAGTTAGCATGCAACAAAATATTTATCTATTTAGAGGGTATCTATCAAATCTCTAAGTGAATTGGTAAAATAATTGTCTGAGAATTATGTTTCGAATACACTGATGCAACACGTGACGGATTCACAAAATCACACATGCTTCCAGCCACACAAGCACTCTCACACACTTGAGTGGTAGATTACAGTGTTTAACCACTTAGTGGATGTCAGTGTAATTCTATCAAGTGCTGTACAAGTTAACCCAACAACCCAAATCCTCTCTAACAGACTCTTTGCCTGAAATGACCCTGCTTGTTTCCTGTGCTTCCAGTGACAAAGCAAAATCTTGCTTTAGGACAAGGATAAAACTGGCATTTCTTTTGAAATAGCTCTATTATTGCATACATTTGATAAAAAGGGGTGACTCATTTGTCCTACAAAATATTTTATAGGCTGCCAGAGTTTGATACAGCATACATCTCTGTGCTTCCAAGCCCTGCTGTCATCCAAAACCTATTAAAATACACATGAAAGCACCATATTTTTACAGCATGTGACATATTCCTACACTGAGATCAACAAAAGTGTAGTTAATTTCAAACAAACTCTGACTGCATTTTCTGTTTCCTGGAGTAGCTCCTCGTGGCACAGACAGTGTTGTGTGTTTACACAGCTTTGCTAGTTTGATGAGCCGGAAGGAACAACACCTTGCTAGCACAAAAGACCCTGTACCTTGGGCTGTGGGAGAAAAAAAAAAAAAAAAGTCTGTGGATGGTTATCAAAGATGTTTGTGCATTGAGCAGAGGGAGTAGAATTCAGTATTTCCACATAATACTTGTAAAGATGCCTCATTTAAATACACACAATGTGTGCACAATTTGAATGCAAAAAATGGTTTTATAACAAGATAAGGTGGAGCAGTATTTGTTGGTGGGCCCTGCATACAATACTTGTTAACAATTCGAGGCCCTCTGTCACCTGCCCAGAGTTGTTTCTGAAACAAGGTGCAGAGCAGCCCAGAGCAGCTTTGTTAATGACTTAATAACATCACAGACTGACGGGACAGTTTAGTATTTTTTAAATGGGGTTTAATGAGGTACAACTCAATACTAGGTACATTTTATAAATTGATCCTGGTCAACTCTGCCCCTGTAGGGAGGGGGTTGTTATGACTAAGGGGCCAAGAGTTCTGAGCAATTTAGTGAACTTTAGGGGAAAACTAACACGAAACAAAAGGGTAGGGTTGATGAATCACTGTATTAGACGCTCCAGCAAACTTTCTGCAAGCTTTATCACTATAGCAAGCCCCTTTGTTTTAGTGCAACTTCACTTGGATGTGTAAGCCATGTGGAGGGCCAGAGCAGAACCAAAACAAAAAAAGTTTGCTATTAAAAAAAAAATGAAGTGTTCTTAAGTCATATTATTCGCACTCTTTACCTTGTTTGTTTTCACCTAAAATTCATTGAATTACTCAGAGGTCTTGATCCTTACAGCAGCAATGTATCCAAAGCTTTCTTGAGTATTGATAGGAAATTTAGATATCCCTGATTTAAAAATAGATTTGCTGTGGAGCCTGTGTTAATGTAATGTTGTGACACTGAAGGGATCAGTTATTGACAGTCTGTTCATGATGTTTACTTTGAAATGTATTAGATACGTTATGTGTTCATCTTTGACTTCCTGTCAGGGTTAAACTGCTCTGATAAACGTATGCATACTTTAATTGCCTCCCCCAACAAAAGATTTGGCATGTGTTGAGAGCTGGCAGAGATAAATAGCACTACTGTGACACCACACCCCAGACAGTGTGGCACACAACATGCTTACATGGCACAGGGTCACTGTGTTTACGTAGAGGGCTAAGCGGAGCCACAGTTGAAGCTCATCGGACAATTAAGCAGTACAACGGCCCTTGTCCATACTGCTGATGTTTCAACCAATACTTCAAATTAATGCTCTGTTTGTTTGTCTCTGTCTAGCTTACCCCATCTCCTTCTTTTCTCTTAGGTTAACAACCCCCTCCCATTTTTTTTTAAAGTAGGAACTACTTCATGCCCCTGCAATAAAAGTCCAAAGTTCAAACAGTGGTACTCCCTCAGAATGAAAAATTCATCCATGATTTCAGTGAACTTATTGGGATATGTTAGTCCAACCTCAAGAGATTCAAGTTACTAAGACTTCAGCGGGAGGGATATCTTTACATAAAATTGAAGTCCAGAAAGTAGAACTAACACAATATTCTGACATTGTCCACACAGTGATACTTCAAGCTGTATGTGGTAATGGTTAAGCAGGAAAGAAAGAAAATGTATGTTTAATCAAATAAGCATATCACCTGCTAGGTTTCATTTTAATCTTAAACTCCCTGATTAAAAAAATCAGGGATTTAAGACATTTTAGCTGTAACCGAAAACAGCTCAAGGAAATGACTATCAATGGTGCAATACAGACCTTTTATTAGTGTCACATATTTAAACATTTCACAGGTGGAACATTACAGCTGCAGCTGATAACATGCAGAATGTGACCATGAGCAAACATCTAAAACACCAGGACTCTGAGACTGAGCAGGCAGCATTGTAATATTTTTCCACATTTTAAAGTAAAAATTAGAGTCCCTGGTTTTTCAGATGTAGAATGTCACAATGTCTAAGATTAAAAAATGTCATTTCGGGGCTTGATTATATCAAGGGGCTGCTTGGAACAAATAGTTTGCAGTCTGCTTTTGAAATAAAAAATGCCAAATGGAAATGAAATATTAATAACATTAAAGTTTGAAAAAATTCCTGGTGATTAATCAACCAAGAAGTAGATAAAAGCAATGGAAAATATCTCGAAACCATAGCATGACTGATGGGCAGCAGGGAGGTTCGTTAAACTGGTATTGTTAATACCATTTTAAAAGGACATACATGTTAGATGCTGATGTGAATGTCCCTCATGCCACAGAATACCTGCATTAAGACTCCAATGTAAGAAATAAAAACAAAATGAACAATTTAAGACCATGTTTATGCTACCAATCAATGGGGTTTATATTTATAAAGAATTAATTCCAACTCATTCAAATCCAAGGTTCAAAACAGAAAGCCTAGACACTCAAGGACTTCTCTTGTGATACAAGGGTCATCTGTTCCTCACAGTACTTCTCTCTAATTAGGTTTCATTCTGAATGCTGGCAAGTGTCCTACCATACCTTTCAGCGGGGCCACTAGGAATAAAGGCACAAGCAATTTTCCATCTAAATTTACGAGTGTTTCAGCCTTTTGCATCACAGAGCCCTGTGTTCGCTGCATTCTGCTCCGCTTCACCCTGACATGAGAGAGGCCAGTGGACACATGAAGGATGCAGAAGCTTGTTTTGCTCTGGATGAGGCAATAGGCCAGAGCAGTCAGAAGCTATCAAAAGGGGGGGGCATGCCACTCCAGCAAGCCTGTTTTTTTGAAAATGGGCTTGGTGGCTCTCGGTGGGATTTCTGCGTCATCTGACAGCAGAACAAAGTTCCTGTGGCAGACGGAGCCCAGTCACAGGCTCTGTTTGATGTTGACTCTCACGCCAAAAACATAGAAGCCAGAATGAGAAAAAAAACACTTGGTAGAAATGCTTAAACATACAGTTGAATTAAATACTTACGTGGAAAAAGTCACATACAAAACAACCCTGAGACATCAGGGTGAAATGCTGGCTCTAGCAGGTGGCTGTGCGACTCCAGCAGCAGTGGTGGCAGGTGACGAATTCTGATCTTGTTTCTTTATAAAAGCATGTCCAACGTTCAGAGCCTCACTGCTCTGTGTTTTGACTGCCTGTCCGTTGCCCAACAGGGAACACCATGGCTTGGACATAGCTGGAGGCAAGTTGGAGCCATATTAATGCTCTTTCACACACACATACACACACAAAGATACAATCCACTACTGAGACTCCTCTTATAGTCAAACAACAACAAAAAAAAACATTGAAAGTACTAAACCTCTTGTGTGTCTTCCTAGTAGAACTGAACGGTGGATTGTTTTTACTCCGTGACTGCGATGTTTGCATACACAGTAGCCATTCGCAAGGCACGTAAAGTGAGCCATGTGACTTACAGCACATCAAGCTGACAATTTGTTGTTATGTTGCATTTTTCCTCATTTTTTATAACAAATATCAGTGGCACACTGTCTAACAATTGTGTATGCAAAGTCTGCGTCCTCTGTATGCATGTTTAAGCTGCAGTTTACACAGCTGCTAATGCTTGAGGAAGATGCTCAGTCAAATGAAATAGACCTATAGTGACAATATTCTGGCTATCAGCTGCACCTCATCCTCCAGCCTGTCAGGACTCTGTTAATGACACAGCCATGTTAATTTATTCTTGACTTGTGTAAATAAGCTCAGCATGGTAAGGCTTGGTTCATTTTAAGTTGAGATTACAGGACGATTGTACTGACTTTCCTCCTCCAACTCCATGTGTGATGCCATCAGAGAGCTGCATTTGTGATTATGAAAGTAGGAGAGAGTTAAGATCAGCAATCAAAATTACTTTAAATTTTTTACATAAAGACAGACTGCAATCATTACATGCAGAAGACATTTTTGTTTTGAAAAATATTATACTATATTGCAAAAGGAAAGAATAATGCAATGTCAGATGTTTTCCATTATTGTTTAGCCCACTTTCTGAGCCAGGGATGGACAATTTTGGTTACTGTGGGCGCCTCATAAAGGTTTTTCTTATTTTCTGATTGCCAAATTAACTAAAATGAAGGAAAGTCCCAACAAGACAGTCAAACTACGTTATTTATTTATAATAACAAATAAAGCTTTCATCAAACATTTATACTTTTAAACTTTAAAAGCAACTAGCAACACATAATACATTTTCAAAGCACTTAACTTGCATAATATCGTTATTAAAATGTAGCTGACAACTTTCCCCCACTAAAACCATTAAAGAAAAAAGCATACCACCTAATGTCTTGTAAAGAATGAGTGGTTTTGGATTGTTTCCCCAAATGGCATGGCATGTGAAATATAAAGCCTCGCTCTCCTTAGTAACTGTTACTACATTGGACAAAATGTGTTGTTGCTGGCCTTGCTCTTATTTGAAATAGGTGAAAATATCTCACTTTTTGACTACCTAATTCACATTTAATTAACTTGATTCTTTTTTAAATGTGACCTTAATTAAATAACAAAGACAAAACTAAAAGGAGATATAAAATAATGAATCTGTTAAAACAACTAAAAATATAACTGGTGAATGATCTTAGAGGTGATATCATCTGACATTTACAGCATATCAACAAAAAGCCTCTATCATTTCAGTCAAACATTTCTTGACACCAAATATTGTCAGTATTAAAATGTTTTCTCTTAGTATTGAGCTTAGGTAAATTTTCTTCATGATTTCCAATTTTTAAGTAGCAAAATTAAGTACAAATTTCACCACAAAGCATTAACATAGACTTTGCCAACATAACAGATGACTGTAGTAGCCCGTTGCAGTTCCTTTGGTGAGGGGTTCTCTGATTCTGACTGGATGGTCAGTTCACCAATCAGACAGCCAACAAAGGGTCAACTGTATGCAACTCAGCTTTCTTAATCATATCATACACTGTTTGACTATGTAATCTATAGTTCCAAAGTGTAACACTATGGGAGAGTATGTAGGAATATGCAGAATAAAAATTTGATCCAAACAGGTTTGCTGCTTGCTTATCAATCAGTCAATTAATCTTTATTTTTCATTGTGCCAATGCATAACAAGTGTTATCTCAAGGCACTTTACAATGATATTTGTGACACAGGTTAACAAAATAAATGTATAGAGCAAATAGCCAAAAGTACTATGTCACAGTTTACAAATGCAAATAGAAAATAAGATCGATCTCTCCCGTCTAATCAAGCTTTCACCATCGCTCAACTTAACTAAACATGTAGATATACTAACTGATAGCACTGCTCCTTCTTTTACAGCTCATAAATGTGTTAAACTTAAATTACTGTAACCAATTCATATTGTTCACTTCTACCACACAAAAACTGTTACTAATACTTGATACTCTTCCCTGAGATAGCCTGCTTTTCAAATCAATAAGGTCTGTCCATTTCCTGTGCTAACTCAGTGGCTGACTTTTCTCTGTTTCTTCATCTGTCTCCGGTTTAAAGGTGGAGAAACATTAGTCCTTAATTTATTTTTTATAGCTTTTAAATGTTTGAATGGATTTACTGATGGAACATTTCTGCCTTGCACACACTCTGTGAAAGGAGTTTAGAAACACACCTCCGAATATCCTTGAATTATTGAGTCAGAAGGTTTTGGAAGGTTTAGAAACTTTAGACGGATCATCTTTTGCACTGATGGTGTGGTTTGCAAGTGAATATGTAGCTTTTTCAATGAGCTTCAGCACAAGTCTTTAGGTTGTGTTTCAAAAGACCTATATCAAAATGTGTTTTTGTTAAATGTCAAGGTCTTCAGTTTTAAGATCTATTCATCCAAATCTATCCATACTCTGATCACTCATTTATCTATGTACTGAACACTTCATAGAAATGTTCTCTGTGAAACTCTGTGCTGTAATATCACATTCATAGACTTGTTTATTAAATAAGTACAATGTGTTGTTGATAAATCCACATTTGCTTGACCTAATTCTTTAATGAGCTGTTTGTGACTGACATTTCAATGCTATTTTAATAACAATTTATGTTAACAGCTTTCAACAAATGACACATAATTCAATATGTTTTTCACTACATATCATATTAATATGTTTTTTTTTTTAATTCTTTAAATGTCTTTATCTTTAACCCGATACTGTGCTTTGAATTGCCTTTCTTGGGAATGGTGCCCTATAAACAAAGCTGCATTGCCATCTTTTCAGTTAGATCACAACATGTACCTTATCTTACAGGAAGTCGCTGACTTGCCCCACTCAGTTGTCTAAATACCAGTTTGCTGATTCTGTATACCCTGCTGTTATCATAATTACATATATGTTTTGTACACATATGAAAAAAAAAACTCTCTCAGGAACATATACCGAGGAGAGGTGTGTTTCTGTGGGAAAAACACAACAAAAGAATCAGAGAAAGACAATCCGTTCAAGGCAACAAGGGGGTACTACTACAGTATGGCAAGGATCTTAGTACAGCTGTTCTTTAAAAAGCATTGTACTATCACTGTGGGTACTGTTATTTATGTATATTTTATGAAATCATGAAGCTTGCTAATCTTGGGACCACAATACTCAAAAAGTAACAATATTTATGATGAGGTGGTCACCCATAATAGTCAGATTTTATCAAAGTTGATCTAGCTCTCTTCAATCATTCATGTCCTGTGGTCATCCTGAAACCTCCATATTATTCCTCACTCTAAATCTGGGTTTTTAAAGTGTAGGATAATAAAGTTTGGCACATAATGCAATTTCAATTTGAATGCATTTCCTTTCTGATAAAATGTCAGTTCACACTGTGGGACTAAAATGTTCATCACACAGTGTTCATGGGTGTTGGTGGCACAGTCTATTTTTGAGTATTGGAAGGTTGCAGGTTTGAGTCCAGCTCTGGCTGTCACAAGGCAATGTGTCCTTGGGCAATACACTCAGGCCCTGTCCACATGGAGATGAAAAGGTTTTCAAAACGTTCTCTGTAAACATGGCATTGTTTCAAGAAATTTGTCCGTCCACATGGAAGCATTGAAAACGTTGTATTATGCCAGGCCTGTAAGTGCTGCTGTAACGCTGCTGCAGCTGTACACCAAAACCAGAGAAGGAGACAAGATGCAAACACATAACATCGATAGAAATGTAAAAAAACAAAACAAAAACACTGTCGTATACAGTTCCCTGTGCCTACTTGTTGCTCACAGTGGTTGTAGAGGAGCAGTAGATTTTGCTGAAAAGGCCAAAACAAACTCAGCAGCTTCTGCAGCACAAACGCGACACTATTTCACCATTGTTTCTGTTGTTGTCAGAAATAGTGCAGGGGAGGTAGGACTGTGACGTTATCATTTTTGAAACTATCTGTATTCGTCGTATACATGGAAATGCAAGACCGGTGTTTTTAGATTTATTCACTCTGGGACCTGTAATCAAAAATGTGTGTTTTTGGGCACCCAAAACGCTGTATCCATGTAGGTGAAATGACAGTACGAAACCTTGTATATGCCTGAATTTGTATCCGTGTGGACGGCCCCTTAACCCCAAGTTGCTCCTGCTGCTGCATTAGTTGCGTTTGAATGGTTATGAAAGGGCAAAGATGTGTTAACTAATACTAACAGACAATTTACATAGAAACTCTGAACCTTCAGTGAGTGAATGAGAGAGTGAATGGGTGTGAATGGGTAGATGTGACTTGCGTGTCACGCTATATGCGCTACATACTTTAGTCCATGCACCATTTACAAGAGCTGCTCTGATGATTGGAAATAACCCTAGTGCTTACTCTCTATGAGTGAAATCGGGACAGAACATTGACGAATGTCAAAAACCTTTTTTCAAAACTCCCAGACAGAGGTTAAATCGGTGTCTGTCTGCCTGCTTTTAAGCCCTTTCTTTTGCAAGTCTCAGATACAGAAAAAAATGATCTCACAATGGCACACGCACACACACACACACACACACACACACACCAGCACTCAGAGCATTTCACTATTTGGAGCTGCTTGTTCCCATGGAAGTTTCAGACATCACGTAAACAAGGAAAAAAACGAAAATAAGCCCCACTATTGGAGAATCAGTCTGTTGCTCCGTCATCACTGTGCCAATAAATACAGTTGTGTGACCAACGTATCAAACATGTCAGAAATCCATCTGACCAGTCAGGAATAGCCAGACACATGGTCAGACTGATATCTTGCCTGACAACCAGATAACGAGTCAGGATCCTTTTGAAATTTCTCAGTCCGCCCCCCCAGAAGAACATGACAAATCTACAAGATCCTGCCCCACCCTATCACACACCCATACAATTAGGTTAAACATTTATATGTCAAACATCTGTCTGATGTTTGCCAGTACGTATTTTTAGTCTACAGTTTAGTTTGCATATTTTAAATCACTTGAGTGCCTCTTCTGCTTGACATTTGTATTCTTTTTTTTAAGAACATTAATAATTAACCCATTTATATCAAAAATTGTAAGGTATGTGTAAGAACATAAACTCAATTTAGATAAAGTTACGAAAACAACAGAGGCAGTGTCACATAAATTAGAACTTTTTGCATTATATGCCTATTTTTTTAAATATAAATAGTATTCATTTATGCTTAGAACAAACAAGTAATTCCCAACATTTCCATCTGAATATCAAGACAATCTTTCATGTAATATGGTTATGAGCCTGGTAGGGTATTGTTATTTTTCTAGTACTGGGGCTAAATCAATAATTTTAAAACAGTGATGATGCCCATGCAGGTTAATTATTGATGCTTTTAGGACAAAAGTGGGATGTTAATAATGTTCACTCTTTTGTGGCCTGTGCAACGATGCTTCTATCCCCTATAATGCCCATTTCTTTAGTGCAAGGGCAGAGAGAGTTTATCATCTTTGGCTCAGACATTTGGTGAATGGTACCCAAATAAAGTAACTAAATCTGAACTGTGAGCCAGTAGAGTAGTGGGTGGTTTAGTAGATGTTTGGTACTAAATCGCTATATCAATATTTTATTTCTGGTTATATTCTTAAGCTCTATCTTCCTTGACTGACTCTAGCGCCCCCATGAGTAGATCCTTGTAGACTCACATTTTGAAAAACACTGGTCTGAATATATCACAGATAATTCACCAGAGGACTTCATCTAAATGGGCTCAAAATAGACTCTGAGATCACTTGCTTTCAGTGTGCAGTGTGTATCTTTTCAAATGCATATAAGTACCTTCTATTCCCACCCCCATCTTTCTGGGAGAGTGCTTTTATGTTTAATTTCAGCTGAAATGTTTTCCCCTACTGTTTTTTAAAACTTGGTTGTTATAATCAATTGGTATCCATTTTGATTTAACTTTATATCATATATATTCATGTATTCATTTGTTTGCTTGGCAGATGCATGGTTCAAGAAATTGTGAATAGCTGGTTCAGGATGGGACCAAATCTGATACCTGCTCACGGGGTCCATAATTTCTGTCCAGACCCCCGGCTATTATAATTAGGACACATGATTTTACGAGGACCCTGAATTCTGAACAGACCACCAGACTTACATGTTTATAGTGGATAAAGATTGGCTTGTAGCACAGTAGAAACTCATGGTACCCAAACATGTGTGCCTAAAAACCTGAGGGGTTGCTGTGATCTGCTGTGATCTACAACAAAATCAGCTCAAACTATCCCACATTTAAACAAATAGAAATAAAACATTTACTCTCAAACTTTTGGTTGAACTTTTAAAAATGTTGTTGTCGGCTCATACTAAGAAATGTTGGGGCACGACTTTCCAATCACTTTGAGCAGACCTTTTTTTTTTTTTTTTTAGAAACATAAAACTGGAGGCAATTCAAGATTCTGCTGCTTGCAAAAGCCACCACCAGATTTACAGCTGCAGAGTTTGGTTCTTACCAGCACTTTTTATATTATCATAACATCTCGTCCCTAGAACATGCAGTATATGCAAATACAAATGCTCATCTGTGTGGAAAAAGAGTGTGGCATTATGCTCCATAAATCTCCACTCTCCATACTATGACCTAATAAACATTCACCCACGTTCATAGCCTCAGAAGTGGTCAAATCAAAAGGATGATGGAGTATTGATCTCATGGTTGAGTCAGTCATCAGTGCTTAGTGAAGCCAACTTTAAATCATTTAAAAACATGCTCCAGTGGGTTGCAACCCATAGTGACAGGCATGTTCTCCCTGTCACATGCTCCACTGGAAATTTTGATGCTGTGTACTTTCCTGTTCTGTTGTAAAAACTCCCTTGACATCACAGAAGACCAAGAATAGTTTTAATGCAGACCTTTCCTGGGTGAGGGTTTTCAAAGGTTTTTGTTTGCTAGACACATATTTCTGAGATAAGATTGTGCTGGTAATAATAGGAAATGCCCCTGGCTGTCTTGATTCTTCTTTGATTACATATGTTCTGTTTCACACTTCGTCCCCAGTTGCTGATTAAATAAGGGGATAATGTCATTTTGAATGCCAAAGAAGATAAAAACCAAGTTAAAAAAGAATATAAACAAGCTCAATGGGCCTCATTCACTAATACCTTACTAAATTTTGCTTTAGATGTGAACATTATAGTTTGCAATCATGCCATGATGTCACCACGCAATATTTTTCTTACATGATCAGAGCCAGCCCATGGCATTAGCGACATAAGCTAATGCTAAGGGCATCAGTCATCCATAAGGGGAACTGGTTGGACTCCAAATGATAAGGTGATTCAGGGTAAAGAGAAAGAAACATATATTTAACAGTTACATAATGTTTAAAGAAAACATGACCCCAGAGTGTCACAGCCATGCCGTCCGTTTCCCATTTATTGTGGGAGAGGAGAGTGGTCAAGTTTTGATGTCAATTTTATTAAACAGCATAATGTTGAAGCCAAATGAGCTGATAGATTAAAAAAAAAATGAGTACTGGAAAAAGACAGATGTTATTTTCTGAATAAATTAATTATTAATCTGTTGTGGTTAACTTCTTACCTGTTATAAATGAATAACTGCCCCATCCATGTTGCCCATTTCACACCAAAGACGTTTAGCCAGGACTGAACAAGCTCTGGTTTGCTTTTTTGGAAAGATCGGTTAGCTTCCAAACAGATAAGAGCTCAATTCATGGTGGGTGTGAAAGCAATCTGAACCAAACAAGGACTGAACAAGGCAAGCTAACCAAAAAGGAGTGAATTGTGGCTTTTTGCAAAATATCACAACAGTATGCTGAAAAGTATACAGAACAGTATGCAGGCTGATGTGGCGTTCACTGACAATATCAAGCAGAGTGCGTCTAACATTAGCATTGCTACCACAAGCCTCTGGTCTTCTTAACAGACTAACATTTACAAATCTGTGCAGAACATACCCACACATTGCTCCAGTCAATATGTAAGTGGCACTCTGTGTAGCCTAAATGCAGATTTATCTTTAATGTATACTCTCAAACTGCATCTAGCCAAAAAAAATGTATTACTTGAAGCAAGCTGTGTATTTCTGGGTCGTAGTGCAGCAATGGGCCAGCTGGCAGGAACAAAGATTTCAGCTAGATGATACAACATTTGACATGCTTTGGTCTGCTTGACAAAAAGCAATGTTAAAGCAAACCAAACTAAGTTAAGAAAGAAGACATTTTTCAAATTTACCCCACAAACTGAACTGAGTCTTGATAAAGTGATATTAAAAAAGGGAACCTGTATTTTTAATTTTTCAGTGCAATACAGCTGACTGAAACACTAGATAGACTGATTTTCAAATCCACTGAAAATATTTTACATCCATCTCGGCAACACCTGGTGAGGAAAAAGAATGTGGAAGATGATTGAACATCATACAAGAAACCAAGTTTAGATACACCTCACATCTCAGGCAACTTCTGGGGACACAGATAATTCGATTAGATAGGTACTAATTTAGTAGCTTTTTTTAGGTAATTTTATTAAATACAGCCCCCAACACTCTGTCATTTATAAAAAATATTGCAGCACCCATGTCTTGCACCCATGCTTGTGTTGGAGTATTAGACAGCCTACTGTACCAGATCATAATACTTCCAAGTAAGCAGTTGCCAGGGAAGATTACTGTGCTTTTAAGCACCAAGTTCTCACATTGCACTAGCCAACTGGTCTTAAGGGGAAAAACCAGGCAACAAATGTCTTGCTTGAGAAACAAAGCTCTTAAGTGTTCTTCATTTGTGTTCCCCTCAAAGATCAAATCATAGAAATAGAAACTTAAGTGAGTGTCAGTGTCTTAAAGAATGTGTAAGAGGGTTACAAAAAAATGTGTTCTTAAGAATGATAGGGGAATCAGGCCAAATGCTAACTCTTCCACCACTTGTAACCCTTTTAAAGAGAGAGAAATCTCTACCAGATGGAGGGCGCTCTCTATTCTCTAAATGCAGAATCATCTCGTGCTTTTTTCCTCAGCCCACTGCTGACATCCACTCTGTGGTTTAAGTGTCTGCAAGGACCCCCACCACAGTCATCTCTCAGCTGTCCATCAACATCATCTCTGCTGCAGACCAATTAGTCATCATCTGCCTTGTTTTGTTGGGCTCCCACAGTTGGATATCCTCTGTTTCAGTAAATGATTTCAATAATGGGCCTGTAATCATAGATGCTGATAATCTGGAGTCCTATTTTTGATCCCACAAATCAATTTAGACTGCCGACAATTTACCACAACCCCCGACCATTTTGTCATAAAAAGTGGCCCAGACAATCAAATAAAATGGCCATGAAAATCAGAATACTGCTTTAGAGTCTGAGAAAGCCAACAAAAATCTTGCATGATTGGCAACACACAAGAAAATATTGAGCAGAATAACATAATCAGAGTCTGAGCATTTGGACCCATGATTGCTCATCTTTGCTGGTGTTGGCGTGATGCATTTTTCCCCTTAGTAAGTAGAGTATCAGACAGAATCAAGTGACAACTTCTGTTCTTGCTATCCTAGCGCTAGTGAATGGTAATTTAAGTGATCTTTGATTAGTTTTGATAAGTGCAAAGATCTTTTGTATCAATATATTTGCTTTTCACAGTCATAAAAACAAAGTCATTAAGATTAACTGGTTGCTTTGTTGTTTTTGTCATGGTGTTACTGGTGTGACTTTTGTAGCATAGCGTGTGGTCTGCTCCTCCACCAAAACTGTTCTTACTTCAGTTTAGATTCGCAATCATCAATTTTATGGTCATCCAAGATTTCCTCTAAAATAGAAACTGGACATGTTTAAGATTCTTGAAGACCTTTTGCCTTGTTTCCAAAGGGCTTCCTGAGTTTGATAGATGCATGGGTCAAGTACTGTAATAAAAAGCCTAGGTTGACTATTGGTATGAAAAGGATGTCACATGAGAGTTGTCAGCAAGGGGGTTTGATCCTGATCTGAGGAAGTATTTGAAGACACCCTAAAAATGGTCCAATTCATACTGTTGTTTCAAGGCGTGATATTTAGCCCTCTAAGACATTTTGCCTCCACTGTGAATGCTCTGGAGGCAGAATGGGGGTAATGAGTAGACCCCCTGTTTCAGCTCCAGAAGTAACAGAGGCGTAATACAAGAGGGAAGGAGACATGCAGACTCAGCGGGAGACAAGAGTGCTGCGAGTGAACGGCCCTGCCTTTGTGTGTATGTCCGGAGACACGTTGCAGAGTGAATTGATATAGCAGACATTGCAGCCTGGTGGAATTAATGTGAACATCTCTAAATGAAAATATAGCGTAACGTCATTGCAGCGCTTCTGCATAAAGGCACTGTGAATTGGGTTAATCTTGGTCTTTTCTGGGTCCTTGTTGTTACATGATGTAGAAGTGTTTCTGATGGAGAGAGTCCAGATGAGAGGTGCCTCATACCAGCACCTCTGCTCAGGGATGTTTTTATATCAAGCTAGAAAATAAAGTAATCTATTTAAATTGAAAAGGCCTTCTAAGGTGACACTTCTTTAAGAAACCAAAAGAGGTCAAGTTGCTATTATAGAAGAAACCTCAGATGTTCTCCTTTCAATTTACCTGAGGAGCAAACTGAGTTTCAGCATCTACTCTGGTTGATTAAGAGCAAGGGAGCTGAGAGAGATGACAAACAGGTGAAGTTTATTTAACCAAAAAGGCAAAGTGACATTTCTGTGAAGGATTCAGCCCAGGAACAGTGCCAAATAACTTGTAAAATGTGCAAAATTGTTGTGGCTGCCTCTAAAGGTAAACATTATTTCTTGCATCAAATCTGGAAACTCAATTGACATTCTTACACAGAATGTTGCATAGAATATCTGTGACCTCAATTAAGTTCAAAATAATAAAAATCAAAATCAGTTTTGCTGCAATCATACAGCCCTGTGCACTTATTTACTTTATGACATTACATGATAAATCACAAGCACAACAATGAAGCTCTTGTCATTTGGAAAGCAAGTTGGGATCCTAATTTTGTCACTGCATTTCTGACAAAGAACAGGACTTCAAAGAGCTAATCTTAAGCCTAAACTCTGTTTAATATATTTTGAATCACTATTGTTTCAAAACCTTCCTGTTTTCTCATACGGATTACCCCTTGATCAACCTCTATTTTCAGTTTGTCTCAAACCTCTTGTTGGAGCGCCTGCCACTTTAAGGCGCTCTATCCCAAAGTGTCTGCTCTGAATAGTTGACTGGTCTATTCTGTGGTAAATCTTCAGTTAAGCACAGTTTAGCATCATGCTTTTCAACAGCTCTGCATTTATTTTTGAGTCTATGCTTTGCAAAAGACTCACCACACTGGGCCAATTGCTTTGAACTAAACTGTTTCAACAGAAGGAGAATGTTGCAGTGGTACAGCTACATGGAGGGAATATCAGAATATATCATTAGTAGAGGGGGATATTCTTGTCTTGCGCACAGAAGCACCCTCCAACACAGAGGAGATATGTTAATCACACCAAAGGGCATATAAAACTTGGAAAAAGCATAGTGTGACTTCTTTTAAGTTGCTCAATCTGACATAACTCTAACTATACTTCCTACATATGTCATTAAAGATAACATAAGTCACAACTCATGACTTGTGCATGGATTAGCGTGGAGCAAAAATGGCAACAGCTATTCACTTGGGAAGCCAGTTAGGGATCATTATCTTGAAATTTAAATTCTAATTTGATTTTGCTCTATTTGACTTTGTTTAGTCTAACAGTACGTATATTAGAATTGAAATTTCACAACAAATAAAGTCTTTATTGCTGACTCTTCATGGGTTGTAAGGTGCAACAAATTGTGTTTCCTTCTTGTGGTACCAGCTGAAATTGGCTTTGACTCTGCTTAGATTTAGGACTATTTGCTCTAATTTCCATTACATTACACACAGATAAGGCACTACATTATCACCACCTGTCATCCTGACTGGTCAGCGGCAGTGCAGCCCCATATGCAACAAACTGCTATGCACTGTGTATTCTGACACCTTTCTCTAAAGACCACTATTGACTTTGTTGGCAATTTGAGCAGCAGCAGCTTGTCTGCTGGAGCGGACCACACGGGCCAGCCTTTGATCCCCACGTACATCGGTGAGACTAGGCCGCCCATTGCACTGTCACCAGTTCACCACTGTTCCTTCCTTGGACCACTTTTGATAGAAACTAACCACAAGATCTGCAGTTTTGGAGATGCTCTAATCCAGTCGTCCAGCCATCACAATAAAGCCCTTGTCAAACGTGTTCAATCCTAACGGTTGCCCATTTTTCTAGCTTCTAAAACATCAACTTTTTCTTATTGCAGACAAGCTGCACTAAAACAACATACTATTTAAAATAGAGTAGAGTTTTATGTGTTGACACAAGGAACAATAGGAAAGGTAATCTGAAAAGCTATGTAAAAAAGAAAAACAAAAAAAAAAAACACTTAATAACTCACATCACCACCTCAGCTTTTAAGAATACTTGTTTGCAAATTGACATGTTCAACAGGAAGGGGAGAGGTGTAAAAAATGTTCCTCTCAAAATTTTGAGTGACCAGTCAGAAAAACTTCAGGTCTCACATGTACCAAACATGTGTCTTCTCCCATTTTAAGACAAAGCCAAAGCTGTCAACTAACAGAGAAAAAAACTGAAGTCATGCAGTTTTACTTATCAGAAACAAGTATTCTAGCTGAAAAAAGAGAATCAGAAGGTTACTTAAAGGTTAGTTATTCAAAAAAAAATCAATTTCCACATCCTTATGCACCATAAATCTGTTATATTGCTGTATCTGTTTGTATGGCTGTGCTGATGTGAGTGCATGTGTGTGTAGGCATGTGTGTTTCGCCCACACATACATAGACTCTCACTTTCCCTCACACTTGTGCTGACCTTAACTCCGAAGCGGAGAGCCAAAGCTCTTAAAGTCTTAAAACTGATGGTGTGGATACTCTCATCTCCTGTTCGCTGTGTCAAGTCATTATAGTGCACCAAGTCATTAGCTGATGGTGTAGTCATCCATTACTGCTAAGAGGGAATATAGCAAAGGAGGAAGAAGAGATGAAGAAGAGATGATTTCAGCTTCAGGATGTCCAGATCATAACATCCTGTCTTAGGGATATCTCTTGTCTTAGGGTTCGATGTATCTCCCTGGCAGCCAAAATGTTACCAAGAATCTATTTATGGTGGTTGAATTGAGAACAAATATTCAGATCTGGGAAGTTTCATGTACAAAATTAGAAGTACCCCTGGTGCTGGTCAGAAGGAAAGGCTAGGATAGTTTTAGTGTTGTGTGGTTGAGAAGAACAATATAAGACTTCGTGATAATATAAAACCTAAAGATGTTAACTTTCCAAATCAAAATTGAATTTGTTTATCTTAAAGCCAAATAAATTGTTTGTTTTAAGGAATCTATTGAAGTGTTACTGATATGCAAGATTTACAAGCAAGAGAAAAACTACATTTGCCCTTTGATAATGCACATCTTAAATGTTTGTCACTTACCAAGAGTGGACATTTTGTAAAGTTTGAAAGAGAGATTTTCCCAAGCAGGAGATAAACACGATACTCTGTAACCTTAACCTTTGTCCTATGAGCCTTAGATTTTAATCAGGTCATGCCAAGGTTTGGGTGGATGTTGGTGAAAAGTTTAAAGAAAACACTTTAAAATGTTTATGTAATATGACATTTAAAAGAAAGAGATGAACATGGAATGGAATAAGTTTTTAATTTTGATCAATGACTTTTTTTTTTTTTTTTTTATCAGATCATCCATAAGTTAGTGTAGACATTTCAACAGGAAATAATTCCATCTATGAAGCCTGAACATATAGTTTCCTCGATTCCAAAATGCTTATTGAGTGTCCTTAATAGGAAAGGTGATGCAACACAAGGCTAAATATGCCCCTGTCCCATTATTTTTTTGGAACACGTTGCAGGCATCAATATCAAATGAATAATATTTGCATTTAACAGTGACGTTTACTAGCTTGAACATTAAATTTATTTTCTTTGAAGTGTATTCAGTTGAGTATGGGTTGAAAAGGAGTTGCCAATTGTTGTATTGTGTTTTCATTTATGTTTTACACAGTGTCCCAATTTTTCTGGATTTGGGGTAAGAAGAACATAACCTTGACTTCTGACTTTGACTTTGAAACATATAGTAATTTATCTATGGGTTTGGATAGATATTTGTCCAAAGTTGGAATTTCCCCCTGTGGGACTAATAAAGGATATCTTATCTTATCTTAAAGTATTCTGCAAATCAGTTTTGGATTTTCTAAGATATGGTGTTCACAAACAATAGATGGAAATTCAAGTGCCTTTATTACACTTTCTGGAGTTTAATATGCCAAATAGTGTTTAATGTCTTCCTCTATGTCATACAGTACCCTATTATCAAGATAAAAAGCCAGAGACATCAGAACTTTTCCCTTTCCTTTTTTAAATGTTGCCAGAAGCTAAGTGTGATGTCTACCATTGTTTCATCAGCAGTTTGACTCAGAGAGGTGACCCCTGTGCAGGACATAGATGTAATAACATGGCACTGAAGCAGTATATTGGAAATGCTTTAAGAAAATATCACAAATAATTCTTGTTCCCAAGAATATGCCAAGGAAATGGACAAATGGATGTACAGATGGACAATCCCAAAACAAAATGCCTTGAGCCATGGCTATTCCCAGTGAAAAGGCATAACCATAAATAACATGGAGGAGCGGGAGAAAAACTGTGTTTCAGTACAAAAATACTAGCCAGACTTAAAATAAAGAACTTTTAAAATCACAAAAGCAGCTGAAAGTAGCAGCTGTTGTGGTATGCCATGAATTCCAAGAACAAGCGTCACTTTACTGAGGGCCTTACGCCTGAAGCACTTAACAGTGCCAAAACAAAGCACAGCACTGTAATTGTGATTTGTCTAATTACTATAATCAAACAGAGACACACCCCTGTCTCACTGTGAAGCTAGAAGACGATTTACTATGCAGCCACATAATGTAAACTCTTTACATCTAACCCATTAAGTTACTCTGAATAGGTTCAGTCTCCAGAGTTGAATCAACATTACATTTAAAATTTGGACATCAACTTTGTTTTGTGGAAAGTAACAACACATCTCTTTGGCATTGGTTTGTACAATTTATCCAAATAACTCTATACTGGTAAGTTATACAGGATATATAAGCTTCTTTTCCAACTCACTGATGTCCACTCTTAATTATATGCCTTTAAAAGACAGAAATACAACTATAAACAAATTAAGCAAGTAGAATAAATTACAAAAAAAAGGCACTCATACATTTAATATATACAGTGAGTACATAAGATCAACATACATTGCAAAAACTCATACCTAGAAAGCATGGTTTTCAAAATAAGAGAAAAAGTAATCATCACTCACAATTTAGGACACTTTTACATGGCAAATCAAGATGATCATCTTACTTTCTGATGTTATAAGCAACAACTAAGTCTTAAACTGCTGGTATTAAATAAAACGTCCTGCTAAATCCACCTTACACATACAGTCTCCAGGAACAGTATGACTTTGTGGTAAACACTAACATGAGTTGTAATCTCTCAACTAGGTGGTATATCTAATTCAAGACAGGAAGAAAAAAAAAAAAAAAAGTTTTGCTTTAAAAATCAACCGTAATATTCACTTATAAAAACAATTTAAGCCTTGTTTTGGTAACATTTTATGGTAATGACAATTTATTCCGCATTAGTAAAGCAAATGTACAATGTAGTATATGTAAACCATCGTTGACTGATTGACTGGTTTATACGTCAGGCATAAACACAGCTATGAATGTTTTATCAGTGCATTAATAAAATGTGGATATGTTTAAAATGGAAATTGGAAAGTTATTAATGCTTTATGAATTGCTAACTAAGTATCTTCCTATGTTTATTGGTGCAACAACTTCATCTTTATGACTGCTAATGAATTCTGTATGAATACAATCAACAATACTTCAAAGTCAACAGGTTGGATATTAACTAAAGAATCAATCACATCTGCTGTTTTTACATGGTAGGAATATAAATAAAAAATAATGGTTATAACTGATGAGTTACATTTTTTTTTACTGCTGCTTTACCATTGCATCACCAAACATTTTAAATGGCTTATTTTAAGAAATATATAATCACTAATGCTGTGTTAAAGGTGAGTTAAGTATTGCCTGATGCATTAGCAAAGCATCAATACAACATCCATCAATTATCTATTCCACTTATCCCTTTCTGGGTCACGGGGGCTGGAGCCTATCCCAGCTGACATTGGGCGAGAGGCGGGGTACAACCTGAACCGGTCGCCAGCCGATTGCAGGGCCACAGAGAGACAGACAACCATTCACTCTCACACTCACATCATATCTATGACCTGTTGACCTTATGGGCATGTTTTTGGTCTGTGGGAGGAAACTTAAGTGCCTGGAGAGAACCCACACATACACAGGAAGAGCATACAAACTCCACACAGAAAGGCCCTGACCAACCTGGGGATCAAACCCGCGACCTTATTGCTGTGGGACAAGTGCACTACCTGCTAAACCACGTGCCGCCCATCAATACAACATGTCTTTAAATTACTTAAATAAACCACATACTTATATTTAATAAGTTAAAAGTAGTCATTAAACTTAGTGGTAACTTAGAAGCTATTCAAATTTAAATTAGTAGTTATTTAAATGGTACTTGTAAATTCTGAAAATGTACTGTATCTCATATGCTATGAGATAGCTTGGGTGAGAAATTTGACAGATAAACTTGCTGATATTTGTTTTTGTTGCAGTGAGCCGTGGTTTGTATACCAGACAACATGTTAAGCTGTCGGTGTTGTTATCAGCTATTGCAGTTATTAGTTTTGATAACTGCAATAGCTTGGTGGTGACTTCTTTTGTCTGATGATTAGTTTAATCCTCCATCCTGGTCTTCAGTCTGGAGCTTAATGTCCTCATCAAATGCTTGTTTTGTTCTAATGTCACACTCAGACATGGAGGCTACATATGGTTGATAAGTACATTAAAAAGAAGATGCACTGATAAGCCCTGTCTCAATAAACAGGTTATTCTTAAGCTAATGCTAATGCCACACTGTCGAGGCAAACAAAAACATCATAGTTGCAACTGTCACATCAGAACACATTAATGGACACAGCGAAATGTCTGTGTATTTTTGTTTACTTAGCCCAGTGCTGCAGCATTTTAGCTGAGGATAGGCAATCAATATTTGAACATACAATAGTATATATATATAAAAAAAAGATGTTGTGTGACTTTTATCTCATTTAAAAACAATATTCTGTGCCTGGTTGCAATGGGTTACTAACCAGATGGTGGCTGTAGAACATCTACAGAAGTTGTTTGCTGAGCACATTGGGAGAAGAAAAAGAAAACACAATTGAAAAGTGACAACTGAGAAGCTGTCACTTCTCTTGATTTGAGAAATTATATACATTTATTTAAATTAAATTCAATTAGCCTTATTGGAAGGCTGGGAAACTGTATGTTAGCATTAGGCTAAACACAATGATGTTGAAACATCTTTTAGAAACTTTCAATCCATTCCCAACTAGAAAGCACTCGGAGAGTGCAGACCTCCGCCAAGCGCCACAGTTCCCCCTATTTGTCATTTGCACCATAAATCTTAGTCCCAAATTTATTTTGACTACTCTTTTAGATTCCTTGACCATGAAAACATACCATTGACAACTGAATTCATAATGATATCAACATTAGTTCAGCAGTTATTCACGAAAATCGCATTTTCCGTAATGGCGGTTTTCTTCTGGATCAGATCGCTTCCAAAACCTAATCATTTGTTCCTTATCCCAATCCAAGCATTCCCTGAAAATTTCATCAATTTCCATCCATAACTTTTTGAGTAATGTTGCTAACTCACTAACTAACAGACAGACAGACAAACAAACCCTCCCAAAAACATAACCTCCTTGACGGAGGTAATAATCGACAATGACTTTGAAAGAGTATGTTTAATGGAAATACACATCCCTAGTTTGAAAAAGTCCCTATGTTCAAAGCAAAAGGACGGATACATCAACACTGCAGGAGTAACTTAAAATGATCATCCTTGTGAGATATTGTAAACAGAAGTAGATGAGGATCCCTGGCAGCAGTAACCCAGATTACAGTTGTCAGAATATGTTAAAATTTTGCCTCCAAAGAAGATAAACAACCAGCTGCATGTCCTTTGGAACAGAAGAAGCATTTTTTACTATCTCAGGATACAGTCAATGTTAGTCTTGTGAAGTACATATTCTATAGATGGATATATATTTGCATATTTTAAGACAATATGGACACACACTCATAAAGAGGTAATAAGCAATTTGTGTGAATCAATCAATCTTTATATGTATAGCACCAATTCATAGCAAGTGTTTTCTCAAGGCACTTTGAAATAGAGCAGGTTAAAGCCATACTCTTTATTTTATAGATGCACATAAACATATACACATATACATATAAAATATGCATATACACATATATATACATTCAGGGATGTATGCATCCAGGCAAAGAAAAAGGGGCTAAAAATAAGAATTTATGATAGTGACAAACCCATGGAGACACAGACCATAACTCTGTCCTCATCATATTTGTCTCTGCTGAATATACATTTTTTCGAGGTTAGCCCCTTGAGATATCGTATCTCATTTTCAAGAGGGTCCTCATGTCTATATGGTTGTAAAGGTATTAATTATGGAGGTATAATCAAAAACAACCATGGATAGAGTGGTCACTCCTACATTAACATTAACATATATAAAGATTATTATTATTATTATTAAGATTATTATTATTAAACTGGAGAGGACTGGTGTTGATTAATGTAGCAGCATCTAGTTGAACTGCCATTAAAATGGGTTTTAAAATGGTCTAAAAATATGAATTTATGCTAAATTATGTTATCTCTGTTGATGGTTAATGTAAGATTGAGAATACCTCCAAACACTGAATAAAACTAAGCTGTGGCACCTATCAGTCTTCAAGCAATGAACTCAGTGAGGAAAAAAAGGTCAGATGGTTAGAAACTTAGCTGATATAGAATGTAAGGTGCTGTCACGGTTCGTTGTGCCTGGAAATTAATGGAGGAACAATGACAAGGCTACGAGTGATTCCAGAGAAGCGCAAGACAAGGCGAGAAAGGACCTTCAGAGAGGAATATTTATGTTATAGCTTTATGCTAATATTATGTGGCAAGCAATTACATCTATATTCAGGCCATGGAGCCTAACCATAATTGACAGTGACACAGAAGGCCCGGTGACGGGACAGTTTGATCAGACGGAAAATGTCATACTCTGGTCATGACTCCATGTACTATAGGCTCCATGTGTTGGCAAGTCTGGACAGAGATTATCAGGTCAGAAACCACTTAATTAATCATTGCAATTTCAAATTCATTAAAAGGTTGTTGCATTTTTCAAAATAAAATTCTAGACTTTTTATAATTATTCTCAAGCTCAAAGTAACACAATGCTATTTTTGCACTGTAAACGACTGCTCCTTTTTGGTTTTCAGTGGGACTCAGTGGGTTTCACTAACTTGACTGGTGATGTTACCAGGCAGGGAATATCAGAAGTTATTGAACACAGTTTAAAACTGGGTTTAAGTGAACAGTCTAAAGCTGATAAAGCACTCAATAAATGATCAAAATAAAGCTCTCATCATTCATCACAGGATGAATGAATTTAGCCAGGGCTATTTTTAGCAGTGCTAGCACCACCAGTCCTTGATTCCATGCTCGATTTAATGTCTGCCTCATTCAAAACACACTTTGAAATAAGTTTCCATGACCTGTAGCAAGTCCCCTGCACCACCTCATATGTTAAAAATCCTCTTGCTCTGTGGGAAGCTGGTGTTTGCTCGGCCTGCATGTCAGTGCAGCTGCAGTTAACACCAGAGCAGAGAGCTGGACAGTTTAAGCCATGGTTGGATAATGCTCATGATGAACTGCACCAAAACAGCTTGTTGTGGGCAGGGTTGAAACAGAGAGGTTTAGTAGCATGCCCCAATCCAATATCTGGGTGGATATTAGGTAAGCAACTACAGATAAGTGTTTTAGGGGCGTCTGGGCTTGGTGTAAACTCCCAAGTCAGAGCGAGGCAGTAGCCATGAAGTGGAGCTACAGTGGCTACTAAAGACAGGCACTTGTTTTATATGGTGTGTTAAGATAAGGGCCAATATTGATGAAAATAAATAAACAGTTCAACCATCTTGCATGACCTGTAGCAGCAATTTTTTGTTCAAATTTTACCACTTGCCATTGATCAACGCACATCTCTTGAAAATGCAGCGTTGATTTTGAATAAGGGCTGTATAGAATTTAAGAAAACTCTATCTGGTTTGAATAAAACACATTAAAATAATTTTCAACCATAAAATTCAAATATCAAATCAAAGACTTTTGAAGTTTTCGGCAACCCAGAGGAACCGTGCATCTGATGAAACTGAGTACTTTACCACTGTGGCATCCTGTAGAATTTACACAGTTTTGCTTGTTTGTCTGTTTATTTCAAGGCAACCTACCTTAAAATTCCCTGATTTTATTTTTTTCTTTCCACATTCTATCAGAGGAGCGACTTGTTTCTTAAGTGCGCCTGTCACACAGGGGTCTTTTTTAGACTGATGGTATAGGTCCTGCTGTTTATGTTAACCTATGCGGCTCAACCTGGTGAATTCAATGAATTTTCTGAGGGGGGGTTGTGTATTTGTGAAGGGGTTTTAGGAATGTGATGCTGAGAGTAAATCATGCAAATTACTAATGTTAATATGTTAATATTAATGTTCTTTTATGTTCTTCTATCTAAATTTGGGTCTTTGTTGTGTGTGTAAAAATGAAATAAGGCACCCTTTTTGGATAGTGTCCCCTTAGATGAATGTTATTTTAACTTAGAAATCAGAAAACTGCTTTCTCACAGCGTCAAAGACAGCAGACATTATATGGCCTAATTCATTACAGTCAGTGACGGGGGTTGAGAGAGAGATAGAGAGAGAGAGAGAGAGAGAGAGAGAGACATACATATAGAGAGAGATGGAGGAAAGAGAGAGATAGAGAAAGGGGGGAGTAATGGTGGGGTCTCATTAAAGCTCCTGGTTTAAGCCCAGCCCATTCTGAATATGTAAATGTCTCAGGCAGAGAGAAAAACACAGCAAGAGGGAGGCTAGAGAGGAAGAGAGAGGAGAGGAGAGAGAGAGAGAGAGGAAGAGGAGGGGAGAGCAGCATAAAAAAAAAGTGAGTGAGCGATCAAGGGAAAGAGAGAGCGAGGGAGTGAGGGAGAGAGAGCGAGCACTCTGAATTGTGAGTGGCTTACGACACTCAGTGAACAGAAGGTGCTTCTGCATGCGCTGTCAGTGTACTGCTCTGCTGCAAGGGATTGCGCGCTCCTTCGCTTCCCACATTTACCGCCCCTGCCTGCCTGCCTGCCTACCAGCACCAGCCATCAGCAGCCTCTTCCAGCTGGCTGAGGAAACACCCGAAGAGCACGGGAGTGAGCGAGCCACAGGGGATGCAAAAGGTCTTCTTATCCCGAGATGAGCCACTCAGATGACAAGGAATACTGTTACATGAGAAAACAGTGAACAGGGCTCACCTCTTTAAATCTTTTTTTTTTTTTTTTTCTCAGCGCCTCCGTCACTGAAATTATGATTACCAGCTTGAATGGATATAAACCCTACAAGTCAGTGATCGCCTCCACTGATGGACGATAAAATGTGTTGACGGATCTGCTGAAACTTAAGAAGGAAGGGGAGGAGAAAAAGAGCAAGCACGATTTTTGAAAGATTTTGCCTTGGTCCTTTTTTTTTCCTTTCACTGGTTGTCTCCTCTCCCCTCTGATCATTGCAGCAGAGGACTGCGGAGGAGCGAAAGAGACAGAGCTCATGCATGCAGACAGGGGAACTTGCACTTCCTACCATCTCGCTGAAAGCAACTTGGATTCCTTCTCTTTCTGGCTCTTTCACTTGAGGAGAACTAAGACATTGTAAGCCTGCCAAGGATCTGGTGTCCACTGAAAAGGGAGAAGGGAGGGGGGGAGAATTTGTACCACAGTGGGGTCTTTTTTAGATTCGCACATAATTAGTGTTGGGGCACAAAGCGAGACGCTGAATGGAGATTGTCAGCTTTTGGATAGGGGTGAGTAGGAAGCTTTTCAAATAAGATCGATCAATGAGGATACCTCCTCTGCTCTCCACCCAGTGCTTCAAATCTCACATAGAGAAAGAGAGGCTCTTTTTTTCCTCTTATTTTTCCAACAAGAGGCTGCAAAAACAGAGATCTAAGTACTGCCTAGCCCAAAAACCAGACGGTTAGATGAAAAATGCTAAATATGATGTGATAAATATGGTACGATAGGTGAAAATAACAATATCCAGAGTGGTTCAATGGACATTTTCTCAGTGGCATCCCTGGATATTAATGCTAATGGATTTCCTTCTAATTGGACTGTACTTAAAGTGGCCACTGAAGAAGCCCCCTGGGTTGATACTGTGTTTATTGGGCATTCTTATGAGAACGGTTCCCTTGGTGGAGGGGGTTTGTCCAAGGCTGTGCCGCTGCGACAGCAAGCTGCTGTACTGCGAGGGGCTCAACCTCACAGACATTCCCCGCAATCTGAGCAGCGCCATGGGCCTATCCATGAGAGAGAACAACTTGACTGAGCTGCGTGAGGGCCAACTGTCTGGTCTGTCACAGCTCACCTGGCTCTACCTAGACCACAACAACATTGACATTGTAGAGGAGGGGGCATTTGACAGGCTAAGACGGGTCAAGGAGTTAGACCTGAGCAGCAACAGGATTGAGAGTCTGCCAAATGGTACCTTTAGGCCCCTCCCAAACCTGCGTATCCTGGACCTCTCCTACAACAGGCTGCAGGCACTTGAGCCTGACCTATTCCACGGCCTTAGAAAGCTCACCAATTTGCATTTGCGCTACAATGCTCTCAAATTTGTGCCAGTGAGGATTTTTCAAGACTGCCGGAGCATGCAGTTTTTGGACTTGGGATACAACCAACTGCAGAGCCTGGCAAGAAACTCCTTTGCTGGCCTCTTCAAGTTGTCTGAGTTGCATCTTGAGCACAATGAGCTAGTGAAAGTCAACCTAGCCCACTTCCCTCGCCTCATCTCTTTACGTACTCTGTACATGCACAACAATCGAGCTACTATTGTTGTCAATACCCTGGACTGGACATGGCATTTTTTAGAGAAGATTGACCTTTCAGCAAATGAAATCGAGTACATTGAGCCACATGTTTTTGAGAGTTCACCCAACCTGAAGGTGCTGATGCTGGACTCCAATCGACTGACCTCTTTGGACCAGCGCATCCTGGATTCCTGGTCATCCCTGGACAGCATTACCCTGGCAGGGAATGACTGGGAGTGCAGTCGCAACGTGTGTGCCTTGGCCTCTTGGCTGAGTGCCTTCCGAGGCCAACGTGACAATTCTCTGCTGTGTTCAAGCCCCGACACTGCACAGGGCGAGGATGTTCTGGATGCTGTCTATGCTTTTCAGCTCTGTGAGGATCCCCCAATGGAGGTGACTACAGCAGGCCTGTACCCCTCCACAAGGGACCTGGCCCAAGGCGGATCTGTTTTCCTCGGCCCGTTTACCTCCAACCCTTACGATGGTGAGGGCAGTGAGGTGGTCACCAGCTCGTTCACCGTCACGGTGGGCCATGACGACTTGGAGAGCACCATGCAGATTCATAAGGTGGTGACTGGCACCATGGCACTCATCTTTTCCTTTCTCATCATAGTGCTCATGCTGTATGTGGCTTGGAAGTGCTTTCCAGCTGGGATAAGGCAACTGAGGCAGTGCTTCAGCAGCCAGCGCCGCAAGCAGAAGCAAAAGCAAAGCATGCAGCAGATGGCTACAATTTCAACGCCGGAGTACTATGTTGACTATAAGCCTAACCACATTGAGGGAGCACTGGTAATCATCAATGAATACGGCTCTTGCACTTGCCAACAACAACCTTCTCGGGAATGCGAGGTGTGACCCTGCTTTGTGAGTGCGTCTTTACCTGTGATTATCTGGATATACAGTAAATCCCTTTTTGGATACACTGGGGATTGGACAGATGGAATAAAGGGATCTTTTGGACCCTTTTTATGCAGCATCTCACTGTGACGTCAAAGGAGTGTGTGTGCTTTATGCCGCAGACTATGTTGCGGTGGATTTACTGCTATTCTACTGCTGATCTGAAGCCACGGGGGCATAATGGGCACCTGACTCTTGGACCTGTTGACGTTCTAAGAAAAAAAAAAGAGAGGAATACATTGGGGGCACTGAGGCTTTTCTCTCATGGGTGGATATTTGAGCTTTAATGTGTCTTTCTACTTCAGGACATTTAATTATTGTTTAAAACAAACTGGGGACACAAATAAACAAGAAAAAAAGGAAAAAAAAATCAAACCATTTGTATCATGGTACACACAATATTTGACAAGCATTTAAAATATAAAGAAACATGTTTGAGTTGGATTCAAATGTAAAAATAAAAGTCTGTGTAAAATATGTTCAAAGCGGAAGTGCAAGTGTGGAGAAAAAAAGATACAAGATAATCTATTTCTTTTGTAAACTATGAAAAAAAATGTTTAAATAAATGAATTGCTATTCACAGTAAAACTCATTTCTATGTGAGGAGAGGGTGAATGAATATAGACTTGGTCTATCTGTGGACTGGAGAGCCATGTCTCTGCAGTGTATCGAACCAAAAAAAAATAAAATGACGTACAAAAAAATTAAAGGGGGCAGAGGGATATCTGCATCTCATCTTCAGTGTAAAACTCATAGTCTGGATTTTATATCTGTTCTCTGTTTAAGCTTTCATATTTGTTGTTTTATCATTCACTGTGTTGGCTATTATCAGTGTAATTTCTTTTCCCCTTTCCATTGCTTATCTGGGAATAGATTCAACTGATCTATTACTTTTATCATTGGTTAGCATATTTTCATACTATTATACCAGTATCTGTGTACCATCCAAGTAAAGAAAGCAGAGTGTCAAAGATCTAAAGCTATGCCTCTCATTGCCTCTCAGTCTTTGGCTTTCACAGAGGAGATATAAGCCTCTTTTCACTGAAGCAAGCACACTAAGAGACAAACATTAAAATAATGCATACTTTGGCAAAAATACAGTTTCAGATTGTATCAGAACCATTGGAGAAATTACCCAGCAGCTTCAAGATCAGTTTGCACATCCGTTTTCCTTCACTGTGTTTTCATGTGATGTAATATGTTTGTTGAATACAAGGCCATTCTGAGGTGTATATATATCCTTCTTCCTCTGGTTTTCATTGTGTAAATTAGTGCACTGACAGATGTTGTGTTTCATGGGTCTTCTGACATGAACAGTATGTAGTGAGCGTGTGTATGTGTGTGTGTGTGTGTGTGTGCGTGTGTGTGTGTGCGTGTTGGGGGGCAGTGAGAGGGAGACGGAGCATCAATACGACTGCAGAAAGAGGGAACAGACTGCTCTCTAGTGTGCATATTCTCATACTGTGGCTGCATTCTTACCTATTGTGCACCATTATCTGCAAACTTCCACAGCAGGGGAATCATTCATATTCTGAGTTTGCAGAGGCTTTTACCGGGAAATGCATATATTTGCATATTTTTTTGTGTTATTTTGAGTTAAATTAAGATAATGTTTACAAAATGTAATTCAGCAGGAATAAAAAAAAACATGTTTTAAGGACTCACTGACAATCATCAGTTTCATTAGACTTAATTAGTTTCAGAGTTTCCGAAAGGCTGAGCTCTCCTGGTTCAGCAACATTTCAAGTTTCTGTGAACGAAGCGCAACAAAAAAATAAGAAAATGGTGAAATCTGGTCGGTAGGGAGAGAGAGGTCCTGAAAAAGGACGTGCATTTCAAGTAACTCAAGTCTTCAGAAAATGGCTTATACGGAAAGAACATTTTCATCAAGAAGAAAGAAAAGGAGTAACCTATAAGGGTCATTTGCCATCTGCCATTTATGTCTTCCTCGATTATCATTGCCACTGGTGAATTCTGATGTAAGAAATTACCTATTTCTCTAGATTTTACTAATTCAGAGAGTCTGTTTAATTTATCACTCAAATAATGTTCAGTAGAATAGATTGTTTCTTAAACTAATAAAAAAAAGTCAGCTACAGGCTGGAGCACTTCCAAACATGGAGTGGTGAAAAAATGATCCAAAAACACTGAAGTGAGTTGGCAATTTAGCACATTGAGTTCCCTTGACTCAAAGTCTATGGGCTTTTGAATGATTTCCCAGATAAATGTCCAAAAGGAGGTTCATGTTGAACACAAGCATAGGAGATTTTAAACATTTTTAGAAATGCCCTGATGGAATTTTTTGAGCATTACAGCATCTTATGGTTGCCAACACGTTTTAAACAAGGACCGTTTTTTCAGTTTTTTCAGGGAGATTAAACGTCTAAAGAAGAATGTCTTCGTAGAAGAGGCAAGAGCATGACATAGAAGCTTTGAAGTTCATTAGTGGCATTACGGAAGTCAGTCCACTTAGTTTTGGTTTCATGATAGCCTGATACTAACTTTTTTCCTTTTTGCCAATTAAGTTTATTGTTCAAAAACAATAAAGCAATGATTATTTGTAAAGTTTAGTGAGGAGAACAAATGCAAATGTTCAATGTATCCTTCCTTTGCCACAAGTTTAAGACAAAATCCAAGAACCTTTGGAAAACGCATAGGCCACTTTAAGGAACTGGAACAATATTAACTTTCAGTTTCTCCAACAGAATTACATCATTCCTACATCCATCTGATTTTTTCTCCTTTTGTCATTGACAGCTGTCAAATGTGGTATACCCACTGTCTTGAAGTAGTACTACTTCATAACTTGGCACCTCATTCATTTTCAAACTGAAAATATATGAAGGATAACCAAAAAGAAGCACAGCAGTACCTCAATCATGGTGTCAGATTATGTGTTAACAATGCTGTTAGACCGAAGCATATCATTAGTAGCTTGAAAATCACTATTGCTAGTTTATATTTTAGAATATAATCAATCAAGTTCTTATTGAATATAGCTTGGAAGGGTTGGTCTTTGGTTTGACCTTTACAATTACAACATAATAAAATTTTAAAGAAATCAGTTTCTTTTCTTGACAAAGCCTTTAGGATTACCCCCAGGAAAATTCAATCATTTTAATCATATTTATGAAATGAATCTCATAACATTGGTATTCAGTGTTTTGTATCTGGATGCTCTGGAATAAAAAAATTAAAAAAAAATCTCCTTTTTTAATGAAAGCGGCAGTTAACACACACTTGATGTTGCAATGTGATGCATATATGTGGCCAATCCAACATTAAATTGCAACAAAAAAAGTAAACTTTAAATAGGAAATATTGTGACTGTATTCAAGGTTCTTAAACACTTTAACATTTAATTTAAGACTTTTTTAAAGGTTTTAAGACCCCAGTTAAGAAAAAAATTTAATAATTTCTTGCAACATGCACTCCTAAGACTTTAGTGTCACATGAGTGAGGAAATGTGCAAAAATGAAAAACAAAAACATATTACTATAACCAGACAAAAAAAGTCTTAAAAAGATGGTCTTAGTGGTCTTAGTCAAAGTGCCCACAAAATCTAAGTCAAGGTAAAGTAAGACTTTCCAGACAGTCCGTTATTTCAAACCTTAAAGACTTTTAGGATCCATTGGAGTTTAATGAAGTTCCTTTTCTTGCTTGTCTAAGACGTTTGTCCTAACACATATCCAAGCCAAATAACAGCAAAAGATGCATTATTAAAATTAAACTTATTTGTCATGGGACATGTTTTGAAGTGATTATGGTTCAAAGTTGCCATGTTGGATTTATGATCCATTTCTTATTTATGGTATCAAGGGCGTCCCACTTTAAACCCCAACATAGCTGTTAATCATAACCTGCTGTATCATGTAAATGCAAATGACTGCAGTATACACAGCAGGGCATCATGAAGAGGACAGATTAATTTTACCTTCCACATCCCGTGCAGAGTTCACCCCCCTTCCTCTCCAGCCCTTCACAGCTCCTTAAACTTGCTACTGCTGGGTAAATTTGAAGTTGTTCAGCTTCATTTGTATAAATATTGGATGATGCCTGGCATGGAGGCAAGCACTGGCACCACTATTGATTTCATTTCACTCTTTTCTTGAACAAGCAACTGGGGCAAAAGGTGATCGAGAATGGCTCTGAATATTTTAACAGCCCTGAGTCCTGAGGGCTGACATTAAAGTACTTAGACTTATCTCTATCTCTTCTCACCTTCACCTTCTCCCTGGTTCTATCTGCCTCTCACTGAGGCCATAAAACACAGTAAATATAGAGAAAAACATCAATTCATCTAACTTGACAAAAGATCAAATCTGTGCTTGACCTAAGTCCAGGGTGATATTTCCCTGAGGGATCTTATGAGCTCTCAGACAGCATCCATTATAAATGCCTTGATTGATGACGCTTGGTAGAAATCAATACAGATGAGTGGTAACCAAAATGATCATAGTGATAACAAATGTATTCATGTGTTCTTCACATTCACAAGCATATGTGATGAATGAATGAGGATGAAACATGTTATTTAAATGTAAATTGATAATTGATTTAGAGGCTGATTAGTGTATGACAGGGTGATTCGGTTACTGTCTAATACATATCTGATCAGTGAGGTGTGATGTTCTTTGAAGAGAAGCTGTGCAGGGGAGCGTGACATTCATTCTGCAATTGCTGAGCTGCAGCTGTCAGCCAACCGGAGGATATACAGTGGTTGTGTGTGTGTACAATGTACATACTAATAGGTATAACACTATTGTTTAGCAGCTAATGTGTTCAAACACTGAGCATGTGGTGCATGGCTGCACATGCAGTTACATTATTGCATGTGTGTGGTTATAAATAAGCTGATATCATGGTATGGCTTGGACTGCATTGTTATGAAGGCCATGCTGAAATGAGAAGTCTCAAGAGGAAGATGGATATGAAAGCAGAGTTACTGACACAGAAACTAGAAGGTCAAGACAATGAAATGAGAAAATTCAGGGGGGATGTGGTGTCCATGAATTGGAGCATTCTGTACATGAGACACGGGTCAGAGCTAAAGGTCAGACACTAACAATGGAGGAACTCTGCAAGCTCAAACTATACAGGCAGCTGCAAGGAGGGATCAAAAGAAATGCAGTTTAGCTTTATTTTCAATTAGCATCTACCTTTGTCACAATGTGGGTCTCAACCAGTTTCAAATTTTGAAGCAACTTTAGATTCAGTGTTAGTTTTAAGACAATAATGTGCATTTGTTTTAGTCACATTTCAGCCGTTCTTGTCATCAAAAGTTTAAGTCTAGTTTTTGTCCATGGAAACTCAAATACAATTTAGTCACACTGTAGTCAAAAAACACTCCTACAATTTTAAACTTTTGGGAAAAAAACATTGGTCTCTTTTAAGTAGCTCAACTTGCCAAATTGTAAAAGTAAAATAACTGTATTTCACTTCGGTTGGCGCGGTATTGAAGGTTATATTTTATGCATAAAACAAAACAAAACAAAACAAACAACAATAAATAAATAAATAAATAATGGTTTTATTACAAAAAACAGATTTGTCCATGACTCAAGCAGCCTGTCATAGAGGATATGCCTCCTCCTTCATATGGGACAGTCTCCCTGACTGTGTTGTCTAGCCTGAAGTCAGCTCCAGTGGAAAGAGCTCATCTAGGCATGTATGTGCAGCCACAGTAAACATAAGAGCACAGCCAAAGGTACATACACTTATTGCAAGGGACATGGTCAGACAGAGCACAAAAGAGGTTCAAAATAAACCAGTCTGCTGTGAGCAGGGATGAAACAGAAGGGTTTATATGATGCCAAAATCTAATATCTGAGTGGGCTTTTGGCAAGAAACCTAAAAGAAAAAAATGTTCCGACGACATCTTGGACCACTGATAACTTGTTTAAAAGGAGTAAAATATGGGACTTTTACCATTAGTTTTAGATGGTAAAATTCTAGAATCATTTCAGTCATGTTATAGTACACAAAAATTCCTTGAATTTTAAACATAATCAAACATTTAATTATTTTAAAACGATGGTTCTAAAGTAGGTAGAAGGGTTGAAATGAAATGGTAGACCTGGACCCAACTGGCTTCTGATTGGCCTCCCCAAGTGCCAATACAAAAAGCTATAATCGGCTATTTTTCTCATAGAAGATAGGCTTGTGTTAAATTTGATGGCTATTGAGAGCTTTATTATTATTATTATTATTATTATTATTATTGTTATTATTATTATTATTTTGCTTCTCTAATGTCTTCTCTTTAAGTTTTCAAAGAAACGAGCCCATATGCATTAAATGATGCTATTCTGTTTTTGTTTTTGTTTTTCACTCTTTAAAGATAGGGTTAGGGTTTGAATAAAAATTAAGATGTGGCAGTATTTAGAGCAGATATAAAAAGTACATACACAAAGAATGAATTAATAATTTTAATTTCCAAGTTTACAATCCAATTACTTATTGAGAAATGAATCCTCACAATCTAATACACAAGTCCATATCAAAACCACTATCAGTACCTCAGTATATTCGGAAAGAAAATTAGACAACGCGTTTCTAACAGCGTTTCCAAATATATTTTATATACCTATCACGTATTTAAAGTGTCTGACAGCCTATTTCTAAAACTTTGTCTTGTGTCATGTTGACATAAAGTAATTGCACATTTTAGCAGACATTTTATCAGAATTGAGATTTCCATTGTCATATTTTACAACTTTAAATTCAAAGCTACTCAAACATAAAAGATAGAGAAATATAGTTTTTGTTCAGCACTAACCACAGAATACAAAATGCTATTTATCCCAGTTTGCCTGCATGTGCGGTCCCTTCGCTGGTGCTGCAGTGCATGTGTGAGTCAGTGACAAAACATCAATCTGCAGATCTTTGGGAAATAGCTTGCATCACATTCTGCAGTGTGAGGTGGGGGGGTTTGGGAGGGCCTTAGAGATGCAAACAAATCCTTAAAAAATAAATTAACCTGGCTTCCTGTGAGAGGTATCGATCGGGCAGCATTCTGCCATCTCATTGGGACCAGGACTGTGCTGCATAATAAACGCTTCACACCCCCTCATAACTGGACTGAGAGCTAAATCATGGGTGGCAGCATGCACTGCAGCAGGCTGTAAGGAGCTGGTGATGACTAATGACAATGAGTGGGTGGCTTTCTGCTGCTTCTTTTATAACAGGTGGGTCATCAGGATCAATATTCTAATCATTATTACCATTACTGTTGAATATAAAACCTCTGACACAACATTTTTGTCTCTTTGTAAAGTACCTTCTCTTCATCTTCCTGAATACTGCTGTTTTTACTGTAAAAAATATAATATCACTGCAAACAAATATATGATAAAATAACAGGCTGTATCTCTATCATGATGCTATTATAATCCTGTTACTACAATGGTTAACACAAAAAAAAAAAAAAAATGAATAACTCGACCACATGCTGCTATTAACATTGATATTACTGCACCAATTTAAAAATAAAATATTGATGTTGCACATTCGAACTTCATGTTGACATGTGCATGAAGTTATAAGGCTATAAACTGTGACATGCCTGGAGTTATGAATGAAAACAACTGCATTGGATTAAGTAGAAAAATTCCACCCTCGTGTACACCAACCTTTGTCACAAACATTACATTTCAACACTGGATTTAAAAGCTTCATTCACACTGCAGTTTCAAGCCATGATATAAACTCCCCTTTGGTGTTTTGCCTTCAATGTGAGCATTGTGGGATCAGAAAAGGGGAAAGTTTGACCCCTCATCGTTCTGTCTTTGAAAAAGTAGTAACAGAAGTTTAACATAGGTGAGAGGGGAGCATGCAAAGCCAACGGAGAGGCACAGCACTGTGTGCTTGTTAAACACATAATGCGCTTCACTGTGCTGCTCCCCAAAGCCTGAGTGAAATATGAATTGACACAAATATCACATCCTTGCAGGAAGAATATAAATGCCATGAGGTGCAATGGCAGCAGAGCTTTTTGAAAGTGCTTTAGTGTTAGCGCATTGTGAGAGGGGCCAAAAAAATACTAGAAATTATAGCCTATGTGTTGTTATGAATATGGACACTGCATTTCATTTGGCAAAAAAAAAAAAAAAATCAGGAATTAGCTAAATTTTAGAACTGTAAAACCAGTGGCAGTCTAGATCTTTACAGTCAGTGCATAAAATGCAATTGTGTCTGATAATAGAAACTACTGCTCTGATTTGGCTACAAAAATTACTGGTGTTTAAATAAATATGACACTGGTATAACATATTCAATGGAAATACCAGTACTTTGTAGCCAGAACTTTGCTTTGAATGTAACATGACTTCAAAATACTGAAAATCAATAAGCAACACATCAGAGGTACTTGATAATGCCAAAAAAACAAGGTATTCTTTTTTAAGGTGATACTGACATGACCAAAACAAGCAATCACACGATTTGTCAACAGCTGCATCACATCTGGAACATTTATCTAAATAAACAAACTAAACACATATACACTCTGAACTCCATGTTAAAGCTCCACGTCTCAAACATGAAATAGCTACTTATTAGCCTACATATCGGTAGTCTTTAAGCCATATAAAGCCTATAGGCTACTGATTAAGAGTTTGACCCTCTGTATTTATTGCATCATATCAGTAAGTTCTGAAGTTGCTGTACATTGAGTAAGATCTTAATGAGGATTGCTAAGTATGGCCCTAAAAAGTAGAAGTACCAACCGGATTCCTCCATTGTTTCTTTAATGTCAACTCAGAATATATTACCCAATTTAAAATGAGGTCTTGTTCGTAACTTATTCCCTAGTTTCATACTTGTTATCTAATTTGTGCACCCTATTCTGATGTTGGACTTAATACATTAAATACTAAGATTAACTTCCAAATTAAATGGAAGTCCTCTGGGTCTCTATAACCAGCAAAATTAAAGTCAACACAACTGGAGACATTTGCTTTATGAAATGTTAAACTAACAACACTTAAGTTTACACAGGGATACCAAAAGATATGAGCAAGATCTCACTTAAGATTGGGAAACATGTACTGAGTTACAAAGACTTAATTATGAATCATCCAGACATGACCAAGACCAGATATTTATGATATATTTCAGAGAATCAACCATTTTTGTTATTTGACTAACGTTGCTTCATGGGGGCCTTATTAAGCAAAGATAAGCAGAGCAAAATGGCATCATAATTAATGTACAGCTTCCAAATTTGCAATCAATGAAAGTTAATTAGGGCAGTGTTAAGGGAAAACTTTCAATTGATAGCCTACTAGCTCTAGGTAATGCATTTTGAGGCACTAAAAAGATCTTAATAATGACTTACACCCAGCTACTGGCTAAGCAGCTAGTAATGAGGAAATGTACTGAACTGTATGGACCCTGAACTATACAATTATAAAACAGTAATAAGAACGAATGCATAAACAAACAAACTAATGGTAGAGTAGAGGTTGTGGCCCTTGTAGCCAATATGTAACTACAAACTTGGAAACATTAACCAATATCAAGAAATGTTTGTAATACTATACACTATTAAGTATGTAAAATGCATTAATTAAGAAAAAGTTAATACTACACTGACATCTATAAAAAATGTTGATATTTGTTAATCATTTTTTAATACAACTACAAATGATTTAATATTACATTAGTAAAACATTGGTTAAGAAATACTGAGACATGAGTAAATACTTACCTCCTAATCTGTGAAAGTTTGTTATTATCCATGTGTTATTTATCAAAACAGTCACAAATGCCTTATTAATATGTTACAGTGGCATAAGTTAAGGGTACAGATTAGGGTTGAGGTAGGAATTAGGCTCAACTCATTATTAAAATAAACACAAATGACTGTGTTTATAAGTGAACTAAAATATTAGCATTTATGCTCAATAGATGACAGCCTAAGTATGCCCTTAAGCTTTTCAAACGCATCAATTCACCAGTTGAAGCTGTGTTTATAAATGATAATAATCAATTAACTATGCATAATAGGTGATAATAACAGCTCATGCTTTAATAACAAATTCTTATTGTAAAATAGATAAAATGCTTAATAACTATGTTCATAAATACTTAATAGATGATTAGTTATACTTTATAGATGTCAATAGGGAATTTACTAATGCTCTACAATTGCTTCAATAACATTTGATGGTTGCATTTGTTATGAAGCCTTAACCAATGTTGTGATTGAAATTCAAACTTGATTTATTGCCAAGCACTCAAATACTTACGATTTTAACCACATTACATTTAATGACGAAAGCTGTAACATCTTATGAACTACATATACTGTACAAGCTGGAGATGACCTGAAAGTGTAGCAACAGATGCACATCCTACTTTTACTTAATGTTCCAAGCTCTCCCTCTGCATGATATATTTTTCTGTCAAACTATAAAAGCTTTGACTTGACTTTGCAGCAAACTGTCAAAATAACAGTATAATTAAAGCAGACACAGGTCGAATAAGGCTCTATAATTACATTCACCACTCAGGCTAAATCTCCAGGCAACCTATATCTCTGTACGCCCACTGCTTCATTTGCATGGACTGTACTCAAGCAAAACTGAATTAATAATAATGGAGCCGGAGTCATTATTCTTACCTACATATGGTACTGTAGGTAGAGAAGCAGTGGCTGCTGAAGAGGGTGAAACTGTATTGAAAATGGGGTCAAGGCTGGCAGCTGCATATTCATTATTATAATCACATTGTCACTAACTATCATTATAATTATTATGGATCTTGTTTTACTTCAAAGTGATTTTTCTTTTTTGGTTACCTCTCTTGCTATCTGCTAGGTGGGATTAGCCCATGATAATCTTTTGTCTTCTATTTAACATAAAGCATTGAGGTCAATCGGTGCGATAATACACGGTAACAGCTGGGCCTGCATCTGGGCTCCATGTAACCGGTAGAAGAGCAGATGTGGGTCAGCACCTAATATTCAGAGTATTATGATGGCTGAGCTGAAAGGCTTTATCCAGGACTGAACTCAGGATTTCAAGTTCATTTGGAGTTTTTCATACCTGTGCAGACAGACGCTGCATCAGCTGCTACTCAAGAGAGGGGAAAACACAATCTGAGATCCTCAAGGCAAAGAATGTTACATCGCCAGTGTTGTTGCTTATAAATGTTTGGATGCTTTTCTCATTAAGTGGTTCTATTCCTGACGTGTCGATAGTCTTGCAATTGGTCATACTTGATGACATGCCTCAAGAAATGCATCCAACATGCACTTCTGCACCCACGCAAGAAAAAAAAAAAAACACAATCAATAAAAACACATGCTTGAGATTTCTACCACTAGATATGTGCTGTGGTGAATACACAGTTCAACAATGAATCACTTCACTGATGAAACAGTATCTATTCTTTATGTTGGTGTTGGGGTACTCCATTATCTCTGACAACACTATCTGTTTTAGAACAACTGAAAAATAACAGCCCATTAATGATAACAAATGGCTCAAATGGAGGGATCATTTACTGAAATGGGCACAGAAAATTACGGTGCAAGCATCAGAGGGAAACAGTGAAAATTAGTGTGACCAGATAGCAGTAACTCCCCATATAATAGTATCAAGCTGCTGTTTTAAAGCACTTGTTAGTTTGAGTCGACAAAGCTGGTCAGAGCATTAAAAAACAGCATTAAGAGACTCATTTTAGAAAAAAAATGCTAAATGTGCTAATCCAGTGAGCAGGTGGATGCAAAAGAGTGAGATTATGCAGTTTAAGAATAACAAAAACAAACAAAACATATTTGATTTTCATGAATAACATTACTCCCTTATAATAACCTTCTCAGAGGCTATCTTGAATTTAAATATCAGCCACATTACCATTCTGGGGACATCCTGGCCTTTCAACAAAACTATAAATTAAGCTGCCTTGAACGAACATTTAGATTCAGTGTACTAGGCGTAGGCACCGACAGCTCAGCGCAGACAAACACAAGGAAAATGAATAAAAATGCATAATGAGAACTGAATTCAAAGCTCTTTTTTCCTCTTCCTTGCTGACAACTGTGTCACGCTTTGCCCGGCAGACAGACATCAGCACAACTTATTCACCATTTATGTTTAATGAGTCATCAGGACAACTGAATCATGTTTCATTAATCTTTGTTGGATCACCTCAAATAAAAGTGAATCTTGAACAATACTTTGATGGAGTGTCCCATAGCTTTTGCAAGTAAGCCTTCAAGAAGTTACTTTTTTTGAATAGAAAAAAGTTAATGCAGATTAAAGGAAGTAAAAATAGACAGCATTTATCATTTCCCATTTATCTGATCAGTGTCAGGATGAGTAAATGCTTTTCTAGCTGCTATTCCTTGCCCCCTCTCTCTTCCCTATCTGTGAGGGCAGATTGGCATCTCTCCAGTAGCCAATGAAATCGGCCGCATAAATGGAATCGCCCCATTCTCCAAGTGTCAGCCCAGCAAAAGCAATGTGTTCAATGTTTACAAAAAAGCCGTGTTAGAATGCATCCCTGGTACGCCACGTACTTAAGATGCAATTTTTGGTAAACTGTCTTGTTGAAGACAGTCAATGCAAACAAGCGATTCCAGCAAAGAAGCTTTAAAGGAGAAAAACAAAAGGCAGACTTACCTGTCATATTAAAAGCCGGGCAGAGGACCAATGGATCCACAAAGAATGCAGAAAGAGAAGGAGAGGAGAGAGAACAAACAGCTTGTTATAACAAATACATTATTTCCTGACATATTCAGAACAGGACTCTTAAACACCCATATGGTAAACATTCACTCAGAGTTCTTTTGTAGACGGTTGAAGAGTGCAACAGATCGTAGAGGGATTAGGCGGCCTGGAGTACAATGCCATGTTTGCATCGCAGAGAGCAGACAACCTGCAGAGTCGCAGAAAAACTGTCAGTGCATTTAATGTCTAACTTGTGACAGTCATTTCCATCCACAGAGTAAAAAAGGGGGAAAGCAGAAAGAAGAGCCTTTATTGGAAGACTGTGCTGACAAAGAGCTGTAACAGAAAATAGCACCACTGGATTCCCATTCTGCCGAGCATTCAGTTGAACCTTACAGATCTATACGAGTTTACAGAACCCCCATGCCTCTGTGCTCTCTAACAATGTTGTACGGATGTTACAGCTCGATCACAGAGCTTTGCACAAACGGGAAGGGAAAAGTGCCAGTGGTTGACCATTTAGCACTGCAGCATGCCAAAGGACATTTTCTATTGGATTCCAGGCTATTTAATTTAAATGCTTTATGGACAGTTTCTCTCAGGTCTCTGCAGACATTCATGTAGAATGGAAACAGCCTACAGGTATGGATGTTTGTGCTGCTATCCATGCAAACACTATTATGCAGAGATAACCTCTCTCAGGTGCATTTATGTGCTTGGGTGTCAGCTAAATTTATGGAAAAAGGGGGGGTAAAGAAATGGGGTGCATTAAAAATCATCTCCATCGTCTGTTCCACAACAATTTGGGATCTTTAACTGTTTCCAACCAGTCCAACCAGTGGGTAGTGAGGACTCTATTGGACAAGAGAGTCCTCACAAATCAATTATGTGCACAGACTTTAAATTCTGAACTGTCGCAAACGAATCATCATTTCTGTATGTGTATAGGTTGCTTTGGGCTCTGAGTATTTCTTCCACCAACAGACAGTACCCATTACAGTCGAGTTCTGAGGCTAAGTAATAGCAGTCAGGCATTCAGACACTTTCTAATACCAAGCGGCAACAGAAAAATGCAAAAGAAGAAGCCAATGTCAAAGTTCCAAAAACTGCAGTTTCTTGAGTGCTGGCTTGAGCCTGGCTGCAGGAAACTCCAAAGTGACATGATTGTGTGGAGGGTACTGACAATTTTAAACAGCCTCAATAAACATATTTACAGCTTGATTCAACATCTTCAGCTTCAGTTCAAATATTTGTTACATATCTACAGGTTCTTACTGTATAGAAGTGAGTCAAATATATCATGCCCATTTTTATTTTGTTAAGGATTTTCTCAGTGAATGATTCCAAAGTGTGACACATTTCTTCGTAGTGCTGTTTGACATGTGCAGGGGAGGTGCTTAATTGAAGGAGAGATTAGATAATTCTGGGCTCAAGCTCACGGTATGAATCAGCCCCCACCCCCGTTCACAACTGAAACATCCGTGGATAGCTCTTAAGTCTGGATCCTCTGTTTATTTCATGCTTGTGCTTCTTTTTCACCAAATCAGAATTACAACTAGACCAAGCATCCCAGTTTTACAGACATTTTTCATATTTTATGTTACAAGTTACATGCAGCCAAAAGATCATCAGGAATAGTGTGAACAAGCTTACAAGTTTCACTGGCTGTGAATTTTGGGTCTGAACTTGGCTAAAGAGTTCAAGTTAAAAGCAACAGCATGGTGGATAGTTGAAAGTGTTGCCAGAGTGATCATTTTTTGGGGTGGACTGCAAGATAAAATGGGCTTTGGCACATGGAACAGGTTTTCAAGTCCATCACAAACTATATTATAATAGAGATATATGTTAGGAAAAGTTTTTCTAACAAATAATGTGACACACAGTCCCTAAGCACAATGTTCTGATCAGACAAAAATATGCATTATAAAGCTGACTTCGTTCTACAAAGGTATATTCAGAGCTTGACCTGTGTTTCACTGCTGTTCTCCAGCTGCACCCGACCACATATTCTATATCTACAGGTAAGAGATCCTTTACATGCTTGTGTGTGCTTGGTTGCTCTGAATGCACTGTCAGTTTGTGTTTGTGCAGCCAGGGATAAATAGAGGTAAGGATTATATATTGCCTCTGCACTGACCCCCCACCCCCCCAGAAAAAAAAAATAAAAAAAGATGGAGTCTTCACTGCTTAATTTGCTTTGCACAGCAGCGTCCTTCTATGAGGTATTAAATACAACATTTTTTGGGCCTTCTGGTGGGTACAAAAGATTATTAGCTGGAAACGATCACCGGTATCTATCACTGAAAGTTGATCAAACATTGCAGTAACTTTCAACGGGCCATGTGGTGACATTCTATTCATTCTAACTATTTTGTCCAGCTTCTGCTCTTAAGCTCAATCCAAAATGGCACACTCATGGAGTCACAGACTCAAGGCGCATTCACAGTAAGTGTATGAGCACAGAGTGAAAATTGCTGATAAACTTCTTTTAAGGTAGTTTATAATACATTTGAAAAGTTACTGTGTTTTTGTTGGTCGAATATTCAAATTATATCAGTACTTCTACTGTTTACTTTAAAAATGGCACTGAATTAAACACTTTGATAAAGACATTTGTACATCCATAATGAGCTTTTGTCCTCATTATTTAACCACATTTACAGTCACTGTGTGATGTCATTTAAATTTGACCATTATATACATATTTTCCACAATTCCAAGCCCTCATGGACTCACATACTCCTTCTTTAACCCCTGAAATCATTAAAGTCCCTAAGGAGCAGGTGCTTGGGCTTTAGGGTGTAGATTAGGATTGCACATTGGTATCAGTCATTATATCATACAGCACTGAGCTTCTTTTTAGCTGAAGGCTGGCATATAAACCATAAAGCCATGCACACCTCTTGTAAGAGAACAATGGCTCACTGCCGAAGTTACATCGTGCTGGAAGCTGTCAACTGGGGCACTCTGTAGAAATGGAGAAAACGCCACTTTCCTTGTTGGCTGTAAATTTACAATTCAAAATTTCTATTTTGAGATGGAAAGGTTTCATGATGTTGCTTGAACACAACACTAACAAATACAGTGAAATACAGGCTGTCTCAGTATGTGCGAACTTCAGAGGCACAGTACGTAAAATTCAGCGGCCAAGAGGCTCTTAAGTCAAAACAACCACCCATGAGTCCGGACGTAGTGGTCAAATCACCCCCACCTGTCTTCACTGTTTACTGTTCTTCAAATTGGGGACTCTAGTCAATAAAAATGTCACTCCATGAGTCCTGTATGGTAAACTGGAAAGCAGCTTTTCCAATTTGTGGGAAAACTTCACATAATGAGAGAGAAACACATTTAAAAAATTACTTCCAGGTTCACGCACATATTTCACGCTATAAGGGTGGGCTTCTCTAACCTGACACACCAGATGGACAGTTCCATATATCCGCCACGGAAATATTTCACTAGTCCATCTGGAGAAAAGCCCATAGAAAATGTTTTCAGAGGGCAGAACCTTCAAAAACAACTGCAGCTGGTGATTGGACGATCGCTCTGCCAGTCACAATCATCACAGACCAATCCATATCAAGCCACAGCATGACGTAGCAGCTAGACCCTGTTGTTAGCGTTAGCTTAAACTATGTTTTAGTCCTTAGACTTTCATCTTAAATTAAATTATACAACACAGATGTATCATTTACCACTTATATATGACATGAACCTCGTCAAGAGAATGAGAAGAGCATATATCGCCAGGTATCCCTGTGTAACCACAACTCCGGCTACCATAGACTAACCGGCATCGTCCACGGAGGATTTCTGCATCCTCTCCCGGTTTCCCAGCAGTGATCCCCGGTTGGGAGAAGAGCAAAAACATGATTTCCCATAAGAAAAGTTCTAAGCGACGTTCTTTGCTCCTCTGTTGAAGAAGAAATTGAGTCCATTTCTGATAAAACTGCAGATATTGCTGCATCCACGGAGGTAGGTGGATGTTTGCTGTGTCGTGAATACACCTCATAGAGAGACATTTTTGTCATTTAGAGTCATCAGTTCTAAAAGAGAACTAACACTTAAGGTGAAAGAAGAAGACAGCAACTCATATATATTTACAGGGTCAGAGGAGTGAGCTACAGGAGGAAGTTTGGGTGACTGAATGGTCAGCAGGCAAAGACTAAAGGTGGTCCGTTATAGGTAAACAGCACAAAATATGAACCAGACACAGAAACAGAACTGCATCAGATCAGGTTCTGCTTACATGTCCAGCAGCCTGTCACGCATTACTACGTGTTCTCATGGCAACAATGAACAAAGGATAGCCATTATCTGGCCTGTGTCATCTATAAAATTAAGATTTTCTCCGTCTTTAAAAACTTAAGGAAATATTTGAGGGACTGTTAGCTTTCTACAAAAATATACATGATGAAGAATCAATTAATTTAGGAAATAAAAAAAATGTCAAATTAGACATACTGGACATTTAAAATGTAAGTTAAAATATTAGCGGTGAGCAGTCACTTTCAAGGACATACACAGCGTTTAGCCCACACAGATATTTTCATCACAGTGACTTTACATGGAGTGTGACACCAAAACAGCTTGTGATTTACTAGTCAGGAGATATTTTAGGAATCTGTCCACAACATTAATCATCTGTGAATGTGTAAACTGCACGGTAATGTATCAAACACTGTGTCAGTTTATCCACATGAGATGTAATCAGTATCTCAATGTGTGCTATTTTAATATTGGCATATGACTACAAAATAATCTCATCAGCTTTTAATGCCGGCTTAGTGTCACAGTGTACTACTTTATTTATCAGCTTAGTTTCAATATTCACATAAATATGTTGTTATTTGTGCTTTTTTCGAATCCATGGCATTCATACATTTACAAGTTTAGAGTGATTCCTGCCCATTTACATATTGCTTTCTTATTTTCCTGTTTACTCTCCACATTCCTGGATTCTTGCCTTAGACGTTTGAATATCTCTGTGAAACAGGTTTAGAAAAACAAAAAAGCTAACGTGTTAAACCTTTACAAATCACAGCTCCCCTTTCTCTGCTGGTAAAAATGCTTACATATTTAATCACTGTTAAATTCACTGTTTAAATTCACGTCTGTTTTGGCATGGTTACCACTCATTGGATGGTATTTTAATACAGGAGAACGTGAAATAAACTTTGAATATATGGTTGAATGTCAACAATGGAATATGTTGGGGTATTTGCAGCCAGTATGTTATCGTTTTCCCCTTTTGGCTGTGTTGGATGGTGGAGTTCCCAGTGCAAAAGCCTCACTGGATTATGTTGGAAAATGAATCCAATAACTTTTGAAAATGATCCTAATGCATTGTGAGCCAAATACATTTACAATCAGATCACTGGAGCTAATGTTTTGTGACAGCAATATTGCTTTCAGTTAATGCATTACAAAATCCAATTGTCTCCATAAAGTATGATAATGGCAAATGGGAGTTATTCACGTTAAAGAGGGAAATAGGTGTGATTAAAAAGGAAACGTGTCTTAGTGATTTGTCCTCTCTTTTGTTCAAATACAATGCAAAGTTAGAGGTTGTCTGACGGAGTCGAAATAGTTTTCTGAACTGCAGGAGCGTGCAAAAAAACCCACACAGAACAGGTACAGTATATCAGGAGACGACACCGCCTGCAACTGTGTTAGGAGTTGACATTTTAAAAGAGTACAAAGAGAGGGCGAAGAGGGAACTGAGTAAGGAAATGAAAAACAGATAAAAATCAAACATAACGCCCCTCTGAACATTTCTGTATGTGAAAACAATAATACCAGACGTACAGGTGTGGGGGTATTCCACTCGCAACCTCTGAGGAGCTTATGAAAGCAATTTTAAAAGCAGGAAAGTGAAGTTAGATTAAGAAACAGAGGAAGACAGGGAAGTTATTGTGTTAAAATGAGAGGTAACTATTAAAAAATCATTCTTAGCAAAAAAAGAAAAAAAACAACATTATCTACATTTAGTCTTGGCTACCATTGTTTTGATAATACAGATAGTTAATTTGGGGATGAGTGGTTTAGCAGTTGAGCTAACATGGCATTGACAACGCTACATGATAGTGAGTCAAGCAAGCACCTTTAGGGCAGCCATAGGTGACATTTTAATATTAAGTGCATCACATAAAGAGATGCCTTGGGTCAAAGGCTCACTGGTCTTAGAGTCAGGTTTCATAAGCATAACAACTGTAAGAAAGACATTAATGTCAGGCACTGCTGTAACTCAAAATCAAAGTTAATAAAACCAAATCTTCTAGCTTGAAATGCTTATTGCAAGACTACTTCTGTGATAGTAGAAGATTTATATTCGCTAATGCTCTGCTGCATTAAACTATTACATCAATTCTAAGCTGAAAAAAAGTGACACAGTTTTTGGATATTGACAACTCAGACCTACTGAAGCAGTGAAGTGACAATTTGGAACAAATCCAGAGAATTATGTGTCTAAATGCTTGTTGTTTGTGTGTGAGACCTTGTTTTTTTAAAATAGGTTAGACTTTGCACTAGATTAAAAAAGGCTATACTTAAAGCCTATCCCCTGGGAGTGTGACAAATAAAGGGGTTTAGGATGTCTTTACACAGATCTGCCTCATGTGTTTTAACAATTCGGACCACCATAATCCATTAAGTGTCAACTTCAGCAGCATTAATTCAATCATTCTCATAATCAAAATGGTTGCTCTGAGCCCCTGCTCCGGGGCTTAGTGATGCTGTGCTGAGAATGAAAAGGCACATTAAAATGGGCTGGAGCATGCAATCCCCCAAAAAGGCATTTGCTGCGCTCTGCATGCACCAAGGACATGCAACAGTAAGGTCAGGATCACACATCGGCAGAATACTGAGTAAGACAGCCTCCTGGGCTGGGGTTCCTGGATCCAGCTCATCCTCCCCCTGTCCAACGGTAAAATGTCTGATCGCTCCTGATATGCTGTCCCTGAGGGCTTGCTGGAAACTTCCAACAGGCAGCACACAGTCTGGTGTACAGTATACACAGTATGCAAGTATGTGTGGCATGTTTGTATTTAAGATTTCACAGTATATTGTGGTGTGATTTTTATTTTTTTTTGCATGAATGTCTAAAACAGTAGCGTCAAAACTACAGCCATAGGCCAACTGTTGCCCACTGTTTATTTTCAGTAAGCCCTCAGAATATTCTCATAAGAAGTGAATTGTGAAATATATAGGGAAGCATGATACTTTTGTTATAGTACAACTATCAGCAGATAATATCTAAAAAAACTCAAACTTATTGGCATATGTTGGAAATTTCTGCCTATACTTTTGATCTTACAGTCTTATAAATCAGCATTACAGTGGTCATATTTTGCCTTAATTTATGTTCATATATTCGGTTTAAATGACTACTAGATTATGTTCACATCCTCAAATGTTTTACAAACCTGCCAGAGTTCACATACTCATTAACCCTGATGTACCTCTATTCTCTGTCTGTGACACTCTGTTAGGGACTCCTGTCACTTTAAGGCCCCCTTCCCCACATGGGCTAAGAGCTCTGATTGGTTGGTCAGTCTACTCATGTTTTCAACAACTCCACAGTCTTCCTACAGTTTGTGCTCTCCGGTAGCCAGATGACTTAAACTATTGATGCAACAGTAGTAAGTTGTCACAATGGTGGGTCTATCAAGAGAGCAGGGGGAATCGGCCATTTCAGGCAGCAAATAATGCTGTTAACAAGACAAGAGGGAGAGCACCAAGTGCCGTGAATGTTGTTTTCCTGAGCAAAGAATCACTCCATCACATGGGGAAGACTTGTAAAACAAACAAAAAGGCTTATAAAATGCATAAAACATAATTTAAAATCTTAATGTTTGTTTCAATTTTTGAGAATAAGCTCCATAAAAAGAGGCTAATTCCTATACTTTTTTTGTTGATAGCCCTTGAGAGAGTACATTAGGCTCGGTTTTACTACTGTTAAAATACATTTTTAATATAATTTGGGTGTTAAAACAATACTTTTAGTCATTTCTTTAAACAGATAATTGCTGAAATAAATTTGGATAACAGCAAAAAAGACAGCATAAGTGATAAACACACTGACAAGTAAAGTATAAATTACATCTATATTCATAAAACCTTGATGCAAGACTTATAAATTACAGCAACAAAGTATTACAAAATACACTTTTGTTGTAGTGCTTTCTGTTCTGTTCCAATTTGGCAATTTGCTCCTGTTTAGTATCTGGGGATGAGCTCCAGTTCACTCCTCTTTCTGTCCTCACCTTGACTAGGCTGGATCCAATGGAACAACAACTAAACAGGACCCTTTGAAATCTGATCGGCTGACTCCAAAACCTTTAAATTGATTGGTTGGTTGCTTTGTCAAGCCACTAGAGTCAACGCTCAGCATTTCTGTATTGGGATTGTATGTGGTTAATTTCAATAGAAAATACTGTACATTACCCACAGTGATTTTGATCAGCTTTGCTAGGAAGGGGCTTGCACATAGATCAGGCTGTATATTGCTGCAGATGGAGCCGAGAGCTCTGAATAATTTACAGAATCAGCGTTAAGGTGATTGTTAACTGTAAAACTGTACTGAACACACTGAAAACATGTTATATTCATGCTAACAAGCCCCCTTTTTTGTACAAGCTATGCAGTGTGCTAAAGTAGTGTCAAAACAATTGGGCTTACTGGCAGCAAAGTCAAGCATTGTGAATGTGTTCAGCACAGCATATAATAGCCCCAACACTGTTTAGAATGTGATCTCAGCCAAAATGCATTTAAAGAGCTGGCTGTATTTGCAGTGATGTGCTGCCTCACTGTCAAAATTCTTTCCTTACAGGGACAGAGCTGTTTAAAATTACAGTGGCTAATGTATTTACTATTGACATGAACCTCATATAGTCTCACTTCAAAAATAATACTGAAATATCCATTTAATGCAAAGGTAATGCATGATGTGTTTTAGTCTTAAGCCTTTTAAATCACTGAGCATACATTAACCTACATTGGTTTGGTTTTAGTAATTTTGATACCCTAGCTGGGAGCTACACTTGACTGGCCTTTCATACTTATGTTGCCCTGTGTTAAAAAAAAGGCTTGGACCCCCCAGGTCTCCATTCTTCTTTTTGTTCTCTTTTATACTACCCTCTTTCACCAATTCCAATAAATAACACAAAAGTACATGTGATACTTTTCATGTTTTGTACTGCCTTTCAAGTAACCTGCACAGGCAGAGGCCCTGAGAGCATCCTTACACTGTTGCGAGGCAACACCAATAGTGAGTCGCAGTCCACTACTCTGCCTGTTACATTAGTTAATGTCACTGTAATTGAAGGGGGGGGGGGGGACTCTTCAGTCACGAAGCTGCAAATGCCATTTATTGTGATTTACTCCAACACTGAAGTGGAAAACCTTAAACTTCACTCTACTTGTTCAACCGAATAAAAGCCCCACCTCAGTTTCTCGTGTGATTAGGAAGAAAAGAAAAGAAAAGAAAAAAAAACCAAAAAAAACTGTGGTGACGGGGGCCAATTCATCTGAACATTGTTGAGCACTTTTCAACTTGGGGCGCTCAGGGCATTTTTCAAAAACATGCAAGGTGCGCTCAGTGGATAAAAGCAAGGTGCCCTGGGTGCATAAGCAGCATACAAAATCCCTCAGATCCAGTGAAAACAATAACAAAAGGCTGCTTTCGCTGCCAAAAAGGCGTCCAGCATGATCAAATGCTTCTGTCTTCTCTCTGCCGTCTCTAATTTAAGTCAGTCTCTGAATATTTAGCTCAAGCTAGACATTAAAACAAAGGCTGTTCTCTTAAGTTTCCATTCATTTCAGTCCTTTAATACTCCCTGTTATGAGCGCAGATGTAACTAAATGTCAAACTGACTCTGCCTAAATCTATCTGTACATTATTCAGAATAGCAAGTTCTACTATGCGCCTTCTAAAACCTTGAAATGAGAGCAGGGTATATAAATCACCTTTTTTTTTATTTTTCATTTTATTTGTGGAATTTTGTTTGCATGTACCCTCCAGGCGAGTAATGTTTCCTCCCCCATTGAAAGCATTTGGGACTGGAGTGTGGGAGTGGGAATGAGAGTTGTTGTTTTAAAGCTGGCACTAATGAAACCCCTGGGTGTGCGACAACAAAGGGAGGATGTCTGATGAGAAGCTATGTGGTCCAGTTTGTGCTTTGTTTGGCTGTGCATTTTTGTATGATTGTATGGGGAAGCATGACTGAGGCAGAAGGACTGTTGGTTTAAAGGAAAAAAAAATCACTATCATTTCTTGTTGATGTTTTTAAAGTATACTTGACTCTTTTTTTTAACAAGTTTACATAAATCCAAGATATCCCAAGAAAATACATATTTTCAAGTTTCTTCTCTTAAAATCTGCAAGGAAAATGAACTTTGGTTTGCTCATAAGCCCCTTTGTTTCAGCCCTGCACAGAACAGGTTGTGTGATTGTAAATCCTCATGAGCTATGCTATCAAGAAAAAGACATGGCATAAGTTTATCAGCACTGTGTTCTAATGTTTACTGTGGGCTGACAAACATGCCTAGACACGCTCACATTTACTGAAAGGTGGAGCAAGCCAAAGAGAGAGGGAGGCCTGAAGCACCATTTTTATTTGCTTTATTACCACCATTATGTTGATGTAGGTAAGACAAAGTAGTAATTAGTACCAACATGGTGGGCGGTGAGAGCTGGCATGGAGGGAGGTGGCTCTTGAACACCATAGTTCACTGAACAGCCTCTTTGAGGTGTTGTGGGGGCTAATTGGGTGAAACATGGAGGTCTCCTGAAGGAGACAGGAGGTCTCCACCTGATGACCCAAGTAATGCTCTGTCTCTTGCTGCTCATCAGTCTATGTAGTGGAGTTGGAGGGCCAGTAAGAGGCCATGTGGCAGAGTAGATAACATCAGCATTACCACGAACTAGAGCTTGCATGTTTGGAGCCTGGGTCAGTTGAAGGTGGTAATCCTGTGGCAGCGAAGGGTCATGCAGTTAATTAGACAACTCATCAGAAAGGTATATAGATGGTAGCGGGGTTAGGGGCCTCCTCACTGAGCACTCCTTTTATTAGGGGACATGTAACCTTGTGTATCTTTCAAATACCTCAAAGAGTATATTATGCTGACATGAGAGCTTTCAGATATGTCTGGAGTTGTTATGTGATTATCTTCCATCTTTGGTCATCTGAAAACACCTTGTCTGAAACCTTACAAATATTGTTTTTTGTTTGACAGAAGATACCAGATGAACACTGCATGATATGTTATGGCATCAGATATCCACCAACAGCTCACCAATAATAAAAAAAAAACAAATAAGACAACCAAATATATTTGGAACAATGGACAATAAAATAATGTATTGATTTATTGATTTACTGGGCCTAAGATACCGAAAGATGGGTAGGGGTCCCTGAGTATTTTTGGTAGAAAATCATAACTGAGTCTGAAGATGAAACAAACCTGTCTTTCACTTATTATACTAAAGTCGTTTGCTTAAATACAGTCAATATTAATTAAAACCAGGTGGACAATAAATGCTTCATCCTCTCATAATGCAATGATTATGTAAATTTGACTATATAAACCATTTGCTGGTTCGTACTATTCATCATCCATGCATGAATTCTTCTGAACAAGGAACATAATAACATGGATTCAATCCAATCAACACACACTATCGACTAGAGGAGAATTATTACAAGACCTGTAATGTGTTAGTGTGACCTTATTCTATCTCACCCCTTTTCGTAATACTATTTCCTTTGGAAAAAAGGTCCGAGCTTAGCAGAGAATAACCCATTTTAAATCAGCCCTTCAAGTCATGAATATTCACACTTCACAATTCTTAGAATGGACAATTTCATAAGATCTATCCATGAAGAAAAAAGCCAGGAAATCACTCAATATCTCCCTTTGCTATTTAAACTAATGCCTCTCTTCAGCTAAAGCTTGAGTGCATGTATGCTATATTATTTACTATTGTTCTATCCATCCCAGGATTAAGCAAAAGGATATCTCTCATTTTGGTCTGCATTCTCTTATTGAGAAGAAAAAAACATTTAACATCTGAACAGCCTAAAAATAACTTCTAACACAGTGTCCAAATACACCTCCTCCAATCAACCCATAAAATTAGCTTGATCACTTTTACTCCATCAACAATAGTGTTGATATCTGGTTTTTAATGCCATGCTTAAATTGAATCGCCTAAAGTAGTCCTCTTTCAAATTTTGCAAAAGAGAGAGCAACTCTGCACTTGTCCTTGAATATTAATTTGGATTATAGAAAACATGAAACATTACTTTCCTTCATGTGATCTTTAGTCCATAGTCCTGATCCAGTATTTATTTGTGAATTCATTTAAGACCAATTGTGGACAAAATCATTTTGATTTCACAGGTTGACGATTTATAAACTGGTTTTGACTTCATGGGGACAGTCATTTATGTACAGTTTAATCCAAGGGTTTAAGCTTTGTTCTTGTATTTATTTATTTATTTAATTTTCACATTGCTGCAGAAGATTTTTGGATACACTGAAATTTTCTGCAGTTCTCTTGAAAACCCTCTGCTTTTGAAAGGCTCTTTTGAAGCAGTACGGCTACTTAGATTTTGGAGGGTGTTTTTTTTTAAGGCGGCCTTGGGTATAAATTGTTCAATAAGTTTCAATAATCCCGCCTAAAAGCAGTCGATTAGTGTACCCTCTGCAATCATCTTAATGATTTTTTTCCTACCGCTCTTGTTGTAATATAAATCATGGTTTGATGTTTGTTGTGTATGCATAGCCTCAAACTTCCACACAGTAGAAAAGGCATAGTAAAATAAGTTTATGATTCAGAATACTCATTACCCTGGAGTTCAACAGAAATATTGTTTTGTAGTAAACAAAATTGGTGTACACTATTTGACTGCTGATAGAGCAAAGTTAGGTCATAGGTTTGATTATCAATTATGCCTGGCATGGACACATTTTTAAGGTCTGACTACTCTCAGAGGTCGATCTACAGACAGCAGCATAATCTGCATTGTTTTGTGCTCTTTTAATTATATTTTTGTAGTGTACTTTAAAACTATGTGTCAAGTTAAACAGACATTTTCATGTGCATCATATTACCAGCACCTTTATAAAGGCTATGAAAGCAAATATATTTGGCAGGAAACCTTATAAAGTTTTCATATCTAACCAAAAGTGCTCTGAAAGCACAAACCTCCACCAAGGCATTTTCAACATTGTCTGATGAGTTACTGTAAAAAAAAAAAAAATGTCACAAAAATACCATTTTGGACTTCTTGAGTTATTGGTGGAAATGTGAAAAATTGCCTTATCTTCCAATGTTTACAAATACATAAAAACATTATTGGACCTGCATCCGGATTCCGATTACCACCATCAAAATATAATCACTTCTACCTTGTGCCATGACTTACATTCACTGAAAATTTCATCAAGATCCATTCATAACTTTTTGAGTTATCCTGCTCACAATATAACAACAAACAAACAAACAATGGTTAATATAACCCCCTTGGCAGAGGTAATAACAAAATTTCAAACAAAAAATGGGCAAATTGTATCAATTTAGTTTATGTTAATGTAAATTTCAAAATAGATATATTTATAAAAAAAATAGATGTGAGGCCTAAAGTTTAGTACATAAAAAGGTAATTGTAAGAACTACTTACAGCAATATGCTTCCAGACCCTGAGATACTGTTTTGGAAACATTTCAAATATACTATCATTATACTTTGATTCCATATTCAGCTATACCTCTTGCTGTATAGTGATATGTTCTAACAAAACTTTGAATATATGCATTACATACCAGATATCATTTTATGAAGCTAAGTCTTGTAGCAGAGCTTCACAGGCTAATGCAGCACTCACCTGTTTGAGCCTGTTTGATAGTCACTCTCAACCAAATGAGCTTTGACAATCAGAGAGAGAAGTCATGAATGCCTCTTTGTGTAGCTTTTCATTTAAAAAGCACCTTATAAGGATATTAATGCATTCTAATGAATAATATATCAAAACAAGTATTAGCGAGGCCTCAGTATGCTTTACTATCACTGCTTGTAAACTGAGGAGCACCTCATTTTAATACTATCTTCTCTTGTTTATCTGTGAAATTCAAGGTGTCTCGGCTCATTTGACAGTCACTAACATTTGTGCTAAGACTAATATAATTAGGCTACTTCCTTTTGCATTTAAGGCTCCAAAACCCACGACTTCTAACTTAATTATTGACTAAAATACATTGTAGCTTATTGACAATGAAGGCGGTGAGGAACGTCAAATTATATTTGCAAGAGATTGGTGTTATTAATGGATTTGTGCAAAATTTTTTTTGCAAACTAGATTATGTGGAGCTAAGAAAAGATAAATCATTACCTCTTGGCTAAAACGACATTGGAATATGATGATTGGTCCATAATATCTAGCTCTAACCTTTAACTTTTTAAGTTTAAGTATAGATATATACAGCAGTTAAGATGTAAACCTGCTCCTTAATGCAACATCTTTTTAGTTTGCTTGCTATGTGTTTTTCTTAAGAGCACATAATACTCAATATAAAAACAAGAGCACAGGTAAGGGTTGTAATAACAATGATAATAATAATAATAATAATAATAATAATAATAAAAATAATAATAATAATAATTGAACATAAATGTTTCTTATTCTTTTAACTATGTGATCTATTTCTAAACCTCTGACTTCATTTATTTGTACTTTTTTTTTTTTCATAAAACATTTTCTATCCAATTGCAGGCAAATTAGACTCCAAATTTAACTGTCCAACTGTAACCTTGACATGTGATGGAAGCAACAATAAAGAGTGTGAGCGAGTCAAAGGTTTGGAGGACAGAGATTCAACAATGCCAAAATCCAAGACAACCAGATGGTCCCCGGAACAAGCATCGCCTCGAGCGAGCTACCTCCCCCCCTTTCGCAGTTTACTGTACATTCAAGCATGGACCCACACCAAACGCCTCCCTTCTCCTGCTGGGAAATGTATTTAAGAATGACTCTAAAGGCATCTAAAGTGCATTTATGTACAACCACATATATATGCTGCCTGTAGTGATTGCTTTTCAAATGAGTCTTTATATAACTGTCTGGTTTCTGGAGCAAGAGATGCAGCTGCATTTTTACACCCTTTGGATGCATAAAGATGCACTCTGAGACGCCCTTTCAGGTCAAATCATTTTGATTTTATCCTGCTTTTCATGTGAATTTATGCATTCTTGATCCTATTAAGAACATGCCCGCTTTTCCTGCACCCTTTTGAGTAAAAGGTGATGGGAGTGAGGATGGAAGATTCATCTAAATAGCCTGAACAAATGGTTTTACTTCCTTGGATGAAGCAGAAGCACAAAGTAATCAGTGAGCAACCTCTCCTGCCCCTCTTTCACAGGCCCACGCAGCAACACATCCCACACGCGCAGATATACTGAGAGGAGAAGATGGGCTTGTTATTGGCCGCAGTGTAGGAGACTCATCAATCAATCATGAATTAATGGTTAGGGCCATCTCATTGAAACACATGAGGCCCCTGCAGTCGCACAACCACAGAGACAGAGCGAACCTCCTCCCGGCCTGGTGGACACACATGACTCAAAATCAAATCACAAAAGCCATTTCATTAAACCAAGCTGTAATTCAATAGCTGTAATCATTTAGTAAATGATTGCTGAAAAAATGGCTCCCTCAGACACTGTTGCTACGCCAGAAATCCTTTAATTCTACCACAGGCTTCAGCTTAAAAAGGACAAACAAGAGGCACATCTGGACATTAAAACATGACAACAAAAGCACCTTATGATCACCAAAATGAGCTTACACTTGTTTTTGTCTTTTAGGGACCATTGTAAGCAACAACATTATGGTTTATTTTTGTTGTCAACCAAACAAGAAAACAACCCTAAGACCATGTAGTAAATCTCTTTTAATGGAGAATGCTGGCATGCATGTTCTGCTCCATAAGGGTCTCTGCAGGGGGGAAGTGAGGACTGATCTGCTCTCCAGCCATTGTTGTTAGAGAGGCCATTGAGCCTCTTGATCCCTGGGTAATCTCCAGCTATCTGTCTGAGTTATCACCTCGCCTGATTTAGGTCACCCTGGCTGCTTTTGGATTTTTAGGCTGTCCACCTTCCCCCCAACAAAGCTCACAGACGCAGAATCCCACTTTCACTGAGACAAACAGGAGATAAACAGGATGCCTGAGTGCATGGAGAGCATATACATAATACATCTCTATCCGGTAACAAAAAAAGAGTTGGTGAGGGAGGGGTCACCGATGACGACCAAGGAAGTCAAACTATACATATTTTAATAACCTGCTGTAGCTATTTTTTTAGGCCACTAAAGTAAGTTATGTAAGCTGTAAAAATAGATAGGTACCTGAGCATCCTTTCCTTTGCATTGTCCATGTTAGTAAAATTTCTCTGATCAGTTATTGCTGCAAGTTTAAGTCTTATTGATAAATGATTTAAAGGTGAAGGATGCAGGCTGAAAAAAAAAATCACATTTTTATTCTATTAAATTATGAAAATTAATAAACTCACTTGCAATTGTTCCTCATGTTTCCCACATAACCACCACGGAGAGAGCTTTCTGTTTCTATGCCCCATTCTTATGAGCTCATTTCCTCCAGATATTAAAGTGGAGAGCTGTCTGGCAGGTTTAAAACGTTTACTTCAGACCCACACTTTTAATATAGTTTTTAATTTGGTTTGATTCAAAGCACTAGTTATCTGTTTTATTTCTAGTTTTATTCAAGACCTGTCTTTTGTTAAAATGAGCAATACAAGTCATTTCATATTTCATTAACACTTTATCATACTTATTTAATTTTCAATTCATGTTATTGTGTAATTATCCACTTTATTGTACTTTGCAATTATATTAATGCATTTTTCCAGTATGGTTTAGCTGTTCAGTCAGGTTCAGGTTTAGGTTACTGTACTTGTACCCGTGGGCAAACTTCTTTTGCAGCCAGAGAGATAGAGACATCCATCATACCACACAAATTACAAAACAGATATAACACAGAGCAGCATAAAGGGGTTATTTTTTAAAATAAACATACCTCAATTAAAACCCAACTCAAAGACCACAGAAAAAGAGAACGAAATTTATCAACTCATATAATCATTTAAAAAAGAAATCATGACTATAAAGGGTAAAAACGAAGTAAGACTTGAATAAATAAAATAAAATAAATAAATAAATAAGTGCAAATATCACTACAGCTTGTTCAACTCAGTTACAGCAGCTGGAACAAAGCTGTTTTTGTATTGTTCTGTTCAACGCCTTGGGACTAAAACCTCTGTCCAGAGAGAAGAAGCTAAAAGTGACTGTGCAGAGGGAGGGAGATGTTATTTAAAACAGAGTTAGCTACTCCCGTCAGCTGTTTCTTGTACAGGGCAGCTGGGTAAAACTGTGGCTTGCCAATCAGACGACTCGACCACTTAACAGTTTGATCCAAGGAATTTTTGTCTCATAATTGTACTTTTATTCATTATTCTATTGTTTAGTTCTCTCTGCTCTTTTAATCTATGCTAGTAAATAAAGCTGAGATGAGAATTACTCCATTCATTTTAATGTTAAAATTTCAATTAGCAGATGATTTTGTCCAAAGCAATACACATAATTAAGGCAACACAAGTAAGAATCCAGATTGAGGGAGCAACAATAGTAAGTGCAACAAGTCTGATTGGACACAAGTGGTGCCATGTAATGCTCAAGGAAGTGCCTTTTTTTTCTAACCATTGACAGAAAACCTTGTCAAGGCACCCCGATACCATCACCACCATCTTAGTCATCATCATCATCATGTCCTCAAGTCAATAACATACACATCATGTGCAGCATCAATATATTCAGTGCTGAGTTGTTGACGGATGGGTCTAAAAACTTCTGACTTGTTCGACCACTGAGGACTACAGAGGAGAGTCAAGCTAAGTCAATAAGTGTTCCCTGAACAGTTCAGTCTTCAACTTTCTCTTAAAGTAGATATGGAGTCTGTGGATCCAAAGTTTAACATTCAAATAAATCAAAACAAAAATCATCCCATGGTTTGTGCTTGTTTGTCGCACCAAAGCAGAGGTGCTGTCATTGGTCAGCATCTGACTTCTACTCACATTAGCATCTCCCTGCCGTCAGTGTGATGGGAAGTAAGGACACAGCATCTCCCATGACAGTCCAATTTTACAATTAAGAAACTTTCAGACACATCTATGCTCAAGTCAAAAGTGATGTCAACCATTTCCCTTACACTGTTTTTATGATCTGTGGGACAGTCATTTTTTCCGAGGATGTGATAGCTGTCTCTGTTGTTAGCCTCCAGAATGTCCCGCTTTCGTTTGAGAAAATCTCTTAGCTCAGATTTTGAACTTTAATGGGTTACTTAAGCTGAGAGAGTACTTCAACTAGAACTCCAGAAAAGCAATGGCTCCATCCGCTAATTGAATATCTGATGTCAAAGCGTCAGTGAATCCACTGCATTTTTCAAGTGTCAGTGAAAGCAGCATACGAGACTTGTGCTGCTGCTTTCAGACTGAAAAAACGAATAATTATAGGAAGAAAAAGTCAGAGAATGCTAACATTAAAAAAAAAAAAATAGACGGGCTTATTATTATATTTTAGTTGAAAATGTACTTTTCCACATTTAAATTCTCTATTTTTATAATGCCTAAAAAGTATCATGTAAGACTGCAATCACCGACTTTTTCCCCTTTTGTTCACATAATTTGTCCTTTTCGTTCTCAGCCCCACTGCCTATTTTTGATTAAGCGTGAATGAGTATGTAAAAGCAGAGCCTGCCAGAGGAAGAGGAGAGCCGGTGTCCAAAATAGTTTTAAATATCACAAGCAAATGCACATATAACTTGTACAATTCTGTTATTGATTTTGTTTTGAGCTTGACAATCCAACTGACAAAGAAAATCTAAATTGTTTAACAGCCCAAATCCTTCACTTTTAGAGGCACAAATATGGATTTGTATAATTAACTTCCATTTGATACCTTTTGAAACAAGTTAGTTATAATTTCAACTGAGTTTAATTTGTACATTTTATATCTTTACAAAATAGCAACAAAACTATGTGTCTAACTATGCTCTGTGCTCTGAGGAAAACAGAAAAGTTATAATGACAATGAGTCTAACAGAAGAAAAATGTTTTTAATTAACACTAAAATATGTAACAAATAACCAAAAGAAACAAACTGATGTAAGACTTATTTTGAAGTATTCTGCTTCACTATGTCACGTATGTCCTTCGACTAAAAAAATAAGCATCATCTTTGCTCTTTTTCTTTTAATCCCCTCACAGTAGCGTGCTGAGCCTCATTTTCGGATCAGACTACAGCTCAGTGTTACTCACCCAACAACCCCCAACCCCACCCTGAGCTACATGGCTCTCGTGCTCCATATCATCTCCTTAAAGCCAACACTTCTCCGCTCTGTGACTAACAGTCGGCTCCCCGGCCACGAGGAAGACTAATATCCTGTCTTCCTTTGCTGTAATGAAAAAATGTGCAGCGGCGAAGAAGAAATGGAAAAGTCCCGATAAAGGACTGGTCTGGCTCTGTTTCCAGACCCTTTTCTTTGCCATTTAATTTCAACTGAAGTTTATATCGATACGATCTGCGGCTGAAGCAAATTATTTGGTTCTTATTTTGGATGCGAGAGAGGTCAGTGGGCCACTTCTCTGATGCCCATTTGTGATGCAGGGTGGATTACATCATGCAGTGCTCCTCTTAATGTTCTGGTGAGGATGATTTAAAGTGCCTTCAGGCTATAAGTCTATTTCAGAACACATTGTATGATCACTAACTATGAGTTTCATTTTTTGTTATTAAGGGTTTTGTTTTTGTTGGCTAATCTGTTATGAGGAAATAAAGGAAAATGCATTAGTTTGAAGAAAAAAAAAAGAAGAAAAACTTCTCTTATATATATGTGTTATGCATTTATTTCTTTAATTAATGTTTGCACGTTATGTTATGCGTGTTAATGGTGGAATTTAGTGGTGGGGGGCACTTCCAGTGGCTGGAAGGGGAAAATTGAAACAGCTCTGTCTGTATGTTAGCTAGGGAAGGGCATTGATAAGATTTTATCAATACCAATGCTATTAACGATCCTGCTAATCGATCCAATTCTTTAACGATTCCCTTATTGATTCCTGCAGATTTTCCGTGTGGGCAGATGTTGCCCTGTAGATTTTCAGTGGCAACAATGTCAAACACATGTCACAGCATATATAACTGCTTCTGCAATTTGCTGGTGTTTCCACTCACTTAAGGTTGTGCAATAGGAGCCTTTTGTAAAAAAAAACAAAAAAAATAAGCCACAATTCTGACCGCTTCTGAACCCTGTCAATGGAAGGATAGATAAAGGAATTGATTAGCAAAAAGACTCATGATATTGATACGCTGATGGAGCTGTTAATGATTCTCAACTGGAATTGGTTTTCGATTCCCATCCCTAATGTTAGCTAGACCTTAATATGACTACAATGACATTGTTTAAAAACCTAGTCCAGTCTGCAAGGAAAAAACTATCCCTTTTACGAATGTAGTTGATGACCCCTGTTAAATATCATCCCATTACATCAACAGTTATAATAGTGTCTTGGTTAGAAAAAAAAGATGAATTTATAGAGAGTGTACAAATAATATTTTTACTGATGCCTTTAAACAACATACTTCCTCTTCTATGTGATTATATTTTGTTACTGGGGTGAATGTTGACATTTTGTACCTTTAAATGAAAATAAGTTGACTCATCACACACCAGCTTTTTGCTCTTCTTACATGATACTGCAATACATACTTAACATACTCAGTATTTTTAGCACATTAAAAAAAATATATAAATATACACTGTTTACTTTCACTTGAATACATTCACAGGGTGCTATTTTTGCTTGTACATGAGTAAAATTACTAAAAACTAATTTTAATCTTACTTGAGTGCAATATTAGTATACTCTTTCCACTCCTGAAAGCATATTAGAAAATATTTTTGGAACAAAGAAAAAAAAAAAAAAATCATTCAGAACTGCACCAAATATTTGAAAAGTGATATTAGGCCCTCTAAATGTCTGTCCTCAAGCTATATAGTGTGTGTGCACCATGCCTGACTTGAGAACAAAACCAGCAATAGTTTAGGGACAGTGAGAGTAAATCATCCGTTCACAAACTGGGGAATTTCTGACCTATGGGTCAGCTGCAGTCTGTCGCCCCGGGCTTTATTCCAAAAGCTACCAATCAGGGTAAATTCTCATGATCTTGACCCCGGCGTATGTCACAGTGGATGGCTTGAAAACAGCGTGCTCACTGCAGCATTCCAATATATCATACATCATTTGCCATTATGCAGTCAACATCCACGTCTCTGTGCAACACTGGACCATTGTTTGAGGAAAATGTGCGGCATCGGTCACTGTTAAAGGAACGATTCATCATCGAGGCCATGAGTGCTCTTGACAGTGCTCCCCACAGAAACAAGGGTCTATGTAGTGCCCTTCTTTGAGGCACAGCAGACAGCGTGGACATACTCATGTTTTCACTCTACAATCCAGAGAAGAGTTCATTTAGTGCCAGCTTTATCTCCTCTTACCACTCTTAATGGAAATGGAGGCCATGAAATTCCATCCTCTGCAATCTCGGCTTCACATGTATTTTCTCACCATGAATGTGAGCTCATTTTTTTTTTCTACATATGTCTGAATAAAACACTCATGTACTACAGCGTGTGGCCTATACGGCTCTGACACCATATATACCTGCTGTCCTGCTGTTTGAAGCAGCTGCTCTATTAGGCTGTCATTATAGAGGATAATGACACACTCCAGCTGACAAACAGGATGTTCTCGTTAACATTGTCGCCTCACAACATCTGGCCCAAGACCTCTCACCGCTGAATTAGCATGATTTCACATTAAAAAGGTTATGCTTCCAAGCATGGCAAGCCTACTGACATAGCTTTACGTTGCCTAAATGACTGTGTTAGTGATATAAAGAGAAAAGGTTCTGCTATGATCCTAAGAAAATTGGTCAAAACATGAGTTTGTGGGTTTCACCTGCTCATAAAACCCAGCAAACAAAATCCATGCATCTCTCTCTAGCTCAGGGAAGGCAAAGAAATAGAGCACTGACCAAAACAATTTCTGTCATGTATACCCCCATCAAACTTTTATAGGCTTACTCTTTGCAAAAGGTAACAGGTCTTGACAGTAGCACACACACACAGGACCTCCAGGACCTGCAGGAAAAGGGCAATGAGAAGCCAGAGGAGTATTTGTTGCTGCAGATGCTGCAAGTTAAAAAGAGAAACCTGCAGCTGTTAGTCTAGGTAAGCAGGTTTAAGGAGGTGAAGAAATGCAAAAATAAAAATTGAAGAAAAACACACTCACAGCCACCACTCTCTTATCTAAAAAAAAAAAAAAAAAGTCTGCATATGTGCAAAGACAATAATGTATGTATGAAGTGAGCTTCTAGCCATGACAGTGCAGGTCTCTTCATTACGGATCAAGTGGATGGGTCACAATGTTATTGTTGGCTACAGCTAACTTTTTGCATGAACAAACAGGTATTGATAATGCAGCTTGTACAACAGATTTTACAGTAAATCACCACAAATCTTTGTCTAAAAACAAGAAAGACTTTAATTGCAAAATTATTTATCCAATTCAAATCCATGTTTGCATATTCTACATATTTTTAATGTTAATGAAGTCAACCTGAAAGAACCTGAACTGAGGGCAAGCTTCTGTGTGTGTAATGTTAAAATGCATTATGCATAAGAAATGCCATTGTGATGCCTGCTTAACCTTTACAATATCATCATTCATTTTAAGCAAAATAGAAAAAGAAAAACATTTTTTGTGGTTTTGGATTAAGAAAAGGACTAAGCCTTGCTTTCCCATAAACCTGCATTTGATTGAATTTCTATGAGATGCAAAATGATGGTCTTCCTATCAATGCTACCCAGAAATTAATATTCAGGGAATAATATTATGAAAGGGAAGAGGTAATATCTCAGAGAATAGGTCTGAATGAGTGAGAGGAAGGCTACAAGAGCCTCTGACCTGATCCCCACAGATCCACGACTGTTCCTCTAATGGCATGACCTGCTACTGCACAAAAAAAAAGCTCTGTCTGTGTATCTAGAGCTGGTTGGAGGGGTTAAGAAAGAGCGTTCTGTGGCTCCTTAAAATGGATAATTATACATGTGAACAAAGCCTACTGACGGTATTTATGTGCAACTATTAAATGAGCTCAAGAGGGTCTGTGAGTCACAGCATTGGAGCAGTGGTGCTAATGGAGATAAAAGGAATTGAAAAAAGAGAAAGGAAAACAAATAATAAATAAAAGCCTATGCAACCTTTGCCAACATCACATCCAGACATTAATACTGACGTGGATTTCCTTACAAATAAGAACAATTCAGGGTGTGTACTAAAACAAAGTGAAAAAAATGACAATAACAAATGATAATTGTTGTATCACCATCCTTTGAGGATCACTGTGCAGACAACATGGATCCTGAGACAGATGGAGGCCCATCTGAGCAAACCCACAATCCAAAAGGGCCATCAATCAAAGTCTCTGTGTTTTCTCAGGGACGGGCTGTGATGTTAGCTCTAGCATCTTCCTGTCTGTCACCAAAAAAACATCTCACGACGTCTAAAAGCACACTTACACATACGAGAAACCAGTCTTTGAGGGGATGACGGACAACAAATTAAACACAACACTCAAGCTTCATGCTCACCCTTGTCTTGAATTACACCAAAATGGTTCCTTCTCTAGCTTTTACATCTTGAAAGACCCAACCATTAAGCACCCGCAGGCTTTTGCGATCCAACTTGTCAGCCACTGTTGGGAGTTGTAGTTGGTGTTCAAGTTTCAAGCCTTGCTGCCTTAGGGGGGGTTGGGGGTTTGGCGGAGCTCTCTAGTTGACTAATTAAAGTCTAAACAAGTGCATAAATAAATGCAGATGGGGACTGCAATTCATGGGCACTTTGGCTGTAAATGGAAGGCTGGACTTTGAGTCAAGCGGGTTCAACTTCTGCAGTCAGAGAAGGGGGCAGGCAGAAACTGAAGAAATGAGTGCAAGCATTTGTGTGCTCCTGAGATGAAGAAAACAACAAAAAAGAGAAAGAGAGAAGGGGGGGAATTGAGACAGATGCAGAGGGAGCGGATGGAAAAGTAGCATCCAGCGACTCGTAGTGATGATTTGCACAGCCAAATTTAGCCCAGGCTGTATGCTATCTTAAATCTGAGGCACAAAAACATGGCCTCTCTTTTCTAAAAGCAGAGTCAACATCCTGCAAACACATTGTTGTTTGGTAATGTTCCCTACTGTTCTAATTTTTGAGGCTTCTGTGAGACCCATGCTTCCTTTTAATCATGAAACATGTTACATAACAAGTCATTTGCATCTGCATTGAAAAAAGCTATCTAAATTACAATAGCATATATCTGAGAGTAATGGCACCATACTGTACAAAGCTGAATGCTGCAAGAAAATGATTATCTGAAGCCATATTTTTTCTCTCTCTTGCAAAACATGAAATGAGAAGACTGGAAGCATTTTTATGTCTTTCTGGTTATTATGACGCTACAGTTAGCAGCTGAATAGCATTATGATGAAGTCCAAAATGAATGAAGAGCAGCACAAACACAGATTAAAGACATACCCCTCACTCAATCCCATTAGCTTTAGTCATACATCACCAGATACGTTAAGACAAGTATGTATATATTGCGATTAAATGATTAAATGACTATTTCTTAACGTGGCATGTGGCCTTGTGGCGTTTCTGAATCAACTCAGTTAATTTGTCCCCACTTGCTTTAGCAGAAACATCTCAAAACATATTAAAACCTCAAAGAAGTCAGAAAGCAGATATTCAAATGAAAGTGGCCTGTCCATCTGTTAATTACTATCTTCTCCTGATGGGACACAATCCCTGAGGCAGCGGTTTGTCCAGACCACATGTGGCTAATATTAAAGGAATATGTTTAGGCATGTCTCTGCAGCCACAGCAAACATTAGAGCATAGATCCAGGAACCTGAAGCCACACCCACTTCTTGAAAGTATGATGGTCAGACACCGCCAAAGAGGTTTTAAACTAGGGTTGAATGATATTGAGGAGAAAAAAAAAACAAAAAACAACATTGCAGTATTTTTTTTCTTGTGATATATATATATATATATATATATATATATATATATATATATATATAATCCAATGTTTAGGAAACTTTCAAGAAATGCTTTGTCTTTTTACATACAACTTCATTAAGATCTGTATTTCTTTTATTTTAATAAACTCCCCTAGTTCCTGTACTTTGTAGTTGTCAGCCAATGATTGTGATGAACACACATCAACATAAACTAAATTTGTGGCTTGCCATACAATTCCTTAAAATGTATGTAAATAATATTTCTGAAAATGAGCCACGACCCTGACAAGTAAATTCTCCATGAGCAGCCTCATTTTAAAATTTCTCATAGTTCATTTCTTGTGCTGCGTAGTGTCAATGTTGAAGCAGTCAAGAGTGTTTTTGAGGATGAACAGCATCCCAATATCTTTATGTTGGGGTATTCATTTAAAGCACATATAATGAGTATTTTTATAATCATGATCAAAATTAGGCAAAAAAAAAATAAATAAATAAAATAAACATCAGATGGACATATTTTGAGCCATGACTGACTTTACACTGCATGGCCTGCGATGGGACTATTCCATATAAACACACTGCACTTGCGATGTATACAATATATTGTTCATGCCTTGTTTATACTAAACCAGTCTGTTGAGAGCAGGGCTGAAACAGAGGGTTAATGAGCTTACCAAAATGAAATATCTTAGTGAATTAGTTGGCAAGAAACTTTAAAGGTATGCTCTGTGGACATCTGGGTTCAAAAAGTTTATTGAAAATAAGTAAAAGGAGGGATGTTTAAATGGTGAAAACCTTATTAGAGTTTGAAACAGGCAGCTGGTTGTAGAAAGATAATTTTAATGCATACCAAATCATAAGTCCCATCATTGTAACCACTGGCTCAGAAACATCACTAATGATTCTGAGGATGAATTTAGTCTGATGAAGCAGATTTTTTTTTTAAGTTCATTGAGTTCTTTCTCCTTTTACAACTTGGTTGGCTGGTTTTGCTGTTTCCATGCTCCCTGTAACTCTCACTGGACTCTTCTGGTGATTTACTTTGATTAAATTGTTGCTGTTTGCCCATCTGTTGGAGATGGATTAAAGCTTTGAAAATTAACATAACAGTTTAGGAGTAAAAAATTGTGTAACTGTCCATAGGTGTAAAATTAAAATATTTCGAGGGCTCAGGAGAGTGACAGCAGCTTACACAACAAGGATGCACAAAAATGCATGGCATTAAAATCAGATCCTTTTGTAATTACCTCATATTTACTATCTGGTTAAAATTACTTTTAATCAATTCAGGGAAAAGTATAGGGGTTAGCACTGTTGCCTTACAGAAAGAGGGCTCAAATATCAGTTTGCAGGTCTGTCCAATGCATGTGCGGGTTCTCTCTAGGCTCTACAGCTTCCTCCCACAGCAGAAACATGCTTGTTGGGCTGATTGGTGACTCTCAGTTGTCCATATGTTTAAGTGTGAGGGTGTCTAGTTGTTTGTTTATACTATATATCAGCCCTGTGACTGGCTGGCTTTCCAGTGACAGTTGATATATGCTTTTACCTCCATATTGCTGTACAGGACAAGACGCATAGATTATGGACTGTTTACTAATGTTATCAGTCCAGGTCAGCAATCCTGGTCATATAAATGGTTACTGCCATGCTGCAATAGTGGCCTAAAGCCCGGGTGTAGACAAAGCCTCTTGTATTCCCTGTTTAGGTAGAAAAATGCCAATTCTGTCTCACCAGATAGCTTTCACTCATAAAATGGTCTTCTGGCCAGTAAGGAACACCTCCCTCTGCTTTGCACTACAGAGAAGGCAGAAGTCTCAGTTGCAAGAGGTTAATTTATTAATTTTTAATGACTGACTGTTCTGTTTTCATCAGATGAACCTTCTGATGTGATGACATGCCCATATTTTTATTTCTATAAACCCCTATGTGAGTTAGGAAGCCCAGATAGGTGCAACTGGGGGATTAATACAGACAGATGCTCCACTGTCTTTGTGTAACAAATACAGTCATGTCATGAGATTTTTCTCATACTGACATAGATTTTTGAGTTGGCTTGATTTGAATATTAATTACTTTAATAATATTAATGCTCCAAAACACTGAAAGAAAGTGGCAGCCTTAGTGATTCTGATACCATATTTAAATAACATAAATAAGCTGTTGTAAGTGTTTTACTCACTCAAGTTTTAAGTTTATTTACCCTCAAAAAAAAAAAAAAAAAATCTCATACAGAAACAGAATCTCAAAAAACTGTCTATATTGCTGTACATTGTTGTCTAAGTAGTGATGCAAGGGGAAGGATTTTCCAATACTGAGATATTTTAAAATCACTAAATTGTCATTCTAGCAAAGACTTTGCTGTTTTAAGTGATAAACAAAAAATCAGGTGATGTGTAAGGATCCAAAATGTCCAAATCTTGTAGTTTACATAAACATCTCAATTTTTCTGTTGTTTCATGGGATGAAAACCAGTCATTATGAGGAGCTGAAATTTAAAATGCCTGTCATGTAGCTCCAGATAGTGGTCAATGCTAGCTAACTCTTTCTGACCTTTAAAACCTAAACCTGGTCATGCAACTCAAGCTATCAATAGTACCCCACGACTCACTTTTGAGTTATAGTGGATCAAATAAGGTTAAGAGCAAAGTTTTTCTATCATTTTAGACTCATCTCTGAGGGGCACACGTTTTGACACCAGCTCATACCTGATGCCTGTGTTATAATGAGCTCATTAAATTATATGGGGCCTTGTTTCCAACAAGAGCCACTAACCAGCCTCTGCAACACCTACAAGTCCATAAACTTTTATAGGTTCCCACCCATTGCACCCCCCGGCCATTAATTGTCAGGGTGGGCGGCATGTTTCATTACTAAGCGCAATCTCACCTTGTTCAAAAGTAAATAGACCAAGAATGTAAAACATGTCTGATGACTTAAACCCTGAGTTAAGTGAAAGCAAAAAGGAGATTGATTTGTATGTAGCTACACTTAAATAATCCAATACCACTTGATTTCTCATAAACAAACACACATTTCCATACATTTAACATTTCACGATCATTAAGTTTATAGCACTCTCTGAAAATTAACACAATTAAAATATATTAACTGTTTTTTATTCCAAAGGATGTTTGTGCTGGTATGCTGAGAACGTCCTGTTATGTATGGATGGAACAAACAGCAGTGCTTGGTAAAAAGCAGAAGAAGAAGAAAATCAATGCAATTCTATAGGGTCTACTGCACATGTGTTGAGCGACCTTAAATCAATGGCCATGAGCACCTTCTACATGTTGCACAATGTTTGATTATTAAGGTCCTTGAAGACTTAGGTACTCATTTACAGTATGAACACACATGCAGGTTCCAGCCATCGATCACGACAGAGTAACTGCATTACAAACCACATCTATATGCTTTATCTCCTTTCTGTGGGGAAATTAAACCTTTTTAACTGTCTTGGAAGTGATTAATATGATTGGAGACTCACAAATGATGAGTTTATTTGTCTAGAGAGGTGCTTCTCTTTGAGATAAAACAGACAAAAAAATAACTCTTATGATGTTGGCAAGAGTGTCTCTGATTGGACTTGACAAATGCCAGTCATGATGTGATGATCAGGGTGTGTGAAATCATTGATTTGGGCTTTTATCAAGAAAAACAAAGCAGACAAGAGGATGCCTTTGTTTCTGCTTTAGAGGTTTCGGTTTTATTTTGAATTTGTTTCTTGCGAGTCTTTCATATTCCATGTCAGTGCAATACTTCATTACACTAGTTAACTAAAAGGGCCCCGGTATGCACCATTATTACTATGACTATCACCCTATTACTGGCTTGCACAAGGATGCTGTACATATTTTCATAAAGTCAAATTTTAAGACTTTTGAAAGACATTTTCAAATCAAAATCAAGTATTAAATATGTACTAATTTGTACTAATTTCATACTGTTTACTAGGGCTGTGAATCTTTCAATATGTTAAATTTGATTGCATTTCCATTCTGGGGGTCACATATTGATTTAAAATAAAACTTTCAGTACAAACTGATCTATGACACATTCCCTGTTTGTTTTAAACAGTTGATTATTTCCAGATCTACTTCTTCCTGCAGTTTACTTGAGAGTACATTATATAACACAACAATAATAGGAATGAGTTCAAGATATAGAGCTCACGTATTTGTAGTATTTGTGTGTTTATTTCCTAGAATATGGTATATATTCTTACACCGTAAAAAATAGCCTCTCAACATGTGTTACTGTACCTTTTTGAGTCTGTGTATGTCTATTTTGATCTAATAATGCCTACAAAAATGTGACTGACAACTATATTACCATTAGAATATGTATTCCATGAGGAATTTGATTAAAAATAGTATACATTTCATCAGTTCAATTCAAACTTTTTGGACTGTGTTGGGGCGCTTTTATGGATGTTTACTGCTTTTTTTTTCTATTTGACTGGTTGGATTTTTAATTGACTTTGGAAATTCTGGCCTTGCAACATCCCTTCACTCAACAGTTCAATAAAACTGCTCAAAACCCAGTCTTTTTTTTTTTTTTTTTTAAGTCAGGTGCTTTGTTTTTAGTTTTCCTTTTAGCTCTTAAATTGTGAAATGCAGGTTAATCAGGTCCAACAGCTACAAAAAAAAAGAACTAGATGTTCTGTTTGAATTCAGATCATACTTGCAACTATTCTAGTTGTCCAACTAAATTTATGTATTTTCAGTCCACACAGAAGGCCTGTCCATCACTATTTTTTTGTTGGAATCCATGCCAAAAAATGAAAAATGAAAATATTCAGAGCATTTTCTGTCTTGAAGTGACTAATTAAAAGAATTATGCAGCCTTGGTTGAGATACGCACTCTGAGCGCCTGCTAGTTAGTCTCTTAATTCATTTTTAGGTTTGTTACTGGAATTTGTGCCGCATTGGAATATTTATTGCAAGTGCCATATCTTTGTCCTTCTTTTGCAGGCCGTCATTAGCATGCACTGACTGGAATACAGAATCATACTTGTTTACATTTCAGTCCCGCAGGACAGGAATGACTTGGGTATGTGGCATGAATACATCATTCACTTCTGTCTCTGATAGTGATTTATGGCCTGCAGCCTTTGGTGGCTGACAAAAGACAGACAGCTCACTGACCTGCTCCCAAGAAGCCTGCAGCACACAGCTCCAACACAACACATACAGCGCCAGACCTTCAGATTTACATGCAGACAGTCCTGGTTTTGCCAGGCAACATGTTGGATTTTGAGACTCCATCATGTGTGAAACCAAATTTGAGAAATAAGTTGTGACAAACTGTCATAAACATAAGTCTTAAGTATGCAGCGATACTACATGTGTGTCTGAAGTGCAAGGGAATGTCATGGTTTATTTACTCTGTAGTACAAGAGAGATTTTGCATTTGGAGTTTGTTTATGCTCCTCTCACTGGTGTGAAGTGGATGGGCTGCCACTGAGAAAAAAAGGACAGCCTTCATACTTCAGTGCATCAGTGAGAACTGTAAGACTTGGTTTAAGACATGATGATAGCTTTGTGTTTGTTTGCTTACGCTGCCAGGTCACTGAGAAGTAAAGTCAGATTCTGTCTAGGGAAGGGACGATTACAGGTTTTGAGCACGATTATGTTCATAGAAATATTCTCAGTTTGAAACTGAACCAACTTTGTTTGAAACAGTTTGGAAACTTTATTTCAGTTGATTATTTTCCCCTGATGCCGATTACAAATCCTGATTCAACACCTTTACAACAAGGTACAACATGTAAGGATCCTGTATTTGTGGAATGAGAAACACAGATAAAGTGTGGGTAGGGCCCCCCAAAAAATATGCCAAAAGTGGCTGACACCAAATAATGCCTCCACTCTGCAAAGGAGAACACCAGCTTCCAGTTGCAGGAGATTTTGGCACAATATTTCTACCCACATGTTGCTCTATCTGTGTTGCTCAGTCCACGACTGCACCATCCTCAGACGCTAATCCTCGTTGTAAAAGTGACTAATCAGAATTTCCAACAATCTGAAATATAATATCAGTTGGTATTTATTAAAGCAGAGAAATAACCAAACTCTTTTGAGGAGAAAAGTATTTATTGATTTTCAATATTTTAGCCCTTCTGTCGATGCTTTGTATGCTGTATTATTGAGCATCTGCCTTTTGCCTATTCAGTGATATCATTTTTTAAACATTTATATTCAAAGGTTATAATATTATTTCATTTTAATAACTGTAATTGTTATTTTGAATGACTACAGTATCATCCCAGTGTCATTCTTTACACACTTTTATGTTATTTATTGCAGCTTTTTTGGACAGGAATTTAGTGTAAAAAATAATACAGAGCAAAACACAAAAGATGAACACAAGCAGTGACTGATGCAGTAATGATTTACGCTTAATTAAATAGTAAGAATATTCTTACTAGCACTACATAGGATTTCATCAGTCTTTTAAGACAAGTTTAACAATGCAGGTAATCAACTAAAGTACTCGTGTTATTAACTGTCAGACACAAATAGTTTGAAAGTCAATCTACTCTTACATACCCTGACACATCAGATAAACTGTTTCTCATATCCATGGGTTTTATTTCAAGATCTTCTGGGCAACATCCCCTAGAAAGTGATTAGTCAGGGCAGATCCTTTAAGGAATCTGCCCTGTTAATCTTACATACAGCATAGACTGAAAAAAATCTGTTTATTATTATTTTAATTTTGAAATTTAAGAATGATCTTGCCTTATCAATTACTAAACTGGAATCAATTAAATCCATGGGTTAAGTGGTATTTGCAGATAACTTCAGTCAACAGATACCTGTGTTTTTTATGACTGCATAACTTTTACTTGTAATGTTGGTTGTTGAGTACTCAGTCACTAACTCAGGCCACTCAGACTATTTTATCCTCCTTAAAAAACATGCAGCATTATTTCTGTTTGTATATCTTATTCTGAACGCCACCAGCTATACTGTAGATTGTGTCATCTTTTTAATTCTTCAACAAACAAATCAATGACCAATGAAGTAACTCATCATCAACATGGTATCACTTGGTTATTGTGCAAAATTTTAATTCAGGTGCAGGGTACTCGGTGGCTCTGCTGCTACATAGTTTGACGTGTTTAGCATAGTAGCCGCAATTTTTCCCATTTGTCTTTTCAGAAAGGAGCCCTTCATTTTTAACGATCTGTGAACAGCATTGCCTTGCCCATCATAAGAGCACCAACACTTTTCTTTTTGTGGAAACAAAGCTTAACTGCTGTGTCCCTCTGCTAAAATGAAGCTATCGCAGCGTCTGCCTCTAAGCACGGCAGATGAAGCTGATGCACCACATGTCACTTTTTCATTTTCTGGGCGGGTTGGGCAAAAAACTGTCACACAGTCTTATAGATTAATGAACCACAGCTTTAAAGCCACATCTAACTGTAACAATGTGTAATTGCCCCACCCCTAAACCCAGTTCTTGCACAGTTAGTCGTCATCAAGGTTAGAATAGGTGTTTCACTATCTCCTCTGGTGACTCTACGGTATTACTCTCAGCCAAGTTGACATCACTGTTGGTTGTGGTTACAACATTGAAAATGGATGCTGCAGGCTCTTCTATTGTGCGGGAAATCTCTAAATGTAAAAGAAAAATCCAAAACACAACAGACTGAAGTGTTTTGTTTTGTTTTGTTTTGTTTTTTAACTTGGCCTACTCATTCTTTATTTGTGTTAACCAGACATGTAAAACTAAACACCAAGTTTTAATGGATTTATTTGTCTGTTGTAAGAAAAAAAACAAAACAAAAAAAAAAAAACACTCACAAAACTCCACTTTTTGTACAAATGATATGTACAAAACTGAACTGATATTGACTCAAATTAAAACCAGTAAGCATTTTTCATGGAACATTAACTATGTTTTGCTCGACACATTCTGCTTTCTACATAACATTATGTTGTTTTCAGAACCAAGCAATGTTGTTTTATGTGCTTCTAAGTATCGAAATAGTTTATTTTGAACAATTCAGAGATATTTTTTTTCTAGCTCTGCATGCATTAAAAAGTCAGCAGTGACTTGTGAATTTATTTTCCTCACTGCCACCTGAATTAACTAACTTTTAGAGCCTGAGTGTAACAATGGACCAGGATGTGAATTATACTTTGCACATTTAGAAAGTAAAACTACCTGTGTGCCCACCATCTGACTAACCAAACAACTGATGTTGTGTTTTATTCTCTCTATAAAAAAAAACTGTATGTGAGGTCATAACCCATGAATCACACAGTGCTTGAAAAGTCCTGAGGATGTGGTTCTGTAAAAGTGCAGGAAGAGAGTAGTAAGGGGATTAGAGCATGAACAGTAGATGAGTATTAATGCATAAATCTGTAATTAGGGAAGGGCAATGACGTATTCAAGATCTACCTATGTACATGTTCATATGAAACAGGGTATGATAACATTAATTTGATATTATTTATTTGAATGTTACTTTGAAGGAGACATATGGAAGAAAAACATTCACCAATTATTTTATAAGAGAATGTCCCAAAGGGAAATTTTGGTCAGATTCAGGAAGTGGTCTTAATCTGCCAAATTGTTCTCCCCTGTGTTCTTAAAATGATGAACAAAAAGTTATTCAAAATAAACAAACAAACCAAAAAAATCAAACAATTTTGCACTGAATGCCAAGTTTTTGATACTTTAGTAGTGTAAGAGTGAATGGTGCGATGCCAATAATCAAAGCCAAACAGGCTGATTAAATGAAATTACATTTAGTGTCATCTGTGGATATTAAATAATGAATACACAAAGGATTACATTAATATCAGTGTTCAAGACAGCATTGCAATCGGAATTGATGTACGCTTGGCAGTTTTATGGAACTAAGAAATATAAGAAAGTTAACAAAAATAAATTAATACAAAAATAATGGTGGGGCCAAATAACTTAACATAAAAAAAGAAAATATACCTGACCAGATTTTTCAAAGAACCATGACACTGAGAAAACATCCATTTATTCTAAAAAGCTGACACTGTTAAATAATCCAAACCATTTTTTTTTCAAACTTGTATTTGAAATAGTGGTGGGTCAAAATATCAATGAGGCAACATGCTAGCTCCAAATATTTTTATTTTAAGTTCAAAATGTTATCAGATTACCGTGTTAATATGCTCACTATGGCAGTACTTACTCTTTCCTGCAGTGCCTCTGAGATAAATGGGAGCAGAAGATAGTTAGCTGTGGAAAAAGTGGTAAGCTTAGCAGATGATGGCTGTGTTGAGATAGACAACAGTTAATAAAACTGAAGGAGTTACAGTCGATTTTTGAATCCAAAAGAGTTTTTAGATTCATTGAGCTGCTTTAAAATGCCCATGTCCTGGCGTGTTTGACCGTTTAAATCATGTCTTAGGTGTATATTAAGCAAGAAGTTGACTTAAGTTGAAAAAAAAAAGAGAAAAAAAAAAAAACATGAAAAATATAGTATCTGTAGGGGAATCAGATGCAGCTCTTTACCCATCCCCTTTGGAAATGCTCCGATCTCAGGGGACAACATTAAAAGGAAAGAAAATTGATTTTTCAGGACACGAGACCTTTAAGGGGGAAAACTGATGGATTAATTCCAATCAGCAGAGAGTTAAACCCACCATGCTGTGTCAACTCTCCATGCCACTGAGACCTACTTCTCAGACTGTCTGTTTTATTAATGAGTGTGAAATGCATCTCACTGTCAGTGAGCAAATTGAGAGAGACCTCTTGCTTTTTCTAAAAAGTACCACATGACACAAGCTGATAGCAGAGGCTGTTAATACTCTGATATAGAGGCCATTTTCTATTTTATATACCCGTAAGTGTGTTTCAAATGTCTCCTACTTGTGGTAGACTACTTCTGTGCACAAGAAAACAAGGTCCATGGCGTCTGGACTTCTCTTTCTCCTCCTGTGTATAGTGTTAGTAGCTGCCTGACAGAATCCCCCAACCCCTGACCATGATAGACCGACCTACCAGTGTGATGTCCTCCTACTGTGCATCATTAGTTAAATCCAATAGCATGAGGTAGCGAGTGCAAAAACACAGACTAGAACAAGTGCAGAGTCTCTGAAGCGAGGCACGAAACTTTGCTGAACTGCCACAGCGGACTGGTGAACCAATCAGAAGAGACTGGGCCCATCCAACAGAGCATAATATACAGAGAATAGGCGTGGATCAGTGGTACACAGACATATGGTCCCTTGTTCAAGCTAAATATGACCACTTAAAAAAGGGAAATGCAGTCACTTTACATCACTGCTCTCTTCATTTGCAATGTGAGAAAAACAACTTATAATGAGAGGTGTACATAGAGCTTTAAATTGCATGTCTTGATTGGTAAAATGCATGTGTTTGACATATTTGGTGTTACTGAAGATGCAGGTAACAATTGTTGCAGGTTGGGTAGAACAAGTTATCAAAATACAGATTCAATATTGATTTAACAAATATGTAAGAGAAATGTTCACAGGTCTTTATACACAAGTTGGGTACATCTTAAGTTCTAATGTATCTTCTGTTTGTGTTTTAATCAAAATAAGTATGTCCATCCATTATCTGCTGCCTCCCAGTTGACATGCTGATCACAAATTAACCTAATGAGCATGTTTTTGGTCTCTGGGAGGAAGCCCGAGTGCCCAGAGAGAACCCACGCATGCATGAGAAGAACATGCAAACTCCAAACAAAAAGGCCCCAATCTACACAGGGATCAAAACAGCACCCTTTTTGCTGTGAGGTATGTTAACTACCTGCTGCACCACCATTCTGCCTAGTTGTATAATTATGTGAATCTAACCTACAAATTAAAACATTAACTTGTTCCAGCTCAGTCTTTGTGAAATTCAATTATATCCAACTATAAGCTACTGAGTAAAGACGTGAATCCTACAATTTACATTAGGTGAGACGTATTAAACTACATAAGTAGAATTACGTTAATAATTGTAATGCCCTGAGTTAATTTAAATGCATTGAAACAAAATGTACGATTCAATGGTTCTGTATGTTATCTGTTCTAGTATGTTTTAGTACAAGTAAGCGCAAATGTATTAATTCTGTTCTGTCATTCAGAACTCAAATGAGCATAAAAAAGTGCACAGTGCTCTCAGGTTTGTACTTACTATGGCGCTGACCAAATTCTCCTTAAGTGCATGCAGTCAATGAGGCCTTTTGAATGCCTGTCCTTTTGGACACTATCATCATTAAAATAAGGGAGATATTTTACATTTTGAAGCATATGGTATCTCAGAGTGTCACCAATGCTTTTTGTAAAACTGAAAAGTGTATAAGAGTTTATCTGAAATTTTTGACAAAAAGGAAATAAATATATTACCCATTACTTAGTGTAAACAAACCATAGTTTTGCAACTGTTGAATCAAACAGGTTTCAATGTATTTGATTTTTACTAGAATTGCATCAAAATTTAACCCTGTATTGTGATAAAGTGCATGTCATGTAATGCCAGTCAGCTAAAAGCAATGCAGTGATGGTTTTTTATTTATTTATTTAGTTATTTTTTGTTAATGTATGAACAAAAACAAAAAAAAAAAACAACAAAGAAAATCCATTACAGTAACAATGAGAGGCGGGAATGCACAATCACGCACACAAAGCTGCACTCTTGCCCTCACCAAGCCCTTTCCAAACACCAGTGACAAGCAAAACTATCAAGGGTGTCTCTGTGAGCAATTATGGAATTTAACGGTCACATTGTCAGAATGATTTGGCCAAAGAGAGATGATTCAATTAATACATCATGGGTCATTAGCCGTCTTCTCCTATGGCTCGAGGAAAAGGCAATCCTGAAGGCTCCGAATGACCAGCAAAGTGGAGTGTAATGCAATTTGATTTTGGTTATTAAATGATGAGAGAGAGGGAGGGAAGGGGTCTTTCTCCCAAAAGACAGAAAGAAAAGAGAGACAGACAATAAAAGAGAGGGAGACAGACAGTTCCCCTCATTATATGTATTTTTATCTTCCATGTTGTTTCACTGCTTTGTTTGTGATTTCAATCTCTTAGAGTATCTGTCAGTGGCAGAGAGGGGCATGAGTAAAGGGATAAGTGTCTCATCATATCAACTGATGTAAGGCTTTGCACAAAGTCACCATTGAATCACTAATAAATAATGCCAAAGGGATCATAAACTAGACTGTCAACTCAGCGCAGATGTACTGACAGGAGCTAAAATACACCAAGTCCCTGCCATAAATAAAAAGAGCAGAAACCCTGTACACACACCTGTATGAAAGCACACTTCCTCTAACACAACCACGTAACAAGACGAGTTAAATATCCGCCTTCCTTGTCTCTCCACAATCTAGTGGTGCAGTTATGAGTCATAAAACACTGAAAAGATTAGCATTTACCACAGATCTCCAAGAACCCCAGGAGAGATATCCATAACTCCTTTGGAAATGGATCCTGTGTGATGCTGACTTCTGAGCTAGCCAACGCTACTGTATCATCACTGCCCCACTCTGTACATGACATCCCCTATTTGGCATCTGCTTTACTGTGAAAAGACTTAATATCTTTGCTGATGGTATCCATGTCCCTATTTAGTTCATTAAACCTTGATTACCTTTGCCCAAACTGTTTCCCTCGCCACCCAGGCAAACAGACAGAGAAAAGAAAGCATGTTTACTGAAGAGGAGCATGGGGATTATGCTTTCAGGCCCTAAGCAACATTTGTAGAGGTAGAAGGGCTTTGAGTATAGAACTGTATAAAGCTCATGAAATGTTAAGATGCATTTTTTTCTTCCAGATATTAGCTACATACAAATTTAAACAGTATCCTCACAGACGAGGAGAATGGGGAAAATACAATCTAATGCTTTAAGTCACATTGCACATTTCTCAAGAACTGTGCTGTTGTTGCAAGATACTTTGCATTATAGCTGCTTAAAAAAAGAAAATAAGAAAAAAAAAAACAAAAAAAAAAAAACATCTTGTTATTATCAAAACGAGAAGTGCTCCGAGAACACAAATCTCTGCCAAGGCATTCCCAACACTGCCGGAAGAGTTATTGTCAGTAATGTGGAAAACTGTCATATCTTGCATTGTTAACAAATAATTAAAAAAAATAAAATAAATAAATAAAAACAAATCCTGGTTCTGCTTCCTGGTTTGGATCACCACCAAAATCTAATTACTTCTTCTTTGTGTCATGACCAACACTCCCTGAAAATGTCATTACAATACATTCATTAACTTTTTTGAGTGATACTGTTTACAAATTAACAAACAAACCAAAAACTACGGTTAAAACATAACCTCCCTAGCTGAGGTAAAACGGTGAAACTAGATCTAGGGCGTGACATTTTTTTTCTTTTTTTGCCTCCACAAGGAATACATCTCTAAATTGTGTCAAAATGTGGGAACTGTGAGGATTTTTTTTGAAAAGCTTTATTTAAACTCAGTAAGTAAAACAACACCAAGGTCTGAAATCTGTTTTTAGACAACTCTTGACCCCTTTGTAAACAGGCGGTGGGGGTGGTTTTTAACAGGGTGTGAAGTTTTACCTGTAGATGGTGTTCTGAGATCTTTACGCTCTTGAACAGATGCTAAATATACAAGTTTTTGTGTCATGTGATTCTGTGAGAGCTGTATTTAAGGTTGGTGAAATGTCTTGTCTTCAGAGGACACCTCTCCATGCAGCATGTTTCTGAGATAAAGGAATCATGATCCATAACACTGTTTCTCTTGTTTTCTTCTTTGTCTTTTTGGTCAATTTCCCATATTTAGGAAGGAATAAACTCAGAAACAGTAGGTCACTTGGCCTCTGATCCTGTGTCTTTCAAATTTAATCAGTTCATCGCCAAGTCAGAGAAAATTTGTGCAAACTTTGGCAGGAATCCTACTAAAAAAAATCTTGACATATGAAGTTCACAAGTATAAATGATCACGGGACTAAGGACATTTGAACATGTCCCTCCAAAATCCTTCCAATTTTTCTTTGAGTCAAAATGGACATTTGTGCAGGACTGAAGGGAAACCCTGTAAGAGACTTTTGGGGTATTGTGTGTGGACCAGCAGATGTTAAAAAGGGTACCACCTAGGCTTATAATCATGACTTTCAAAATCATTCCAGGCCATCTGTCAGTGAGTGAAGACCAATGTGCAAAGTTGATGACACACTTGATGACCTTGACCTTGACCTATGACAGCCAAAATTTAGTCTGTTCATACTCACACTATTTTGGACGTTTGTGCAAAGTTTGAAAAAAAAATATTGGATTTGTTACTTTTTTAAATTTTTCGTTGATCTGTCGTCATAAGTTAGCACTCACAAGAATGATCATAAGAGTGTGTGGCCTTAACCTTTGACCCAGGACCTTGAAAATGTAGCTAGGTTATTCTTTATTAAGCGTGTGCATAAAAACATAAAAGAAATAAATAAAAGCAATCCACATAACACAGTGTGTTGAGTTTGCACTTGTATAAACCCTCGATTAGTCTGTGCATTGCAATTCTTTCAGCTCGCTCAGCCTAGAATAGCAGAAAATTGCAGGCAAGCCATGCTCCATGTTGAATGACTGACAGGGAAAATGTAAACAACGTAACTCCAAGTGTCCGGCTCTGTTGTGCTCTTTGTAAGTCTTTAAATAGCATCTTTTAACAGCAACTTCACTTAATTGTTGGGCAGCAGACAACGAAGAGAAAACTGGTGGGCTTCAATGAAATTATTCCAATCTGTTCAGTACACAGATTTAAAGCAGCCAAATGTGTTTCAAGTTTAAATAGCACAAGCCTCTGCTGAATATGTTTTATTCCTCCTAAAATTGATCAACAATAAATTTGAGGAAATGAAATAGGAGGTAAAGAACAGTTTAATTCCTTTCACAGGCTGGTCCTTAAACTGTTCCCCTATCCTCTTGGCTCAGGTGCAAAACAGATGAAAGATAATACGCGCTCATTTTTGGCAATCAGATTTCTTCTGTGCCAGCGTGCAGTATGTGAGGGATAATTAAGGCCTAGCTGGGCTCAGGCTTCAACTCACATGGGAGAGTTCAGCAAATGCTTGAATTTTCAGGCCCACTGAAACCTCTAATTTAGCTCCTCAGTCTAATGACACTCTACATCTCCATCTCCAGAGCCCTCTGAGGGGTCCTGCTGGAGCAAGTATGATTAAAAGAAAAGTAATCTTTCAGCAGGGTGCACCAAAAAAAAAGGATCAAAGAAGTCTGCTTAATTACAGAGGGACTGAGGCCACATGGACAGTTTCAAGCCACGGGCGACCCTGCTTTGAATTTTTTATTCTTTTTTTCAAGGAATGTATCATGAGAAGATTTGTGGGTGTCCCTGGTTAGAAAGGCGGAATGAGTGGAGATGACAACCCCCTTCCCAAAGCTACAAACACATATCTGTGCCTCTTGCCCCAGGAGCAAGCCAACTTGGCAGCTGGCAGGGAGCTGATGGATGGCAGATGACCAGCAGATCAGGCAACTGCTCCCCTTCTCTCAATACCTGAAGTGGTGCTAGGCTATATAATGGGTTTTTAAGATACACAGACATAGTTTCAACTGAGACATAGGCTAAGACATTATTGTTATAAAGTATTTACAGTATGTTAATGGTGATTAGAAAAAAGCATCAGGCCTAATGCTCTGTTAAAAGATTGTTTACAGGACCGTGCTGGTTTTGACAGGTTTTTTTTAGCACTTTAAGGACACGGTCACAAAAATACATTAGCTCACCATTAGCAAAGCATTTGCAGGTTAACGTGTCCCACAGCAAAAACAGACCAGATAATCCACTCAGACAAGACACTGCAGCTGTTCTGTTCACCTGTACAGATTTGGATGTATTCTAGATAACGTGATGTTACAAGCAGCTCACATATTCAGATATTCTCTTGTAGCTCTGCCTTGGGCAATGTACAAGTGAAAGAAAAATCTAAATCTAACTGTGTCAGTCTTGTGCCTGACTCAAGAACGACAACATTTGATTTTGGAGCTCATAAGTAAAAGGCCAAGGGCATTGGGCCCCTAATACTTCTCCTGCTTGTGACTGAAATAGTTCAAAAACACTTTGGAGTAGGGCTGGGCAATTAATCGAAAATTATTCGAAACAGACATTTAGACCCTCTAACCCTCTTATTTTCCCTATGCAAGTCACGTGACCGCGCCCCCTCCACACAGTCTGCGTTCACTTTAAGCGCAGCAAAGGACGTGCTGCCAAAATGGAGGAGACAAGTGCCAATGTATCATGGGACCTTGTAGCCAAGAAAAACGACGTCTCCGTTGTTTGGGCACATTTTGGATTCTGTGCAGAAAGAAGCTAAGTGTAAATACTGCAGGAAGACCGTTTTGACACCACCTATTTTTCCAGCATATCATAAAATAATCGCTCATTAATCATAAATCGAGGTAAGAGCTTCAATTAATCGTGATACTGAGATTAGGTAATATCACCCAGCCCTACTTTGAAGGTTTTTCTTCCATCTAAACACACTCTGAGTAAAAGATAATGGTTAGATGTCAAAGGATTATACTTGTTCTGTTTCTTGTGTCTGGCTTTAAGTGTTTCACAGATTTACAGTATAATATGATGCTCTGTGTGCTCTGTTACATGTAAAATATTGATGCTTTGCTTAAATGTAACTGTGTGTCTGTTGTTTTGTCATTAACATGCCCAGAGAATACAATTAAAAATATGTCACAATAGCTAAATTGGTGCATTACAGGACTATTACAAATTAACATTGTCCTATGACTTTAAACTGCATAAATAATCAAAATAAATATGATTTCTGGAAAATGCACGACAGAAAAAAATACTTGTTCTTTTCTGGACCCATCATTGTGCTTTCATAATAAATCTTAAACCTCACTGAGGCATAAAACCACCAGGTGGTAATGCTCATTCAGTTATACTGACATGGTGCAGCTGGCTGTTGATAAAAGTGACTGCGCAGCATTTGAAATTGGGCCCAAGCAGGCCTGTCCTGGAAATGACTTTGTTTTTGTGAATTCATTACAAAAAAAGAGATACTCACTGTGTGATGTGATTCAGCTAAACCAAATAAATATATGATTTTGGTCTGTCTGCTCCAACCCTGACTTGAAGTCTTGCTTGACTGTTTTCCTAATTGACACAAAGTCCATGCTAGGTTTTCTCCAGAAAAACGTCTCCACCGGCAGGGGCATAACCTCATTTCAGAGCTTAACACCTGCCATACCACCTTCACACAAGCCAAACCACCAGCCCATCCATTCCTCCACTTGGCAAATGTCCCCAAAGTTTCTCCTTCCTGCTTCCCTGTGGGGCCTCCATTCCTGCTGATGTGTGTGGTTTCGACCCACCATGTGGGCCCTCTCGCAGTGAGAAGCAGCTCAGCCATCGCACACATCAAAACAAAGTAGGGAGCAATGGATAGCGCGCAGTCTATTAATCAAAGCAACATACATCCGTCGTTGTGCGAGTTTCTGCACAACATTGCAGTGGTTGGCGCACGTGGAGGCAGCTCCTTTTGTTGGAGTTCGAAATGAGAAGGGAGGGTGTTGTTTGAAATGCAGAGGGATGCTTATTTTTAATTATGCATTTAGTTAGAGCAGGGAGTGCATAATGTGGGCTGTGTTCATGAAGGGAAAGTATAATGACAAGTCAAAATGTATTAACTGCCCCCACATAAGAGAAGAGATTTGTACACAGGGGCTAATTCACATAAAGATTATGTCCCCCTCATTTCTTTTGAAACAGCTGTGCTTTGATCTGATGTGGGGGGGCAGTTTACTCAAAGATTATATACTCTCACTCCCCTCTAAACAACAATGCTTTGATGTGATGTATCATTAAGGATCAGTGTTTATGCTGGGCTTTTATCACTGCGACACTCGCGCCGCCATTATTCTGCTATCTTATCCCTGTGTTATCAATGACTGCATCAAAGAAGATAGAAAAAGAAACTTTCAACTCTGCTTCACAAAAGGTCGGCTTTCTCTGCAGTGACTGGGTTAAGCGTTGTATTTTATTAGATTAAATGGTGCTGTACCAAAGGGTCATGAGGTTAGCCATAAAACACAGTAATCCTTGTTGACCATTTGTTGGTTAAAGCATCAAAAGGGGTGTTGTTTGTTCAGTTTTGGTGTGCTCTGTAGACTAAGGTGTTGGGAGGGGCATTCAATGTGATTTAGATATGCGGGAACTTTCATGATCCATGGCCATTAGAGAGTAAACTAAAGTGAGACAATGGGGTTAGTCTCTAGGAATCCAGTTTTAGGTGTGGTAGTTGTAACTGAATGTGTGGATCGTTTCTCTCTTGAGTTGTCAAAGTGTGCTAATAAATTGTTTTTATTTTTATTTATTTTTTTAACAAAAGCATACAACTTAAATTACTATTGAGGAAATTTTATTGCGAGTTTGACTGGGAATTATTGGGTGCAATTACAGGCAAATAGGGCTTAAAAAATTCAAGTAATTTTCAGAGTTGGACACTTTCCATGGGAATTAATGGGAATAAACCTGAAATTCATAAAACTAAAAGTTGACCCTTAGCAGACATTTTGGTATAATCTTGACTTAAACAACCACATTCCCTGCAAGTATAGTTCAACATATCTATGCTACAAAATCTTAGCACACTGCTTACTGCAGGGGTATTGGCCATATCCATTCGATAAAATCCAAAGCAATACATATACCGGCAATGAGTATGTGACCATTTTGCCATATGATTTTTTTTTTTTTTTTTTTTCAGCCGAGGCCTACTTGGCATTATGAATGGTAGTCTGAGGAACCGAGCTCTCAGTGTGGCCTCAGATATGCCTGGTGTGTGCACTATAACAAAACATGTGTGTTTAAACTGGTGGTGGCTGTATTGAAATAAACCTTTGATGACAGAAAAAATACAATTACAATATTAACATCTGTGTATACCTAGCCCCACATGGTCATGCTCATATGAAGGCTGCCTGTGAACCTGCAGTAGCATCCACTTTGCTGATACTTGAAAATCAGTCCAAGCGGGCTACCTGCCAACCCAGATATATGACAAACTTTCAGTAAAATACAAGGACAAACATCATTATACAGAGACAGCTGTTCAACATTCAGTCTGAATCTGCTAGATGTTTCCACCTGTTAAAGCAAGCTTAGTCTTCCCACAGCTATTATAGGAGACTTTTTAACGATCTGTGGATAATATAAAAAATAAATAAATAAATAAATACATTAAAAAACACTATATGAGCCTGCTCCATGGCTGGAAATTAGCATCAGCCAACAGTCAAATGCTGGTGCTTTTGTGCAGTGGCATGCGAATAAGTCAACCTACCAGCAACATTGGCAGGTAAATAAATAAGTGATGAAACAGTGATTTGTGACAGAAGATGACATGAGATGATGGGCATAAGAGTACGTGCAATCACAGTATATAACTCAAAATCTCCACCATAATCCCTTTTGACTGTTTGCCTTTCTTCAAACTAAAATTCACGAAATTTTAAAACTATGAAACATTTGAGGTCACAGCTGTAATTGAGACTCCAACCATCCTAAAAATAAAAGGGTAACGTTTGTTAAAAACATTCTGTTGCTGAAATTCCTGTCATAAAATAACAAATTACCTAAAATTCTTCATCCCTTACTTAAATCTTATACATCATTCCATTATGCTAACAAAGAAAAAAAAAATGTTAAAGTGGCCGGTGTAAAACAAGTGTCTGGTTGAGTTATAATTTATTTGCCACAGTGGCAGGCAGGATATAATTTAATTTCCATCTCTGGCCTGCACTATCTGAAATTGTCAAGGGATTAATTTGAATGTAATTAGGTGCTTTAAAAATTTCAATATTGATTCACTGGTTGATTGATTTACTGAAGCTTGATTTTTCACTAAAAGTCACCAGGCTTTCAGTGGGGTGCAATATACCAAAGAACCATTAAAAAAGTTGTAAAAACTGGTAAAACTGTTGATATAGTATTGCTCATTCCAAAAAGATAGTATATTTTTGCAGGTTTTCTTCAGTTTGTTTCTTTATTTGTGGTTTGTTAACTTTCATGCATACATTTTTAATTTTGAAGGGCTGTGTTTTGATAGGTGCTGCATAAACACAGTTATTACTGGAGTCTCAGTGGCGTGGCAAAAGGACACATGGTGATTTTTAAGTGCCTTATATGGGACTTAGTATTCTGCTGGCCTGCCTACTCACACAGTAGCCTCCAAACCAAGACGTATCACGCTGAAGCAGTTATGGGGGCTTTTCGAGAGCGCTTTATGCACATTTACAGCAGCAGACACACAAAGAGACATCTCTCCTCCACTGTCTCTGCATGAAGGAAAAGCAAGGCCGTGTAAATACAAATATCCGGCAAATGAATGCTACTTTATATTACCTTCCGTCACACATGAGCAATGGTGCAGCAGCGCTTCTTTGAGTAATGCAATCAAGGCAACATAACAGAACAGCAGCCATGTTGTTGTTGGGAGGTGTGGTGGTGGTGGGCTGCAGCAGGATACGAGCCCCTGGGTTCTTGTCAAGTATTATTACAAGCCACAGTGTGCTGTCTACTAGCAGACAGGCAAATAACCATAAGAGAGCTGTTAAATATGCACTCCTGCATGTATTCCTAACGCTAGTTTTTATGTTCCTACTGATTTCTCTGTGAAAAGTTAACAACAACTGTGTTGAGGTTGAGAAAAGAGGGGGGAGTAGGCATCTGCAGGAGGGAGAAAAAGCCCTTGTGTTTGCATGTGCACATACAAACATCTGGCCACATACAGTGTTTGTTAATAGTAATGCCCAAGGCTTACTAAGAGTGGCAAATAAGCTCTATAGTATGATACATAGAGACAGAAAAAACAGAAGGGGTATTAAAATGAGGCTGGCACACAAGCATTTTTTTTTTATATTACACATGACCCACATGGCGAGGACCACTTTCACAACAGCAGACAAAAAGCAATCATTATTTTAGCACTAGGGCGGATTAGCAGGGCTTACCAGGAATTTTATCACACTTCCATAATGTGCGGCATGGTATTAGCATAATGCAAAAAATGATTAGACCCCCTTTATCTCCGAATCACACAGAATAACTATGGAATTATTTAATAGCAGCCATCCCAAGCATGTCCTGTTATATGACATTTGATTCAAATAAATGTTTGTTGCAACCAAGGACAGAGGAGAAAGAAGTTAGATCATTGTTTTAGAGTAGAAGCTTAAAGACTTACATGTTATTTTATTGGCTCTATTATGAACTACCCCCTAACTCCAGCAATGTAAAGTAATATTTTTATAAAATTTACTGATCAAAATGCCAGGTGACACAATAAACAAGAGAGTATCTGAATGGAGAAAACTCAAAATTACTCCACAGGGAAAGGAGCTTTTTCAAGATTTCATGTGCATATGTTGTTTATCTTCATACATATTTAATGCTGCAAAGTTAATTATATAAAAGATGTTGCTTAAGATTGAAGAAAAAATGTTTTGGGAGTCTTCTATCCAAACTAAAATGAAGGACATGTTCTATTGAGCTTGACTGATTAAAAAAAGTTCCAAAGCAGACTTTGTGGATTGTGTGATTCAAATTAATTAGAGAGAGTCTCATTTTCTTTTGATTCATTAGCTAGTTCGTCTAAAACCTGACATGTTGTGGTGGCCAGATGAGCAAAAACTGGACTGGCTGTTTAAACTAAATGTATTAAACCTCAATAATTATGTCTCAAAACACTGGAAAAGCAGACACTCTCTTTTACCAGGTTTTATTTCTTCCACCAATTAAAAAATTTCAGTCATGATAAAAGGAAAAAGTGATTAGACTTTGGTGGTGAACCCAGATGTTGATCCATATATGTCTTAAGGATCTGTTAACATTGCGTTGATCAGGCAGTTTTCCTAATTTTGCCAATAACCCAAAAAGTTCTCAACAGAAATTGATAACATTTTTGGGGAATGATGGAATTTCTTTCCCTTTAATTAATGTATTGCATCATTATTATTATTGATATTATTATTTCGTATTTGCAGCCAAGAATGAGATGTAATTATAACAATAATTTCATCGTTTGCCCAGTGGCTTACAGTTTCATTTTGGGTGCAAAAAAACTAATTCAGACTAATAAATGCGACAAAATACTGAAACTAAACACATACACAACTATGTGATTTGTTCACAGTGCAAGGCAGTTTTCCAGATTTTTGACAAAAACTCGCTTGACAATGTTGTGAATGCCTTTGTGGAGGTTTGTTCTTATCAAGCACCTTCAGTTTTCTTTTATTTTCTTCATGTTTTCTTGATATAAGCAAACACGCAAAGCATTCTGACTCTCTGAACGGTCTAAGCCCATGTAGTCATGTATGTCCATGCACGCTGGGGGTATTATTACCTCCGCCAAGGAGATTATGTTTTTACCTGGCGTTGGTTAGTTTGTTTGTCTGTTTGTTTGTCTGTTTGTTTGTCTGTCTGTTTGTGTTCAAGATAACTTGAAAGTTATGGACGAATTTGGATGAAATTTTCAGGAAATGTGTGGAATGGGATAAGGAAGAAATGATTAGATTTTGGGACTGATCCGGATCACCATCCGGATCCAGGAATTTTTTAAAGGATTCTTTAACATTGCGACCATTTTTCGCCAAAGTGGACTGAAGCTGCTTGGCTGAGGTCTGCGCTCAGTGTTTTTCTAGTTGTATATATGACACAATTATAGAACCAAAATTATTAAAAACTATAGTGGTTAGATGCCTTACTGGTTTTGTTCATACTAATTATTTATTATTAAGACTATTATTATCAAAGATTTTTTAAAATTTAGAATCTAGCAAAAAACAAAAGTCAATACCTTTACTAGCTGTAATCCCAGAGCAAAGGTGTCAAACTCAGTCCCCGAATGGGTAAAACTTTAGCAAATTGAGAGTATAAATAAACTTTCATTTATTTGAGTTTGGATCTGTAGCTGTTGTTATTTCCAGTTACTCTTCAAAATAAGGCAATGGTCTTTGGAGACTAAAGGGACTAATGCATCAAAGACACACATCAGATATACTGAATATATTTTTACAAATACAGTGGATTAATCAGATTTTAAGATTTGCCCGTGTACAAAGTGTCAATGTTATTAAGAAGCAGTCAGCTAAATTGAGAATACAATTACATAGAAATAACATGATTCCTCATGACTACATTTCTGTATTTACTTCTTTCTTGGACCATTTACTTCTTAATGACCTAATGACTGCATGTTTACCTGCATGATGAAAAAAGCAACAGCAATGCATCATAAAACAGAGAGATGAACACAAGTGCAAGGTGGAAACATGGAAGACCATATATATATATATATATATATATATATATATATATATATATATATATATATATATATATATACATATATATATATATATATATATATATATATATATTTTATGTTTTTTACATGATTTTTCTCATATGTATCTGCAACACGTATATTCCTTTAAGTCTACAGAGCATTGTGTAACGCACGACAAGAGACTGTATCAGAGCCCCTGCTCCTCTAATTAGATAATTGCCACTGCCATTATTCTAATGTGGGGTCTCGTTAATTGAGTCACTTAGCTGGTGCCAGATGTGCTCCTTAAAATTTAGAGCACAGTAAAAGTTTAGCAAGCTCTTCTGAAAAAAATATGCCACTGAGGGGATGAAAGACTTCCAGTTTTGATTTAGGCTTAAATAATCCATTGAAATCACACAGACTGTTGTGAAAAGGACACATTATTCAAGTGGATTATAGACAGTTTGTTTTGAGTCAAGCACCTTCGTACAGCCTTGGGCAAAGGATTTCAAACAGCTCTCAGATAGCAGGCACTGATTATGTTGTATAAGGGACCTGCCATTTTTATAAGTTTGTCTGTTTGAAAGACCACAGATTTTCCTGCCTTAATGGTGGGATTTTAAAAGGGGTTAAAGCTCATTATGAGTTTGCATTCACACTATGATCAGTTCCACCACAATCTTAATGGTTATTCACTGAAACAGTGCAATTTATGCCTTTGTATAAGTGTACCACTCATAACCCTAAGAGTTGTTTGCAACCTTAAGCTGATGCAGCCTTTAACACACTTCAAAAGTTAGGAAAACCGGATTGAAGATATAAGATGCACTCTTCACATCACACTAGAAGACATAATGTGCTGTAGTTCTTTACATCAAACTCTTCCATGAACCATACCTTAATGCATCTGAAAACAAAACAAGAATAAAACAGCAGCTATAAACTGCATAATATGTGCTACATTCTTTCATTTTTATTTATTTATTTATTTTTTTCTTAAGAAGATGTTATCGTCTTTGAATCTGTGTTTGGCTTTTAGAGTTTAGCATAACTTTTGGGTTTTTTTTGGTTTGAATTTGCAAGATTTATACTATTAGCTCTAATAAGATAACACAATATTCCAGACAGACAGTTTAGTGTATTCTATACAGCATATATTTTACTAGACTGTCAAGGCAAAAGCCCAAAGAAAGTGACAGGGGAGGGCAGAACCTTTCAAAAACAGATCTGGAGGTTATTGGATGATCGTTCTTTTAATCACATCCATACAGGCCAATCACAAGTTAAAGTAGGCAGGCTCTGAAGTGTGAAGTAAGAACAGCCAGTTCTTCCCACAACATGTCATAAGTGGAGCGAAAACATATTTTCTACTGAAAGATGTTATCAGAATTGTTACGGGTTTTTTCATTTGATTCCAAAGAGGGATTCAAAATGTTTTCAACGATGCTGATTGGGTCATGTCACTGCAGACCAAGCTCAGTTGTTTTAGTGTGCAGCTTTGCAAGATGGATTTGCCTGATTACAGACTTGGAATTAGACGGATCCAGCTGCACTGCAAGGTTAATGGTGAAAGCTGCCTGTAGATTATTTCCATTGACATTTAAGGGATTACCATGATTGTTTTGTAAAGAATAGCATGATCCATGAACATTAATGTAGGCCTTATGTAACCCTTTATTTGAACTCTTTTTGAGTGACGGCTTAATGTTTATTGATGCTGATAATGGGTTGCTTGAAAAACATTGATAATGAGTCATATTGAAACAAAATTGCCCACTTTACAGTGAATCCCCAGACTATAGTAGCCTTTGTGGGTTTGCTCAGAATCACACCTTAGTGCCAGCTGCTTTTGAGCCATTGTGGGTCTGGATGCAGCTGGCTGGTAGTGCTGAGTGTGTCTTGTTTTCATGCCTCTTCAAGACAGCATTAAAGACAGAAAGATGCCTTTTGATGGCTTCAAAAGACAAGTACAGCGATGGTATCAACAAAAAGATGATTTCTTCTCCCAACGTCACTGCTCTGGGACCCTCTGTCTACCATCCTTTTAAAGCCGTGCTTTCACATCCTAACCCTGCATCCATTCACACTCACAATGATTTTTCTTTGAATTCTAGCTGACAGTGCGTCTGTGCAACTCTTGCTCTCCCTTGCCTTGTTGCTATTTCATAAGAAAAGATTTGAAACAGTGAGGCTCAATGTGTCAAGTGAAGTGTCATGAAACACGCTGGTAGGGTGACATTGCCTAAAATCATTGTGGCAGCTTCAAACATGTGTTTGTGAGCGTGAAATGGAGCATAGAAAAGAAATCAAAACACATGCTGGATGCTATTCTCAGCAAATAAACGTAACAAACACCATGAAAGGCACTTTGGTCTGACTGGAGAAATAGCTGCTGACGGAACACAACTTCATTAGCATGTCCTGCTATGATAGAAAAATGACAGGTCACAAGAAATTGTTTTCTTTTTTTTTTTTTTTTACTTCTCCCCTCCCTTTTCTCTGTGCTGTGAATGCTGATCATGCTTTCTACCAGAGATTCCCTGAGCTTAGCTTTCATCAGCAGTAGGCCGACTGTCTGACTGACCTGTTTGAGTAAAGGTGAGCAGCATCTCAGAGGGCCCAAGGCCAGCTCCACAAAAAGAAATGATTAAAGATGCGGAGAGGGGGAGGGAGAGAGAGTGATACACAGAGAGACAGAGAGAGATCCACCTGCGAGTATTTGTCCCCACTTTCTTCCTCTCCATCTCCATCTTTCCCTCACAGATTCACACCTTCCTGCTAATACCTCCCTCTGCATCTTTCTATCCTCTAGATCTATAAGATGTCTTTCCTCTTCATTGCTGCACTTCCTCCATCACAAACCATCCATCTTCTCTCTCTCTGTTTTTGGCCTCAACATTCGGACAGAGACCAATACTGATGTCCTTACAGCTTAGCTAATTCATTCAAGTGTGAAATTTGCTTTTTTTTTTTTTTTTTTTTCCCAACAAAATGTATAACCTTTCAACGCAGTAGGATTTTGCCAAAGCCATATCAGGCAAATCAGTCTTGCAATATTTAAAACTGATACAACTGTACCAGGAAAATGATGAGGCTTCAAGGCCTTTACACACCAAATGCAATGTAAGCAAACTTCATGAAATTGGGGATATTCTGAAGATGACATTAGACACACCTTTCTATTCACATTAAAAGCAACATTGGTGTATATTCTAAAAACAAGTCATGCCAGGGAAGTAGAAAAGCAGATTCAACATCAAGTGGCATAGTGGCTATGATCCTGTTCTCGTTTTAAATTATCAGAAACAAAAATGGTACATCTGATTTTGTAAAGATGAGGAGAACATGGTGCATTTCACCATTTCATTTGAGAGCTTAAGCTGTGCCACAGCCGCTGTTCACAACCAGAGAGGTTGGAGTATACACTCACCGTCACACTTTGTTCCTACAGACTTCATCTTTAAATTCATAACCCATAGGGTCAGTCCATATGAACTCAACCTAGGTCCAGAAATCGTCAATGGTCACTGACTCAGATTCAGCTTTGTACTGGTGCCTCTATGTGTAAAATGAGCATGTGCAAAGTTTAAAGTGGAAAATGGGTTTCTGAACTATGGGCCTTTAAAGAAGAGGTGCTGCGCCTGTTTTTGACATTGGAAATTGAGTCGGTTCCTGAGTTTGGGTGTCAATATATCTCATCAGTGGGGTAGTGTCAGCTTACATTCATTTTCAACAGGCTATTGATGATGTATCCCTTCAATTGGAGGAAGGGAATATCTGCAGGGGAGAACCTGACTCTGCAAAAGACTCTAAAAATGGTTCCAGCTTATTTATTTATTTTTTTTTTTACTGTCAAAGTCACCATGTGGACCAGTACCCATAGTCATGACTATTTTTCTACATGATTGTACATATTTTACAATCATTTGCTCAAAAAATGTAGCGTGTTTCCCCACCTCCTTCATATTGAATTATGTTTTTTCAAATGCCAACCTTTGTCTTGTGTCCACTAATGTCAAACATGAAGTGTCAATATTTTTTTTACATGTATTCCTTCTCTTACTCAGAGGAAAGTGGACAGTACCTACTCTCTAACTAGTCCTAAATTGTTACAATATGGAAATCTGGGTACCATACTGGTAAAGCATGCGAGTTCATAGTCTGAATGATGCCAGTTTTTTTCTGAATTAATGTTGTCATGAGGAGCAAGCTTATAAAACCTTGCACTTTTCCCTTGGAGCTCAGGTGCAGACACGACACATATTATGTTCCCATGGCCTGCTCCTGTTATGGTGATCAGAAGCAGGCCATGGGAGGAGTACAGTATTCGACTGCTTCATGAAGTAGATGATCACAGTGCTATTTTAATCCAACTGCTCAACAATGTTAACCTTGCGCAGCAGATGGATTAGCCTGATTCGTTGTCTGTTAATCAAGCAGGGCCATCTTGCCAAGCTCCGATCTACAACAACTGTGGGCAGCCCAAAGAGGCACAGCCCAATCAACGTCCTTTAGAGCAGGAAGAGTTGGCAGTGGTAGGAAGAGGTACGAGCGAAGCTACAACAAGATGTGACTGCAGGTACAGAGATAAGCATAGATGCTCGCAGCTCCAGTAGCAGATTTATCAGAGCTGGACTGCATTTCATTATTAAATGAAGAACAAATATCAACACTGCAAACCTCTCTATAGTAAGGATATTTTTACTCGTCTCTCAACATGTTTTGAAAAGGGTATGTTTTATGAAGTTGCTCATGTTCTGTAGCGCAGTATCTACAGTTATGACATTATCTGATTAGCTCATGATAAATGTGATTGATGGAACAATCATCCAATCACCTGCTTCTGAGAGGTTCTGCCCATTCCCAAACACTTTCTACAGGCTCTTTCCCAGATGGATTAGTGAAATATATTGAACGGCCCACCTGGTGTGCCAGGTTACAACAATGCAACCTACAAACATTCCCTATCATAAACGCACGAAACATATTTTCCTCACTGTAATTCGGCATTTTTCACCTCGGATGCTGCTCTGTGCCAAAAACAGTAAAATGAACATCAGCTGATATCCTTTAGTATATTGTTTTCAATGAGTTTGTTGAAATTGGGATAAAGAAAAGAGGGACCTAGTACCACTTAACTTAGCTGTACTTTTGAATCTTGCCTGCAAGTCAAGGTTTTGTTCATTTTTGGATGACATCAGCCGTTGATACGTGCAAAAGCTTGACTCCCTGAATGTTGGCTCGATGTGACCAATTACAGATCTGAAGCTGTAAGACTGTGCCCAATTGTAGTTGCCTGAAGGCTGGCTCCTCCAACTACACGTGTGACTGTTCCACCAATGCTGTCACATGGTGAGGTTGCAAAAAGAGCCTCTCTGTTTCAATTCCATAATCTTTCTGGTGATAACAGAGTTTTGAGAAGTTTTTTTAGTTTTTATATTGGCTCACTGCTCCATCACTGAAGTAAAGTAGTGGGTGGAGTGGGTTGCAATTGTGCATTTACAATATATTGAGACTCCCATCTCATGTGGCCAGCCTAAGGCCCATTTTGCCGGATGCTTTAAAACAGCATTTTTCTGGATTTAAAATACTTCCTTTAGGAGCATCCTTAATCATTATTATTCATGACTTTGTTTCTTCAGGAAAGCAATTGTATCAATTACTCTCAGTTCAACAGACAATACAAATCAGCTGAGTACAGAATGTGCCAGCAGCAAGATATATACCTTGGGTCCATGTGGCATGAGTCATATGGCTACAGTACAAATATTATTTACTCTATTTGAAGAAAAAATCTCTTTTAAACATGGTTGATTTGCATGGGTCTGCCTGAGGCTACTTAAGCAACACATTATAACAAACAAGGTCAATAGTTTGCTATGTCACACCAAGACATATCACCCCCAACTGGATATTGATCTCCAATATCTCCTACACTAATTCCTGAAGTGGTGCATATGTGACAGCCTTTTTTTAGGCGGTTAACCAAGGCAAATTCATTCTAACTTGTGTATTTTTATCTTAGCAGAAAAAAGAACAAAGTAAAAAAAAAAAGTGAAATGATGAAAACATCTGCTGCCTGCCATCAAAAATGAAGAACCACGAACAGTACTAAGGTGGATGAGAAGATGTGTCCTGAACAAAAACAGATCCTGCCTTAAAAGAAATACAACATCTCTCCAAAGAAGATGATTCCCTTTAATGTGCAGAGCCTGCTGCCAATTAGTGTACATATGTTTTGCCGAATAAGTTTTACTTCACTGTTGCCAAGTTAGTCACTGAACTGAGGCCATCTGTGCTCCTTAAATTTTAGGACATCAAAACTGTTCAGCATCCTGGCCAAGCCGGATAAACAGAGGTATGAAAACTTTGAATTTTGTGCCAAGAGAAAGTGGTGGTGTCAAGCATGGTTGTGCATAACCTGAAATTGCTTGAAAGAGAGTCAAAAACACTTATTGATACAGGTTGGAATCAAACGGTCTGTAGTGTTAATCTGTAAAGGAGGTTTATAAATGTAGTTTAATGCAGCAGTCTGCTTAAGTATATAAAAGACTGTTAAAAAAAGTTACCACTTTGTCACTTTCCCAGTGTTTAAGTACAACATAACTATTTAAACAAGACTTTACACTCCTTAAAAGTGTTTTGGAAATGTTCTGGTTGATTATGTGTCCCCTTTAATAACACAAATGGGTATTGTATTTTTTACATTACTGAAAAGCCTGTTTAGCCATCTTTACGATGAGCAACAGCATGTGAGGTTGATACATTCGTGGAATGAGCGACGCAGCTAAGGCCCTGTCCACACGGAGATGAAAATGTTTCATTTTCAAAAAGTTTTCTGTAACGACAGCATAGTTTTGTGAAATGTGTGCATCCACACAAAAAACACTGAAAATGCAGTAGTATATATAGCAGGCCTGCAAGTGGCGCTGCAACGCTGCTACAGACATACACCAAAGCCAGAGAAGACATGGCACATTTTTTTGGGTGCTACCCACATGTTTAGCTGTGTTGCTCATTCCATGAATTCACAATCCTTAGAAGTTGTACCTTGTTGTTAAGGTGACTAATCAGGCTGTCCAATGTGTATGTATGTATATGTTAATTAAATCCTGATATATATAATTGAGCAGGTTTTTGCAGAAAAGGCCTCAGTTGAACCATGTTTGGAATTGTAGTTCTCTGCTTTGTGTTCACATTGACAGGACAGCACTCTGCTGCAGGAGCATCCTTCTATGTAGACAGCAGGAAGTGTCAGGTATGACAAGTAATTGAAATTGTTTACTATGGAAAACTATGCAGGCCAGCGATTTTAGTTCAGCGCAGAAAATCAACAGGAATCAATAAGGGAACTGATAAAGAATCAAATTCAAAAGCAGTAAACAGACTGGCATTCAGAAATAAATTGTTTGTGCAATTAATAATGACTGCATTGCTTGTTGTTGTATCGTAAACAATACAGGTATGGAATTGTTGTTAGCTTTGCCAAGGAGGTTATGTTTTTTGTTTAGGTGTTTGTTAGTCTTTTTGTTATTTTGTGAACGAGATAAATCAAAAAGTTAGGAACATATTTTAATGATATTTCCCAGGATTTTTATTCATGGCACAGGAGGGAGTTATCCAATTTTGGTGGTGATCCAAACCCAGATGTGGATTCAAATTTTATTTTTAAGATTTGTTGACATTGTGAGCTAGTGCAATTTCCCACATGTTCCTAATAACTCGATAAATCCCCAATGGATTTTCATGACAGACATCTTCAGGCAATGTTGGTCATGGAATAAGGGAGAACCACTAAAATTTTGGTGGTGATATGAATGCGGATGTGGATCTAGGAATCTTTCTAGTATTTGTTAAGAGTGCTAGATAGTGCTGTTTTCCTAATTGTTCTGCCAATAACTCACCCAGCAATGTTGGAAATGCCTTGGCAGAGGTTTTAAGCTCTTGAAGCACTTCTAGCTTATTGTTGGATTCCTAGAGTGGTTTTAAGACCTCATTAATGTCCTGAAACAATCTGACCCAAACAACATTAAAGGGCCCACAATTGAACATAACCAGGAGTTAACATGAAAGTTTCATTACATTAAGTATAAAGTTTCCACTGTAGTTATCAGTGTGTGCAATATATGTTCAACTTTCCTCTAATGGAAGCATCACATACGTAGCTGGCAGACAGAGATGGCCATGACCACAACTCAAACATTTTTTTTCAGGAAAAAAAAAAACATTATTTCAAGGAAAAACAGTATGCATAACATACCTCATGGTAAAAGGTTCTCTCGTCAATTATACTTATTATACACACTAGAAACAACATTTTAAGCCATATATAGAGTATCTAAAAAATATCACTTCAGCATGGTAAAGTATTAAATCTACCTTCAGACAAAGCAAACATATTGACCCATTTTTGCAAACTTTGTGAAATCCTTCAGAGGAATGTAAAACTGTCTTGCAGCTTGTTTCCTGATATAATTCTAAACTACGCCAAGAGGAAGGAGACAGTGACAGAAGTCTAATTACATCCAATAGAATTTACTTATCGTCACAAAGTGGCTAAAAACAGCAAAAATAAAAAAAAAACTGCCCAGAGTGGTGACAGGAAAAGCCAAGGAGAGCAAAAAAATAATCATAAAAATATCTATAGGCTATGTGTCTGGAGACAAGAGCGATAGTAAACCCTGTTATTGCAAAACAACAATTTATATCAGTGTGAGTGTATACATATGGTGAGACACATCCCCCGGTTGCTCCTATTATCGCTGCAGCAAGTGAAGATGAAAGGCAGAGTGTGGAAAAAGGGGGAAAAAAAACTCCATGACAATAGTGCAAGTTAGCAATTCAGAATTCAAAGGGAAAGAATAAAACATGCACATCAAAAGACAGAAACAAAAAGAGTTTTGGGGAATAGTCCCAGTTGGTACAGATTTTATGGCATTCCAGAATCAGAAATAACAGGCATGTGGCCTAAACAGAGGACCGCACATTAACATGGGCATATTGGTGGACAGACAGTTAACAGCGGATGAGAGAAAGGACAAAAGATGAGGCATTGGAAAGAGCTGAGGGGAGAGAGAAAGACAGATGGAGAGATTGCAGACAGATACAGAGAGGGGACAGAGATGAATGAGGCAGAGCTATACAGAGCATGGTTGGGTATGGATCAGCTGATTGATTAATGTCACTTTTGGGATTTCAGAATATGGATGAGCGTAGGCTTGGAGGCTATTTGGTAGTCAAATGTAATGCGATTACCATGACACACCAATATATTACTGCAATTAAAGCAGAAGTATTGGTATAGTCAGGAAAAAGGACGAGTCAATTTCAATCAAGACGGGGGTCTCAACCATGCCGCCCTGTCTAGCATGTGTAACTTTGACAAATTGTGCGACACTATCCACAGGCACAAGTGTAAAGATGTGAAAGCACTTCATTTAGCAGCTGTTAATGACCACTGACGTTTAATATAGTCAGACTTTTTTCTATAGGGTCTTCTGTCAGGGCTGGTAATTCTTTCAGAATTACAAAGATGACATATGAAGGTTAGGATCACAAAGAGACTGAACTGAAGAGCTCTCAAAAAACTGCCATCTACAGGAGACAAAGCTGACCTTAGATGAGTGCTGTGGAGATAAACAACAACAGCAGGAAGCTAGGTCAGCACTTTAGAAGACCTTGGACAAATCTTGTCTGAGTGTCATCCACACAAAGGTGGGGAAAAAAATGACAAACAGAAATACCGTTTACTACAGAACCACTAGAGCATAGAGGAGGCTGTATGGAGGAGCTTACATAAGGGTCCAACACCCATATGGCTGTTGGCATGCTAGTATGTGTTCCTGTGTGCGTGCATGTGTGCATCAGAAAGAGACACACATTTTTAATTACAGCCAGTATTATAATGATGGTGGTTCAGAGGAAGAACTTGACATATGACCAACATTCGAAACAGTGATTACTCTTTTGAGAATTTGACTTTGTTTATTTCACTATTTGCAACTATACGTTTTTCTCATTCTTGGTAAGGTCTCCCTTAAAAAAAAAAAGATCTCTGTTCGTGGTGGGACTAACCTGGCTAAACAAAGGTTGTTAAAATAAATAAATGTTAAAATGTTGTGAATATAAAAGCTATCAATCAGAATATTTGTTATCAATCTCTTCATTTTTGTAGTTAATAACTATTACAGTTTAATAGCATGCTTTTTTTCTATATAAATGTTTTAAATTTCAAAGTACCTGTGAGGCCAGTGTTGTACTGACCAAGAGATAGGAGGCCACTTAAATGTCCTTTAAAAACAGTGTTAAACAATGTTTTACATAAAGAATTATGCAGGAGTGCATGTCTAAAATCACTCACAAAGGACTAGTCATACCTCCTTTATCAACAGCCTGCACTACTTAAGAGTTTAAGTTGAATTACTTTCTTGGTGCTGCTCAGATAAAGGCGGGTTTGGTTACTCTAGTACAGCAGTTATAAAGAGGGGTGCCTGTTTTTCTGAGATACCTTGGCAATACATGGAAATTCAACAAAGTTTGTCACTATTATGCAGATTTTCAGTTCACAATTTCAGACAAAATCATCTCACAAGTCCTTGTTCCTGGAATGAAAGTTCTAATATCCAGGTTAGTGAATGAATAGTCTTACACCATGGAGTATTATGAAGAAGTGTGCCTTTTTGAGCTTACAAACGTAAGCAGCTGCTGCAAAACAAGCAAACATTTTTATTATAACTATGAATCTGAGCAAGTGGTACTCCAGCAGTCATGGGAGATATACTAATGATTTTATCAGTTCAGTAAGCCAACAACGATGTCAATTAATTAAGAATTTTGCAAAATTGGTGGAGAAAATCATGCAGGTTTGCTACCGTATGGCTACAATAATATTAAGCTAGTGTGTAATGGTAGTTATCATGTGTCAGTGCTCAGCAGATGACATACAGACATTCCTTCTGCTGAGATCTGAAGACCAGAGGTTGGTTTAAACTGCTCAAAGAGTATCAAATGTTGGATGGCCCAGAGTTTTCTTTCGATGACTAAGTCAAAATCAGAAACCCTATTTTTCAACAACCGAACACAAATGTCACCCAGACTAAAATTTCTTCTAGTTTACTTCCTGCCAGCACCACACCAACTGTTAAAACTTAGAAAGGTGTAATTTTTCGAATCAGAGCACAGTGGAGAGGTTTTCAAATGGTTTCAAGAGATAACATCACATGAGTCACGACCTTTTTGCTCTTAACTGGCTCACAATCTGCTGACCCCTACAAGCCAGTCCACAGCATCAGTTCTTTTGCTGATTGATCACAGGGCAGGTGCCTCCTGGAAGTTGCAAACTGGGGTTATAAAACTAGAAGTGTTATCTATTTTATTTTATTTTTTCCACCACAGCTTCTTAACTTTGGAAAGACCTACCTTAGAAGATAAGGCAAGCAGAATTAGTGAGATCTTTTCAATCGCCTCGTAAAATTATTTTTTTAAAGACTTGCTCTCACATGATGACTTTTGTAACTTTTTTCTCAACTAAATCAGACCTGTTTAATTGGTTAACTGTTCTATTCATACTTGTAAATATGTAAGGTGTTACTGCTTGTATTGTTATGCTTAAAATTCTATTCATATTCAATACTCATGAGTCTGTGCTGCACAAGCTTTTGAATAAGTTTTAAGTATAAATGTTCACAAATAAATAAAATCCATGTCTCTGTCTTAGCTGATCGCTGACAGGGATCCATTTATATTAGAAATTTCTTCATCCAAATGAGACAGCAGGGTATTACCTTTTATCGCACCCATTGTGCAGAGACTGCTCTAAGTTACACATGGCTTTCATTCCATTTCTTATAATAAGCTCTCCATCTTATCTGCTCATGCATACTGCCCTCATCAAGTGTCATTCCCTTGAACATGAACTTAGCTATTGGCTGTGCTCTTGCAAACACTCATCAAACTAATCCTTCTTGGAACAGGGAGTTTGCAGCTTTTGGCAGATTAGGGAAATGTTTCTGAAACTGTTGATAAAATGGGAAAAAAACAAAATAGGCTGGTGAAAGCACGGTGAATTCTATGTGGTATTTTTGATGGGATATGTGCCTCTGGCCAATGTCATCTGAGAGCAGTGTCAGCTTTATTTACAACTTACACTGGAGTGACACCTCATTATTGTACATGTCAGTTTCCATGAAATACTTATGAGATTGTTATTGCAGCCTTTTGCTAACCTCCATAAATAAAGTGTCACCAGTGTCGCACGCCTCCTGGAGCATCTAATGTGAGCGTGAGCCACAAACAGACAGCATATGCCTGAATGAATAATACCAGTACTTTATATCAATCAACTTCAGGATGGATGTGCACATTACCCTGGCAGGTCACAGTTGGAAATCAGGTCAAAAACACTGTAACTTAACAATGAGCCTCATTGTGACTTTTAAGGATGTCACTTGAAGCTGATCCAGAAAATTTCATGCTAAATTATTTGATGCACTTTAGCTTGTTATGGTGCCTTTCATTTACTAAATAAGTGGGTTTGTAATCATAAGTACATATTTTATTCCAATAGGCTCTTCATCCTGTACTTTTATTGACCTTTGATTAACCAGGAAAACCTCATTGAGATTAAAAATATCTTTCTCAAGAGTGTCCTGGCCAAGACAGCAGCATATTCAACAGTTAAAGACAAACACGCGCAGTCATAAAATTAAAATAAAACAACAAACACATTAAACAAGACTTCAATACATAAAGAAAGAAAAGTCACAATTTTAGATAGACAGTTTTGCTAAAGTTGCTCACTGTGGCCCTCTGGCAAACAGGAGAATATTGAGTCGGCCCTCTTGGTAAGCAAACTTGCCTGTCTCTTCTCTAGATAAAAATATGACCAAACTACACCACTCCTACAAAATGCTTCTGCTGTACTATAACATCCGGCTGCAGTGCATTATGGCAGCAGGGCAACAGCCTAAAAGTGGTTAGTAGTGGGGGTAACAATTTTGTAAGAGCATTTCACCAAAATTGTGGGCCTGGCTTCTATTTTCTCATTTTTATTTTTACAAAATAAAATAAAAGATGAGAAATAGCCTGACTAACCAGTATTAAAAAAAAAAACCTAAACTAAAAAAAACAAAAAGTAAACTAGAAAGCACTCGGCGAGTGCAGACCTCCGCCAAGCGCCACAGTTCCCCCTGTTTGTCATTTGCACCATAAATATTAGTCCCACATTTATTTTGACTACATTTTTAGATTCCTTGACCATGAAAACATACCATTGGCAACTGAATTCATAATGATATCAACATTAGTTCAGCAATTATTCACGAAAATCGAATTTTCCCTAATGGCGGTTTTCTTCTGGATCTAGCTCCCTAGCTTTTGAAGATACAGCAAATCCGTTGGCACCTTCCAAATTCCACAATGCCTTGGCTATTTAATGGTGTTTGTTGCATCTTTATAGCTTCATTTGTTCTCTTCCTATGATGAAAATTGCAAAGGTCCCCTATTTTTTCATATTCTGGATCACAGTACCCGGAATTATTCCTTTATCCGGATCAGTCTTTGATATACTGTAGAGCATGTTAGAAACTTGTCCTGTATTTTTTTCCCAAGTGCCCTGACCATTATTTGTGGAGTTATATGCACAAATGTCGAAAATGGCCCTATCTCCCAATGTTAAAGAATCCTTTAAAAATTCCTGGATCCAGACGGAGATCCGGATCACTTCCAAAATCTAATCATTTGTTCCTTATCTCAATCCGGACACTCCCTGAAAATTTCATCAATATCCGTCCATAACTTTTTGAGTAATGTTGATAACTAACTAACAGACAGACAGACAAACAAACCCTCCCAAAAACATAACCTCCTTGGCGGAGGTTTAAAAAAAAAAAAAAAAAACTATTGTAGATTGCTGACAGCACAAGGAGTTTTAGGTGGTATAAAATAGAAGGAAGGGAAGGAAGGTAATTGGGCCTCACAGTCGGTGTTGGACTGAGGCCATCATGGTTGAGGAATCAGTTTTCCAGAATCCAGATTTCTGTTTTGCACCTGTCCCTCTGGAGAGACTTGGAGAAACCTACAATTTCTATGACCTTGCCCCCGGCATACAGACAGGGATTGGCACAGGTGAGTAAAAGTTTCTTTTACACTCTGATTTCTTTAAGATGGTGTCAGTCACAGCGAGCATTTTATTCTTGCTTCTGTCTTGAAATCAAAATGAAGCCACTGTTGCTGCTTATTATAATTTGTGTGAACCTGTAGGTGTCAAATGCAATCCAGCCTTCAAAGTATTTATTTTCTCTCTTCTTAACAAGCTCAAGTGTTTAAATTTGGATTTTCTGGTTGCATGGTGAGTTAATAACTCAGCTTTCTTTATAATACAACAGAAAATGAATTCTCACTCAGATGGATGGACCATTATTGTCCCCATGTTTTTATTTATCGATTTAGAAGTGGAGAAACAGGGAGATAGTGTGTATGTGTGAGTCCAAGTACTGTGTCTAATCCCATACTGTGGCTTGCCCCAGTGGCCTCTCTTCTCTTCCAGGCCTAAATAGAACAGGTAGGGAGCCGGTGCCTCGCGGGGCCATCCTCACACCTCACCGGTGCCCACACTTAAATTGGCTTTTTCTCCTGCTGTTCCACACCAGTAATTACCCTCCCCAGCCTGTGGCAGGAACAGGAGGAAATGAATGTAGACAAATAAACAAATACATGGAATACCTGAGAGACAGTCACACTACTTTGCACCCACTTGTTCAAACTGAGAATAGAGGTATGAACACTGGTAGGGATATGGGGGGTATCACAACTGCACACATAAAGGGTTTTACACTTGGGCTTTGCTGGAACAGTATGATGAAAACACGGCTTATTTGTGATCTCTGATGACTTAGCACTCCGTTGGTGTCACAGCAATGTCTCAATTGGTTGGACTGGCTTTTAGCTGCTAGTACTGAAGTCACTAGTCACAGCAAATAAAGGCAGACACTTGAGCTCTGCAGTGACAAAAGCAGGCAACATGAACATCACCTGCCATCGGGCCAGACAAAATAAAATTCAGACGGAGAAGCCAAGTTTCAACCTATACATAAAATGTAGACTTCAAATACTTTGTACTCAAAGTCATGATCTGGATCCTTAATGGTCATTACCACTGGCAAGGAGGTTATGTTTATAACCTGCATTTGTCTGTTTGTCTGCGAGATTACACACAAACTGCAGGACAGATTTTGCTGACATTTTCAGAAAATGTTGGTTTACTTTTATTGTTGATGATCCAGATAACAGCCATTAGTGAAAAATCATTTTTGCTCAATATTTGTCAAACTAATAATGATACTAAGATGGTTCCAAATGCTAGGGGCAAGTGCAGGGTCAAGGAATCATATTATGAAGGTTACTTCATCATGAGATTGCTTATATGTCTAACAGCAATATTTGAGCTACCTTGGTCGGTTTGTTTGGGTGGTCGGGTTTTCAGCTCTTTTGATGCTAAGCTTTGACAAGTGGCCCTAAACCATACAATAAAAAAAATAAAAATAAAAAATAAAAAACACTTAATAATAAAACTTCAGTGAAAGTGTTGCATTTTCACAAAATAAAACAAGAGGACAGAAAAAATGTAACTCACCAGTATTTAAAAAGTACTGGAATTAAAAACAAAAATAAAAACAACTATTGGAAAACCATGTGTGCAAAAGTGTGTATGTTGGTAAAACATTCTGCAAATGCACCATACAATCATGTTACTTACAACACTGATGTAAACAGTCGGAGATTTTTTGTGCCTTTCTATAAAAACTTATGTCAACATCAGATAATGCAAGGTTTATAGCAGTTTAATTTAAAAGGCACTATCCCCTTAGCTAATGTAAATCCTTTCATCGTTAACTTCATGTCCAAGTCAAAGGGTTTCTCAGATATTAGTTTAGTTTTTACAGATGGACTAGTAGCAAATGAAAGTTTTGTGTGTGAGCATAGAGCCACAGTAAGGATCTCTCTGTTTGTGTGGTCAACAGCAGGGTGCTAAAATCTCATCAACGCATCCACAGCTTAGGATATGCATGACTGTTAGTCACAAACACAGCACCAGACAAAGTGGAAAACCAAAGTCAACTGAAGGTCTCCAAGGACCAGATCTAACACCACTACTCATGTTTTCTCAGTGAATGATAAACACATTCATTTTTTGTTCTCCTCCTGACAGAGCTGATACGTGTTGATTTGAATGGGTGTACTATACTTTTGTTTATTTAAGGCCTATATTGTGAGGCTTTATGAAGTGTTGGTTAATGCATAATAAAGAATTAAACTGTTGCCTGAGTTGTATTCAAGCCTAACAAAACAAAATAATCTCCAAGAAGTTTTGCAAAAGACACAATTTCCCAACAATTAGGGCTGTGCTGTCAATCACAGTTTTAAAGTAATCATGATTTGTGACTTCACAATTAACCCATTACAACAATCTGGAACTATCACAATTAATTAAAAACAACTTTTAATGTGGTCAGACAAAATCTGTGGTACAACCCTGCTTTCACAGCTTTTTGTGTACTAAGATGAAGCTACAGCTTCACTGCAATAATGAAAGCTGGAAATTATGAATTTTCAGTGAATAAAACAAAATATGTTTTTGTTTTGTTATGAACTTAATCAAAAGAGTTATCTAAACTATTCTTATTAAGTTTTTATGTAAAGTTGAGCTAATTTCTTAACTTAAGCCTGCACAACTTAAACCCATTAGTTTAAGGTCAGGCAAGGTCAGGTCAAGTTCTGAACACAGGGTTCATATAAAGACAAACTATCATTATGAGTTAGACTGGCGCAGTGGTAAGCAAACATACATGATATAAAGCATGTTGCAACTGGTCTGGGCAAAAATCTTGCATGGGATTGTCTTTACTTTAAATAGTGGTTCTCTCAACTCAAAATTTTAAGTTTTGACCCAAAACTCAACAGTCTAGTGCAGACAGTCACCTTAAAATTTGGAGTTTTCTTGACTTTTTTTTTACAGTGTTGCTGTACCCTTAAAAGTCTATGACACAAAAAAAAAAGAAAAAAACATGACTTTTAGATTCAAAAAAATATATATAAAATAAACTCTGAAATGTGCTGTATGAGGTAAATCCAACATCCCATATTCAATTCAAACTGAAATGGAGTTTATTCTTTTCATCTCACTTTTTAAGTAAACTGTGGACCTCAAACAGAATGACTTGGCTGTAATATATTTCAGTCAAAAGTGAAATCAGAGTGCTTTGGTAACTTTAAAAGATAAGTAAGGCAACATGTAAAAAGTACATAAAATATACATGTATGCAATTGATAGTAATTTTATCTATGCACTTCTCAACACATTCCTGTTCATATTAAATGTTATAAAGAAATGTGTCATTAAATAAGAAAGCATGAAGTATTACTTCTTCTTTCTTGTGTTTGATTATCCAAATGTGTAATGTTATATTAGGTGTAACTAAAGCAATCACACACAGTCATTGTACTGGGCTTGATGTAATACTCTTAACTGCCACCACAGCCCCTACTGCCTTCCTCGTTTATCAGTGAAAACACCCTGCTTCCTAGATTCTGTAACACTCTTTAGGAGCTTTAACGCCCCCCTTTGCTCAGAAAGAGGCACTGAGTGTGTTTACTGTAGCTTTAATAATGGAATCTAGCTGATACCTACCCTGCTGCTGACCTGACCGTACAATAAAACTTACATACCTGGTTTGGTTGGCAAAAGCTTCTTGAATTCCACAGCCTCTCAGCTGCTCTTTTCTTGTCTAACACTAGAAGCAACAACAATCGTTATGTTTTTGCAAGCTGTCGTTTTAGGAAATGAGCATGAAAGCCCTTATTTCTTCCCAGCTGTCAGGGGAGCAGTACCCGCGATACCTGCTGTGCCCCATGTCAGAACAACAGAAGTCAGACTCGCATGAGGACTCAAGTGTGTCCTCGTGCTTTGGGCTGTCAACACCCTCCTCTGTCTCTTAGGCTATCCATTTTCTCCCCTCAGAGTGTGCCATTAACTGAGACAGGCCTTGTTTAAAGGGCTTTGCCTGCGCTGCTGACACCCTGTCAAAGGCTCTCAGATTACCTTTGTCACCTGCCCTTCTGTGGCAGACCTGATGGCATGCATGACAAAGTAAAGGAAGAAAATAGAAAGAAAGAGGCGAAAGCGGGGAAGAAAACGGGTGGTTTTACTTCACTTCAGTACACTGAGGGAAGAAGTGAGGGTTGTGGAGATCTGACGGCAGTGTTAGGTTTATTCTAGATTATCACAGAGCACACGAGTCAAAGCAACACATGGCCATTTAGGGTTACATATACAACTGTTTGCAGCACTTTGGGTTCCATTTCAAGGCTTCTGATCACAATGGAATCAGGTTTTGTCTTTCTGCAGTGATACAAATTCTGTTGTGTCTCTACAGGCAAATGAGAGACCGCATATTATTATTTTAATCCTGTAGTCATAAACACAGCAGAGGAGGATGGCAATTACAGAGATTTAAAAACAACTCATACACACAGAGCCTAACTAGGCCCACGATACCCCAAGACATGTAAACAAACAACACAGCTGGATGTAAATTGTTTCGGCTCTCTCATCTTTAAATTTTAGTTTAAATCTCTCACAAGAAACAATGACAGTGAGCCAGATAATCGTGCTTTAATCTGCCGTGTGTCCTGATGTCAGCAGATAATGGTGTTCATATTCGTGGGTGTGTTTTGAAGAAACTAATTTTAGAAAAAAACTTTATGAATTCGGGTTTGCACCCAAGCCTCAAGCCAATAATCCAGGGAGTTTGAGAAGGCTTGAAAGGCAGGATCTGGCAGTGTTGTAGGGGGATGGGGAGGGGTTGCTATGCCAATTTCAACCACCCCAGCTCCACAATCTGCCCGTCCAGATTGCACTTTGGACACACTTGCTTCACAATCAGAGAATAACATATATTCTAATATGCTGTGATTTAAGCTAACATTATGTATATTATGGTAAATGAAAATGAAATATATTTGTTGAAGTCAGATGGAATAAATGAGCATATTTCTGAAAGAGTTGAACTGATTTGGACAGAGTTGAATGACTATTAGGTAGATTTGTTTGGTAAAAGGGCTGGAGATTAAAAGTGGGTACATACAAAATTGACAAAAACCTGCTTGGCTTTTTGCGTTTCAAATGCTATACACATTAAATGGAGGTAAATGTCTGTCATGTTTAAGATTCCATTCTAGCTCCTGCAGTCATGTGTTGATATCTATGTTTACATGGACATAAATAACTGGAATCGACACCTGATTAGATTAAAAATACATTTTATGGGCAAGTCAATATGGGGATTATGATTCAATATTCTCCAGTCAGAAAAAAAAAAAAAAAACTGTCTTCAAAAAGGGGAGTGGTTTTTCCAGATGCAAACCTGAACAGTTTGCTGTATGTAAACATGTGATCTGGTTAAGGCAATCTTTCACGCTATCTACCCTCTAACACCAACTGGGCCCTCTATCACACTGAAGCAGGGTGCACTGTCTCAATGTACAGGCTACCAGCTGCACAATGACTTTGTACAGCTGAACTTTTAGTTTAATAAGGAGAGTACAGCAGAACAGGCATTAGTTGTTGTACATGATCTGGGTACATTTTCGTATGAATGAAAAATACAGATATTCTACAGTCACAAATGTGGTATAGGAGGGAGAAATGGAATAAAATCTCTGTTGCCCAGCAAGGGCAGTGACAGAAAGTAATGTTTGTTCATGCCAAAGAAAAGATGATGACTCTGAGAGCACAAGACTTAACCATGCTCTCACCACCAAATTGGTGGTGAGAGAGTGGAAAACTGCCCCCTGGTGGAATATTAAAAAATCCTTAAAACAGATCCCTGAATCAGCATCTGGATTCAGGTCACCATCAAAATCTAATCAATTCCTCCATAGGCCATGGCCAACATTCCCTGATAATTTCCTTAAATTCCTTCCATAACATTTTGAATTATCCTGTTAACAAGCCAACAACTCCTGGACAAAGGTAACTGAACTGGTTTTTACGTCAGTGAACAACTTTGTTGACACTGACATTAACAGTAACAAGTACATGGCTTGTCCTGCTTCACAAGTTCATATCATTGGCTGCGTCACTAAACACTATCCTAATGAATTAATGCAGAACAGAAAGCTAGATAACATTATTATTTATTAAGACAGAAAGGATCAGCTTTTGCTTTATGATTTGAGTTAAATTAAACCATATGGGTTGGCTCTGCACATGCCTAAATGCTTTCATTCCAACAAAATGCTTGATGCATGTGCACAAACTTGATGATTTGGTGGTGCCGATGTCAATGTTAAATTTAGAATTTCCAATTAGAATGATTTTCATTCGACTACAGAACAATTGCATATGCATAAACATTGCTAAAGTGTCCATGTAGAGGACTTATCAGCTAAAACCCATAAACAACTTACACAGCAATTGAAATCATCTATGTGAGAATGTGGTAGCGAGGGGCAGGTCTGACCTGTAGTACAAAAGTACTTTGAGTTAGCAAATAATTAGAAAAGCACCATATATGTACTAGGTAACATCCATTTATTTGAATTAAAAGTGGTGTTTGTCTCAGCATTTTATACTGTCATATGTATTGCTCACACTTATATATTCTACAGTCTGCCTTTCAGATTAAAACACAGCTAATGCACAGTATTTTACTGTAAATGTTCACTAATACTTGATGTGTCAACCACTTAAAAAAATGCATTTTCCAACTATATGAATTTCCAACAACATGAAAGAATAAAGCTGGAGTAATTAGCTCATACAATTAGAACTTCAGCAAATTTAGCAGTACATTACCTTCATTCACAGAATAAATGTTAAAACAAACACAAAGTGGTACCAAAATAGCTAAAGGTTAAAGTAACATACAGGTACATATGTTTTGTTTATACAATTAATAGTAATTCAAACAAAATTTATACCATTTACCTCAATCTTCCTGGACATTTTTGCAGTCGACATTGCAGTTGAACAGAAATCTGTATTCTCACAGACAGGAGGCCCTAAAGCTATTTGAACCATAGGGGACCTGAACAAATTAACAACATGTCTGCTGTTAAATACCTCGTTCTGTGCTGATGCCAGAAACATCATTCATGGCTCGTTAGCACAGGAACAGCGAGTATTTTTAGCTCTAAATGTTTCATTACCCAACACTTAGGGATGTGTGAGAACAGAAAAAGGATTTAGAGTTGAGCTATTCTTTGCTTTCCCAAATTCCTCCCCCTGAAAACAGAGCTCCCATCAGCCTCTGACAGACAGAGGAGTGCTGACCATTGCTGCACACCAATTCCACAGCCTCCAAACACATTTTTTCTCTCAACATGAACAAAGTGTTTCTGTGTTTTACCAACAGGGCATGTTATCAAGTGGTATGACTCCTTTGGTAAGCCTGGGCACATCAGGCCTCACACTGCAGAGTAGCTAAATAATGGAAAAGTTCCTAAATTGTGAAGCAGTGCCCAGAAACAAGCTTTCTAATGAGAATCGCTCCAAAAACCTTTTAGTTGAAAGTCATGTCAATCTGCAGAGCCATAAGTAAAAAATAAACATGCCTGACCTGTTTTTTACAACAAAAATTGTTTTTCTTTTTTTAAACTGACATTATTTTCATTGACTGTAAGAGGAGGAGGAAAGGTGGTGGTGGTGGTGGCAGCAGCGTAAACACATGATGTGCATAATCAAAAAAAATAAATAAATAAATAAAAAATCACCAATACTTTTGTAGAAAAGTTTGTAGCTTGTTTTTATAAAAACCCACACAAAACACAGAGTATCAACCAGTGACTGTAAAGTGGTGACTCAAAGAGCGTGGCTGGGTTTGCATTAATTACGTTTTTTATTGACTACATATCCAAAAGAGTTGGGCAATCAATTGAATTTCAGTTTCAATAATCAAGGCTTTAGATACAATAGGGTCCTTGCACCGAGGTCCATTACAATCATGACCTACCACAATAATGTAAAGAAGATAATAAAGATTAAACAAACACTCTGCTGCATGTTTACTTGTTTTATCCATAAGTTTGTCATATGTGATAAACACACCAGTGTCTGTTGTTATACTTTTGGACATGACATATTAATACAACCACAAAAACAACAAATTGACATAACACTTGATAAATGCACCGTTCCGAATGTTAGATCAATAAGTAATTGTGTTTGATAATCATAATCTCCATGTCAGTCACAATAATAGTGATTAACCAAACAAACAGTGACATGAAAGAAAATGAAAAAAGAGCTGCATAAGGTACTGACAGTTTTCCTCTTTTTAGTGGTCATTGGTTTATTTTAATCTGATGTTATGTTATTGTTGTGTTCTATCTGACCTTTGAATTTCCTCCCTGCACATCAGTTAGTTGTATACAGCCTGAGCTCACTTGTGCAGAAAGAAAATTTAATTTAACAACTCCTTAAAAATGATAAAATTACTTAATGATTATAAAAAGTAATTACATACTCTCATAATTATTACCTTTTTCTCTTACAAAAATGATCTCTTACAGGTTTAAGCAAAGTCCACAAATCAAAAATGATGTTACTCCTTTCACGAACAGAAGTTCAAAATAAAGACTAAACTTTAAGTGACTGAAAGTACAGGTCACTCTTCCCCTCCTATCCTCCATACTGTGTTGAACTTTTTAGCTAGTTGCTGTTCATACATGAGAGAACCAAAGAAATACTGAGCAACTTAGAGTAAGCCCAGTTAGTTACTGCAATATTTAACTTTTTAGACATTCTGCTGGAGACTTAAAATATTGATATTATGTATTACAAATAACCAGTTACTACCTAGCTGGGGTGTTGGTGACTCGGTTCGGTGAGTTGCCCCATCAAGCCCAGCCCTGGCTACCATATAGTGATGTGGCAAGACCCTTAACCCTAAGTTGTTGCCACTGTCACATCAGTGGTATGTAAATGGAATAAAATAAAATAAATGAGTTAGCTCATGATGATGAATAACTTCAATAGAAAGCTTAACCAACAATAAGTGAAGGGTGTGAATGGGTAGGTGTGACCCGTGGTGTAAATGCACTATGAGAAGGTAGAAGGCTACAACTGTGCTTTACAAGCTCAAATACACTTACCATTTAGCATTCACCAACACTGAGAAACACGTCATGTACACATGTACACATGTACACAGTCAAACAGCAAGTTTATCTTGGCCCTTACTTTTATTGTCACCAAAGCTGTGATAGAAACAAGAAACCAATGTGCTAGGTCTTGACATCAAGTTACACAGACAGATGTGACATAAACTGTTAATTTTGTCAAACAAAACACAATGCAGACTCTGCTATCTACAAAAGGGAATAAAATTGAATCTGTACCATCTGTTGTCCATGTATTCCAGGACCAGATGCAGTCACAATTGATAAAAAGCAACTCATATTTCTGTTAAAATAAATAATCTGCAAGACATCTTAATGCTATGCTATCTTATGATGCTATCTTGAACTAGTATTCTGACGGCTGTTGTATTTTTGACATTATTCCCATGTGTAGGTCTATAGCTTTTAGCTGTGTTTTCACATGTAATGTTTTGGACATGGCATTCATTTTCAGGTGTCAATCCATTTTAAAATGATAATGTTTTTTTGACGGTTTTGGGGGTAGTGACACAAATTTGTCAGAGGGTTTGTTTTATTCTTTTTGCTCCTACACCTACTGCAGTACAAAATGTCCAACGGCTTTATGCATAATTAGTTTGACAAGTACAAAACACATCAACAGTGTGCTTTTTGCAGCAGGATGTGTTACATTATATGTGCTGTTTTAAAATAATCCAAGAACTCTCTTATATCCTTCATGTTTTTTTCTTCTTCTCGAACCCAAATATATCATCATGATAGGAAGTTCATGAAAGTGTTCTGACTTTATTTCAACAATGCACCCAGATCCACTACGGCTTTAGCCTTTCATGTTTTCACAAAAGTTAAGAGGTGCCAGACTAAAAGCACAATTACAAACCAGTGAATAATTTTTGCTCATCGTGCTACAACTCTTTTTGTTTGCCTTAATGAGGGAGAGAGAGCATGAGTGGGTGTGTATGTGTTTGCATGCATTAGTCTGATGCTGACTGGTAATTAGCTGTCTCACTAACATGTGGTGGGCATGACATGAAAAACAACAAGCTTTCTTCTCCAGATGGAGGAAAACACACTGGGAACAGTGACTCAATATGCACAAAGGTAGCTGCATTAAAGACCAACATCTCATCAAGATGAATGATGTGTTCAAATGTGAACAGCATGAATAAAAGAGCTTCAAAGTAAAAGAATCTCCAGAGTCATTTCAGTGACTGACAAGGTTAAAAGTAGCATCCACTGAACAGAAACCCTCCTTTAACTACCTTACATTAGCTGTCTTGTATAACTGTACACCTTGATAATGCTACTACTTTCAAGAAAGCCTGAGGTGATACTGCAGATCAGCTTAATAGCTCCTGAGTCCTGTTGCAGATATCAAGGTTTGCAAATGAAAAGTAAAACTGTGCCTGAGTGTAGTACATAAATCAATAGTTCTCAGTTACTTTTAACATCCAGTCTTGGCACTGTGCTGCAGGACCAAATGCAATATAGCAAAGTTTGCAATGCAGGGCCACATTTTGTTTGAATTTCTCTGCAGAGCTTGCCGTGGATGAATGAAAACATCCTTCAAATTCCATTACTCAAGGACTTGTGGGCTTACAGTAATGGATCACTTTAAGATAAAGGAAAGACCAAAAAGAACAATAAGCACAGAACAAAAAAGCAATCTGAGCGTATGAAGCAAAGACTTGCACTTCCCTTGATGTGATTTATGATTTAGAAATGTTTGATACACAGAAACAAACTTGACTAAAGGTAGAATAAACACCAAACAAAGGAGAGAGAAAACACTTCTATGGTGAGAGGCCCCTTTAAGTTCAGCTGAGGCCAACACGTGTGAGCTCGTAGCAGGCTCTCACCTCAGCTACTTGTCATTTTGTGAACAATCTCAGGGAGCATTTGGTGGCCAGCCCGTTGCCTGGGTTACAGTCTGCTGTAGAAGTTCAGGCCCATCAGGCTCATTAGCGATGCCAAGGTTGTCCACAGGTTGGCCAGGGGAGCTTTCTGAGTATCCTCTCCCCTCAGGGAGGGCCAGAAGGCACGCTGGAGCGAATCCAGGGTCAGACTGAAAAACCTCTTCTCACCCCAAACAAGACGGTGCCCTTCTCCTCTTTAGTCAGCCATCATCCAACAGCAAGAGGCCTCCTTTTAAACCCTGTCCTCCTCTGACCCGCTGCACTTAGAGGGGATGAGTCATTCAGTTGTTTTTCTTACTTTCCTATTTAATTCTTCTCATCCAGTACGGGATCTCTTTTTGTCTCTAGACACCTCCCCCCTCACTAATCACTCACATAATAAAGCACTCCACTCACAAGGCCACTCAGGGGGGTCTTGGACATCAGCACAGAGTGTCAGCCCATGAAGAGAAAAACAGCCACACTCATTTAGAGAGAGGGCCTAAATGAGTTAAGTCACCTCAGCCTCCCACCCCCCTATTTGCAGCTCAAGAGCACATTCTCCCAACCCTGCTGATCCACTCCTACTCATTGCTTCACCCACGCTTACTTTGGCACTAAATGAGTCTGCTTGAATCTTCAAGATGTATGGCTGGTGGTGGGAGGGCAGACCATTTAGGAGGTATATCATGTATTTCAGCTGCCAGACAAAAATGGATTGGTGGACCAAGTCCATTATTTCAGTGAGGATGGAGGAGGCTCTTGTTTTCAAGGTAGTATTTAATCATAGCTTTATAACGCATCATTAAAAGGTGAAATGAGGATATAAGTAGTTTAGCTCTGAAGCACATGCACATAATGTTTAAAACACAAGCGAAGGGTGTCATGCATGTATGGCACCCTTAGCCCTATTCAAAGCCTATTATAAAACTTAAGTGCCATCCACACCAAGACAGGGTTTGATGCGTCTGCACTAATTATTTTATCAGCAATTTTAAATCATAGTTTGTCCACACAGATTTGGCATTTTGGGAGCCAGAAAACTCACATCTATGAAATCTGGTCCCTGAGTGCATTGGTCTTTAAATGGCCTTCTGCTTCCACATGAGCAAAGAATACACAAACTTTCATACACAATGATCTCACAGCCTCACGTCTTCCATAAACTGCAAATTCAATAACAATAGAAAAATGGCGGAACACAGTGTCATGTTCGTGCTGCACAAGCTAACGTGCTTGTTCTGGTTTTTACAGAAAAAATCTGCTCCTCTACAACCACCATGGGCAACATGTGGACATGATGAACAGTACACACCAGTGTTTGTTGACAGTTCACATGATATATGCCCATGCTCCATGTCTTCTTCTCTGGTTTTGGTGTATGTCTGCAGCAGTGTTACAGTGCCACTTACAGGCTGGGCATATGCACTACTTCAGTGTCTGTTGCCAGATGCATTTCTTGAAATTATGCCATGTTTACAGGGATTGTTTAAAAATGAATTTGTCTCTGTGTGGACAGGGCCTTAGTTGTCATTATACTTCAAACTGATCCTGCAACACCAGATACAGGTGTCAATTGTGAAACAGCTTTGCAGGAGTGTGGGAGTTCCATATACACAAACACACAATAAATGATAATTAATGCGTCTGTTGAAGCGCTGCTGTATCTTTGCTCTAGGTCCACATATCCCTGAGCTATCACAGAGGGCTACGTGCATAGTCTGACGTTTTTAGAAATGAGACTTCATGTTGAAATGACACTGTCTCTCTGTATGTCTCAGACATGATTAGTGCGTACTGCATTGTAGAGCTGGGCAAGGAATCAAATTTCAATTTCAATTACAATTACTGCCTCCCATAATAATGCAAACTGTATCATTGAGATTACAATTACGATTACGACTACTGTGCCACATGATAAGTTGCACTTGCTATTATTTTATTTTAGTTATTTGCATTTCCCTCTTTTGTGTTCATTTATTTCTAATTTTTAAGAGAATAGAATAGAGTAAATGTTTAGTGTCACTGTAAAAACACTGTAAACTGAAAAGCAGTTTATCAGCTCTCCAATTGCAGTGTTCAAAAAAAAAAAGATAAAAACAAGGATAAAAATATCAATAAAAAAATGTACAAAATGATAGTGTTCAATGCATTAAAAGTTCAGTGACAGCATGCAGTGAGTCTACTAAAAATGATGGGTGTTTGTGTTTTATCATCGTCATCTCTATATTGTCATCCATACATATTCAGAGATTATGATTTTGCCATAACCAAGTGGCAGCAGTTGTACTACAATGTGATAAAATGACTGAAGAGGATGAGCAAACATGTTCAATTAGCTTGCCAATACATCAGAAGTGTATATTCTCATTTTCATTTCACTGGATGGAAAAATGAGTGCTTTAAAAAAAGTCCCTGTCCTCTGTCTCAACTGTTTCTGCAGTTGTAGATTTTCAACTCCACTCCACTTTTTTGAAAGAATGGCATCGTAGCCACTTCCTACTCCTTACTTTTTGGCATTATCTGTCTTGACTCTGTCGCCATTGTCAGAAACCAGGGTACAATTAAATAGTGTGGAAAGAGTCGAAAAATGCAGAAGTCAGTTACCATTTAGCACTTCCTGGTTCCCAAGCCTGAAACTAAATGGGATTCAGAAGACAAATCTCAGATAAGCCTGAAATAAGGTTAGTGATGAACACATTCACGTTAGATTTTTGTTTTTTAATGGGAAATAATAAAATGCCTCTGATGTTGCCTGCCTTTGAATCTTAAAACGCTGTGGTGTGTTTAAAACGGCAGTTGCTAAGTAAGTGCTATTAGGACTACAAAATGGTCGGGGATCTGACAACAACCACTTCTGATTGTTTTTGGGGTTTTTTTAAATACTTAATTATTCATACTCTACTGCCACAGCCACGAAGACCGACTTGATCAGATCAACTAATTATGAGGAAACTCTCAAACAAGAGGTCACAATAAGATGTTATAAACTGGATATATATTGCAGTTGCTTCTAGGTCTAAATGTTGTAGTTCTAAGAAACTTACTAATAGCTTTTCACCCTCACCAATTAGGTTAAAGCTTAAAACATTGTATAAAGCAGGTTCTTTTTAAAAGATTATCACAAAGAGCAGAACATATACGTTTACTATTTTTTTGTTTGCTACAGAGCTTCTTATCAGCAAAGTTCCTGTTACAGATAAGGCCTACAAAAAATACATCACCCATGCACCACTTTTCTGTACACCACCGAGTACAATTTTCTCTCTGCATTATGAAATATGAGAGTTAAATTTCAAAGTGCATAGTTAGGAATTTTAAACTAGAATAAAGAATATTAATAAAAAACACTTAGAGGTTATTAAGTCTACATCTAATTATCCTTTTATGTGGTACCTTAATATGGTACCTTTTGTTATCCTAATGAAATTATATTGAGTTGGATGAAAATAGAATATAAGTGTGACCCTACTTTATGGTGTATTTTCAGTTTTCTGGATTGTAAATGTGAAGGAGGAACATTTTTAAACTGAAGACCTCCAGCAAAATAGAAGTTAACTTAGGCTTAAGTTGTACAACAAGAGGTGAGTTTAAATCTAAGTTGTTCTTGTTTGTTTGATTGACTTTTTTTTTTGTTTGTTTTTTTGTTTTTAATTATTGATATTTACTATTTCTATTACATTTTTAAAGGCCCAGAGTAAAGTATCTCAAAAAGTTACAGGTGGAGGTACCAAAAGAAGACAATAAGCTTTTACAGTCTGTGGCCCATAAGTGGGTTTAGATTATTCCTACATTTGACTGCCCACAAAGTCGGTTGTAGTTAAGGATGATTTTGTGGTTACTGGGGAGGCCAAACAGATTTTTTTCCTTGCTTGGCACTTATCCATATAATGAGTTCTGCTATGAAGTGAAACGTGTTATTATTAGAATTGGTCCTGAAACCTTAACTTTTTTAGGGTTACTGTCTGTGTCAGCCGACTCCAAGACTTGTCCGGAAACTGCCTGCACATTTTCAGAGTCCTCCCCGCCCCCTCTATCTCTATTCTCATTGCAGCAAAGAGGCAGACAAGGTCCTCCATCACCCTGACTTAGGTAGGACGGTTGGATCTATGAGCTGTAACAGGGTTGGTGGTGGTGGGGAGGGGGGGTATAGTTGAGAGCCTGGCCAGACACATCTCCCTTTAGATCAATCACATTTCCCCTTTCTGTCCTTGAACCTCCCTCTCCTTCGGTTGCTTTCTTTCTGTGCTGTCCTATTTAAGGAGAAGGGATATGTGATGGGAAAGTTTAACAGTGTAAGAAAGCACCTGCAAACACTCTGAGCTTTGGCTGTCTTGAAGTGCTTATTTTTCTAAGTACTTGGAAGAGGCTAGAAAATTGTTAGATCAATCTTATTCTTTCCTTACTTGTCTTTTTAGATAGCTATCCATGTTGTTCCAAATGTTGTTAGGTCTTGTTAAAAATTCACCAACGATAGCTTTCGCTTCACCTCAGAAAACTCTGCCGCTGCATTAACTCCCCTGACTTGACATGGTTGTTAAACGTCAGTTTTGACAAGGTAAGTTTGTTTGTGTCTGTGCCGCGCTCATAGGTGTGCATGAAAGCTAGCGCCGCTGCTGTCTGGGATTGCATCAGCAGCTTTGAGTGATCATTGTTGTGTCGACACACTCCACTCTGGCACTGCCACTCCAAAGCCAAGGAGCCATAAAGCACGGCTGTCTGCCTCAAAGCACCCATCTATCCACAGGCACTCGACACTACCTGAACCCTCTGATCTCTCAGAGACCCAATGTGAGTGGCAGGCCTTACAATGGCTATGATGGTGTGGTGGAACCGGAATATGATACAGCACATGCTAGCATAGCTATAATCTGACATTTAGATTGTGCTTATTGTATTCATATGGGGAGAATGATGCAAAAGGCATGTTTCTGTTCAAGTGGAGATTTATTTTCAGTGTTACACACTCTAAGGGTGGATGTGTGCAATGTAGATGTCCAAACTCCAAACAAAAGTTGAGACTAGTTTATCTGCATTGAGTTCCCATAAAATCCAGAACAAAATTAAAAATTATTTTCCTCACTTAAATAGCTCTAAATTGTACTGCACAAACATATATTGAAGAGTTTATGGGGCTGTATTAATACTTTAGCATATAAGCGTTAAAATTGTATGCCTGTTGGTGGTATCTTCAGTCACAGAGGTAGTATGGGAGGTGAAGCCTTCAGACGTCAAATCCTCATCTACAAATTAGGGTGCATGAAGCAGATGCCCTCTCCACCTTTAAGAGAAGGCTTGAAACTACTCTCTTTGATAAATCTTATAGTTAGGGCTGCATTGGATAGTTGACTAACTGACTAATTGACTTGTCTACTTTGCTGTTGTGTGATTACCCCTATTGCTTAAGATCAACAAATCTCTTATCTGGTGATTAGGCAACAACAATTACACTTCTTAAAGAAGAAAGCTGGTAATTACATAGTTGGTCTAATGGTTGCATTTACCTAGGAACTCAGACATGAGAAGTGGGAATTACATCACATCCCCGTTAAACGTGTTCCAGTTCCAACCTGCTGAAGTACTTTGGTGAAGAAAATTCTAATCAGAGGGGGCCTTCCCAGTGACTTGTCTAATTTGCTACTCAGACAAATACAAGATCAAGTGGAACGACCATAATACCATCATTTCACAGCAAGCAAGCCTTGATCCTGCTAATGTTATTGCCTTGTCCTTTAAAATGCAAACCAGGAACATAAGATAAAAAAAAACAACAACAAAAAAAAAACATGCTGTTACACAAACTATGCTGCCGGGGGCTAATGAAATGTCTTTTGTAAATGCATGTTGTTGATTGTGCCTTGGTTTTAATTAATGACGTCATAAGCAACAAGGTCTACTCAGCTTTAATCATACAAAAGCTGACTTTAAAAATTGTGGGGTGGAATAAGGCATAGAGCAGCCTGTCGTTAAGTTGCAGTAGGTGCTTTAAAAGTAACATAACAAATTCATGGGTGCTCCCCTGGAGGGTAAGAAGCACTTCCCTCTGCTTTACACTGTGGAGAGGTCAACAATGTTGGATGTGTTTTAACAAGGATTACTTTAATTTTCTGAATGAAAACAACTTTGCTTTTCAATTGGATGCACGAACAAGTGAGAGGACAAAACCAAATGATACTTCTATAGAGCCCCATCTAAAAACGAAGTCTCAAGAGAAGAGTTGCTAGTGGCCAAATGCTGTCAGATCCCTTAGGTGGGTTACAAAAGTTTCCAAAAACAATTGTGTCAGACTTCTCCTAACCCTTGCAGAAACGTTTTGGATATAAGTCGGGGTTAAGCGTCCTGTTTGTGTTCACACATGCAGGTCATCCAAGAAAAAAAGCATGTGATTAAGAAAAATTACTGAATATTTTTAGAGGACTGCACTCAAAACACATCAGCTGAAAAACTGAAAACTGACTTTCTGTTTCTTGGTCATTTGAGAGATGTTTGAGGGGCACATGAGGATTTAACTCCACTTTTTCTCAGGCTTAATACTTTCTTAAGTTTAAAAAAAAACATATGAAAAGGTCTTGTGAGTACAGCTTTGCCAGAAATATGTGTGTAATGTCAACTCATAAAGAAAAATCAAAACACATGTTTACAATAGTCTATTCAGTCTCAGGGTAAAACTGAAATACAGTATACCAAATACTCCAATAATGTCCCACCAGTGAGGTTCTGCAATAAAACATCTCCAGTGAGATGTCTTTGAAGGACTATTTCAACGCTCTAAAAGCAAATCTGCAACATTCACAAAAGACAGAATTGATCTGGTAACAAGTTGTTAGGCGAACTAAAGGTAACATACATTGGACTTTTTAACTTCAATATCACACTAAAATGAGGCCTGCTGTTTATGTATTTCAAATATGAACATAACAAACAGAGAGAAAGACACTCAAACTGAAACATGGTCTACTTTTGAGTGTGTCTGGTCTGATTGTAAGAGTTTTATTGATTTTTGGTCTCAAGTTGCTCTGTGTTGCTTCAATAACTGCACAGTTTACGGTAGAGAGAGGAGAATCAAATCAATTTATATCAAACCACTAATCATTGTACTGACAGACAGCTGGGTGAACAGACAGACAGGCAGCAATTACATAGACAGAAAGATAGATAGATAGATAGATAGATAGATAGATAGATAGATAGATAGATAGATAGATAGATAGATAGATAGATAGATAGAAAGATAGATAGATAGATAGATAGACAGAAAGATAGATAGATAGATAGATAGATAGATAGATAGATAGATAGATAGATAGATAGATAGATAGAAAGAAAGAAAGAAAGAAAGAAAAAGCTTTTTTCACTTACCTATGGAGGGTAACATCAGAGGTAGTAATGTTCCAAGGAAGAACATGGAGAGAGAAAGAAAAGGAAAAATCAGACTTTATAAACCAATAATGATATCAAAAATGATATGACATTTAGAAAAAGTGTGGGTAATAATTTGTTGTAGTCATAAGGATAGCTGGTTGTCACTAAATACCTACAACTAAGAACACAACTTCCCAAAACAAATGTGATTCAAAGCATTTGTACAGAAAAATGGCTTAATGTTTGATGTGGCTGGCTGCAGGATGGTTACAGGGACTGATCTGACTTTTAAGGGTAAGAAATAATAGATACAAGTCAAAAAAAAAAAAAAAGTAATATACAAATGATAGGGTAATTAGACACAACTACTTGTAAAGACAGTTCTTTTTAATCAATATTATTGTTTTTTTTTGTTTGTTTTTAATCAGGCTCCAAAAGCATATGAACACAAATACAAATACAGTTGATGATCCCTGATCTAAAGAGTGGACACATGAAAAAATGTCATAAAATTGTAAGTAATTTCCACTTATGGGTGGATATTTTTAAACAATATAGGACATGCCAATGACTATAAAAATGATTTTGCCTGTATGTCCTTGCCAAAAAGTGAACACTTAAGAAAATGTCCATAATGTGATTATGTATTGATTTCATTTACCTTTTTCACTGAATCAGTTCACTGAGAGAAGATGACTTACAAAGTATGGCACTGAGTAAGAAGAAGAATATTTTACATTGAAATGTAATATTTTGTACACATAAATTAACAAAATAACATGATATTTATACATCAAATAGGGATCTGCAAAGTTGGTAAAAATTCCAAATATCTTACTTCCCCTTTTATCATTTTAAGGGTGCTCCAGCACACCAAAAGGGTTTTAAATCACTTGTGCCTCTGAACCATAAAACGGTGGAAATCTGCATGAATGTTTGCGATAATATGAATATTGTTGTATTTCAAGAATTAGACATCACTAGGCAAACAGTCAAGTCGAGCTGGAGGATTTGGGTCATGAAAGGGTCTTTTATGAGCATTGGTTTAAATGCTTAAGTTTCTATCCCTTGCTTGCTTGGGCAAAATTCTTGAGCCCCATTGATTGAGCATTGTAATCCGGGTCAGAGCTCTGAACTGGCAGCCACAGAAGCTACCCAAGCAGCCAGCTGGCCAGGTTGAAATTGATCGTAGCGGTCTCCTGAATCAAATAGTGTCCAAATCTTCTGTGCCATGCTGCATGCTGATACAATCTTGTGTTTGACCCCAGTGCAAAACAGGCAGTGAGGGAAAGACAGAAAGTAACAAAGGAAGAAAGAAAAGACCAAAGTTATTGACTTGCTGCCTCAGTCACAGGAAACTAAACATTTCCACTGCAGAACGAACTTTAAAGAAAAAATGAAGGTTGCTTCAAATGGCAATATGAGAATATGTCACTGACATATTATCTGCAGAAACAGGAGATCAATTTTACACAGAAAAATTACAACTGTAACTCTTTATCTATGTAATAAAATGGTAGGAAAGACAGGCTCAGTCGGTTGTAAAAGTGACCGAAGGGCTGCAAAAGTCAAAACATGACGAATCGAAGCGAAGATGAAGGGAACAAAATAACAAATTATTAGCATTTTAGCCATGAGGCAGACAGATTGTTTCAATCTCCCAATATGCTGCACACTGCTAAACACGAGTGACTGTTCAGTAACTCAGCACTGTGTGGAAATAGAGCAAATCTGACAGAATATGCTGAATCAATCACTGTTGTAGAGCTATTTTTCCTATGGCTTGAATATGAGGGAAATCATCCGTTCAATTGAGCTCAGAGGAGAATATCTGAGATTAGAGATTTTGACGAATCTTTTATTTTATTTTGGATGACATCCCTTTGAAATACATATCAATGAAATTGTGATGTTCCAGCCTCTCAAAACCAAAAATGGCAATAATTTAGTTTGAAAACCTGAGCTATTTTTCATTTGAGTGTTTTCATTATGGATTAAAATTTTGACTTTTTTATGCCCTGTGTCTGAGAATTACAGGCTTTATCCAAATATCAAATCACAGTCCAAAGACTGTTTTTGTTATTACCTCAGCTAAAGCAGACACAAAGCAACAGTGAAAGTAACAACTTAATACCACAGCATCGTAAGTCTTAAGCCTGGCAGCTTTGGAATAAATCAAGAAGATCCCTGGAAATTCTTAGACTGAGTCATAGATTAATATAAATCAGTTAAACAGGTTTTCTTTAAACGACCTGTGAATGATCTGAGTTTCCTGGGATTGCAGAACATTTAAAGAAACTGAAATTCTACCCTCCAAAACGATGTGGGCTTTAGACACATTGTCTATCAATTATTTTCCAGTCATTTATCCAGCCTGGTTGTTCATGCCCCCATCGAGAGCAAGATTCCAGCAATGACACATCTTTAATGAGAGCACCACTGAGCTCGGTGTGGGGGAGCTCACTGGCAGCCTCCTCGTGGGGTCTCAGTTTTTCCATTTCGAAACTGCAACCTTGCTTTGAAGAGGAAAGTTCTGAATCAAAGCGCTTTTTTTAACGGTGGTGCTAAGTTGTCAGGCAGGGTCTAATAGCCTTTACCTGCTCTGTGATCATCATCCATGTCATTTTAGTCAGGCTGCTAAAACTGGTATTTCATTGTGATTGTACAAAAAAAAAAATATATATATATAAATATATATATATATATATATATATATATATATATATATATATATATATATATATATATATATATATATATTAAAAAGCACATAAAAGTGACTGGTTCATAAACTGGAAGGAGTCAGAGCTGACTTAAGGGGAAAATGGGGTATTAGAGTACTGTGACGAGTACCACTGAACATGCAGATAGGTTGTCAAAACGTATAATACTACAGATCTTTTATGATACTATGTTCAGAAGCATTAAAACCACGAATATCAGAGAATCAGAATCAAACTCAGCTATATTAGCTTAGTATCTCAGACATAAAAGGGACTAGACTCAGTTAACTATGCTCTCCAACATTTAAAAAGCAAAAGTATTAAAAAAAACAGTTGGCCTTTGTTACATTCTGGTTGGAGCATAGGTGTGTGCCTCCGTCTCAACATTATTTCACTGGCAACGTGGTACAAAAGCACAGTGAAGTGAAGCTAAAAGTTGAAGAGAGGCTGAGCACAGCCAAGCTGGTTGCAATTAACTTCCTATGAGTATTACTCCTGTTTTTAATAAAACTGAAATGACATGATGAATATACTGCAATTTGGTTCTTACTAAATTCTAAAGAATTTTGTAGTTTATTTTGATTTTGGGTGCAGATGTGGCCAAGAAAGGGTTATAAATTAAAATATATTGCAACGTTAAGAGTCCCAGTTCTCAGCATATTGGAAGATATTAAGAATCGCAACAAAATCGAATCAGGACTCAAGCGAGAGTCTAAGAAAATATAGATGTATTGTCTTTTTTATGTAATGTCTTTTTCTATGTTAGAGTAGGGATGGATTATATGAATAGAAATTAAGTATTATATATTGGTGAAATATTAAGTTTGTAATTGTGTCTAAGTAGTTGATGACATTTTATAGTCATTCTATTATACGGTATATTGGTTCCTAAATAGGTGGTTGAATCTTGTAAATATTATGAATATGTAAAACATAAAAACATCACTGTAAGACGTGGCAATAAAAGGGGTAAGATTAAATAAATTTAGACTTCTTCCTACTGCTTTTCGAGCATATGGACTTGCTGCACATTCAGGATGTCGTCAGCAGTCTTTGATTGTTTTCTTTTGTGTTTGGTACATGCATGTGTTTGTTTACGGTGACTACCTATGTTTGTTTTTGCTTGTTCGAAATAAAGCATTTGTTCATTCATTGAAGTGTGATTGATTGATAATACTACACTGTGGGGCCACTAGTGATTCTCACCCCTACTGAAAAGGATGAACAAGGAATTTCTCATCATAAAAACATCAGCCTGTTAACACTATTTAATGACAGCATCAGGATCATTATCAGCTGTCACTTTCAGGCAGTGTTTTGGGGGAAACAATAATTTAATTAGTGAGTAATATTCTGATCAATTAGCACAGACATGAGAAGTCTCTCCATTGCTATTATCCTTACAATTAAAAGACAAAATGAAACACCTGACAGCAATAATCCACTTTTTGCCCCTTTAGGTTTTCTCTGAGATGGAGCTCTGAATGAATATATTTCAGACCTGTCTCTCCATCTGCTAGTGCATCCAATTGATGATTTTTTTACTAGAAAAATAAAAATGAATCTGGTCAAAATAGATAAAATAACAAGATTTTTGAATTATCCAAAGTGTAGAGAACAGGAAAGTCTTTCTGCTCGCCATGTGGACAATTCATGATTGTGTGACGTCATGCCAGAGCTGCCAACGTGTGAAGGGCTGTGCTATCAAGTGGGCATTGACATTATTTAATTAGTGTTGTTTTAATAGAATATGAGTAAATAATGATGTTAAAAATAGGGTATTATATTCCTAAAGAATAAATGAGCAATGATTTCCAATAAAAAACAATAATGAAAAAGACAAAGGGAAAGGAGTGCTGCCTGGACTCAACAGAGTTTGTTTGAGGTGCTCTTTGGAACGAGATTCAAAAAGTCATTGAAGCAAAAAGAAGAGACTCCAAGGCACTCTCTTAATACTATTAAAATCCCTTTATGCCGTTAAAATAAAGGCATTTTAACAACAATAATAATAATAATAACTATAATGATACTAATAATAATTTTATGTATATAACACCTGTAAAAACAGATGGTGACAAAGTGCTTTAACAGACAAAACAAAGGCAGGAAAAACACAGATCTCTGAGAACTATAAATAAACAATCAGGCCAGACAGAAACAAAAGAAATGAAAATAGTTCACTGGAAACAACCATAGCACTATATGAATAAGCTACATTAGTACAGGTTAAGATGTCAACACGTTCATATCAGTAAGTAAAGAAGGTTTTTCATTTTACATATAATGATAAGGAGACAGTAAGACAATTGATGGATGTACGGATACATAGATAGATAGAACTTTTAGAAGTATGTAAGCAGCATCATGTTAAAGCAGGTTTATCAAAGTGAGTTTTAGGGTGTGATTTAAAAGATGTCACTGATTCAGCACGCCTTATCTCCTGGCAGGTTGTTCTGAAGTCGAGGAGCTCTGACAGAAAAGGCTCGATGGCCTTTAGTCTTAAGCTTCGACTTTGGAACAGCCAAGAGGCCCCAACCCGAGGATCTGAGGCTGCAGGCCGGCTCATGTGGAGTCAATAGTTGTGATATATAATTTGGCACTAGATCTGTAAGGGCCTTCAAAATGATCAGCACCATCTCAGGAAGCCAGTGAAAAGAAGCAAGGACAGGAATGATGTGCCAATTTTCAAAATCGCATCAGTAATTTATGCATAAGACAAACAAAAAGAAACAAAGAGATGATTCATATGCATATTTAAAGCTTATTTTCTTATTACTTTTATAAGAAATATCCAGCTCCATTGCCTCCAGTGTTTAAATATTCTTCAAACGACTGCCAGAGACTGTAAAAGACTAATTTTTCTTGCACATCCATACCTAAACAGTGGAAATATTAACTCAAACGACAAACCAAAGCATACGATCTGCAGTGCAGAATTGAAAGTGGATTGTGGATGTCTGAGTGCAAACAGCTTCCTCTTTTATGAGCCAATAACTCCAAGATTACTGCAAAGGGGTGAAGTTATATAAAAAAGAAAAGATAGAAAATAAAAGGAGAATTTGATACCTTAGCACTCTTAAACAAATATGCAGAGCTAGGAAAGAAATCCTGTCAAATTGAGGCTGGGGGCTGTCTGCAGTGTGGGTAAAGACCTGAACTCACCTCAGTCTGATCTGTATGTTAAGTCATGAGCAGTGGGAGACATGACCGCCGGGGTAAGAATAGAAACCTAACAATAACATAATATACAGAGGGAGGGCTGTGGCCTCAGTTGACATTATGCTGTTAAATACACAATGCAATCTCACTAGGATTTGCATTTTATGACAAAACATAAATGAGAGAAAAAAAACATCCACTCTGATTATTTTGTTGCAGTTTTGTGTTGAACCAATCTCAGGACCTTCAATATTTTAGTGACAATAAATCAAATTTTCCCATACTGCAGCACAACCTCTATTCAGATGGTTTAAAAATACAGTGAGCATACAGTAATGTCATAATCAATCTCCGAGAAGGCCTTTCTGCTGTCCCAGCTGAAGGTCACATCTAACAAAGCAATGTTCACCATGGCGACAAACAGAATAATCCCATCAGTGTGCATCGGCCTGTCTTATTGTGTTTATCTGCAGGCTTTTCTGCTCTCAAACACTCCACATTGATTGCTGTCCATCAGCAAATGCTCATGCCAGAGCAGGTATGAGAGTATAATTTCACCTTCATGGCAGAAGATTACAGTTCTGTCACTAAAATGTGAGAGTCAGAGAGTGCTGTTTAAATATTTCTTACTTTAGTTCATGTTTCCCCAAGTTATAAACAGTGTGAGTGGCTGTGAGAGCTACAATTCACCCTGTCTCTCTAACACATGTTCCTCCTTTTACATACATAGAGGGGCAAAAAGAGAACTGGAAATATGAATTCAAGCAAAATACCTTATTTTCCGGACTATAAGTCATACTTTTTTTCATACTTTGGCTGGTCCTGCAAGTTATAGTCAGGCGCGACTTATATATCATGATATGCATAATTTAACATGTTTTTAAATGTTAATTCATACTGACTGACATGAAACAAGGAAAAACATTACTGTCTAAAGCCATGAGAGGCCGCCCTAGGCTAGGCTAGGCACAAACAAAATGTCCCCAAAATGAAAATCCCATTCTGCAGATAACAAACTGCAGGTAGCAAAATATGCCACAGTAATCGAGCAGAAATAAAGTTTGGAGTGAGTGAGAAACTCATGAGGGACTGGCGAAAAGCAGAGGTTACTCTTACTGCAATGAAGAAAATGAAGAAAGCTAATCGCGGGCTGATAGCGAGATGGCCAGAGCTAGAGGAACGACTCCACAGACAGGTGCTTGAACTACGTACTGCCGGGAGAGACTTGTTAACAGTACAGTTACGTTTTCATGTCCTGGTAGCTGCCAAGAGAGGAACATAAATGAGGCAGGTGGACCTTCTTGGTGTTACCGCTTCATACAGGGCAACCACCTCTCTACCAGAGCACTAAATAAATGCGACTTATAGTCCTGTGAGACTAATATGTTTTTTTTCCTCTTCAAGACGCATTTTTTTAATGATGCGACTTATACACCAGAACAACTAATAGTCCGGAAAATACGATACTTTATTTGATTGGCTGATCTTAAGATGGGTAATGTACATGAGAGATATCACACGGGAAGACGGTAAGTAGGATGTCTAGATTATGTGTGATGTGACAGACAAGAATTATGACTTTGATGGCCTCTCATATAGCAGTGCAAATTTCTACCTTTAATCGTTCCCTCTCACAGTGAAGCACTCTCACTCTTTTTTTTTTTTTTTTTTTTTTAATCTATTTTGGTGCAGAAAGTGCATTCTGTGGAAGTTATGCATCCTGCTCTGTGTCACAAATAAAAGCATGACTTCATGACATAGAGGAGACATGTAGTGCATGTCAGGAAATGTTGATGGCATAAATTATTCTTTCATCCCAGCATTCATGTGCATTCATATTTTACAACAGGCAAATGACAAAGTACTGCTTAAAACAAATTCTTTCTTTGGAAAATGTCATCTAAATATTAAAAGACAGCGAAAGTAGGAATTCTTGTAGTTCTCTTGCATGTCTTGCCCTTGTTAATTCAAATCCAAATGAGGTTTCCAACTCTGCAAATTAAACAGCAGTATTTAATAAACAAACTCATCAGCATGCACCCAAAGTGTGTATATGTTCCATCCTATTTATTAAATATTTAGTCCCCCCCTCATCTATATGCCACAGTGCCCTTGTCTTAATTGCAGTGAACGCAAGCGTGAAGTCACGGAGAGGAAAAGGGAATGAGCGTGACTGTTGTTTTGATTCTGGAAAATAAACATGTAAAAATTATCTTGGTGAAATTTGTTGCTTAGAAAGAATTAAGGACACGTAATCCATGTCTCTTAATGCAGTCAGAACAGGAGAAAACTCAAAGGGAAAGGAAAGCTTCTGTAACTTTTAATTATTGGGTTATTTTAAGAAAACGTCTTCAAAGCGGGAGTAAAAATTTTCTGATGTGCAGTCACCTTTTTTTATTATACTGTAAATGCTTGCAAGGTATGAAGCTCATGGGAAGATATACAGCAAAGAATGTTTAGAAATAAGCATGAGGTCACAGGATTGGGGCATAAATTAGTGGTTTTGACTTGAAAATTGGACGTTTCTCTGATAAATTGACATGCTATTTATCATTGTTGAGTGCAGTCTTTAAATGGGAGGTAATGGTATACGGATCTGGCATTTACTATCCTTTTATTATCTCTTACAGAGTGTTAAGTGATATTCAGGTTAAATTTCTGGACTATATTGTAACTGCATGATTCATTTGACTGCTAATTTACGCCTTTTTAAAAGCTTCTTTGTGCTGCAGTTCAGTAATTCACATATCTCTGCAACTAAAGGTTTGAGTTATGAGGCCACAAAGTGAACCATCTTTTGCAAGTATGCAATAACTTCTTTTGAAAAGTATGACAGTGTGGCCTTGATTTTCTTTGAATAAATGGATATGTGACACAAGTTACCCAAAATTGGTCTTACATCTGATGATGATTTCTGCCATAAAGTTACAGACAAATTTCAAAAGTTGTAGGAAGATCTCGAGAGTCTAGCACAGTCTGTGATTGCGGCCGTTAGATGAAAGATGGTCTTAGATTAAAACAAAACTAAATCTGGTAACATTCAGTGTTATAAGTTTTGTTTCATACAAGGCAAGTCATGTCATGTCATGTCATTTATTTATTTTACGCATACAGTACAATGCAATCCTACATGTAGCATGAAATGTGAAAGATCTTTGATTCTGCAAGGGAATAAAAAGCATTTGTTCTTTCATCAGTGTTACACTTAACTACAAAAGTAGAGTTTACGAGCTTTTAGTTAAGTCATAACAATATTTTAAAGCAGACCTTCTTTCTTTTATGGATGAAATACATCATGATGCTGAACAGTCCTTGACCTTTTGGCATAGATGTTGAACTAAATTGGATCTCTTTACTTCATATACACAGTAAATATGTTATACTTGAAGGTCAAAGGCAGGCAGTTCTGCATTGCATGCTGGGAGATACTCTGACATTTGTGGCCTGGTGGTTGATGGATACGATATGTAATGAGTCAACAATGAACTTTGCATAGGAAGTCAGCAAAAAAAGTAAAATCCTTCCCCTCCTTTAATCTCTCCTGTCAAACACTGTAGTGAAGCACCTGCTTATCTGCAGTGTAGATATGAATAGACTTTTTTTTTCCTGCCTCTTGACACACTTTAACAACTTTAAGCAATTCAGCCATCTCTGCATCCATCCATTATGTGTTGTTAAGTTGCTTATGGCTGGCAGGGACGAGTCCAAAATACAAAGCAGCCTTTTAAGTTAAAGAAGGCCGATGGATAAAAATGTCTCCATCACAGAAATCTGAAGTCAGGAGAGGGGAGCCATTCATCTTGGCTTTCACTGATGAATCCCCAGATTTGTGGCAGCAACAGGCATAACCATTATTCTTCCTTCATTCTCCAGTTAACATGATGAATTACTGAGGCAAGGGCCAGTAACTGAGTCCTGTGTGTTTCATTTAAAATAAAACATGGGCTTTTACTTTGCCTGTGAAACACGGCAAAAATGGAATTTCTGGGATCAAAGACTCGTTGAATTGATGTTGTCACAGAGGTTATATGGGGGCAAAGCAGTTACTGTGTAAGTGTACTTCAGTGAAAACTGAACATATGGTTAGATGCATGGTATAATAACTCCACCCAGTCCATTCAAACAACGAAGATGAAGATGCTGTGTTGTTGAGGTACACCATCAACAACGTCTATGTCTGCGGCCAACCCTCCTAGTTTACCCTGCAGAGGTCCCAGTATGTTTTGTGGCTTAAACCTGAAGTCCATACTTAACAGCTTTTCTCCCTTATTCCTCCCTGGAGGTAGAAGAGGGGTGTGACTTGGGTGACAGGCATTGCAGCTTATTGCAGAGAGTAATATGATAAGAAAAAATAATAAGATTCACACAGCAAATTGAGAAGTGTGTTTAATTTGCTGCAAAATTTCATGAAGTGCGGAATTAATTATACTCTGAATGGAGTCAAATCCCTCAAAATTTACTCTCAGTTGAAACAAAGTTGGTGTCAAAACAGGAATAAAAAATTATGTTTCAGTAAGTCAAATCCATAGGTGGATCTTTAACTCTGAGTGTTTCACTCTGAACTCTGAATCTGTAAGTAATACTTGCAGAGTCAATCATCCCACACATCCCCCATTATTGGACAAGTACCAACAGATGCCACAAGTCCACATCATGAAAACTGCAGTGCAATTTAAATGTTTTATATATATATGTATATATATTTTTTTAGTATATGTGCTCCAACCAAACATAGTATTTTTATTCTTAGCTAATTTTCTTCACAAACATTCAGTGAATAAATACAGGAATGTTTACACTCTGCAATGTTAATACTGTATATCTACCGCAAAAGAAGTTAAAAAATATACCCAGAGAGAGTGAATTCCTAAAATTACCCAGAAGTGTTGATCAAAAGTCGTGCTGTTAAGTGTTACAAAGTTGAATTTTAACTCCAGAGAGAGTCAACAATAACACTTCATGAGTTTAAGTACCAATTCTCCAAAAAGAGTGAAAACAACACTTTGTGGTGTGGACCCATACAGACTTTATAGAAGTAATATTAATTACTCTGATTGTGTTCATTTATCTACGCAGATTTCACTCTGCAGAGATGGCACAGCAGATCACACATTCGTTCCTGCTTTGAATTATCTGGCGTACAATCAAATGTTTTCAACATTAAACATGCCATGACTGTAGTCTGTAGTCAGTACAAAGTTACAATGAGAAATATTTAATGGAGTCAACATCTTTTCGATTGATATATAAATTCTAGATCAAAAACTGTGTATTGTGTGTTTTTTATTGAATATGTGTATCATCATTCAAATATTACATTCCACATCCCCTGCATGGCATGTATTATCAAATGTTTACCAGCTTATAACAGATATGTTTCTTGTTGTTGTAGGAGGCAGTTTGTTAAGATAATTTAGGCAAAAACCCATATTTAAAAGCTTGATTTGTAAACAACCCCTACAGACCCTGTTTGGCCTATCCCTTGTATGAAACTCTGATTAGACACTAATGCCCTGGGGCTCACTCCTACAGCTATTCATTGAACTTACACTCCCACAGCTGCTTTGTCATTGGCTGCATTACAAAGCTCTGTAGTTCATCAGTTTATTGATGCTGGGATTGTTGATATGAAATATTTTGCAAACTTTGTATTTGTTTTTGTCTTTACTTGAACAATTCATAACATAAAGTATCTGTGATAAAAAGGATGTGTTGCATTTGTAGTAAGCGCTGGGTATTAGAGTATAGAGAAATGCATGCCATCCTCCATACTGGGATTTATTTAAATTACGTTTGAAATAATAAATAAGAGAAAAAAATCACATGCGAGATCTATACTTCACAGCAATTTGAAATGTAGTTTGCCCTGACATAAGAGGCAACAATTCCAACTGAGAGCAGACTGTTTCGTAAATAAGCCGTCAGAGATCATTGAAATACTATAAGGTGTACCTCTTAACTGACCACAGCGAACTGGCATGCCCTTTCTAGTTTTCTCTGCATAAAATGACCCCTGCAGAGTCGCTGGTGTAACCAATTCAAAAGTGTGATACATCATTTCAAAGCTATGATTTCAATGATTTTAACCATATAAACCAATCTAGCATACAACCACAACGGCAAACACTGTGTGGCCTTCTGTCAGAGGAGACAAGCTGCAACAAAACCACTTCAAAAACAATGATATCACTCACATTTGAAGCCTTCCCATTTTCCACTGGATGCAAAAAATTCAGCAAACCTTGACATATTCCCAAGATGTCCATAAATCGATCAAAATCCAGCATTTGGTCCAAAGTACAGTAATATCCAAACACGGCCATGAAGTGCACGTGCATTTACTTTTTCCATGTGATGGAAATTTTTTTTTCTCTTATTTGTTTTAATAAGTGCTGTTAGCTTGATGCTACAGCTACAATACTGTATTTAAAACGGAGTTTGCACTATGACCCTTTGATTGACACCTCATTTGCAAAATTAGGACACTGCTGGGGAGCTCCAGGATCCCCAGCACCCAATCAATGCCTGTGCACTTTGACAGGTCCCACCCCCATTGAAGCCCCCAAGGCTTGAACCAGCTGGAAGTGACAACAAAATGATTGACACAGACATTTAGCCAATGAAATTCTGATCCAATGAGCCAGGGTTACTTCAGGTCAGGAGGCTTTAAATTGACATCATAAAAGGAACTTCTATTGAAAAATATGCATTGAGGATAATTGACATACCTTTAAGCACAGCTTTATCGGCTTCTTCATACTTTTCACTCGCCATACGCTTAAGGAAACCAGCACAGTGAGTTTATAATGCAAGTTTAGCACTTCTGAAGTGGTCTGGATGTGTTTTCACTGCGTTAGTAACCAGAAAGGAGCAAAGACAGAGGACAATGATTTTTCCTCATGATTCCCGAAGAGGACAATATGGATTTGGATGTGGGAGATATCTTGCTTAGCAAGAAAGAAATATAACGGTGATTCTGATGTATTGTATGAAAAACTTTAAAATATAACCTTTCAAAAGAGACCAACAGAGAGAAATAATGATTTTACTTTGGGTATGTCTTGGATAGGCATCTTTTGGAAGATTTGACTGGACTGGTAAGGGTTAAACTGTATGCAAGTAAAATCCAGATTCATTTGTTTGAAGCACAGCATTATGGATACTTTTTATAGATAGATAGACAGACAGATAGATAGATAGTGTCAGTAATACAGTCTCATGTGAAGTAAATATAAACTGTTAAACTTAAACTTCATAAACTTTGCTAGGAGGTAAATGTGCAAAACAACAAGAGCCAATCATATTAATGAGAGTGTGAAGATACTTGCTTTTAAGCAAACAGATGTAAAGCAGTTTGTACTTCATCTGATGTGAAAATGCTAACATTTGGGCAACTCACTGACTAGATAAACAAGTAAATTATAGAACGTAAACCTCACATTTTCCTACATGTTCATGCATATTCAGTTCAGCCATCCAAATGTAAACCAAAGGTGGCCCCTCCCTAAAGCAGGTTGTGTGTCTTAAGGGTCATCCAGGTGTACCTTGGGCATTTTTGCAACCATGGTATAGCTAACCAACAACTGATTCATATGTTGTTAATTTACTCTGATTACAAATGTTAAGAAAAACATTTAATTGTTAATGCAGTAGTAGGTCATGGTTCATTAGGCATTTGCAGATACAAATACATATGTAGAATTGACTGCTATGATACTATGACTTGCTTTAAATGGATTTTTCATATGGTTATGAATTTGGTACGTCATGGGGGTTTAGCTTGGTTTTAGGTGTGCCTTGGGCAACTGAGTTTGAGAACCACTGCTCTAAAGTAATTGAATCACTGCCCATAGTAACGCATAGACACCCCATACCTCACTAATGCAAAGTATAAATGAATTCAGGATGTACATAAACATCACAAGGCTCTCCATCTGTCTGGATTGATGTGAGATTGCACTGAGCTGAACCCAGAGTGAATCATGCCATCTTGGACAATTTTCACAGAGAAGTTCGGGGAACAGACAGAGCTTTGTCACATGTACAATTGTAACCATCTACCTCTAAAATAAGTAAAACCAGAGACCTCTTTTTGGAGAAAAGAGCAGAGTGTCTCTCTTGTAGAAACTCTGATCCTTCGGTTTGTGCAGCATGACGCCTGCAGATCACTGTGAGGTAAAAAGTGCTTTGCTTTTCACAGCTGTGGTCTGGGTTGATGGAATCAAGGCATGGAGGTCAGCAGTCTCAACAAGCCATTATACAAGGCCAGTTTGTACCCAGACAGTGTGTCAAAGCCATCTCTACACCTTCTACACTCTTTCTCCCCATTCTTTTTTTTTCAAAGATCTGTGGCAGACTGATTTCTTTTTGCTTTTAAGAACAAAAAAGAACAATACCAATGACAACTGCGGAGCCTTAAATCATGCTTTTCTTAAGATTTTAAAAATTACAATCAAAATTATTTTGACTGGTATTGAGTTCACAGTCATTAAAGAACATACTCTGTGGTTTTATAACGTCTGGGCAAAAATAATAAAATTATTAAATGTATCATATTGGACTGTGCAAACTATTTGGATATATTTTTTAATCGTCCTAAAAGTCGGTCACATTCTCGAATACTATAATTCATATAAGAGTGATTCTACAAAGAAAAAGTTAAAGAGCAATGTAATCATTTTGTTCATCACCATAAATTAAATTTTATATATATATATATATATATATATATATATATATATATATATATATATATATATATATATATATATATATATATATATATATATATATATATGATTAATTAATTAATTAGCAGTGCTTGGTGTTGACTGTTTTCTGGTTGATTTCATGTCTGTAGTAATTAAACTTTGTATTAAGCTAAACTGGAAATGGTTTTCCTTTGAACATACCTTATTAACATACATGCAGTATTAGTCATTGTGTCTGAAAAAAGTACAACGGGGCAAAAATTACACTCACCCTGAAAAAGGATAAAAAAGAGGTGTCCTAATCTGGTTGGTTTTGTTATTTTGTGATTGTACTTATTCAATGAAAGTATGAAAGCCTTCTATGAGACTCCCCTTCCTACCATCTTGCTCTGTTTTCTCACCTACAAGAGGGTAAAATGCCAAGCAAACAGTTTGTAGATTTATGAACTGTACCTTTTCAACAGCTCATCTCACTTCAGGTGAAAACATGGTGATCCCTCAAAGGTACAAGTAATTACGTAAAGAGGATTACATGACTAAAGTGTCCTGCGGAGTCAGGTAGATGAGAGGGATTTTTGCTCAGCCAAAAGTCTTTCCTCTCCGTCACAGGTATTTAAAGCATTCATGACATTGGAGAGTCATAACCAAACTGGTAGTTTTTGGAAGACCTAGTCTACTTTTAGCCTTAGTCTTAGATGCCGTATACATATTTTAATTGCAGATCATTCCCAGACGAAATCTTTTGCTGCAGAAAATGCTCCCCTGAAAGCCTTGTAAATAAATGAAGTCGAGCTCTCTAATTAAACAAGAAGTGGCTCTCATGCAATAAGCATGATGCCTTTCTTTATCCAAGAGCCTTTTAGGGGGAAAGTGTGCCTTGAAGTTAAAGGACTTTTATGAAAATGTGTTTTGAAAAGTGTGAAAACACAGACATGTAATAATAAATGCCCACTTAAAGTGCAACAAAAAGTCAGCTTCACCCTTGGGTCGTTTGCAAAGCACTTGCCTTTTAAGTTTGAGTTTAATTATAGATTGTGCAAAAAGGTGGCTACTGCAGAAATCAGAATAAACTGTTATTCTCACTGAGGAGGCACAGAATGTATGGCAGTCCCTACTCTGTCAGAAGACCTACATGACCTCTCCAGCAATAGAATTAATTGAATTATAATAAATTCCATGTATGTTACACCAAGGCTATAAAGCCAGTCCAGCAGTATAAATAGTCTCTAACTGTGTGTATGAGTCACTGCAGAAAAAGACCGAGACAAACTGTGTCCTCATTTGAAGAAAAATGAGGGGAGGAGATGAGTGGGTAGGACATGAATACTGTACTCTGTTACTTCAGATGAAAACTCATGTTATTAAGAATTACTGATTACTTGTACAGTGGTACAAATGTTCTTTTTAAGTTCTGTATCATGACAGTACAAAAATATTTAAATGATGTTACTTTAAAGGCACAGCATGTAAAATTTGGCTGCCAGGGGATCTTAACTAAACAAGACAACAGCATCTTAAGTGGGTACACACATAAAGATTATCAGGCTGTTTTTGTCCCGACTTTCCCCCTTCCCAACCAAGGATGGCAAATTATCTTCTGTCTTATAAGATTATCCTGTAAGATAATCCTGTGGTCTGAGGTGTGTTAAGGGTGAATTTGTCCCAATAATCGGCTCTGAAACAGGTCAGGGCCGACAACTGTAAATATTAAACTTGTTCAATATTTACGACCAAAAATCTTCGTGTGGGGAAAGCCGATGACTCCCGAGTTATGAGTCATGAATTGTGACGTGGAACGGAATGTAGCCAATCAAGAATCGAGCTGACTGAGGAACAAGGAAGCAGGCGTAAATAAAAATAAGCACAGCCAACCTGAAACATAAACATAAAATTCGGTGGACCTAAAAAGCGGAGGACCAGCTCACGTGTTCACGCAGTCTCCAGGATTTTTCCACAGTCTTTTCTTTGATTAAGTTTCCGATTTTCCGTCAAAAACAGTCCAAAGAGCACCATCATTCCCTCTTCTCATATGTCCTCTTCCATGTTGCGTGTTGTGTTTTCTGGATGTTTCCATAGACAACGTTCATGGTTTGTTGCTATGCTTCTTCTTCTTCATTTTTGTTAGACCACGTTTGATCACGTGAGATTTCGGTCTTTGAGGACTAGATTCTAGATCAGTGGTGGGACAGAATGGTTATGTGTGTGGTGTGCTGTGTTGAGATAATCGGAGCACACAACACACAGTACAATCAAAACTGTTCAATGCCTGATTTTTTTTATCTTTGTGTGGGGTCTCTAACAGATAAAAAATCTCTTCAGATTTAGAAAATCCTTATGTGTGTACCCCGCTTTTGTGTGTAGTTACCTACAATAAGCCCCACCAGCCTTCACTGTTTACTGTTGTTCAAACTGAGGACTCTGCTCAATAAAAACTGACTCCATGAGGTGTGTATACTAAACAGAAAACCAGCATTTCAATGGAAAAAAAAAAACCCTGCATAGTGAGGGATAATAACATTTAAAAAAAAATGACTCCCTAGTCTGTGCTGTAAATTTGCACAGCAGTGCTCTTAGCATGAATAAGGAAGTCCTCTTTTGGAGGTGTTTTTTGTTATGTGAAATGCAACAATGATATAGAAACCGTGGTTTTCCATGCTGTAAATACAAACCACAGAGCGCTGTTACCAGAGTCCTCAGTTCTGAAGAGAAGTAACACAAAAGGTAGACAAAGGAGACAGTAGATCTCCATTCAACTTGTAAACAACCATGTCCTACTGCTGACAGAAACGTTTTGAAACAAACTGCTTACATAAAGTGATGCAGAGGTCAACATTGCACTCAGTCTGAACCAACATTCATAGGACCAGTTCCATTAGGTCCAAGGACTTTTTGACATACCAGCCAAGAAAGCAGCACATACATGTGTTTCATTGTATTTGCTTGAGTGACATGTTTCAAAGACTGGATCATTTTGTCAGATCAGAAATTAAGAAAGTTTTTTTTTTTTTTTTTTTTAATAATTTACTCTGCTTTTACATAGACAGTATATGGCTGTTCCCATCAAACTGGAAAATTTACCCACATTTGACACTTGATACTTATTTTGAACCCTTAATACAAGCATGCTGCATGTTTCAGAATCTCTTTACTGTGTCAAACATACATTCTATAAAGCAGAAATTTCCATATCTGCTGATGGCAATAATCAACATTTTTAAACTATCATCTCCAACGGAACTCAAACTAATGTACTGAAAATACTGCGCATCTCCAGAATGAACAGCAAGAAACACACAGGTACATCAGTTTAACATTTGTATTGGGTGATATTAGCCCTGTTGACAGACATCAGCCCGCCTAAAAATGATGTGGTATGAACTGACACCAGTAGCCGATGCTATTCCTGATGATTGTGTGTCCTCAGGGGAGACACTTAACCCAAAAGTTTGTTCCACTGCTGTCAGTGGTGTTCAAATGAATCGATGAATTAGTGATTGTAGGTAGAACTAATGGGCACTTAGCACAGCTTCCTAACCATAATTGTTTTTTCTTTTTTTTTTTCCTGTGAATGGGTGTGATTGGGTAATTCTGACTTGCAGTGTAAGAAGCACCTTTAGCAAACTGATTACTAGAAACCCACAATGCAAGCCAGTCCATAATTGGTCATAGGAAGTTAAGGAACTCTGGCTGGTCGTCTTGGTTAGACATGAGAGAAGTGACAAGAGGTAGTCAGCAAACACTAAGTGTACAGTACAGTCTATTTGCTAAGCTGATATTTTCAGTGTGAATGCATCTCTCTAAATCACCACTATTACAGTTAAAAAAGGACCTCTTTCATTTATAAATCAGTTAAAGTTACTGAAAATTGATGTAATTTTGTATTCATAATCATGATCCCTTTCTACACTGCTTGCAAATAAGAACTGATAGAGGCAATTTCTGTGAGATAATGTGAGTGCTTTTTTTCCTGAAAAAGAAAAGGAGATGGCAATAACTTTAGAGAATTAGTCTGACAGCATAAATATAAAGTATAAAGATCAGATTGTGTGGATGATTTGTCCTTTGTGTATCAGACAAAACACAGAGTTCTGTCTAGAACAATGTGGTATGGTTCACTGCACTGTGTGAAACTCTGAAAGGCTCATAATTGAAATTTATATTGTTCATCTTTTTTATGTTATTGCACCTATTACAGACATCTGATAGAAGACAAATCTTTGGCCATCTTAGAGCTGGAGGAAAAAGGGGTAGCAGTGTGAGAACGAGTGTTCCCATTTATTGTTTCATTGCTTTGCTTTTGTGCTGACTCGGGATGTTCTGAATTTACAGTGGTGGCTTCTTTTAAAGAGAGGGATTAAAGGAGAAGGTTGTAGAGGGAGCTCCTGTGAAATACGAAGCTGAATTTTAACATGGCTGATCACAGAGGGGTACAGTATGTACCTTCAGTCATTTCACTCTGAATGGCCGTCAAAGCTGGGGTCTGCACAAATTAATTAATTTATTCACCCGCTTGTTTGTGTCATTAAGAAACCCTCAGTCTCTTAATTTGTTTTGATATCCTTTGAATGCAGAGCCAACATTTGCATAAGCCACCAATTGTGAGTTACATAAAATCTATTGAAGTTACAAGGACCGCACTGAATGAGCCTCCATTTTGCATAATAACCCAGCTCAGTCTGAACGGACTTGGGCTCAATGGCCGGTTTGATCAGTTTGGCCGTGAGAGACCATGGGGACTCCATTCAGTCTCACTAATCCATTATAAAAGCAAGGCAAATCAGCAACACAAAGAGCAGGGTTTAATCTGTTTTTATAATGCACAAGTTCATCAGGAGAGTGACTGGCTGTCAGTGGAGTGGAAAAGGGTCAGAATTATTAAACAGTTGGAGAAAAACACTGACAAAGGGTGATTTAATTTGGGCTGGACACAGAGCAATGAGAACCTTTGTAGTTGTTATTATGGCATGATGTTTATTAATGAGTTTATTCCACAGCTCATTGTGTCATTCACTCTGATTATATTATTTTACAAAGAAATTGACAGCTACAGCACAGACCAGTGGAAAGTTAATAATCATTACTTTAGATTGTTGGAATAAGTGATTTAAATGTCATAAAATTCTAATTTGATTTCTAACAAACAAAAAGAAGGCAAAATGTGCCCTATTTACACAACTATAAGGTGTGTGTGTGTGTGTGTGTGCGGGTGTGGGTGGGTGTGTGTGTGTGTGTCTGTGTGTGGTATATAGCACTACTATAAAAAACAGGCAGTTCTAGCCAGCAATGGAGTGTGCACCTCCTCTGGCACAATGACACACTGACTGTATGTATTTGAGAAGAATTTTAAGATGTAACTCTTTACTAAAATCCTACACACACTGAGGATTAACACCTAGTTTGAGAAAACTTAGTCACATGTTACAGGAGTTGTTTTACTTTCTGCATTTAAAGCACCCATGCCAAGGTTACAAAATGTAAGGGTGTTGAGAGAGCTGCAGCACCCCCGGGCATATTTGGAGGAACTGCTTGTTTACAAAACTGTACAAAAAATATAAGTTATATTCTAATTTCCATCTAAAACACAAATATTCTAATATTTATAATATCTAATAAAAAGTTGTAATTAACATTTCAAGTATGCTGGAATTATTGGTGTCTTATTAAGGCATGAGTTAATAACCTGTAGGCTATGACCTTACACACAGGCATGTAACTGTTCAACAAACACAGATTTTAGATCTTTATGAAGCACCCAACCAAAGCTAAACCAAGCTGATCTTTGGAGTCGGCTGCCTACATTACAGAACATCAGCAAACTCTATCAATGAGCAGGAACCAACATTGCTCAAGCTTGGTAATGGCAACAAGACGCGAACATCAAAAGCAGCGGTGCTCATTGAGAGTAGAGAAGGAAGCCTGCACCTGAAGTTCTGCCAGGCCAAGCCCAGCTTCAGGTAGAACAGCCATCTTTAACAGAACCATGTCAGCCCTGCCATTTTACTTTTCCAGGCAATGTGGAGATGAGAATTATAACAGGTTTTTGAAATCCCAGTGGTTTGATGAGTGAAGTGGCGTCATACATGTTGTCATGTATTATGATTATTAAAGACATATTTTCCATCTGTATAAGGGGGTTAGATGTGGTCAGCTTTCTGGTACTGTGCTCTAATGTTTACTGTGGCAACACAGAAATGCTTCTATTACTGGGGGCAGAATAAAACACCAGAGTGACAGGCACATATCCTTAAATAGTGTGTTCTCTTTAAAGCACTTTTAAACATGTAGTGTTGTTTTAGTTGGTAACAGAAGCAAACTCTTACGGCATAATAAAGATGTGCATATCCCATGCCAGATTTTCCTTCATGACTGTACTTCCAAGGATAAAGTCTCTATTTTTGATTCCTGCAAGATACAGTGTTAAGATTTTACCACCCAGTCCCACTGTGCTGTATTTTTTACCAAGGAGGTAACAAGCTGCAAACTAGTAAATGTTTACACTGCATTCAAGCATGCACTAACCGCCTCAAGGACAGTTTTTATCTGTATGCAGTAAGGCTCCTGAACAGCAGCTCTTCAGCTTGGTGTACAATGTGCACTTCTTCAGTAGATTGTGACCTGAATTTTGAGTCACAGAAGTGGTTTTAAGTAAAGATAAATTTCTACCTGGCTGTCATTGGTTAAGCAGTGTGCAGACGGGCACAGCATGAGATTAGCTGCTTCAGTCTAATACATTTTTGTCATGGCATTTCTTTTGGTTTTAGGAATGTTACCACTTGCACAGTGACGAAAGAGTAACTTCAGTCTTTTTTTTTTCTGGATATATAAACATATTCAATCATTATAAACACACAGGGACTATTTAAGGAGCTCCAGCAAGAGCGTTTTCATCTGTGTTTGTATATGAGCTGTCTATGAGCCTTCCTATTTCAACTTAAAATTTGTAGATACGACAAAAATCACCTTGTACCTTGTAACCGGTTAGGTTTTGCCGGTTGTGCCTCATAAACAGTTTAGTGACACAGTGTGAGCTGCCGTTCAACTACAACTTTAATGCAATCTGATTGAATCACACAATGTACTGTTGTTAGTGTTGTGTGTGTGTGTATCCATATTTTACTACAAACATTAAAACCAAGTTAACGAACAAACAAACAAACAAAAAGGCCCAAATTGAACTAAAATCCATTAATGTAATTGTAGTGAATTATTGCATAAAAAACGGAACACTTTTCATCTAATTATATAACATTATTAAAAAGAGAGAAATATATCTCAGTCAAAGTGCCCTCTAAAATTTAGGACCTCTTTCAAGTAAAACAAGATTTGTTAAAACAACCTATGACCTTCAATCTTCGTTACATAATATAATTTTTTTTTCCAAGGATCTGTGTACCCCTGTTTTTTATTCTATTTGTATTAATGTTTTAATTTTTTCAATTTTAAAGATTAGTTTCATTTCATATTTATTGGTACTGGGCCATAGAACATTTAGCACTGGAACTTTTGAATTTTGAAAGCATGACCTGATCCTCTCCTATCCAATGCTTAGCTAAACTGCTCCGACAATACACACAGGCACTCAAAATCTGTTACCACTGTGAAAAATGAAAAAGAACAACTTGAGGGGAACTTGTGGTTGAATTGTGCTCATGCACTTCTCCTGTATTCTAGTCATACTTGTAAATTAATCTGACTCTGCATGTTGTGTGTACCTGGAGGTACGCTCAACATCCTTATGTGGAGGGATTCAATTCAGAGCTATGAACTGAGTAAATATCCATCACTTACCGACAGAAACATCAAATTAGCTTGGACTGAACAAACACAGTCAGTACTGTATGGCGTTGTTATCACATTTTTCTCCGTGCTAAAATGGTGTAGAGGTTTATTTAGCTACCTTGTCAACAGGTGACTTTTAGCCAGCTTAAACAGCTGAAAATTAGAGTGAGTGCTTGTGAAAGTCCCCCTCCCCCACAAAGGTTGGTCCACGACAAAATTGTACAACAAAAAATTGGGCTGTGGTGCAAAAAGGTTAGGGATCACTGGTTTAAAGGGAAGGAAGGTGTTCGGGCAAAATGTCTTTTATTGCATTGACTTGCAGTATGTTTAATGCACACAATGCACTGGACTAAATTCAATTGCAAGTCATGAAATTTCAATGCATTTATTTTACAAAACTCAGCCAGTTTTGTGTGAATTGATGTTAAAGTCATTTCTAAATGGTGCAGTGCTCAAGTCCACTTTCCAATCGAGTGATGCTGATTCAGGCATTCTGCCAGTGTTAGCACTGTACCACATGACTGACTCCCATCTAATGGAAGCATCACTTTCAAAACAAACTCAATACACACCGAGCCTCAGGGACCCCCCTCATACTAAAAAGAAATAGCTGCCTCAAATCTACGGGGATCTCGTCCAGGACTGCCTTCGATTGAATCTATAGTTGGATTGGCACTGGCAGACTGTATATTTCTTTACTTTAGGCCCTGGTCCCAGTGTGGGAGATTGATATCCACTGAATATAATGGAGGCAGGATAAGCTATTCAGAAATCCCTGTTAGGACTGTGATGGAGTGTGCCTAAACAATAAGTAACCAAATGGGATTCAGGACAATTTCACAAGTTTGAATCACCAATTCACTGAATTGACTCTGAAATGATGTTTCAAGACGAGAATATCCAATGACTCCCAGGATGTATTTGTTCGATGAAAAGAAATATCAGACTATCAGCGGTAACTGAATACTGCTCATCTTTTCAGCCTCTCCAAAGCCTCTGTGCAAGGATAATGTTCTACAGAGATGTAAATCAACAGCACTTATGTGTCGGCTGAATTTTCTAACACTGCAGAGATTCGAGTTTTGTGTTACCTTTACTGCAGAGAGAAAAGTTGTACCAAATGTATATGCAGGGAAGAGTACTAAGGCACGCTGTCATTTTTTATTCAGCCACAACATACAACCTTTGTGTTCTTGACTTTTACTGCTATGATCTTGAAAATGTTCTCATAAGGATGTGTGCAGGGACACTATCTTGGTACTTATTTAATGATTAACAAGGATAGGATGATAAACGGTTGAGATACTGACAATGGCCCTGTCTCAAAAAAATGCAAATTTGAGGGGCTACAGACTGAATCTTTGGCTCAAGAAATAGCTTTTGATAACTTAAAATCTATTCTAGCTGTACACAGAAGTCAAGAGCCAATCAGATGAACGCCCTTTAATGATTTGTCCATCTGTGACCCTTGAAAATGGCCCAAAACAACCCAATATTATACAATTTGTGTAATTCATTCATTCATTCAAATTAGCAGATTTTTGTTTGTAGGTTTTTTTTCTTTTTATTTTTGTATTTGCACACTGAATTCCATCTTTATGGGAAAAAAAATATATTTTATGTTAAAACTGTTATTTTGTTGCAAAGAAACAAGGAGGGTGGTGCTATTGAACTAATTCCCCATGGTTATTTCTAAAATGTAAATCAGCCTCTAATTTTTTCTTTGATGCACATGTGTACTAACTTCCATAATATCAATACATACCTGATGCCCCAAAAAAGGGCAAAGGTGAAAAAAATGGCAATGATAAAACAGTGCTCTCATGGCCATTTAATGCTGCATAACTAAGGCTGCATTGCTACATCAGTGTGATCTCAAACAATAACTTTGTGGTAAGAGAAAGCATAAAAGAGCCTGTTCGAGAAAATGCAGACAAACATTGTTATAGATAAAATATATGTCCGGATTAAAGGACTAAAGTCCAACGATCCCGCATTAATGAAACTGAGTTTTCACTTTTCAGTGGCTCCACTTAAATTACAACCTTGCAGTGTAGATGGATCAGCCTGATTTAATGTCTGCAATCAACAGATCCATCTTGCCAACCTCCAATCTACAATGATTGTAAGTGGCAACCCAAAGCGGCATGGCCATATCAGCGTCCTTTAGAGCAGGAAGAGGTGGGAACAAGGAGCGAGATGACAGCAGGAAGTTAATGCTCAAACAGAGATGGGCATAGTAGATGCTAACAGCTTCAGTAGCCGTTTTATCAGATCTGGACCGCTTTTTTATGAAATAAAAAACAAATAACAACATTGCAAGTTTACCTATAGAAAGGCTTTTTCGCCACACTTTTGACATGTTTTTCCGGGACATTGTTTTTTTTTAGTTGCCTACATTCTGTCCTTTACACTGCTGCAGTAGGGCCCATCTACTACATTAGCTGATTGGCCTGTTCTGAATGTGACTGATAGAACAATCATCCAATCACCTGCCGGATATGCACGTATCAGGTTAGTTAAATTATTCCCTCCGTCTGAATTATCACACCAAAGACATTGCTGTTTTTTGTTGTTTTGTTTCATTTCTTTGAGGAATTATAGTGCCTAAATTCATTGTTGGTTAGGGTAAAACTTGCTTTTAATGATAGAATGTTGATTAAGGTAGATCAAAATGTATAAATCAATCTGACTAAAGAAACAGAGTCCTGACCTTGTGGGGCAACTGGATCTTTCTGGTATCATGTCTGTCATTTGGCAGCATTATCTTGCAAAACTTATGAAACAGTCCATCTGGTATGCAAAGAGGAATTTGGTTGCCTGCAGGTATATTTTATCATAAAAAAAATGTTCATAATGTCGAAAAAGAATTTCAGTGCTCCTAAAATTTCACATCATTTTGACAGCTACTTTGTTTTGTAGGAGACTTTTCATTCTCATTAAGGTACAAATTAGCTTTGCAATTAGTAACTCAAATAACTTCATGCACACATCTTGTCCCATATCTAAGAAACTCAGATTTGAAACATGAAGAACCACGACCTCCTGACCGTGTACTAACAGATGAAACGTTTTAGAACTCCTGCTTCAGCCCTGCAGTTATGAAGGAGTATTTAATATTTCCAAACACAATTTAACCTCTGAAAGACTCATTATCCTAACATAAATCATTACTTAGGTGAAATGCTTAAGGAGAAATGCAGTCTTTTTCTCTGCGTCATTACTGGTGCTCTCAGCAACGAGATCCTAAATATTCACCAGATGGTTGATTTTGTTTCTTTTTTATGTAGGCCTATATATTGTATGTTTAAAAACCTCCATGCGTCAACCTAGGATTTAATAATTTACATGTTATCAGCCACAATGTCACACCAAACAGAACTTGAAATGTGCTCTACCCACACAGGTGAATTATTCCAGCCACACACTCATGTGTGACTTCTCATCTCAGAAAATTACTATGAAACACAGTGTTTTCCATCTAAAACCATTAATATGCCTCCTTCATGAAGCCTCAATTAGGTCTGGCAGCTGCAGCCAGGCACCGACAATGAACCTCTACATGGCCCTACATGTGCTTCTCAACAGCAAAGAATTGATCAGAAAGCCTGACTGCTGCACCTCTCATTAAACCAGCCTTCCTTTGTACATTGCCAACTACCATGTTATTAAAATCCAGAGATTGGAATAAATTAGATTTGATTTCCATAGATAAACCTGACTAACCTTGTTCTTTACAACCATCTGAAGAGGCCTGAATGAGTAACCTTACATCGTGCAGTCTATACTTGATTGGATATGGATCGAAATGACTGTGACTAGGTTCAAAGGCCAGATTTCTTATCTGAGGAAAGCTGTCAAGAGCTGAATGTTACAACTAAATTTAAGAGCAAAGCTTTCAGTGTCAGTTGTACTGCATTATTAGATGAAAAAGTAGAAAGGCGTCAAAAATTAAAGTGCTGAAAAGAGTATAATTAATATGGTATTTCAGTATTTTAAGAGATATCTGTTCAGAGCCAGTTTTACTTGTGATGTGACACACAAAGTAAAGGTGGCATAAATGATGATGGACTAGAGCAAACAGTAGGTTACAGAGCTGTATCCAGCAGATCACCCATGTGCACATAGGATAAAAAAGGTTGTCATAGAGTCTATCATCTTTAGAGGCCTTGAGATCACAAAAATCTATTATTTTATGTGTTAGCATGGATAAACTTTACTGTCCGTCCAAGAGACATAAACAATGACAGTAAATGTGACACAGAGACGGGGAGTCATATAGCTGAATGTTTGCTGCATGCCAGTAACTGGAAGCTGAACTACCATACAAAGAAATGTCCTGAATTTCCAAAAAGATATTTACAAAACAAACATCAATATTCTCCTATTAAAGAGCAATACAATAATGTGCTGCAAAATACTGGAACACAATGTTGTATTATGTGACGATTCCATCTACTTTCTGTTTGCTGGCAGTGTCTTTCTGTTTCAGGTGCAGGTGGGTGTGGTTAGACTGGGTTGCCGTGGATTTGGAACACCTGGGCCCGGTGTTCCTAATCCATAAAAGCAGGCTGAAGACATTCATTGGCGGGAGTTTTTTTTGGCAGGCTGCTCCCCCACCACGCTCCTTTTTGGCGTTCTGTTTTACAGCCAACATTGCATCAACATACCCTCATTCATGCATGCATGCACTACATCACTGACTTACTGATTTCCACATAACATAATGTTTTTTTTTGTAAATAAAACTGAATTAATACATTTGCTCCGTGTCTCCTCCCGGTTTTTGTCTGCAGCTCTGAGCCGGCCATGACAATTAATATTTTTTACAGCTCTATATAGGATGGTCCCTATAAATCTGGGAAACAAATTAAAATACTATCACAGCAAAGCCGGGCAAACACCGTCTTATTTCAGGATCTGTTGCAAGACAGGCTTTGAGTTGGGGGTGGAGTCCACCCCAATTTAACATGCATGGTGTGCTGGGGGGGACGTAGCTCCCAGTCACGGTATTAGCATGCCTGTGTAATGTGCCCTCCTCTTGTATAAGGGAATATATGAGGAGAAGGGAAATTATACACCATGGGAATATTTATCAATAAGCTATTCAGTATGTGCTGTTGATGCTGCATGTTTGAGTGAAGTGTTTGTGTGTCATAGCCACAGCTTTTTACTTTTTCACCTGTGTGTACTTGAGCCACACAAAAGAAATTACAAATAGAAAGATGAATCTTATCTGACTTTTGTAAGCATCCATCCAGACTCTATTAGTAACGTAAGAGCATATATGTATGTATGTGTATAATATATATATGTATATATATATATATATATATATATATATATATATATATATATATATATATATATATATATATATATATATATATATGTATACGGTAAACCCAGATTTTGTTTCTATTAAAACTTCTGAGTGTTCATTACTAATTCTTTTATGCTTTGTAAAAACCTGCTATCATTACTGAACAACATTAGTTGTTTGTACTATTTAGCTGGAAAGATTCATTAACTTTCGTTAACTTTCAAAAGAAAGGGGAGGGGGCTTATTCAAAATTTTGCATGGTCTCATGACGAGGCCAGTTTGACAATGCGTCAACGGCTCTCTACACATGGCAGGACAAGAACAGGCATTGGCGGCAGATGGTATCCTGACCAAGTAGCAAACTTATTGCAAGTGGAATGGTAAGTATATGAAATAACTGTTATAGCCTAATTATTTTACTGGAACTTTTAATACCCAAACACTTGGAAATAATTTGTTGACACAACTTTTTTTTTTTTTTTTTTTTGTGTGTGTAATGTTACTGTGTGAATTGGTGTGGGTGTTAACCCATGCTTCTAGCTAACATTAGCTAATGTTCACTAAAAATAGTGCCAGCTAGCCTAAATGTTAAAGTAAGCTTAGTGTTAACAGTCTGAGGATGGCTCACATACTGGTGAGTTTGTGCAACTGTATCATTTATATTTCTGTCTGGCTTAAATGGAGTAAAGTAAAATATATGAATGTGCTCTTCATTCATATATCCATAATTCCCAACATCTCACACATCACACATTCACTACTCTCATTCTACATACTCCTAAATCTTCTTTAAATGTTTAATTGCATACTGTTTGTGTTGTTGTCTTGTTCTATATGTCTTGCTCTAATATGTCAACCTGAGATGTAAGTCACTGAAAACTTTTAAAGGAGTACAGGTAACTTTCATTGTAGAAGGACTAATGGGTTTGTCTTTGCCAACAGCTGCATCTATTAAAACTTTCTCTCAAAAAAGACACATTATCCAGAATGTATACTATACTGGGCCAGGAAAGGGTTGTTTCAGACGGTACACTTCTATCTTGTCTGACTGTGAACCAAAAAGATAATCTCAAAGGAAGTCAGTTACTATATGCGGAGTGCCTTGTCTTCAAAGTTGAAACAAGTTTCAATGTCTGTTCACAGCTTAAGGTGAAGGACTCTCAGGATTAGTGAGGAGTGCTTTATGTAGTTTGGAAGTATGTCAAGTGAAGGAAAAAATGGCTGCAAGTATCAGTAGCTGGAAAAATGTTTTTCCTCATGCTGAAAGGCACTTGAGTAAGAGGAGTGGAACAAATTATGATGAGAATGGTGTTGAGATTTTTCAGAGTGTGATACCATCACGCTTTCATTGTTTCAGACATGTTGAATCTGCCAACAAAATGCCAGCAAGGTTCCCCTGGTGCAGTCAGTTTTTAAGCAGAATATGGGTTACTTATTCACGATTTATAATCCTAATTCCCATTATCTAATTCCCATGATTTTGGACACACTAAGGGTATGTATGAGCACTATGACGCACATAAAGTGATTTTCTATGACAATGGACACACAAATGGCTTTTTCTGATATATTTTCTTGTACAACTAAATGACAAATATTACAAAAATCCCTTTTGCATTTCCAAGGACTTCCAAGAGATGATGAGCTAATCTGTGCCCTCAAGCTTAATTCAAAAAAGGGAAAAATAGAGTGACTCAGTGCTTGAGGATACAGCTTATAAATGTAATGGTTACTGGATTTTCCCATTCTCCTTAAATAAATCTTTAAAAACGACACAACCTCTGGAGAAAATAACCCGAACTCTGCATGCTTCACTCAGCTGCATTTGGGTCATATTGCTCGTGTCTCTAGTGAGTAGAAATGTGACGTGATTACAGCATCTTTCAAATTATTCTGAAGCCAGAAGTTTTTGAAGAAAATGAAACAATCCCAGCGGAAAATGGTGCTGTGTATGAGTTTGTTTCCAGCCCTGTGGAATCAACATCTCTGAGAGGGGACTGCAGATTGAAGAAGCTGTGTAATCAACTCCGCAGACACTTTTTGTGTAATGATGTGAGTGTGTGTGGTCATAAAAACATCACAGAGTGACACAAATACTTACCGCAGACTGGCAGTGTTTTTGTGCATCTGTTTACTGATGCATGACATAACACCAGAGTATAAATTATTAACAAAAAGTCGATTTGCACACCGCCTGTACAGACAGCATGGTAAACCAATGTACTGATTAACACTTAGACAGTGAAAAGGACACTTACCTGTTACGGTGAATGCAGAGGTCAGGTGAGACAGCACATGTGGAAAGGAGACAAACCAAAATAATTAGACATTTGCTAAGTCATATAAATATCCACAAAATGTTTGGTTACATACAACCAAAAGGTACAAAGAATATAGCAAGAAGCATTTTTCTTAATTCTACCAGTTACTTTGATAAGCAGGTTAAATCGCTACACTGTGGGATCAACAGAGGCTGGCTACAACCCTATCAAAAATGATGCAATGCAAATAATTTGAATTTCAACTCAAACGCTCACAGTGACGCCCTGTAAAAATCTGAAGTCTTACATGTTTTTGCAAAGTAGAATGTAGCAATTTTTGTGGTGGAATTTTTCTCCTTATCACTTTAGCTGTTTTCTATCCAAAGTCCAAATGCCAAATGGTATAGTAAGAGGGCCAAACCTGACTTTTACAAGCTGCAGGGAGAAATACAGTTAATACCCTGCACAAACTAGTGTTTATGTGCCTACTAGTGATGGGGGAAATAAAATCCATACACCATAGTATTGTTATATCAGGTGTGGAGATAGTATATCATCTCAAGGCTGTAAACTAGATATTCTATAATGTATTGATTTCTAACAATTCACTTGCTGCCAAAAATACGTCCCACACACAAACAGGTGCCATGATGAAGAAATAATCAATTTTATCAACTTTACTTCTTACTGGTCATTATGTTATGCTGGATTGGTGTTTGACCCTGTTATTAGTAATGCCTGATTTAATTTAATAAGATGCTTCAAAGGGATAAAGCTATCACTAATTTAAGAAAGGATAACATCAATAAAAATAGTGATTACTGATCACAAATATGCTCAGAATTCAGGGAATTAATATGGAGCTTTGATGATGCTGTATATGTAGTCCGTATTTGATTATGCTGCATGTGTGCCTTTAAAACACAAGCGACTTTATTTACCGCATTTTAACCCCTATCCTGATTTCTCCTCTCCCAAGCACTTCCCTGATTTTAGATAATAAAAAGTAATGGTCCAACATGACATTAAAAAGCACAGGATGCAATCTTTGCAGTCTTTGAGAGCTAAAAGCCTGATATGCCCACATGTGCAAGAGCTAGATGTGCTTAATAACTATGCAGTGTGACTCACAGTTTACTGGCCATAAATGAGAATACATTTCAAGGTATAAGCACTTCAGAGAAGGTGGGGCACATGTCCCTGCATTTCAGTAACTCTGATTTTCTGTTACATTTAATTTGTCCTTGAGAAGGCAAAAAGGAAGATTGGACAAAGATGAAACACAGACAGAAAAGAACAGCGTATTGAAGCCAAAGAAGGTTATTGCTCCATACAGTCTCTGTCTGTTAAGCTAAAGTTTTGCAGTGATTGAATTTTCGCTACATCTGTTCCTTTGACTGTGATATCGTTGGTGGTTCCCAATGACAGGTTCTCACATCTTTACACAAAGTGAACACGGGGAATGAAGGGAATCAAATTTCCCTCCGACGGTGGAGGGTATTACTGGGAGGTTGCAGCAAACAGAGTTTCACTGTAATAACACGTTTCCATTTGAAACAATCTGACAGTTTTCTTGCAATGAAATAAAATGCTGTATACAAGTACGAGTAGGAAATATCACGTATCTGCTGCCACCAATACAGGATGAAATTGTACATTCAAAGGGCTATTCTATAGGCATATTAAACGGCTTTTAGCGTATGTATCTGGTAGATGTTGCACTTAAACACCAGTATTTGAAACCAATCCTTTACCCTCCCAGCCCCCCACAAAAAGAAAAAAACGTTCTCTCTCAGTGTACCATTTGAACGACTGATTTCCATTATGATATAGTGATAACACAATTAAACCAAATCAATGACAAAACCCTGCACTGCAGATTTAAATGTTGATTAGTCAATATTGCATCACTGGAAATTTATCATGCTATCTGTCATTATATTAATGATTTCTGGAGCAGAGTTTGCAGAGGAGTGAGTCATCTCACTTCTTTCTTACTATCTTTGCTAAGAGCAGCGTAAACAAACCATGACATTAAAGTGACAGAACAACAAAACATTGCATAGCTGCAGTGGCCGATGTAACACCACTGCTTCCTACAACGTATAAATGCTTGTAGTATATAACCCTCTACAATCAAAATATAGGCGACAATTGACCCCCGTTAACATTTCCATTAACAGTCAGAAGACACAAGGGAGACTTATTTGCCTGCACTAGAGCCAAAGTTGTTGCTAACCTCAGGCTAAAGAGGCTAACTACATAATTTAATCCCCAGCTGTAATCAGCAAAGTGACACAGGAGCCCAGCAAAAATCACAAACTAAATGTTTATCCTGCTTTTAACACCAAGAAATTGTTGTTGTTTTTTTTAACACTCTGTTCATTCTCACTCTCAAAAGTCCAATGCCATTAAATGAAAAACATGACTTTCCCATTCACATTTTTTTCACATCACAAGTTTGGAAAAACAACTGTTGAACTTAAGAACCAACAGTGAGGGCCAAAGTAACTAAACAGAATATTATCAGACAAGTTGACCTATTGTTTCTGCAGTCAGCAACTAATCGACTATGATAATCATCATAAGTTGTGTCGCTATTCTGATATGCAGCCAAGGCTGCAATGTTTTTAAGTTATTTCTTTACAGTATTAAATAAAAATATTGGTTTGAAAGGTCCCTTTGAAATGAACTCTTGCAACAAAACTGTGGCATCATGCCTACTGATAGAGAGTCCCTTGGTTGGTGTGGTCATCTCTCTTTCCCATATAAAAGCAGGACTAGTTGTTAAAGAGAAGAGGGCTCCAGTAGAAAAGGTAAAACAAAAAAAAAAGTTAAAGTGTTGTGAAAAAAAAAAAGGAAACAAACGTAAGCTACAAGTGCTGTTCCAATAATGTAAAAACCCAGATAGAGTTTGACTTATCTGTATATATGCAAGTGATTGCTCAACAATGTATCTTGTCATTTGGTCTCAGCTAAAATGTTTCAAATTATACTGAAATGAAAGGGGATCAAGAACCAGTATGTCAAACTTTTTGAGTGCTGACAGATAAGAGGGAGTTGTAAAACTTGTTGGGTAATTCTTGTAGGGGATATTTGTTTATCTGTCAAAACAATCAACACTGTCCATTTTATGACTAGAAGAAATATGATAGATTTACGACTGAATTCTACTGATTTATCATATTTTAAATAAGTAAATTACAGAATATTTAATTATTTAGTCCACTGGAAGCTAAGTGTGGTTTATTTGTTCCTCCCACAGAAGGATATTAATAAAGAAATACAACATGATTAGTGAAATCGACATTTAAGAGCTTATATATATATATATATATTTATATATATATATATATATATATATATATATATATATATATATATATATATATATATATATATATATATATATATATATATATATTTGTTTCAGAAATAAATACATGAAGTTTTTTTTGTTTTGTTTTGTTTTGTTTTTATTGTTTGTTTTTTCTTTATCTTACAGAGCCAATGACCTCACCTTGATAATTGAAAAATGACGTACAAGGATGACAAATGGTACACAGAAACATGACCTCTGGATATGAATATGAATTCTAAACTTAATCAGAGAGAAGACATTCTGCCTTTGCTATGCATGCCAGTGTGCTTTAACCTGCAAGAGTTATACCCTTTCTTTGATTGATAATCATTTTCTTAGTGTATTAACAGATGTCTATTAAGGCCAAGATAATACCACAAAATGCCCAAAAACTAGGGATGAGAATCTAAATACAATTCTGCTTGAGAAATGAAAACAGCTCCATCAAGGAATCAATGTTATTTGTCTTTCTGCTTATAAATTTCCTTATCAAATCCTTCCACTTACAGCGGTGTGAAATGGTCCAAGTTGTGTCTTAATTTTCAACAAAAAGACAGTTACTGCACATCTTTCAGTAACTGGAAACATCAGTAACTTGCAGAAGCTGTGCAGCACTGACTGAATATCAGCAGTGTCATGTGTTTGACGTTGCCGCCACTGAAAACCTACATGTATGTAGGTCAACTTTTGCCTACACAGAAAATCAGCAGGAATTGATAAAGGAATGATTAAAGAATTGGATCAATAAACAGAATTGTTAATGGCACTTTTCATTTCATTTCCATCCCTACCAAAGAGAAATACATGTATGCCTAAGGTTTTTACATGTTTGACACTTGACATGCAAAGCATGATTATTTTTGCTGTGAAAGCACTGCATGTTACAAAGGCTACTGCAAAACAGAGTGAGCTACTCAAATCTGTCTTTCACACATTTTTGTGATTCTCAGCAATAGTGGACCTTTTTTTTTTTTTCTGGCTGTGCATTCTTTTGCACAAGCTCTCCCAGCAATGATCTGTTGTCAGCTCTGCCCACCACCCCTGCCTTTCTCCCATTTTGAATAAAGGATTCTGTTAACTAAAAACAGAATTGATGAGGTGTGGTATCAATATAAGTGAACACTAAATCTTGTATTGTGGATTAATATCTCTTTTCTCCCACATTATTAAAATTCCTCAATAAATTGAGAATGATGGTTAGTCATTTAGGAAAAACACCTTATGTAATGCATTTTTGGTTGAATACAGTCTTAAATTCAAGACATAAAGTAAGTAGAGAAGGTGGGCAGAGTCTGCAGTTATCATCTTTTGCTGTTGCTTTGTTTGAGAGGCCCACATAGTGCATTCTACATACTGTGCATTTTAAGGAGAAAATGGAAAAGGACAGACATGCTTAGCAGACAAAGCACACGCTGCCCCTTATAACTCAATTAAACTGTTTTTCTTAACTTTGGAACTCAGGGTATCAGTGTTTTCACAGCATTTATAAAGTATTAAACAGCCTATGCATCAATTAGCATAATAATTGAAGGGACCTGAGACAGTATTCTGAAGCTAAGCAGCCATTTTGGCCAGGCCTGTGCTGCTCCAAATGAGGTGGGATCATTTGTAACCGAGCCAGATCATGTGGTTATGATCCAGTTATCTTTGCACTGCTTCACTGAGCACAATTGAGATGGCCGTGTTGATCAGTTATAGAGTATAGCTCCTCCATCAGATTGCACTGTGCAGTCACAGTACAGCCTTTTCTCCTTTTCTTGCTTTCTCCTGTTTGTTTTTTGTTCAGTGCACAGCAAGGTACAATGGGAGCAAATAGAGCTCTGGCTTTAGGTAAGATGTTATTGGATGAACTCAGCACAGCCCGTGATAAAGAGCTTCATAACACACTATTACAATGTTTCTCCCATCTTTTTACATTCACATTTTCTTTCTAAACATCCATCACTGCAAGGATGGCTTTAAGGTCAAAATGGAGAATCAACAATACAAAGCTACTTTCACTGTAACTAGCTCTAAATATACAGTACTGTTTTGTTAACCTCAAACATCAAAACCGTGCAGGTTATCTCCTTTTTTTTTTTTCTTTAACCTTTACAAATTCGCCACAATTACCATTTCATCTCCAGTACCACAAATTTATTACTAACAGGACGGATTATTTGCAATAATTTGGAAAACAGCTTTTTTTCTTGGCGGAGTCACAACTATAATGTCTGCTTATTTCAGAGTTAATATTTGATTTAATATATAGTGGAGGTCTGAGACGCTAGGCCATGCAACACACAAACAAGACAAACCTGCACACAAACCTTCAGCCTCAGTTAATGGAAGGGAGAGTACAAAGGTTTTCACCCAAAGCCAAAGGAGCCTGAGTGGAGTTAAAACTCCTCTGACGTTTTGAACGACAGTTCTGCCAGAAAGAAGAGAACATGACAGCCAGGACAAAGACCTGATGAAGGCAAGGCTAAAACTGTTCCCACTTTACCCACCACAACATTGAGCCTCAAAGATTTTGGTTCACATGTCAGTCAAGTCATGTCTAATTTAGTTGGAAAGAGACAGACAAAATTAAACACCCAAAGAGGAGATGTTCCCACGCTGCTATTTTCCTAGTTGGTGAAACACATTTCAAATTACGTCTAACTGACCTGTCAAGGGTAGGAAAGCACTCAGCAATCGGTAAAAATAACTACAAAATTTTAAATCATCAGCTGGCAAAAAAAGGGAATTTGGTTTGCCAAATGTGGCTTACAAATGGCCTTTGGCTTTTGGCCCTAATTGCAGGACACTGTTCACATGCATGTGGTGAAAATAGGCATTGCTCAAGTCCATACTCTATTTTTTTTTTCAAATCAAAGCCTTATCTTGGCTTTAATCATCCAAAAACTGCCAGACCACTCTTTAGAGATGCTATCCAACCACTGTGCTTCTCTACATCCAAGCAGTAGGGTAAATATGCCCCATATTAGGCATGTACAGCAATATCATGGTTACAACCCCATCTGTAGGCAGTTGGCTGTGTTGCAATTTTATCATATCATCTGACATCCATTGACTCTCATCTTTTTTTTTTTAATTATTGTATGATTGTCATAACAAATTAGACTATAACTAGCTCATTTAACCAACTAGTAATTACCAATGCAAAAGATGTTTCATAGTTTGATGGAGCAGTATGTCCCTTTTCTAAATGCCATTACAAGGCCAATATTTCCCAACACTTTATACTAAAGGACACCCTCTTGACAGCACATGGCCTCCACCTCAACTACACTAAAAAATACTCTAACTCAACCAAATTCCTCCTGGATCCATGTAAATTATGTTTGAAGCTTGTTTAACCATTGGTTGATTATTAGTAATGCCCATGTCATGTTTACAGACTGTATATTAATTTACAGTCGTGGAATTGTTTTCCTGATAAATGAGAAGTTTATGTGACATTCCCTGTCATCACCAAGTCTAAACAGATGACAATGTTCTTACTCAAAAAGCACTTGAGTCTTGACTTCAGTGTTTACCTCTGATCACCTATACAAGTGAATTTCAAAAGATAAGAACCAGTGGTGAGCTAACTCTATTGCTTACATTAATACTCATTATCAAATGTACTCAAGTACTGGTAACAGTTGTACTTTAAATACAAGGGAAAGGAGAGCAATCAAATTACAAATACAGTTAAAATTTTGGAGTGTCTGCTTAAAGTAGTTTTTGAAAAAAAATTGTATAACACTGTTGTATTTTCACAACTTACAAGTGCAGCCAAGAATGAATGCAAGTACATGAGTACATTAAAAAAATGGGACGAATCATTCCTCTTTTAAAAAAAAAAATCATAATGTATTTAGGGTATGTCTGCAGGTGCCCCTGTTAGCTATGAAAAAGTTAATCCATCTGTTATCTGCTCTCTACTCGCCCTTTTTTTTTCTTGGGGGGCAGGCTGGTTGAGAGTCAGTGTACAGCCTGGACTAGTCACCAGCCAATCATGGGATTGACATATACTAAGACAACCATTCCACCTCCACTCACACCTAGGGGAAATTAGAGTCAGAAATTAATCAAGCGAGCATGTTTTCAGTCTGTGGGAGGATACCTGAGAGCCTGGGGAAAACAAATGCACTCAGGGAAGAACATGCACACTCCACACAGGAAGGCCCTGTCAGACCCGGGGGATGATCCTGACCTTCCTGTGAGACACTAGTACTACCTGCTGCACCACTGTGCATACCAAGACGGTTAATATGATATCAAAACACAAGTAGTGAATGCAGAGTGCATTCACAGAAACGACATGCAGCTAAAATACTAATATAATTCTATAATTTTAGCAATATTATTGTTTACATGTTTGCATTTTGTGCGGCAGGGAGATCATAGGTGGATAAATCGTTGCAATACAAAAGAGCTCAAGGAAGAAACAATCCATTGATCCTGATTAAGGCAAAGTTGTGCTCCTCTGAACATGAAAGTGCAGGGTCCATTTATTCAGGTGTTGCATGCTTACTGGTAGCAAACTTGCTGATTATTAGTCATTATTAAGATCCTTTTAGTACCTTATTCTAGCTAACCATAATTTGTAGCAAGGAGGCCACTGATTAGGACATTTACCTCTGTGGTCTACTAATAACAGTACATTAACAGTAAGTTAGGAAGTTGTAAATCAATTTGATCTTAAATAGCTTTGCTTGGTGTGACCTTTGTACAGACGTAATGCCACAAGAATATTTATTCTACTCAACAAATTATTGGACAGTAGGCTACTAATTAGTATGCTTAAAAACAGCTAATTGATGGTAAAAACAAGGACAGACCCTAAAGCGTTACCTTTCTTTTACCAACACCCCCCACTATGTACTGTGTGAGATAAATGTGCACTTGAATATTTCTATATGCATAGCATTTCTAGCAGTTTAGTGGTTCTAAGTGGGAGCATGACATCAGTTGCCCATCTCATTCAAGATCTATTAAACAACGCATATCATAACTTTGATTTATAGTTCAGGTTGTATCCATATGTCATGATAAATCACCTTCTGAAGGTGTCTCTGGAGAGCACTTGGTTGTAATGTCAGATGCTGTGTGGACAGGTGCTATAATAGGAAGGCCTGGATTTATGGACTGCATGCACTGTCAGCAAACAACCAATGGGACCCTCACAGGACAACTTCATGGCTGTGTATTATTTTAAGAGAATACCTTTGTGTGATGTTAAGAGAGAGGAAAAACTATCTGAAGTTTGTCCAAGCAGATGCCAATTGGTCAGAGGTGAGGAGGGGGCAAGCAGAGTGCGATTATTTACTCCTGGCTGTTTACCCGTGACAGAGTGATTCGAGCGGAGGGGTTAATAACTCGCTGTGACCTCAGATCAGCGACTGACAGATCATTCTCAGCCTCTCTTACTTCAACCATCTACACTTAACTGCCCCTTCAAAAAGATAAAATTTGAGAATAGATCAAGAATACACCATTGAGCATGTTTTTTCATAAACATTTCATCACAATAACATAAGTTAATTTCAACCTTACATCATGTCCTTGTATTATTATGACTTAATTGCCTAAAATGATGTCAAAGTCTTAATTTTCCCACTTATTCATGTAGTATGATCAATCTTTTTTTATCCCTCAAGATGGAAACAGCAGATGGGTAATTGGAGGCATTAAAAACATCAAGCAGCACCAAATTGGGAGGCAAAAGCAGTGTTGGCTTTGACACTACAAATATTTGTTTCTAGATTGGATGATAGGGATAATTCTGGCCTAAACACAGAGTGTTTTTGTTGCCGTGCAAGGCAAAACTACAAATGGAGATTGGGGGATTGGGTACCAGCACTCAAGTTAACATGTTTGTGTGTCAGCTAATGAACAGTTTTATCGTTGGGTTTTTTTTAGAGCTCTACCTGACTGCTAAAAGCATCGTGTTTCAGACCTGGATTCATCAATACACCCTGTTTAGCCTTATTAGCAGACTCACATTATGTGTTCAGCTGCCAAAGGAAAATACATCTGTTCCCATCAACAAATTAGGTGCACTGATGCAGTTTTAAATTACTAAGAACACTTACAGATGATTCAAAAGCCCTTAAGGTCCATGTCCAAGGCACCAGTTTAAAATACTTTGACACTGTGACAGATTTTTTGTTGTTGCTGTTGTTCCTTTATTTTGAACAATGATCACCACTTCTAAGATTCCTTGAAATCACATTTAGTCTACAAGGCAAAATGTATGATTGCCATGAGTGCTAGTGTAAAGGGTAATCATGTAACCCATCACGCTTCACTGGGTGCAGTACTAGTCTAACATTTCAAAATAAAAATTTAATGGATAAGCAGGACTGCTACCATCTTGTGGGAATTCTCTCTTTAAATTTATGATGACTTAAAGGTGCAGTGTGTAGAATTTTGCAGCATTTTGACAGAAACAGAAACGGTGAATAAAGGGTATAATGTTTCTATTTGTATGTAAAGTCTGTCAAAATAGGAGTATAATCATACCCTTAAAACGTTTGTTTTATTTTTATTTAGTTAGAAAAGCTTCAAAAAATTTACATTACCGCGGGCTGCATTCATGTAGGCCGACATAACGATCCGCCATGTTGTCTACGGGTGGATTTTGGGGACAAAAAGAATGAAACGCGAATCTATCAGGCGGTTCTGAAATCTACCTGGAATGCACGTGAAGAAGAGGAGAGAGGATGGCGTTGGATGTAGAAACTGTTATTCTGCACTCGGGATTTAAATTGGTTACAAACCTTGTCACTTTAGTAAATGATGCCGTGTTCATGGTCCCTTTTGGTCTTCACAGGCTTCTGTTGCTCAGCAATGTGACGTTTTGGTTACAGTTGGGCTCATTCTAGAATCTGAACGATAGATGTTGCTCAAATGCCAAATTCTACACACTGCACCTTTAGGGCTCTAATTTCCTGGTGCAACTCAGGGTGGCGCAGGGTGGCGCAGGGTGGCGTACCCCACGCAGTGGTAATTTCGTCCGGCGCACCGCCGTGCGCAGCTAATTTGGCAATTTGGTAGACCGGCTGCGCCGAGATGGGTGTGACGGCGCACCAGGGGGAGGTGTAGAAAGATTCAGCTTTGCGTAGTGACAATTTCGTGCCAAAAAACTGCGCGGAAGGTGCGCTGAAAGCCTGCCAGCTCCAACCTGGTCTATTCTCAGCGCAGACGAGGCGCACCCCGGGCAGTGGTAATTTTGCTGACAGGCGCACAGTGCGCACACGTCACCAAAACCTCACAGGCAGGTATCCAGAGCGTCAGTCACATTTCAATGCAATAAACAATCACAACAACCACTATTTAATGTAACCGTCTGAACCAGCACATACATTTGTATCTATATTAATTGTCCCGTCACATCTGATGTCAGATCAGTGACGTTTGTCATAACTAACGAGTTCACATCTCTCAAGCCAACCACAAACAGCTACATCATTCGATACGGAGTATCCGGCTTCTCTCATCTCATGAAATTCAAAGGAAAAGAAAAAAGAGAGAGACGCTCGCTGAATAAATGTAAGTCACTCGGTGTCTAAAGGATTTACCTCTGATTGCCCATATTTCTCTGTTTTAATCTTTATTTGTAACGTGATCTAAAAAGATGGAGTATATTATTGCAAGGAGGATGAGGAGGAGATGTATTTTTACCTAAGGCGCTGCTATTTGGCGATGACAGACCAGTAATGCAGGTGGATCACAAGCATGACGAATGGATTAGCCTGCTGCTGTGTTTAAATGTAATTACCACTTAATTTTGTACTCCTATTATGACACAGGAACAGATTACATCTGTCCCGTAAGGTGGTCCACACGGTGACGCGCATCGTGGCTCCGATGCGTGGCCTGCGCCTGGTCTACAAAATTAGAGCCCTTAATGTTTGTATAAAACATTCTGTCACTGTCATAGTTAAAAAGGTGTCACAGTGGTTCACTTTAACCCAACTTTGAATATGGAGTGCCCTACCTGCTTATTTGAATTTTAATTAAGAAATATCATAAGATTATTATTGAAGTCACAATAAAAAACATTAAACTCAGAGGAATTCAGCTGAGGATTGATAGTTTACATAAGACCAACTCAAGCTGCTGTTTAACATGTAATATTTACATTTTTTTTTTTTTTTTTAAATCTACTGTGACTGTTGCATTGAAGCTATATGGGGTGAGTTGACCCCCAATGCTCCTTCTCCTAATATATTATCAGTGGCATAGTATTAGTGCTGTCAGTGTGTGTGTCTGTCTTTATGTGCATGTATGCACCATGTCACACTTTCTCAAGCTCCTCCAAAGCCGTATCACATTGTGGATTGACTCAAACATCACATCCTTGTGGAATTAATGTGAATGTCCTTAGCTCTAATGACGACAGAGCTTTGTTGCTACGCTCTTATATGAATGCACCATGAAAAGGACTGGGCACAATCCCTAATGGAAAACCAAAACTACTGAGAAAAGTCAAGCAGATATCACATTATGGAAAACCCTCGTAAGTGTGAGCTTGTCTCATGCTCTGACAAAAGTCACACCACCACCTTCTGGCCTGGCATGTAACAAAAAAGCCTGAATTTTCTGCAGGTTGTTGTTGTATAAAAAAAGCCACAGTCTACACTGATGCTTATGGCTCATAGCCCGCGAGCCCTGTAAACAACCTCTTCTGGTTACTTGTCTTCTTTAGAAAAGTGCTGGTTTGATTAAAAGGCTTAAAAACTTAAGCAATGTAATCAAATCAGCCTCTTTTTTTCTTTGAATGCAGGATTATGACCTTGGAGGGGGGCACCACCAACCTGGACCATGTCAGCACTTAATTTTTATGATAAGTAGGGGCAAACATTTATGGAGACAGGTTACATGCATTACATGATGGTGGCAGCTGTACAGTGAATGTCTCTGCACTAAAAGTGTTTCTAACACTTCGTGTTTTTACAGTTTGTGTTAGTCTCTAATCTCACTGATGATCGACTCAGGGGTGTTTTGACAATTCAAGATGCAGAAATTGTTGAACTAACAGCGTGGCACTTTCCTTTCAGATCACGAAAAGAAACTTTGTCCAATCCAAGTATTCAAAGAGGGAGAGAAATAGGACTCCAACTTTTCCAGGCAGGGGAATCTGAGAAAGAAAAACTCAATTTTGCACCTTTATTCACAGCTATTGGAAAACGTCATGAAATGTCTATAGGCCTATTCAGCCATGAATTCATGTTCAGAGGTAGCAAACCCAAAAATAGTCTGAGAAAGTCTTTATGTGGTCCAAAACTGTGTAACTTTGAAGTACTTGACAGGAAAGTCTGGGGAACATGACGGACACAGAGAATGAAACGTGGTATATTAACAGAGCTCCCATTCAGCTGGCAGCTTCAGAAATCATTGAGTGTGTGAATCCACTGGTTAATGCATGTTTCCTTTAGGTCAATGTGTGATTAAAATTATCTCATTATTGTATGGTAATTATCTTTTTTACTGACTGTATTTAAGGAAACACAATGAATGTTAAAATACTTGTGAGGATAACAAAAAAAAAACAATGCCTTGTCCCATGTCAGTGCTCCATTAAAGCACTAATCCTTCAAATTATTTATTTTGCCTCGTTTTTATGCACACAGGATGCAGTAATCAACAGACACACACAAATACACACACACACACAAGTGCACAAGTAAATAGACAAATTAAGTGTGTCCAAATGCCTTACTTGCTATGGAAGGGATTAAGTCTGACCCACAGACCAATACATATGCAGCTGTTTCTGTTTTTCTGTTTATAACCAAAAAAAGAACAAACTTGCCCTCTTCCTGACACGTTTTAACAGCAGTAATCCCCACAGTGAGTGTTTCAGCACACTCCAGTGCATCAAATTTCCAGTAATGCATATATGGGGTAATATCCAAGTACATGAAATTAACCATTTTGCATTTTACTACGTTTGACGTAACCTTAATCTAATGTGAAAATGTACTGATCCTATGGGAAACGCCTCTATGGCTCAGAAGCACAGCAGGATGAATGTACACTCACAAGCCTCTTTACGAGGTACAACTGTTCATCTCCACTTTAATGCAAACAGCTTGGTGGCCGATCACACGTAAGTAACTCAATACATTTGTAGTCATGGTCAAGACAAGTTGCTCGGTTCAAACAGATTCCTGATCTTTTACTTTAACATCTTCAGGGTTTACAGAGACTGGTCCAAAAAAAATAGAGTTCAGAGAAGACTGACCGGAGTGGTTCGTGATGATAGAAAGGCAACAAATGCTCAAATAACTTGTCTCTTAGTACCAATTAAATCTTGTAGGGCCCTATAAAGTCCATGTTATTTTTTTCCAAATTCCATTTTAGTTTTTCTCATATTCGTTTTTTTTTTTGTTTTGTTTTGGTTTTTTTTGTAATTTTTTGAGAATTTGGTTTTTAGTATTTTATGCAAAATTAACCCCAAGACACTGTATACAGTAGTGAAATATAATCATTCACTCTTCAGATGCTCCTCACACATATCTTTACAGGCCCAGTCAACAGTATGTTGACAAATTTGAAGAACATTTGATCGTCTGGCACATAATAATCATTGGGAAACTGCTCTGTCTTGTACTTTGGAGTTAGCCGGGAGTTTCATAGCTTCTCTGCCAACTTAGCCGGTGTTTCAGGCGGCCACTTCCACATGTTTGCATTGTTAATGATGGGAAGAGGAGGAGGAGGGGAAGTGAAGCATGAATTGTCCACATCATTAGTGACCCCCTCGAAGCATTTTACAGAGAGATACGTTCCTTTTTAGTCAGAAAAAAAAAGCTTTTCCGTAAAATGTCAGCCATTTCCATGATATTCCATGTTTATGTTGAATTCTGCTTTTAATGTCCAATTCCATGATTCCGTCCGTGATTTAGTGATTTTATAGGGCCTTAATCTTGTTCAATGCTGGACTCCAGTGGTCCCGCCAGTCACTAGACCTCAGTCATTTAGGATGTGGTGGAATGGGGGATTCCCATTATGGATGTGCAGACTTGACTAGCTCACTAGACAAAAACAATATATTAAAAGGACAAAAAGGTCCTTATGTTGTTGGTGAGTATCAGCTGCTGCCACGCAGTAATAATTTAACAATGGCATACATCCTGTGATTAAATCATAGAAAAATAACATAAAATGAACTCAAATGAAACCTGACATGTTGTAACTTGATCTAAGTGCATTAATGCATAAGGACGGATGCCTTTAGTGGCACCTTATTAATATGTACAGTAGGATCTCATTGAGTGTGCTTTGTTAAATGTGCCCTGTTTTGACTACTCTGAATCATGCATGCTTCATTATGACATCAAATTAACCCCTTTAACCTCTGAGTTGTATAAAAGACAGCTAACAAGACACACTCAAGCATAAATCGAACGCCATACATCATTATACACACATGTTCACGAAGTGTATTTCCTCTGTTTAGTACCCCAAGTGTGCTGCTTCTCTCCAAACTTTTCTCCTCCAGAAATGTCTCCTGTCTGGTCTTTCTGCTGATTTTTGTGAGCCTGTTTAGTTGAGCACCACTGTGACTGGCACAGCTGTTAAAAGGTCTAGAGTGAGCAATGCAACTGAGAGGGTAATGATACATAACCTAGCCCTCTGATTTATATGTCACATCTTGAAACATTTGTACAAGACATAGCACACAAATTGTGAAAGTAAGGAAAGAAAATACAGGGTTGGTCTTCCTACAGACAAGACTTGACTTTTTTTTTATTTTTAGATGTGATGTGAAAGGATGCTAAATCTATATGTACTTCAGCTGGTGAATCCCTACGAGAGAATACATGCTACAAGCAATTCATTTTTACTGTATTTTTTTTATTGCATTTACATTTTTTGTAAATTCTGGCAAGCTTAGTAGTTCACTTACTACTTTTTTGAAACTTTTGTTTCAGAAATGTGACAACAAAACTAAACTGAAGGACAGTTTTAGGATTTTTCTCCACCCCTAGTCTGGTACTGCAATGATAGTTTCCATAACAGGAGATCTGGGACTTGGTTGAGGTTGTGAATGAGTCCATAAATGTTTACAACAGCAACAGAAAAACTAAATGAGGAAGCCTGTGCATAGAGTCATCATTTAAAAATCCCCCCTCATACATGAAAAGCTGTTCATTCCCCATTTGTGCTCACTAATCTCAGGAGCTCTCTGGAACCAGCTGGTGGGCAAAAATTATGGAGTGCTAAAAATACCAACCTCCCCCCATTGTTCAGATTTGTTTATTTTTAAGCTGAGCATCACTAATGTCCTTTAATAGATAAAAGTACTTGCTTTCTTTCCCTTTGGATGCCCAGGGGAAGTCTCTGCATGCTGCTCTAACTAGTGTCGCACTTATTGATGGAATAATGCTTAACCATGCATGCTTTCCACAATTAAGGGGGTGAGACTTATTCATTCCACCCCAGAGCGAATAAGCACAATTTTAATTCAAGAAATAACAAAAAAATGCTTCACTTCACAATTGCACACATTTGATGCCTCACATTGCTAATGAAGCTAGCAGTGTAATTAATGAGATAAGCAGAAGAGACTTTTGATGAGGCTTGCATGTGTGACTGAGTCTGAGGGCCACGTGTGGACGGAGGCTATCTGGGAGACGGCTACAGCTTGGAGGTGAGTAATCACCCGTGGGGAGTTTCTGGAGATCAGCCCTCTTAAAGCCATTAATTAGATCTCTTCTTTTCTCTGCAATAACCTGGAGGTGGGTCACAAGGCCTGTAGCTTCTCCCTAACCCTCTGTATCTCCATCTCCCTTTGCCCCTTGTTTCAACCCCCCACCCACCTCCTCCTCCTCCCTCTTCTCGTGTTTCTCCGCTGGCCTCTTATCTCTCCAACTCTTTTACTCCCTGCTAACTTCCCCTGTTTACCCATGGCTGCTGTTTGGCTAAAGGCTCTCTGGGTTGCCCAAGTCTCTGGTCTATTCTCAGTGACAAGTCCTAGTGGCTATTACAGAAAAACAGAGCAGCGAGCTGGAGGCTATCAGGGCCACGCATCACATAAAGAAATGTTCTTTAGGACACTCAAGGCACTCTAGTTTAAGGACAAGTACACTTCATGAATGAAGCTTAGGAAACTAACATGTTACCATGGGGGTTCTACTGGCCAAGATAAGGTTACCTGGACGTAAAACTACTAGGATACTATTCCACGAAAATGTATTGAAACCCTTTTCAACATGGCTTCAAAACACATCTACCATTCCTGGCTTTTAAAGACTGAAAATCCAATATAGATCCTGCATAGTGTTAAAATTAACACATTATAGATCTCTGACTTGTCCACTGACCCATCATGGTGCATGTGTTACAGAGTTCATACATATAGTAAAACAAAGGCTGTTCACATTTCCTTTACAGCCCTCATAGTGTTATCAAGAGAAAGCACCAATATATTCAATAGTTATTCCAAGCAATGGTCATTGTTTAATTGTTGTTTTTATATCATTGGTGTTAGCTGGCACAAATAAAAAAATGCTAGTTTTAAGACTCCTCATACTGCATTTTTCCCTTTGTTGCAAAAAGCTTACACTACAGTGTCTTTCTGCACTGTAATTTTCATCAGAAAATCAAGAAACAATCAAGTCTGGTTTCATGATTATGGTTTGAAATACATAAAAATTGAGGGTCCACTTTACAGAGGTATTCAAAGCTGGGACCGTACTGTTGAAACACTAAACACCCATTATCCTGACCTTCCTCTTTGCTGTGATTGCTAATGTTGCCTCCTGAATAATATATGATAAACACCAAGACTAGTGAGCAAACACTGAGCCGCATTGCCTCCCACATAATCTGTGTAAGTCAAATAATAATTCATAATATATTGTATTTACTGTCATCATTTTCTATTCTTTAGGTTAATGTAATATCATGTCAATGTCAAACTAAAATAGAGCAGGAAAAAAGGCATATGCGTGTTAAATCATGTTCTTTGTAAGCTTAATTTTGTTTTTAATCTGTTTTTTCAAGTTAAAAGGCTCATATGTTAAATATAGAATGATCATATGTAAATACACATGCACAGCGAACTTATCCCCTTATAGGGTTCCTTTAATCCCTTCTTCTCCACCTGCACTGTAACAGTGGAGCTGCTTGCCTGCAGGGCAGAATAATTTATGTCTCACTGTATCAGCCAGAGTGGTAGCATGTTGGTATCACTGACAAAGCTTGTTGCATGGCTACATGGAGAGGGAGGGGGAAAGGCATGATAACAGCATTAAGTGAGGAAACTGGATTAACGGGCAGTAGAGCTTGAATTGAGAATTTTTAATTGTGCAATGAAAGTGTGACTTGTCTGTAGGTGTGTTTTGAATGAGATGCACAGAAAATTTAGCCTTTGTTTTCAACACTTAGCACTGTTGGCGGAGGCTTCAATGTAATGGAAACATGCTATCAAATTTGAATAACAAAAGAAGCATGTAGCTGGATCATCATTTCCCAAAGGATTTTGAGATTTTCATTTTGTTTTTTTCTATATACATAATTGAGCAATATAGTGTTTTCAAATTAGAATCATTTGTCCTTTTGGTTCAGTACGGTGGCAGTGCTACATGTCTGTGCCTAAATGGTTCCTGTGTCAAAATAAGAAGAGCATAAAACATGTTGAATTTTGTCAAGGTACATGCAATAATGCCTCTGTTGCCAGTAATGTTCACTTCATTAGAAAATGGGTATATTGTGCAGCTTACAGTGCAGAGGAGGCAGAGAAGGTTCTGCATTTTTGACAGCTAGTGAATGGTGTTAAAACAAAGCACCAATATCTGTGTTATAATTTGTTTTAATAATTATCAGGAATGTTGGTATCAGTGACATAGTAGTGACAAAGAAAAGCTCTACATAAAGTCTGTTTACACTTCAGTTATTCACCTGTCTTTATAATTGAATATCACATTATGAGGGTGAAATGCTAAGCGAAAGTGGCCTACCATTCCATTTTGAGCTATTTTCAAAGTATTCTTGGATTGCCTGTGACAATTTAGTTTTGTTTCTTCGGGCATGTGTAACTTTGTTAACAGGATAACCTCAGCAAATAATAATGGAATATGATGAAATTTTCAGAACAGGCCAGAAATGGGCCAAGGACCAGTTTATTTGATTTTGGTGGTAATCCAAATCCGAATGGGGATCCTGGAATTTTTAAATAATCAGTTTTAAAAGTTCTCTACGGATTTGGATGACATTTTCAGGGTATATATGTCATAGCCCAAGGGAGAACTGATTAGATTGTGATGGTGATCTGAATGCAAGTGTGGATCCAGGAATCTTTTCAAGCATTTGTTAACAGTGCGGGATAGGGCAGTTTTCACATTTTGACACATTTTAACTCACCTGACAATGTTGGAAATGCCTAGGCAGAGGTTTGTGCTCTTGGAGCACTAACAATTTAAAATGATTTTGACCCATTTCAAGCAGCACAAAAGTTTGGTGAGAGAAAGAAAAAGAACAGCAACTTCAGCAACTTTGTTGATACTGTTGCCATCATTTACCCTGTTTAGCAATCTAGTACTTTATTGATACTCATACGAATACCTTCTTTTCTGTCTGTATGTATGAAGTATGTTCTCAATGTAAAATACATAGATTACATGGAACTAATGGTATTAATGGTATTAATGCCATGGGCTGACAAGTGTTTCAGTGTCCTGCTTGGGTTTCACTGCTGCTTCAAATCACAAAGCCAGGCATTGCATGTTGCACTGTTGGTATCATCTGGGTGAAACTATACTATGCTAAAGACTGCTTCTATATCCTGTCTGCCATCATAAATTTCTAGATTCCTTTGTTGTCTTCCATGCTGACTGCCTCGTTTTAGAGCATGATAACATTGGTTTTGAGGGACGAAGGCATTAATGAAGGAAATGTTAAGCATAAAGGTTAATGCATCTTATTCTTCAAACTAGTTGGATTCAGTTATAAACTGGAAGCTTCATCATTAGTGTAGACATTTTAGCATATGAATTCTGTACCTTACATATCTGAGACAGAAAAGACATTAGAACATAATTATCAATTATGCAATTATCTTTGAAGGCATCTGGTTATAAAACAAACCTCACTTTTATTCTACTTCCTGCACCATTGAGCACCACTGGATGCCATTAAGTGCTGTTTAATTGAATAGCTGGGTGCTGAGTGTATTTAATGATGAAGCTGTGCAATCCAGACAGCACCTACACACCAGTGTTTTACCTGTAACATTTAACGTCTCTGCTGAGGTCAAAGCTTTAAACATGACTCCAATAACAGTTTTTGCTGGAGCTTGCTTACATTCCTCAATAGAAAAGAGTCAGTAACCAATGTTTGTATGTTCCTCCCGCTAAAAAGAATGACCTTGCAATTAAATGTGGCACACAAAAGAGACACATTCATGGAGAAGAGGTTTCCTTCCTCACATTTTTGTTTTCTTTCTATCTATTACTGTCTTTATGTTTGTGACATTTGCTGTTTGCAAAGAAATTGCTTACTGTTCCATCCTTTAACGATCTGCAGTGACTCACAAGACTGTTGGAGAGATATCAGGATCTTACTCACATAGGTGAATATAATCAGGACCCCTGAACAATTATTCTAGTTCAAGACTGTTTAAAACCTTTGTGAGGCATAAACTGTAACATATCAAAGGATTTTTGCACTACAGAACAAATGACAATCAACATTTACATGATACATTAGCTTTTTTTTTTCCCTTTAATATGCCAAAACGCTGATTTGTTTGAGGGTCACACAATTTACACAATCTCAACAAATCTGCACTGGTTCCACACGTCATAAGAACATATTTTTCAAGTTTCTTGCCAAAAAAATCTACTCAGATATGTGATTCTGGCATGCCCATAAACCCCTATGTTCTGGCCCTGCCCAGAACAAGCTGTTTTACCCTGCAATCAGACTGGATGATCTATGCACATTTATTACCTGACCTTACAGCTGTACTATTTGGGGAGCCATCACCAAGACTGTTTCTTCTGTCTCGTGTAGTGCTTCACACTGAAGGACAAGACTCTTCTGGGGTGCCTGACAACTCCCTTAGAGCCTCACATGTTTGACTTCCCAAGTAAGAACTAGACCCTGTTCAAGTCTCTTTTAGACCTTACATTTCAGGGGTCAAAGTTAAAGCCCCTGGGAGCACCAATCAACAAAAACATTCTTCATAATTCCTGACCATACATACATACTGTACGAGCAACTATCTAAAAATCTTATAACTGATCTTTACATGTTTTTGTCGTTTTAAAATATAAAGAGTTGAGTCTTGAAGTGTGCTCTGAAACTTGACGTAAAGTGGGTGGGCTTAGAACAAGAATTTATTTAGTAAAAAATAACGTGGCCAATAGAAAATAATCACCAAGTCCTGCCAACTTAAAGGCAGTAAAACTACTTTACTCACACCCAATCAACCTCTTCATGTCAAAATGATAGCAACTACACCCACACAGTCTTGAGAAATCATGTTAACTGTAAAATAAGCTGTTATAGAAAAAGGTTTTCAATTACTTAAGAGATGTGTTTTCTCTCAGATTCAAGGATGCCTAATAATACAGTGAAGTTTGGTATTCTATTCAAGTTCTAAAAAATTACAGTCATGTTTTCATATTCTTTCTAACCTTTATTTAGCCAGGCTAAATGGACTTGAGCTTTGGTAAATGGACTTGAGCTTATATAGCGCTTTTCTAGTCTTTTGACTACTCAAAGCAGCTTTACACCGCAGGTCACACTTACCCATTCACACCCATTTGCTCTCACATTCACTCACTGATGGTTCAGAGTTTCTATGTTAGTTATTTCTCAGTATCAGCTAACACATTCACGCTCTTTCATGCCCATTTACACGCCACTGACACAGCAGTGGGAGCAACTTGGGGTTAAGTGTCTTGCCCAAGGACACATCGCCATGTGTTGCCCAGAGCTGGGCTTGAACCTGCAACAAAGATCTCTGAAACCACTGACTGCATTTCTAATTAGGGCTGCAACCTAACCTGCAACCTCCCGATCACTGACCAAGCGCACTATCCAGCTGCGCCACCGACGCCCCTAGGCTAGTCCCATTGAGATCAAAGATGTCTTTTTCAAGGGGGGCCTGGCCAAGAATGGCAGCAATGCAGAGCATTTAGGACTTAAGCAACAACATGAACCCTTTAAGAGTGCAAAACATAATCACTGCATTTGATATATTATTTAACTGCAATAACCTGAAGTCCAGGAATAAATATTTGAGCAAAAAATGGTGAGCCAGGTTTCATTTTTTCCCCCAAAAGCCTCACTTGACTTGCTGCTGAAACATGGATGCCCGAGACCACACTTGTCAGGACTTTTCAGTCACGCCTTGTGGGGTAAACAATCTTCCGGTGCTCCAATATGCCCGTTTGGATTACAAATCCCTTTTGACTGCTGGCAAATCAAACACCTGGTTTGTATTTTTGTCAGGCAGAAATAATCCTTCTTGTTCCCTGTTTATATCATGCTGTCTCTACGGTGAATAGACTACAAAGATCTCTGAAACCACTGACTGCATTTCTAATGTGGGTCGCTACACATCAGAGAATAGTTCATTATTATACTCAGTCCTTCCATAACAGACATTTGGTGTCTTTTATATGCATTGTGTACAATATAATTATTTTTTATTGGCAGGGGATCTTAACACATATTCACAATCAAACCAAATTCTTAATCACAACAACCACTTACACAAGGACACACACACAGGAAGCTATGTCTTTTGTTACCACAGCTGTGTAAACAGGCATATGGGGAGAAAAATCCCTCAAATTTGATGGTCATGCTGGGATAAAAAAAAGAGGTAAAAGTCCTCTCCTGGGGGAAAATAATGCCTGCTCCACTCTGTGCACTGTTCCATTCTCTACATGGAGAAAAAAGTTTAAAATTTCACTGTTTTAGATTTATCTGGTGAGATATTATTGTCCAGGTTTATAAATTCATTTATGTAGGCTATACTTACTTAGAGTTTGATTTTCTATTGTAAATTTATTGATTGAAAAAGAAAGTAATGATAACATCGACTTGGATGTTCACTTGAACAGATCCAGTTTCTAATTACATTCTGACTGTTAATTTCCACTCCTTACTGTCCTCCAATTAAAATCATCACTTTTAACATTCATTTTCAAGTCAGATGCTTTTATACTGGATATTTAGTTTGTATTGTTGTGGACTTGTAGTCTACACATTCATGCCAAATTTTTTTTCATTCACTGAAAATTAAATACTGGCCAATCATGCATATTCAGTTATACTTTATAACTTAATTGTGTAAAGGTTTGTGTATTTTTAAGTTATGTGACATATTCAGATTTTCACTTGTTGCTGCTTGTTGACATTTGATAAAAACATTTTTGAAGTATAGTTTGATGTAGTTTGGTTTTTCATTTAAGTATTTTTTCTAGTTTTAGAACTTGTTTTGAGCCTTCAGTTCTTGTAAAGCTGCTGTAGTGGTGATCAGACCAGTGTTTATGGGCAAAGAAATTCTGATCAGGCCACATATGGTGTAATTGACACCTAGGATATGGACTTATAAGAAACAATGACATAATTACAGTTATTGTTTAATATCACAAAGTAAGACATTTGAGGAAGTATCAGACAACACAGCAAAAATATAGCATTTATTTTAACACAACTCTCTCAAGGAAGAAATATCATTAATCTTTTAATTTAGCAATACCTTTATCAGTTCTGTTCACTTTGTTCTACATGTTCTGCTTTGCAAATCAAAGACGTCAATCTCATTAGAGGCAGTCAACAGAAATAAATACAAAACAGTCCAAAACCGGTGCAGACAGGGGGCTGAGGTGGTCAGAATTGTGGCATAACATTCAACAAAAAAAAACTTACTTCAGAAATTTCATTAATATTCATCTATGAACACAGCATCAAATATCAGAAGTGCCGTATTTGCCACTGAAGACCTGTGTAGGCCAACATTTTCCCACACAGAAAATCAGCAGGAATCAATAAGGGAATCGTTAAAGAACTGTCAGTGGCATTGGTATCAATCCAGTCTAATCAATCCCCATCCCTAGAGTGTATCCAAGGTGTTCGGGGTCCCTACAACATGTCTTGTCAGAGGATTGCAGGTTCGAGCCCAGCTCCAGGCTGTCAGGCGATGTGTCCTTGGGCAAGATACTTAACCCCAAATTAATCCCACGGTTGTGTCAGTGGCATGTACATGGTTATGAAAGGGCGTGAGAGTGTGATGATACTAATGGACAACTAAAACAGAAACTCTGAACCATCAGTAAATGAATGTGAGAGTGAATGGGTGTGAATGGGTAGATGTGGTCGCAGTGTAAAGGTCTTTTTTTTAGTCCAAGAGACTAGAAAAGGGCAATATAGGCTAATTTACTATTTGCCATTTTAGGAATCACAATAGGCTTCTATCCCCCCAAAATAAACACAGTCAGAAAACACTCACTGAAGATGATACATCTTTGAATAGTTATTCATTTCTAAAAACTGCAACAGTTTGGGAAAAAAAATGAAGTTTAAGTCTTACATGCTGTGTCAGACTGAGGCAGGCTGTTGATTTATAAAAACTGCACATCACTGCAATAATAGTGATGAAGTGAGGACTAGAAAAAAAGGGAAAAAAATCTTATGGTTGCAATTTTGAAACTTCCAGTGGGGATTGTTTCAATCTCAACACCAGCCTGCAGAGTTCTCTCGTCCTACTTTAGGCTGGGATCTGTGCCGATCCTAAACGCGCCTGAGACGGATCCTGGAGCTTCACAGTGCTGTGAGCCAAAGCTCTTGTAAGGTTAAACTATCTGACAGCCCCAGTTTCACTGCTAACAACACATGTCCTCAAGCTGATTCCCTCATACTTAGTGGTGTGAAGCTTCACATGCTCCATTTACATTGATCACACATGATTACACTTTGTTATGCGCTCTCTCCACAGCCGAGCGCGGAGAGGAGCAGGGAGAGGTTGCTCAGGGAAGTGGGAGAGACGAAATGAAGGATGTACGTGGGCAGAGCGAACATCTCGATCCATGCCTCTGTAAGGTTTTGGCATGTGAACTGCCTTTATCTCTCTGCATGTTTTTAAGGGAGTGCATTTGACCTTCAGGAAAAAGCTGGACTGGAGTTCAACCATCCCAATATTCATCCACGTGTACATAAACACTGGTGTTTAAGATATACAGGGAGTTAAGTCAGGCTTTGAACACTGAAAGATACAAACATAAGCATCCACCATATTATCTCCATGTTATTGGCATTGGCAGATAATGGGTTAAAAATAGTCAATATATACTATCAACAGATTTAAATATTTCTGATAATATGTTTGGTTGTAAAGCATAAAAAATATTTGTAGATGTAACAGCAAAATACAAGCACACACACAAATACTTCATTATACAGGGCCAGCATGAGGTTTACAGAATTAAAGGCACAACAACAACCCTTCCTCAGCTTAAGCTCTCATTTAACAGCCTGATGATAGACCAATTCTTAAGCAGCGAGTCTGGACTACAAGTGGGTGGGTCGGTAGGCAGACTTAAGACAGGTAAGTAGGTAGCTAAGAAAATGAAAGCAGATAAGATGTTGGGTATGTAGGTAGGCTAGTATGAGAAAAGTAGGTGAAGGGGAGATAGGCAGACATGTATGAGGGAGATAGGTAGATTTAGGAAGGGGGCAGATTGGCATGTAGGCAAGTACTTGGGTAGTTAGGTAGATAGAAGGGTGGTGGTTTGGTAGGTAAGAAGTAGGCCGGTGGGCATAAAGGTTGGTAGAGAAGTAGGAGTAAGGTAGTTTGGCCAGTAGGTAATGGGGAGGTGGGTTGAAGGGCAGAAGGTACAGTAGTTAGGCAGGAAGGTATAAAGGTAGGTAGGATGGTGGGTGGGAGGAGGTAAAGGAAAGAGGTAGCTCGGTTAGTGAGGGAGGTGGTAAGGTAAGTAAGTAGGAGGAGGAAAGGAAGGTAAAAGGGAGGTGGCTAGGTGTGTAGTTACATTGTTAGTTAGGTAGAAAGAAGGCGGCCGGTATAACAGCCCATAGTATGCCCCCGGCCCAGACTATACCTGGAGTCAAGCTGGACTAGCCCAGAGTATACTCGGGGTATATCCTGGACCAGGCCAGTGTATACCACCAAGTCCAGATTATACCCCCCTAAATATATATTTTATTTCACTGTTGAAACATATGAGGCATAGAGATTTTTGTTATAAACATGTAGTATATCACACTTGTAAATGTCAGTATGATTTTATAAGCTTGTTGAGTTGTTCATCCATTGAGCAGTGGTCATATTAGACAGTCGTATACTGATGACAAGACTGAAGTGATATTTGTTGAGTTCGATGCATAAGGGTATATTCTGGACTACATGTACTTAGCCTGATTATACAAAACATAAAACTTTATCAGAATAATATTGTTTTTATTCAAGACAAATAACACACTGAAAACATCAAAGTGTTCAGAGATATGGTCCAGTACAAGGCATAATCAGTAATAATCTGACCTGCTACACCAGGAGAGTAGGTATGAAAGGGGGGGAAAGGAAGACATGAAGGTTTGGAGGTTTTTATTCATCTATCATAATTATATTATTATTATTGTTATTATTGTTATTATTACTTGTATGATTCATTTATATATCAGATAACTGTTGTGTTTTTATAAGCAACAGTATCCTATGAAATACATCTATAATTAGATCTTAATTCACACATGATGGATATATTTAAAATACTTTGCTAGAAACCGATAGTAACATAACTTTCACTTTACATACTCAAGGGAATAAAAACAGTCATGGTGTTGGTTGCCATTAAACAACACGTGAGTCACGTGACTGTTACAGCATGTCCTGCAGTGCTGTGCACGCTGCAATAGCGATGTTAAAATGTCTTTGTCCAGACTGTTATTGTGCTGTTTGTGGCTGCAACAAAAAAACAAAGAAAAAAAAAAAAGTTTTACTGTTACTTGCATCATATACAAGATGTATTTTGCATATGGCAAATAAGTCACCTATAGACTTAACTTGCATTTTTTTAATCACTGAGTGTCTATATAAGATTAGCCATACATCTATAATTAGTCGTTGAATTATTTTTTGTTTCTCTTAAGCAATATGCTAGTCATGACATTTAAAGGTACACTTTTTTACAGAAGAGACCTAATGTTATTACTAAAGGAAAAACTCTGCTAATGTGCAACCCTAATTAAAACAGTTGTATAGTTGGTTTAGTTTATTTAAACAATGTGCTCAAACCAAAGTGTAGCCCTAATGGCAGCTACAATTAAACTTAATCTAATTACACTGTTTCTGCTCTACTGTTGTGTCTCTTGTCTGCTTAAGTTTATTCTAAAGATCACAGCCAGTAAAATGTACATCTCACTCCACTCAAGTGCTTATGCCTGCTTTGATAACTGCAAACAGTCCCATAAATGTTCAGTAGGGGAAGCTGGGATACAGAAGCATTATAAAAATGTTAAAGTCTTTCCCTTATTCTCTCAGCTGTCTCAGTCCAAGCTGGAGCTGCAGCTGTGTTTTGGTGGTTTAGCTAAAATTATTCTACCAGAATTTTTCTCCTACTTTATCTTTGTACAGAATTAAATAAGTCAGACATGTTGCTTTTCTCTTTGTGGTCAATCTAAGTTACTCCCCAAATGGCACAAGGCTTTTAATTTTGCTTTTGCTCACTGCTTTTTTGTTCTCTCTCATGCTTGTGTGAATGAGTGTGTTTTCGGTTTTAAATGCTTCAAAACAAGTAAAAATAATAAAATGCTATCACAGGTCATAAAGTGAGGGCCAGCTTAACCACACACTAAAAGATTAACACACGAAGAAGACTCCAGTCCTGTCCCTGTTTGACAAAATCCTCTCATGCAAATTAGGTCATCACCATTTCAGTTTCCTCCGGAGAGAGGAATGCACTTAAAAACAGCATCAGGTGGAGGGAAGAGGAAAAAGGACTTGTTCCTGTGCTTAACATTAGATAAGGCAAACAGCTTGGAGAGGGAGGGGGAAGAAAAAACTTAAAAGCTATTTTGGACCTTACATCCTTTGGAAAAAAATGAATAACACACATCCCCTGCGATTTACACACAGACATTAAATTGAATTAAAACTAGACCCAAGGTGAAGCAGTTATGGCTCTACACAGTGTGCCTATCAGATCCAATCAGGCCAATAAGCGCAAGTTTTTAAATGCCAGGACACAGAGCCAAATTGTATCCCGGCTGAGGGGCAAGGGCTGAAAACTCAGTCCAGGCTTGTGCCAGCATGGTTCATTGCGGGGCCAATACAGTTTTAAACATGCTGCAGAACCACATGGATGTGTTTCAATGGTTTCTATAGTATAATGAGATAAATATATGGAGCAATTTATTTGTATGAGCCATAAATGAATCAATAAAAAATGTTACCTTGACTTTTGATATCATGCCATTGAAGCTGTGGTCCAAGTCCTGGCCTGTGTAATAGTCCAGAAAGGACTTAGTCACTGCAGTTTTGCTACACTTAAAAGCTATGACAGATGGAGAGAGATGGAACATTATCTCTCTGAACAATTTATTAGGCCCCCCCATTAAGCTCGACTGCAGTCAAAGCCAAAAACTCGCGATAAAATACACCATGGATCTCTGAAAACTGCTAATGAAATGTGTAAAATGAAAACTCAACTATGGCTCCATATACCTCACAAGTGGCTCTCGCAAAGTCAAAAGGTGAAAACTCACATTTGCAGTTGTTCTACAGTGGCACTCAAGTGCAAAACATGAGAAAAAAGGATTGAAAAAGGTACAATCAAAAAATGAGAACGCAAAACAACAAATCAGAAAAAATGACCACAAATAGCAACACACAATGAAAAATGTTACATTAGATTAATGTAAAAATGGGAGAGCACACTAGCCTATAAAGGAAAAACAAACAAACAAACAAGAACACGCATCAACAAATGTGAAAAAAAGCAAAAAGATCAAAACAAACTACAACATATGCAGCAGTACTTTATTTACTGCTTTGTTTTTCTTTGTATTTTTTTTTTTGTTTCAACTATTTTTTCCTGTTTTAATGCATTGCTGTTCTTTTATTTGTCCTCGTGTTTTGTAAGTTAAGTGATTCATGTTTTTGATTTAGTAATTGTTCTTTTTAAGTTCTTAGTTTGCTGCTTTATAACTTGTTCCTTTCCTCTTATATCTTGTTGTTTTTGCATTAAACTTTGTGTTTTGCCTAGATTGTTTTTCCTTTTATATTTTATTTATTTATGTTTTTATTTATTAAATTTTATTTTTTAATTATTTTTTTTATTGTAGTTTTTTTTTTTTTTTTATCATTCCGTTCATTGATTTGTCGTGATTGGATTTTACTTCACTCGCTGTAGTGTTTTTGTTCTGTCAGGCCTTCAATTTGTTGTTTTGTTTCATCATTTCCTACATTTTCAATATGTTGTTTTTACTTGTTTATGGGGTTCATCTATTTATATCTGTTATGTTGCTGTTTAACTATTATTTTTGTGTGTGTTTTAAATTCATAGCATTTTCTTTCATTTGTTGATCAATTTATCAGTTTTGTTATTATTTGTTTTCTGATCAATTGGTACAATGTTTGTTGGTACATGTGCTTTTAAAAATGTTGCTGTTCTTTAAATGTACTGTACTTTCAAATTTGTTATTGAGATTTCATATTTGACAAACGTTTTTTTCTGATTTTTTAAGTTCAATACTTCGTTGTTGTATTTTCATTAATTTTTTCATCGTGTTTTCTCACTGGCTGTCTCCTTTTTATTTCTTGTTTTAGGTTTGTAATTTGTTGGCACGTGATTTTTAAACGTCATGGCTTTTTTCTTATTTATTTTTTAGTTTTTTACCACATTGTATTTAATTAAGGTTCTGTTGCCTTTATTGCCTTGTTTTTGTCTTGGCTGTTGTGCTTTTTATTTGTTGTGTTTTATTGTTATTGTGTTGTTGTATTCATCATGTGTTTTGTGCTGAAGGGCCACCCTATATTTCAGCTGAATGTAACTACAGTTAAAGGTAAAAGAATCTTTGCTTATGCTGTGTAGAGTTGATTTAATTACTTCTGTCTTGTTTTTCAAAATGTTTTCCCACTACTTTAGACATTGTTTGCTTCCCTGTTTCTTACAATATAAATATCCCTTAGTGAACTAGATTCAGCAGGAGCTATTTCTTATTATTCTTTAAGGCTGCCTTCCTTTTTCTCTCCTGGATGTTTTTTTTTTTTCAGAAGTTGTCCTACATTCAGGCTACTCTGGCTTTTAAAAATGTTCCCCATGTGTGGCAAATGGAGTGTTCTTCCTTTTGTAAATGATTCTGTTTCTGCAGGGAGGATTCACCACTGCTCACATCAGACAGGTGTGCACACAGGTTGAAAATACTGATATCTTGTGCAGACACATTAGTGCAAGCTTTGAAAAATAAGGTCTCCTTCTTCTAGACGACTAGTCTCCACACAGCAAGACCCAGTCTTAACCAAAGTATCACCATTAAATCTTGTGCCTTAAATGAAACTCTCAAAAACATATAAATAACACATCAGGAAATAAACATACCCGCCTGATGCAGGGATGCTAGTGCTTATACTCAAATGAGCTCCCTCTGCTCCTAAACGAAAGACTTTGGGTGAATAACAAAAATAGTATTTGACGGCTTGTAGCTTAAGGAGGCCTGACAGTATCCCAAAATCAAACATCTCAAATGTAGGGCAATTGGGGAGTGGATTATTTCTTAAGAAAGTCCAAATAAAGGCAGAGCATCAAAGCCTGAAGTTTTAATACCCGTTTAGTACAGTCTGGTTTAAAACTGGCTCATTGGGCTTATTGCGAAACCTTCAGTTCTGTTCTCTCTTTTTCTTCTTTCTTTGTTGGGTTAGACAGGCAAATCAGGTCAATTTCTTACACAGAGGGGAGACACAGAGATGCTGGTTAGTGTAAACTCTGATTCGATACACCTTACAAATTGGTGACAAGCTTACCCAAATTTATTATGTGGACATTTTAACTGATCAACTAGAAGAGCAAATCATTACATTTCACCAAGTATGCAATGTGTTTCTTTTTTTTTATTGTTTTGTTTTCTCTTGCCCATGATTAAAAAAAAAAAAAAAAAAATCTAAACAAAAATATTACTTCTAACCTGAATCACCCTTTCAGGATTCCCAATTTGACCCATACTTGAAGTTTGAGGCGACTTTTCATGAGAAGTATCAGTGTCTGAGTGAAGAAATAAGAATCACTACTGGGCTTACTACTACTACTACTCAATTTCATTTAGTTTTAATATAATCAATGAATGGGGATGAAAGCTAAAAAAACATATGTCTTGTTGACCTTGCATTAAAGCTCGATGTGCCAGATTTAATATTTTTTGTCAGGCAGATCCATCTTCAAAAGCTTTAAGCTGATATACATTTTGCTTTTCAGAGAAAGATCACAGTGTCCTGTGAGACAAAGGGAATCACAGGTTAGCTCACAATTTCGTAAAAACACTAAAGATGGTCTGCAATATCGATAATTTCATGATACTACTTTTAAATCATGTCTTAAAACTTACTTTTACTTGTTGACCTTTGATTCATCATGACAGTTGTGTGGTCTCTGTTTCATGTGTTTCTGATTTTCTTAAGTTTAGCTACTTATTTCTATTTCAATTTTATTTATCTATTTATTTTTTTACAATTTGTCCTGTGTTTCATGTATTTTGAAGTGTTGTGTGTTTTTATAGTACTATATTATTTTGTTTTAATTCTTAATTTTTGTTATTGTATGTCCATTTTATTATGTTGTTGCCTGGTAGTCTCTGTGAAGCACTTTGGCAAACTTTGTTTTATTTAAATGGGCTGTATAAATAAAGTGGATTGGATGAACACATCAAAATTGCATTAATCAATATATGGCAGGAATCACACATGATGATATTTGACAAACAGGAAAACAAAAAAGCTCTAATGAAGTTAAGTTTAGGATTTAAATATTTACAATATCTTATACTTTAATTCAAAAGTTGGACAAATACTTAGATAAAACAATGTTCTGTTCTTATTTTTTTTAATTATATAACAAAATGATACAACTTAAAAATGGTGCTATATCAAATAAAGACATAAACATGATACAAAAATATTTGACAGAGGTATTAAACTTCTGTATGTAACTCTACAAACATGGTGTCATATTTATTTAAACAAAACATTGATACTTAGGGAGGCATGTAGATCACTGGACTGCCCATGCCAGGAAGACAACATAATATGATATTAATATCTTACCCTACTCATACTGCCCGCAATACTGCCTTGTTAACCTGAGTGACGTTAGTCTATTAAAGCTACCCTATCGATGTTCATGAAGATGCATGAATGTTGTTCTATTGTTATCATGAATAAAACTGCATGAGTCCTAACTTGAACTTGGAGTGGCCCACAGAGATTTGAGACCTGGCTTGTGGCCTGTGTTCATCTCTGCTGCTTTAGTGTGTGTTTCTATTCAACAAATATTCCTACTTTTTCAGACCCTATCTCTCCGTCTACAGCTAAAAAAAAATGCGTCCCAGTGGAGATTTTAAAATTAAGATGGTGGGTGGGGGAACTTTTGATTAATCAGAAGGCCCTGAGCAGGCAGAACTGCTGTAGAATGTTATTTTAATTTTCTGATAAATCCTTAAAAGAACATAAAGCACATGCTTTTTTGTAAAAGTATTAGTCTGTAAGTGTGTGTGCAGTTGTTTTAGAGTGTGAAAGTGTGTGGGAGGGCTCTCTGGAGAATCCATTTGCAGCAACAAACTGGAAGACAACAGCATGGATGGTAAAATTGTGCATAAAGACGGCTGTTTCCACAGATACACTTAAGTAAAAATGTCTGCGTATGTACATAAAATAAAAGAGAAATCATGGAATTGTGAACATGTGAGAATAAGATATAAGAAGGTAGTCAATTCCAATAGCCATGATGAAAGATGTGGTTAAGGGGTAGTTCAGGTTCTTTGTAGTGGGTTGCCTGAATGTGCCACAGTGCCATAGCTCAGTTCTCTCTCTGTTCAGAAAAACTCAGGACAGATGCTAATGCTATACATTGCTGTACATGGTGCCAGGTTCACTGCTTAATTAACAGAGAAAACAAGCCACAAAAACAGCCTGGGGTCATCAAATGCCACAAACAGTTTGTTTATATCCACTTAATTTTCCACAACACCATTGCTTTGATTATGCACTTTTTTGAGACACGACACAGCCTACGGGTCCTTCCGCCAGCAGGGCCAACTAGTTTGCCTTACAAGAGGAAACAGCCACTACCAAACAAGATTTGGCTAATCCTTATTTGGGAGGAATTGTTGCAAAAATTCAAGTATACTGTAGTTTGAACCTTACACTGCTTGTAGTGTGTAGCGTGTGATGATCCCACACTGCTTTTGTGGATTGTTTCCTCACGAAATTATTTTAATTAAGTGGAAAATCTGGCACCATGTACAGCAATGTATAGCATTAGCGTCTGTTCCAAGTTTTGCTGAACAGAGATAGAACTGAGCTGTGACACTGTGGCACACGTTAAGGCTCATGCCATGTACCTCACACAACCCCACTTCAAAAATCCCAAACTATCCCTTTAAGGATCTCTTAAATGTAAAGTCTGAGAAAAAAAAAATCAAAGTAGCAGCAACGAGATACAAGCCAGTTTGATCTTGTCATGTTCTTCCATAAATTTGCAGCTCTACAATGATCAGTAAGTCATCAAAGCTTGATATGTCACAAAATAACTCATTTTCTAGATCTGTCTTTTCCTATGGTGTGATTTTTTTTGGCCTTTAAATAGAGTAATAAAGCTAACAAAAATCAATAATGCATTATAAAAGAACAGGCAAGAAGGGGCTGTCTGTAGAGTATATGATTTAGCAGAACAACAATCCATTTCTTTAAAAGGTCATGGAGCCATAAAGCCTTCTCAAACGGCACGTCCCACTACTGTTCTCCCCTGACACCACAGTCACTCATTTTTCTCCGATACGTCGGGGAATTATCAGCCAGAAGCCATGAAAAAGCATTTCGGAGCCTTTTCTCCACCTAAGTAATCACTTTATTAGAGACACCAAGATGAGTTTGTGCTGTAATATGGATCCAAGGGGTGTAATGAAATTTGACTCTGCCGCAGAGTAGCACTATAACAATAAAAATGAGAGGCATACAAATAATCAATAGCAAACATGTCCCATCTGTCTATTTTAGATGAAGGTAATGGAGTTGCGCGGGGGAGTTATGGAGGCATCAAATGACTCCCAATTGATTAGTGCTTGCTAAATATAGGAGATATTGGAGAAATTATCGAGAACATTTCATGTGCTGTCAGTCATTAAATTACTAACTCTGGAGTGTTTTTGATGAAATTTGATGTCTGGTTAAAGCAATATAATGTAATATTTCAAGTACAAATACAGCAGGTACTAAGTACTATACATACCTCATAAAAACATTATTGAATTGTGACTTTCTGAAAAAAAAAAAAAAAAAACATATAACACCATTTGGGTTTGTTGTTCTAAGCTCTATGTTCACTCTGAAAGGGCAGCACAACCTTCAGCTTTGTCATGTGCACCTAAGACATACATGTGTTTTTATGTGATGTTTATGTTATGTAAATATAGATATAGATTTTTTTTCATGTTTGTAAGATCAAATTATGTGAACAACCAGAAACACTAGCTTCTAAAGCCAAAGCACCTACATAATCAGAATAACGTTTTGATCATCATCTCACATTGCTAAATTCTCAGAATCTCAAACAAGTGAGGTCACTCTCTGTTTGTGATTTTATTGGAATTATGGGAGTTTATTTGCACAAAGGTTTAAAAAATAACAGGGTGGAACATGATTAAAGAGTTCTTTGTTTACTCTGTAAAGGACCTAGAATTGCTGTATAAATGTTGCCCTCATAATGAAGTTGTCTTGCCAATGCAAATGTTAGCTACTCTTGATAATATCTATCATCGCTGCATAAGCTTTCTTACTGTAAATGCAATTGGCCAAATTCAGTCCACAGTGCATTACTTTTTAGTATCCCTCCCTTTTTTGATCTTTGTTTCGTTCACATTATTTTGGTGAACCAAATGCAAATTTTCTTGGAAGCAAACTGAGACCACCTGCCTGTCTGGGTGTGAGCTTGCCCAGCTTTCACATCAGCCCAAATCAACAACATCTAAAAAAAAAAAAAAAAAAACACAAGTTTGATTGGTCCAGACCAAATACATTAGATCTGAAAGCAACTGAAATCCATCAGAAGAGACCTTGAAGTAAAAATGAAAGTCCAGGAGGTGAATTTGGAAATATGAGGAAAGCTGGACTCTATTTTTGCATAATGTCATTTTCCTTTATCCCTGTTTCTTTTTTTCTTTTAAAAGCATAAACCCTTTGAATAGCTTTCTGTGTGAATGGTGCTCTATAAATGAACCTGTATTGCCTCATAACTAGAAAAAACACAAAGGATGTCTTCAGCCTTCACCTTCAGATTTTATTATCACTCATTTCTTCATTAAACACAAATATTACAATTAAGCAGTAGTGTTTCATCAGTTTGTTAGTCAGGCATTATTACTTTGAAAATAAACTTTCTTTTGTCGATATATTCTTTCCTTTGCCTTTGATTAATTTCTATTTTTACCATGAATTTGAACTAACTGAAGATGATACAGCACCCTCTCCTACCTACAATCTCCTGTATCCAAGCTTTCTCTTGTCTTGCTCTTATGTATTCATCCCTTCTCTTCCCTCAGTGGGTTACACAGAGCCAGACCAGAGCAATTGATCAGTGCTGTTGTGGTCCAGACAGTAATGATTGGGTGCCTACAGCTAACACCACTTGCTCACACTGATCCCTGTAAAAGCGTTTTTTTGGAGAACAGAGTGAAGACTGTGGATTACCGCAATGATCACATTTAGAAAGTTTCAAAGTCTCTCTTGGTCAAGACTGGGCTGTCTGAAAGCTTCTGGAGATAGACGCTGGGTTGCCATGGCATTTGGAGGCTTTTATTGACTTGTGCGCATCATCAAAAGCTGACAGTACAACAGTAACTACAAATAAAAGCCTGGGAGTAAGGCGGCGGAGGGTCTTCAGACATGTTGCATAAGACGGGGGCAAAGCTTTGTACTGGGGACACGGCTTCATTTCACTCAATTGCTCAATCACAGAGGCTGGCTGAGAGTGAGGGTGAAGAGATGTGAATGAGCAGAGAGACACAGAGCGAGATACCGTGGGTCCCGAGGGAGAGGGAGAGGGAGAGAGGAAGACAGATAAAGATTTTTGAGCTTTGCTAAAATTCTAACTGTGTGAGGGCTCGGAAGGATTTCTGTGCCCCCCTATGAATTAACTCTTTTAGGTCTTTCACAACCCTCTTAATTTTTCTCTTCATCCTTTATTTTGATATTTGAGCTTGACTTCCTACGCTGCAGTGGTTGGGTGTGTATAAGTGAGAACACATATCTGTCTGTGGGTGTTTCATATGCAGATGTGTCTAATTTCAGGGGGTGTAGCCTTCAAAGGACACAATTAGAGGACCCAGTCTTAACAGCTTGGGTGGACCTCTCAGGATAAACGAAGTGATACAACCTTGCCGACATGATTTGCTAATCTGCATCCCCAGCCTTTCGTCTCACATTTTCTAAGCTCCACTCCTTTTGCTTTGCAACCTCAACTACAGCACCAGAGATGATTTATATTGTTACTGCCAAATAGTTCAGCAAAAATGTAGATTCATGAGGACCTGGACAGACTGGAACCATGGATGGGGCTTTCTGGTGCTTTATTGAATTGATGAAAATATACTTACAAGACAGGGGCTATTTCATCTCCCTGAGGAAATATGAGTCTGAGTTCAGAGAGGTGATATGTGGGGTTCCCCAAGGATCAGCTCTTGTGCCCATTCCTTTTTAAACATCTACATGTCAAATTTTGCTTGGATTGTAGTAATTTACCATTTTACCGGCTTACGCAGATGATGCACAACTATATACCTTAATATATTCAAACTACTACAGTCCTTTACAATTGCCAGTGTTCAAGGAACTCCTGAGTGCATGTGTGGATATTTGTCTGTTTTATTAAAAAAAAAATTATTTGACCTTAAAGAAAGGTAAAAAGTCCTTTCTAACCCTCACTCTGTTATATTTATATCCACGCCCGCTGACAGGGGGGACAAATGGGTCTGTTGTCCCGGCGCAAGGTGCGGTGGGGGCAATCTCATATTATCTTGTCCCAGGCCCAGCCAAGACTGTCAGCTGGCCAGTTTATATCCACAAACCGAGCCACAAATGTTGGTGTGACAATGGATTCTGGATTTAGAATAGGGCTGGCCTATAATAAAATCTCTGATTTTTTCACACAAAACTCAATATCTGATTTCCATCTTTTTAGGTCTCCTCTGAGCGAAAAAAAAAATGCAAATGACATAAATCGCAAAACTGAATGTTGCCAATATATGTAAAAATATGTCAAAAGACAAAACTGGATTTCCCTAGTGGAACAATGAGTACATGCTCTATTTTGTTATCAAATGTATACTGTAACATTTGAATGCAAAGAGGCTTTTCTTTCTTGAAACTGAGAACAGCATTAATTTAATATTGTAATATGAAATAAAACATTAGCATGAATCTTTCTTATCATTATTTTATCTATTTAAAACACAAATAAGAGCTTCAAAATATGCCAGCATAAACAGATATCAGGCGTACCATTACAAAAACAGTGAAAATTGTCAGTATTTCTGTCTTCAAAAATTATGCACAACTGTCAAGTAGTTGTTGTATCTTTGTATAATTAAAAAAATCTGGTGAAGGGTGATAACTACAGGAGCTAAGGGGAAGCAAAAAAGTGTCTAAGTAAGTCAAGTAAAAAAAGTTTTGTATTAACATTTGAATTAATCACTTAAACTGATATTTTGTCCAGGCCTACTTAGGACCTTATTTAACAGCATAACAGTCATATTACAATATTCCAAATTAGCCATTTACCTACCTAAAAATGTATCATAAATCAAGGGATGTCTGAGTGAGAAAGATAGAAACGTGTCCATGCTTCAATTGTTAGCATATTAGATTGTTACATCGGTGTTAATACATATCCGACTAAAAAATCCACCAAACAGCCATGATAAATCTTGAAAGCTTTAGCCAGAGCTCTCAATAAAACCAGGAAAGTTAAACACATTTGACCTGTCCTCTGATTTTTACACTTGCTTCCTGTGAGTCCAAAGATATACATTAAAGGTCATATACTTAATCTTCTTTGACAAGCTCACAATGATCCCAGTTTTCTCCAAAACGTATTCTACTTGTTTTTTGCCTCATATTTCACTCAGTTATAGGATTTTTTTCATGCCCAACAGACTGTTGTAGTGTAAACTCTCATGAGCTGTGTCTGGCCATGCCCCTTTCAAAAAGTGACTGCAGCTTTCCAGTGCCATACTCTAGTGCAGTGGTTCCCAACCTTTTTTGGTCGGTGACCCCATTTTGGCATCACAAATTTCTGGGGACCCCAGAGACATTTTTTTTGCTAGAATTAGCTTTATTAGCTTTTCATCATTTTTGCTATATTGTGAAAACCATGGAGGTTTGTTATACTGTTTTTTCATACTGACTGCAAGTTTGTGTGTTAAGTTGAAGCGAGGGAACTGAAGCACCAGTAACTGTAAAGTCACATGATCGCGGCCTTCAATCAAGTTGTGCCAGCTCAGAAATTTTTAAATGCTGCATTTTATTTGAACTATATTTATATTTGAGAAAGTGAAAGTATAGAATACAGCAGTTTTAAGATTGTGTCTGGTGTTTTCATTTTAAAAAGAATAATAATTACTTAAAAATATTTTTATCAGTAGCCTATTTATTTATTTATTTATTTTTTTATCAATTACTAGACATTCCAGGCGACCCCATTTGAATTCCAGGCGACCCCATGTGGGGTCTCAACCCCAAGGTTGAAAAACACTGCTCTATTGTTTACTTTGGCTGAGAAGGTATGCCTGGCTATGTTTCTTCCACTTCCAAACACCTGGTTCAGGGAGTGTCTCCCATCTGACATTTCTTTGACTATCATAATTTGGTGATTTTTTTAATATTTTTTTTATTTTACGGATGAACTATTTGCGGACACAGTCTTTGAAAGATGAAATGAACAACAGAGGGAGTGGAGGGATTTTTTGCATGTTGAGGTTTTTAGACAAGCCATGGACACATATATCAAAAGAGGAAACAAAAACTTAGTATTTTTCATAACATGAGACCTTTAGAATCATGCTTCTAGCACTGAGGCACTGAACAGCCTTGTGCAAACATACCTTTTAGATCTCTCAATCCCTTATGAGGTACCCAAACCCCTCAGGTCCTCTACGTCTGGTTTACTCTCTGTTCCCAAAATCAGAGTCACACAGGATGAGGTAGCTCTTACATTCTATGCTTCCCATCTATGATACAAACTACCAGAGAGCCCGAGGCTATTTGTATTCACTGCTGCCCTCTCACAAGTTCAACATCGTATTTTTTTCCTGTTATTTTTCATCTTAATGAATCAAAATGAAATACGTTAGCTATTAAATAATTCCAATCAATGTCAAAACTACTTAACTACAACACTGCACTCACTTGAACCACCTATTAAAACTCTGTTTTACAATGCAGCTCAGGGATGGGCAACTTTGAAGACCAAGTGGGACAAATAAAACCTCTTTTCCATGCCAGAGGGCCACACTTTACAGAATGTTGGATACTGTTTTTAATACTATTAAAAAAAGAATAAAAAAGCAACTATAAAGCTCATTGAAAATGACTATACCAATGTTCATATATGTATTTTAACTCAAACACAAATAATATTGCATGTTTTAATGTCCTTGACAAAAAATTAAAGCCAATTAGGCTTCACGGTTCTGAATGCAAAAAAATGATATATATAAGTTTTTGAAGTACAAATATTTTACCTCAACCATTTCTATCCTAATACAGTGTTTGCTAATGTTTTATATTTAACTAAAATGTAAAAAAAAAAAAAGAGAGAGAGAAAAATACAGCAAAGTAAGTTATTCAATATTTATAAAGAATAGAACCAGCAGTCTAATGTTACACAGAATTATTTCTATTACATGTGCTAAATTGTGCATGCTGTTGTATTGGTATTACAGGTTAGATCACATTTTGCATATTCTATTATCTTGTCTTCATGTTTACAACATGATGAAGGAAATGACTGGCTGGCTTCATTTATTGAGGTGGAGGGCCACATGTGGCCCCTGGTCCACCAGTTGTTTATAGGAGTGCTCTATCATATGAAGAGCATATGTAAAACACACACAACAGAGCATAAAAAAACATAAAAAACATAAAATGACTTCTTAAATGCTTGCAGTGTTGTGCCTAAAATGTATGTTTACCCTGTAAAGCACTTTGGATTGCTTTTGTTCCATAAATAGACCTACATTGCCCTGCCTGGGGCTGAATTTTGATCTGGAGCAGAGTTTTGGCCTCTCATAGTTAAAGAATCGCCCATGACTGCAAGCATTTACAATTAAAATGCACATATGGTTTGTAGAATAATGTCTTAGAATGTTGATTTAATAAATATATTATTTTATTGTAAAGATTATATTTTTTTTCCATCATTGTATGGCCTCTTCAGAGTTGCTGCACACATTTTAAATCAAATTTAAACCTTTTACATGACCTAAGGGCCAAAATGAGGGGAAATAAAAAAAAAAATACTTTCAATTTAGCATAGGTGTTTTTTTATATCTCATATAGGATTTAACATTGTGATTCCAATCATCCAGAATTTAAGAGGATGGCTCATAACATTTTGAATCATCAACATTTTCTTGAGTTTGCATTACCATTTAATGTCATTCTCTCCTATGCTGAAGGTTTCAGAATGCATAGGTGAGGTTCATGCTACAAACTAGGGATGGGCAGAAATATCGATTCAGCAATGCATTGCAATTATTCCCCTCCCAATTCAATATCTATTCAGCAAATCTTCTGAATCGATTCACCTCTTGGCCAGTGGGGTGCGCTGTGCACTTTTTCAGTGTTTATCCAGCTGCCGCCGGTCACAGAAGAAGACATGCTTGAAGAGTGATAGGATTGAGAGCCGAGCATGAGAGTAATTTATCGGCAGTTCATCAGTATTTTCTGTGTAAATAATGTAAAATATTAAACACAATAGCATTAGTATCATTCTGGAGTGTTTTCTTTTCGTTCTTTTGCCGTATTTTCTCTGTGTTTTGCCGTATTTCTGACGTATTTTCTGCGTGTTTTGTTGTCTTTTTCTGTCATTTATTAGAAGTAGAGTATAGTAGAAATATTGGAGGAAGAAATTTCTACATCTCTGTCTTCAGCTTGACATGAAATGCTTCAGGGACTACCATAAGTAAAAAAAACACCTGGACATGGCCTAATATAACACGCCGTAACCTGGACACTAAATGCTCTAGGCAAACAAAAATGTTTGAGTTAAATGGATTAAGTTTATTTTTGGTCATCTCAGAAAATTTCTCCATGTTCATCTACAACTGTTTATGAAGAGAATCCTGTTGAAAATTCAAATCTGTTTTTATTCTTTTCTTGTAATTACACACTGTTTTAAGCATTTATAACATAATAATGACAAATACTAATTGTTTACATTTTTTTTTCGTGAAAAAGGGTGAAAAAATGTATTCAAAGGACAATTCCTGACACATTTATTGACAAAAAAGACCAGGTGGACATTTATTATTATTGTGTTAACTGTCATGTTTTTACTTTTGTACTCCATATACACAAATAAGTTATTATTGTGCAAATTTTTATTTTCAGATGTTTGCTCAAAAATGTGAGGTGGCATACCACATATGTTCACATTGGCAACAAAATAAAAAAAAAGTCAAAAATTGTCGACAGGTACTATAATTATTTGTGTATTTCTACTTCTTACTGAATCGCCATCCAAAGAATCCAAATCTAATCGAATTGCGAAGATCTTAACAATGCCCAGCCCTACTGCAAACTGTCATGTAAATACATTAAATTCTGCAGAAGACACATTAAGCTGATGCATCATTTGAGTTCATAGATACAGTGTGTCAATGCTGTACTAAGCCTTAAGCAAAGTACAGGTATGTCCTCATAATGCCCTAAAGTGTGTTGCTGCCCCTTTTAACAGTTCACTGTGTTAGAGCTGTTTAAACCTGCAGAAACGCATGCATTCACTGAACCTTTAATGCATTCCGTCATTATATATAATGTTCTGCGTTTGACAGTCCACAATACCTTCATTAGAAAGAAAGCATTCAAGACAGGGGCTTAAATGAGGGTCTACATGGTCAAAAGTACAAGATAAATAAGAAGGTTTGACTTCATTCAGTTGGAAATCGAGTAGAATAGGTCCACTTTAACATTACTATTATACTTGTAGTTGCTGTGGAAAGATACAGCCTAGGGTTGAAAATCTGTTCTGCCAGTCCAGCTTTCTTCGAAACATCTGTTGACAGTGGATGGACATGTGCAGGTCTCAGTTCTTGTATGCAAATTAAGAGGTGTCTAATTTGCAATAAGATAGCAATGTTCAATGAAAGTAAAAGGTGAGCAATCTCTGACAAGATTCATTTTCCTTGTGCCTACAAGTCCCACATAAGGGAATCTGTACACACTAAGCAGCACACATCCAAAGGCACAGAGGTTACACACGCAGAGAGGCACTCTTTCAGCAAATTGTGGCTTGCATGCTTGATTTCCCATCGCATTTAGCCCCCTGCATCCATAACCTTAACATATGTAGCGGCTAATACAGTTAAAGCCTAGGTCTTTGCTTCCATGTCTGCCCCCTTAATGACATTAGGGTTGATTCTATAGTTTGATCCAGCTATCAATGTCAATCATGTTAGCGCTCCTAAAGCAGCAAGCCCTTGAGGGGGGATCGACTTGAGAGGGAGGAGGGGAAGATACAAGGAAGGGCTGGCAACTACCTAATGCAATAGAGCTGCCAGATCTGAGAGCTTTTTATTACATTAATATGTTCCTGGATAATTCTATCTCATCTCCTAATATTACTTAGTCTAAAAACCCAATTAAAGTCTCATTTATCCAATCACCTCAATCTAAGATGGTGACATAAGGCTGTTGAGGCAGGCATGTGATGGCTGCTTGCTGACGCCCACAGAAGATTCTGTTTCTTCTCCGGCCACGGAGCAGAGCATGATTGGAATGGAGAGTACGGCAGGGAGCTTTCCTGTCTCATTGATACCGCCGCTATCGCTTTCACATTTTGTTAGTTCACAGACAAAACAAAAGCTGGAACATGGGGCTTGTTGATATCAAATTTACAAGGAGGTGCCACCAAAATGATTGCATAGGCTTCAAGGGATGTAAGACTATGTAAGACAGCGTAAGGATCCAATAGTTATTGATGTGAGCTGGACAATATCACACTCTATAATTAGTCCAAATGACCTCAAGGACCAAGTTTAATTTTCTTGCCAGTCTTGATTATTGTTGCTTTGGGATTTGGCAAGACTTTGACAAATCCTACAAAATCATGCCAGATTCAATTTATCCGATTAGTCAAAGCACAAGGATATCCAAATACAGATGGTGGGGGAGTTGAAGGGTAAATCCTCCTTCCCTTAATAAAACCCCAGAGTGTTTTTGTGGTGCTCTGGAGTTATGCACACAGGGAAGGGGGAGTTCCTGTTTGTGTTCATATGAAAACGCAGTATTTTCTCAAATGAATTTCCACTTTAGTACTTCATTTATGATGACACAAATTGCAAAGGGGACACTGTAGCTCCTCAGTCCTGTTTGAATGACCCCTTAACTCTCAGGTCCCACTGCACCTTTTTGAGGCAACACATGTTTTTGTATTTAAGGTTGTCCTTCTATTGTTGATCCACATGAGAATCAATCAGGCAATTGTTTTTATTTATGTTTTTGTTTTAGAAAATTTGGAATAGCACAGTGTTTCGTGTAATAAAAATGATAACACTTGGCCTATAAAGGCCAAAAACAGCCACATTTAAACCCAGTTCCTCAGTTTGTTATAAAAATCAAATTGTTCCTTACTATTAGGGACTTATTAAAAAAAGCTGGTATGTAAAGGATTATCTAAGTAATGGAAGTAACTACTATTATAATTCATAAACAGGTTGGTAAAACAAAAAAAAAAAAGTAATGTACTTTTGTATGAGCTCAAGTGTGTTGGTTATAGAAATATTATGATTGTTATTTTTTATTAGTGTTGTTATTTTTATTATAATTATTATTATTATTTAATTATTTATTTATTGGCAGAATATTAGAAAATGAAAATCAAGAATTGTTTTATTTATTTTTCCCCTGATACTACTTGTAATTTGTGGCAATTTTTAAAGATGTAAATACTAAAAAGTGCACTTCATCATGGTAGACCAAGCAATTTTTTTGCAATAGCAAATTCCTATGCTTTTTTTGTTTTATTTGTTTGTTTGTTTTTTTTGTTTGTTTTTTACATTAAAAAATATTCAGTGTTCCACGTTAATGTGTTGTGAAAAAAAAATCCAGCTTTAAGCATCAATGTGGGCAAGCTTGTCAAAATCCAACAGCATGCAACAACAGCATGCACATTTAAAGACAAATAATAGCATGTACTTTAATCCTAAGAGGAAAAAACAGTGTAGTTTGTGATATATTTTGATCAAATGAATGCAAGGCTTGATTTATATTATTTCTGGGTCATTCGTGTTTTTTTTTTTTGTTTTGTTTTGTTTTGTTTTGTTTTTTTAAGGAAAAAAATATTAAAATCAGAAATTGAGTTTTATTTGCAAAAATAAGGGAATCTATTTTTGTTCATATCAACCATGGTCATCTATGGATGTTATTCTAAAGTGTCCCCTCCTCGGAATTTATGGGCTAAGTGCGACTATTTATCTTGTACTTGACACATAAAAATACTGTTTTGATTAATGACATGTCACATACTGTCTTAATGAAAAATAAATAAATTGGAGGGATAAATCTTTTGAATATGTGTGTGTGTTTTTTAATAGAATATAGTATTTAAATTGAAGGAATTAGTGGTTATTCTTCTGAAAATTAAGAATAAACCTATGGTCATGAACAATAAAGGAGTGGTAGCAGCAGTAAAGAATAACAATATTAATGCAGTGACAATTTAAAAAAGGTATCAAATTTTGGTGCTCCCTCTTTTTTATGCAATGTGCAACCTATGTTATCTTATTTTAATTTTAATTTTATTTCATTTTTATATGGGACATGCAGGTCAAAGGCAACAATGGTGCACTATCTGTCTTCCTTGTCCATTAGCACTAGCCCTCTACTGATCGGGTTAATCGAAAGTCTTTGTTGCCACTGTTTTGATGTCAGGCAGACGGATCTGTCACCACACTGCTGGTGAACCTACGAGCAACATTGCTAAGCAAAGGCGTTCTTCGATAGCTTGTCCGCTTTGCCCAATGGGTTGTCAAGTGCTTCTATGGCCAGTTCATGTGAGTCAAATGTCAGCTAAAGAGTCACTTGAATGTCAGTTAACTGGCTTGGGTGTATTTCTTGTAGGTCAAGTACATTCAGTCGTTGGCTTCTGTAAGATTGGTATGACTAAGAAATTAAAATTGTGCTGAACTCTATCATGCTTGAGATGCTTATTTTCAAAGATCCTCCTTATATCTTAAGTACACAACACCGTTCAGTATGGGTCTATCAAGAGTTCAGACTGGGCAGCATACACTATGGATGAATATTAATATCATGGCTTCATGTCCGAATTACAGAACTTAGAATCTACATGCACAAGACGGTCAACTCTACAGTTACATTATACTCTGACCTTTAGAGGATGATACAAACTTCAGTAAAGAGGTTATTCAAACTCAATTAAACAGAGAGAGATGAAAAAATAATGAAAAAGACAACGAAATGATCATAACAGTGTATAAAATATACATCATAATGTAAGACAAGATTGTCAAACATAATTTATTCTTGTTCTTATTTTCAATTTCACCCCTTCTCCATAAGTCTTTTTTTTTTTTATTTCACTAAAAACACTAAAACATTCCAAATACAACATATTTTAGCATGAACTTGTCTGGAATAGTGTAATATTTATACAGATAAGCTACTGGAAATTCCGTCTTTGCCTTTCAGACGTGTGTTTTTGTGGCCTATTCATGTGAACGCAGCATTAACATCTACACTTACAGATGCTTATGCTTTGGCAGTATCTGCAGAGTAAGGGAACTATATATTATATATTTTTTTAAAATATAATGTCATCTTTTTTCAGTTTGAACTTAGTCAGAGTGATTATTGCTCAGACCACCCAGAAAAAAACTACCAAGTACCCACTTATCTTCATCAGTAATCAGCCAACAGCATTGCTGTGCTATCGATCAGAGCTGTAATTATGTCTGCTGCTGTTAAGATGGCGCTCGTGCAAAGAGATCAGTTTTTGTGATTACTTGACCTTAAAAGCCTGTTATTGGTGAACTGCTGGAGGACTTTAATTGTGAAGCCATTAAAAGGGGAATAAAACCTAATCACTGAGTTCAGTTACAATGCTAACTCGCTGTGATAACCACTGGTCTGCTATTTTTTTCTTCTTTCCTTGTTTTTCTTAAGTTTTTTTTGTTTTCATATAAACAAAAATGCTGCAACAGAGCAAGGTTTAAGAAATACATTCAGTTTGCCTGCATCATGCCCTGTCATCATGTCTGCTCATGATTCATCCACTGAAGTCGCATCCTGATGTAACTCTGACGTACGAGGGTCATATGCTATTCTAGATAAATCAGCGGTGGCATCTTTGTCAGCTCTGAGAAAAGAAATAATATAATGACTGAGATCAGAGGCATTACAAGCAGACTCATTCAAAAAGAAAATGTTGAAATGAAAGAGTTCCTGACTTAATTGGGTTGTAGAAAAAGTTATTTTATGGTGTCCTCCAGTTTGGCAGCAATTTCAGAATGAGTCTTTGCAGTCAAAAATAATTCACTTAAAGTACATTGCAGTCATTTGCACCCATTACAGTATTGGTCTGTAAAATGTCATCTAATTTTGTAATTTAATCTGATCAAAATATTTTATGACTTTAAACTACATCAATTTACTAAAATGTGACAACTATACCATTTTCAAGGAACCTTAAGCCTAAATGCGCTATCCATACTTCTAAGTGGGCTACTTTTAGCATTTAATAATAATAATAATAGAAATAATAATAATAATAATGATAACAATAATAATAATAATAATCACTTCATGTATATAGCACTTTTCTAAACCAGGTTATATAATGCTGTACAAAGAATTTAAGAACTAGGCTGATTAAAAGCAGCGTAAAACAGGAGATAAAACATAATCAACAAAAGAAGACAGTATAAAACACCGTTGGTTACAAATTTACGAATACGAGCAAATAAAAAAATAATATACAAAAGACAGAGTCAGAGAATCAGCTTAAATGGCCAGGGATGTGCACATAACCATGTTTATCATCCAGCAGTGCAACATGCAATAACTGTGGTGCTGCAATTTCAAGTGTGGGTGGAAACACTGGCAACACTGGTTGATGCAGCAGACCATACAATAGCAGGAGAGCCATGCGTTTGACGTTGGTGACTGAAACTCATGCAGCCAGACTTTATTCACACATTAAAAAAAACACAAAAATTTGATGAGGCATTGAAATGGCCAACATAGTCAAAATCAAAGTCAAAATTGGTATCACATAAGACCTACAAGTCCCACCTCAAGTGGATACTATTAAACTTATGCCCTAACACAATATTCCAGTCTTTGATTTTTTATTTATAATTTAACCTTTATATAACCAGGTTGGTCCCATTGAGATTAAAAACCTCTTTTTCAAAGGAGACCTGGCCAAGACAGGCAGCAGCAAAAAAGTTACAGACAGAATACAAAAGAGACAACAACATTTTACATGCACATCACTAAGGATTAAAAAACAGAGACATCTATGAGCCATATCTTTGGATCATTTGTTCAACAGCAGAGCTAAAAACATCAGCATCTTATAGAATCTACAGTTAAAGTTTATTGTAAAATACTGTTGTGCAAAAAAAAAAAAAAAAACACGCATTCATGCATTTGTATGAATGTGGGAAGCATGGCAAGCAAGATTTATAGTACAGTAATAAAAATGTCTAGCTGAACCACACATTTCATTTGTTGTCTGTGGTTAGCAAGTAAGTCAGCTTGCTAGACGATACTCATTGATACCCCATCTTAGTATTTTTTTAAATTTATTTACTTATTTTCTGTTTTTTTTTCTTTTACGGGGTATTGCTGTTCAAAGAGGACATTTCAAAAAGGGATTCTTGATCTTTCTGTAATTTGTAACCATTTCTCCTCATCTTCCACAGTCCTACAGCAAGTCCCTTCAACCTCCTGCTATGTTTTACAGTCTGCTGTGTCTTCGTTGGTGCTTGCAAGGCCAATGCTTTTGGTTGTCACATCATTAACGCCACAAATTGCACAAGACAAGATTATAGACATACAATGACGTGAAACATGCTTGATTTAACTGCAATGCCAAGGGGGAGGGAGACTGCCTTAAAACTGCAATTTAAGTCTTAAGACCACACTAGAGACTTGTTTTAAGGGCCCAGATCTAGAGAGTGTGCCCCGACTCAACCCCAAACAACGTTGTAAATGTGTATGGGACTTTAAATTCAATTGAAAAGCAAAGTGAACAATAGAGTGGCCATGTTTGTGAGGAGTGGTGCCACAACATGCCGTCCCGCCTCAGGGGGTAGTGTGCCTTAACATTATTGTATGTTTATCATTCACTTTTAAAATCCATATTTCAAGGAGGGTGATTTCATTGAAATAAAAAAAATAGCATCTTCAAAGACTTAAGGAAGTGCAACACTAACTTTTCAAGTGAATCCAAGTTTATTCTAAAGGCCCACGTGGTCTCTGTAGTGCTGTTACATGGGGACCTGTGGGATCTGATGGAGTGGGAGAGTTTCCAGATGAATGCATGGCCAAAAAGAAAATAGCAGAAGCTTCATCGTACTACTGAGTCAGCACTGTAAAAAGAAAATCCTTAGGAGACACATCCCAAGCCTCAATGAAAGTTTATGCCTTATGTAAATAGCTTTGAATTGTCTTGTTGTTGTGTCTAGACAAATAAACTCCCTATGGCTTGTCTTGCCTCGAAAGAAGTTGTTTCTAAGAGAATTAATATTTGAAATCATCAAACAGAAATTAAAATAGAAAACCCAGACGCAATAGCTAAGAATCTGAGTATATGACAACACAGAGGATACGGTATCACTGAATAATTAAGCTCAGTGGGCTGGAATTAAACTTCATTTGACTTTGTACAGGATTTTCAGAGGCTGCTCGTGGCCTGGGTTCAATTATTAGTCCTTCGTAGATAAAGTACATTGCAGTTCTACATTAATGACAGCCAACAGTTGTCAACTGTGAAGCTTGTCTTCCGTGTTTTCTATTTTTTATTGTCTAAAAGCACAGGTGGAGAAAAATAAAGCAATACCACAATGGATTTTCCTCTGTACATAAATGGACTTGTGCCTACTAGAGGCAGTGTAAGAAAAAGAAAGATCCATCTTCTTTTTTTTGTGAGTGTTTCACAGCAGGAATCTCTCTGCGCTTTGGTCCATCTATGCAGGTGGCCTTGCTATCTCAGTAGAGGACACCCAATGTGGGTCAGTGGCTACAGTTGTCTCCCTCTTCCTCCCAGGACTGGAGAGATGGGAATAAAGGAGTGCTCTAATTCCCATGGGCTCTGAAATAGACTTACAGTTTTTACCTGGGCCCTGTGGTCAATGCCCCCCCTCAGGGCCATGTGTCTTTGAGCCAGTCTTCAGTAGCTCATAAGGCTAAGTTGTTCAGAGTGAGGGGTGAGTTGGTGCACATTGGATTGCAGCTTGTCGTGTGGCGCATTAGGTGTTGACAGATGGGCAGGAGGGCATGGAACGCTGTGGGGAACCAATGATTTATTGCAGGACCGGGGGGACGTTTAATGGGGTGTAAGTGCTGAGTCTGGAGGGACCAGGATGCAAGGACAATAGGGAAAAAAAGTGAGGAATAAACAAGAGTAACACCTAAAATGAGAGGGGAGGTGCTTCGAATGTGATCATTAAAGGAAGAGTTTGATTAACTCAACTTAAACAGGTTCCAAATTACTATTATGTGGAACAACCTGCAAGGTTGTAATGAGGGAAATCATGCGCTTCTCTTTGAGTCACATGGAAACCTCTGGAGTAAACTACCAAGAATTCCAAATGGAAAGGAACAAACAAATTACTGAAGGGAATTACGCCCAATGCTATTTGCATTTAAACAACAGTCCTCTAACCCAGTTCCTCCTTGAAAAGTAAACAAGAGGAGAAATAGAGGGAGAGGCATGAGAGGGAAAAAAGTAATAAGATTGAAAAAGAGGAAGAGAGGGGGAGAGAGATACAACATGCTCCAAAGTCCTTAGCATCCACAGATTACGCCATGCAAATATTATAGCTTGGTGTGTCCCTCATGGCATGCATGTTGTGTGATGAATACTGTTTACAGCCTCAAATCAGCAGCACAATTTGTGATAACAGAGTTTTGTTTTTTTTTTTTATATGGTTTGATCATCCAAATTAATCTTCAGCAGTGAGGTACAGCTCACTGTACATCTTAGTGTTGTTAATGACTGTTAGTCCAGAGTATTAGCTGTAGTCAAGGCCAGGTCTTTCAAATTAACATGATGGAAAAGCATTTACTTATTATTCTAATTAATTATCACACTGTAAACAACCTTTGAGAATTATTGAATGCTACAGAAATGTTTTACTAAAGGGAGAGCTGTTGGGAAACAATTTCTCAGATAGCAATGCCATTTACTTGTGAGCTGGCTGGTTGGTAAAAAGATCAAAAAAGTAAAGCTGCAATTACTATATTTGCAAGGGAGCATTTTTTTTTTAATTTTGAAAACAATTTAAAAAGCAGGGTCATGGGATGTAGATAGCTGATCAGCTTACCAGCATGCTCTATGTACAGAAATCTGCAACCAGCATGGGTGTAAATATGGGCCTAGGCCCTTTGCCCATGTCTCCCCTGCTTTCTTGCCGCCATTCCAACTTTGCCCTCCATCTCTCTCCATCAATAAAGACAGGAAAAGGCCAAAACATTACTGGAAAAGCAGTGCCACTGTACAAAAGGGCTGTACACTTTTCCATGAAAAAGGAAGTTACAGTAAAAGCCAGTGTGGAGTTTTAGTAAATGGGAGTTAAAAATGTAAGAAGGGAAACAATTTATGGGACATTATGAAAAAAAGAAACCTGCCTTTCTTGTTTTATTTAACTGATTTATAAGTGCATACATTTGGTAAACATTTAGTTTTTGGGTTAAGATTCAAAGCAGAATACAAAGGTTCAAAAGTTTGATATTATTTTGTCTGTTGGCTAATTAGCAGGAAAGTCACACTCAATGCTTGTCTCTGCATCTTAGGTTACATTTAGGGATATTGCATTTGGATGTTGTCATGGAAAATGAAACACTCCCGGCTAAATTAAGTCTACGGAACAGCGACTGGCATGATTTATTTGTGGGCACACATCGGCTATATACAACAAACTGGCTCCTACTACCTCAATTACATTTAATTACTCAAAATGCAAAATCACCACTACAGATACAAAATCTCTGTGAGGAGAATTCACTAGTTATGAAGAAACTTCAGAAGAAACATAGTGATCATGCCTGAACAAAATTGCACTGGCAGGACAAGTTAATGAACAACTTAGTAAGAAATCTAACAGCAACTTTTTTAAAATAATTAATGGTTCATAATGGCATTTTTTTTCTAAATCAGATTACAGTCAAAAGAAAACAAACTAGCTATCAAGTTGAACCATTTTCCAGAGCAATTGCATGTCTTATGGTGCAACTGACCTGTTAGCAAAACTTTTTTTTAATTGTGAATTATATGGGCAAACATGGTCAAGACATGAAAAGGAAGCATCCATATATTAGTGTAAAAATACTATTATTTGTGCAGTCAGGTAAACAGATTGATACTGAGTAACCTCAAACTCAGTTTCACACATCTATTTTCTGTAATGTGCAAACAATCCAAGCAGATAGCACAGTCTGACCCTTGCCTGGTCAATACCTCAATACAGAAAGCAACAAGGAATGAACCACTGGTAGAAATGGAAAAGACTGTCTTTTGCATATTAGAATCTGCTTTTTAAAGCTGATACTATCAGCTTACCGCATAGCTCTCAACAAGATCAAACTTAGTTGTAATTACTGTGAGTGTGGATTAAGCTTTGACTGGACAGAGTCATGTCTTACAGACCACAAACTGGCCAAGCACACAAATGACGAAGAGAGCCCCCAAGACTGACACTGAAAACATGATTTTTATGAACTTTGTGCTTGTACATGAACCTTCCTTTTTTCTTTGTGATTTTCAGATACAATTACTAGATTTTATTCTTAATGAATCATTGATGAAAAGATTGTGAAGGTATTCTTATATGTCAGCGGTTCTCAACTCATGGATCAGGACCAACAAGTGGGTCACGGAGCTGTCTTTCTTGGAAAAAATAATCCTAGCATGAAAAAAGGATAAAGCAAAATAAAATGGGCATAAAGTGTCATTGATGTACAGAAGCCTTTAGCAGACATACAGTATATTAATTTATTCTATTTGATTTCTTCAGTTTGCAGTGATTATGGTTGTTGTCCTGAGATCTAAACCTAAGGGAAAGGGGTTGAAACAGAATACATGCACATCCTTCCTGAAAATTTAATCAAGATTTTAGAGCAAGAAATTTGTGCTTGGTTCTAAGGCTAAAAGTATACTGTTACAAAGCAGATTTTTTTTTTCATAATCTCAATCATGACTGACTCATACTTCTTCAATTCTACCACAAAGGTAAGAAGTGAGAAGAATATTCTTTATGAGCAATCCCCACTGTTTGATCGTGTGGCCTTCACAGACTCCCATTCTGCAATATCCCTACATCTTACATAAAGCTTGCTTAGTCATTCAGTTACTGCGGTTTTAGCACCATGAAAAGTGATTTGCATACTAAGAGATGAATATTAAGAGAAACACAAACACAGCGGGGAGAAATGTAGATTCACTGCATGCTCCGGAAAATAAAGATCGTGCAGTAGAAAGGAACACAGATTGGAATCAGAAACACATTTTGTTTCTGTTTGTAAGCTTGTAGCCATGCAGACCTTTGGGATGTAATGTGCTCATTTTTTCAGGGGTGTCAAGGGTCTTATCAGAGACATGGGGTAGATTGTCTAGATTCTAGACAACATGAAAAAAATAGGGCAGAAGGGCCGTGTAATGAGCTGGCCAGGGTTGGCGAATGGAGGAGAAAAAACAGATGGAAAAGTGGCCCAGTTCCCTACAGCGCTCACTCTGAGGCTGTTTACATGTAGTATGTTGTTAGCGTGGTAAAATTGAGAGAAATACATCTGCCCTCTTTTTCCTGCCATATCTGCCAATGAGCAAACAAGTGCTAGAAATGCAGGGCCGGTGCTACTCTTACAATATGCTTACCTTTTGCAACAGTAACTCAAAGTGCTTAGGAAGAAAATACTTTGCTGTAGCTGTCAGTGACACAAATTTCAGCTGATTGGCCATTTCCATAGGAGTCACAACCTGTTCCTGGGCGGACGTCAAATGCGATGTCATCCAGCTTGTTACTTAATGGATGTCTATGCTAATTAAATATATATGTATGTATCTATGGTAAACGTTAATCTACATATTCAACCAAAGTTTTGCACTGCTGTGTCGTGGACTATTCTGACAAAGTTTTAAAAATCAGAATTATATACAGGGGTGTATATGTTGGGCCCTGTGAAAATATATCACACTGGGCCTCAAAGTCTCTAGAATTTGTAATTCCAATAAATAAAAAAATTAACACAATTATACAACATAAATTATCTTAAAGTTGTTGCAGCTAATGTTTAAAAGCAAAAATTAGCTTCAAACAGTGGAGAAAACACTCTTCAGCCGACAATCAGAGAATAAATGGTAAACTGAACAGAAATTCTATAAGTGACTTCCCAGCACTTGGACCATTTTTAGCATTTAACCGAAAAAATAAATGTGACAAAAATTATGAGATCTAAGCCTGAATGTAGCTTATTGCAATCAAAACAAGAAAAATGTTTTGTTTGTTTTTCGAAGTGTAGGGCAAAGACATAGTAAACACAACATTAAAATTGTTTAATTAAATCATACTGGTATTCCACCACGTTTAACGACATAAGATCACAGTTAACACACCTGCATCAACAGGTATGCTTAACTTTTTATGTCCCCCCAGCTTCCAATTAGGGAAATTCATCATTCAAACCTGCTAAATCACAAACAGCAGATTTTTGCTGTAGTTACTCCAATGCAAAAAAGTTTCCTTTCGTATCTGAAATAAACAATGGTTATAATCCCTGCAAAAAAAATGGCTGATTGTTCCTCTTTGAGAAGCCTGCAGCCCAACAGTTGATCAACACACTGCCAGCAGAGGGACACACAGCCTATATTTAATGCATATATTGAGTGGCATTTGTTCCTCCGCCGGCAGCTCCGTTAAACTGTGCACCTCTGGTTTACTGATATGTACCTCATAAAACCCCACCTCAAACACCCTGAACTATCCTCAGATACAAGCATGATGAGCATGATAACGTTTTTAAACTATTTACTACTCAAAGTAGTGTCTGTAGGACAGCTACAAGGCTTTCGAATGCTTAAAGAATCTGCCTGTGTGCCAAAAGTGGCAACTTCAGCCCGATCCACACTTGTTTCCCCTTGTGTGAGTGCTCTTAAGACGAGCTAACTCATTTGACAGACTCAGGGACATTTGTGTTATGTCAACTAAATAATTTATTATACTTTGGTTACTTTTGTGGCTTAAAAATCTCCAACGTTATTATCTGTCAAAATGCATTTCAGTCTCTTGATTTCAGATGCCCACAGAACTGAGTGACATTTTATTAGTCACGTGTTTGCAAATGATCAATAGCCAAAATTGTAAGTCAGCATCTGCTTCACACCTGCTTTTCATCCAGAGTCAAATTTGACAAGAGTCCTGATGGCATAAAGTCTGTGGCATCAAGACTCCTCCGATGAACAGTGACAGTAGCTGCCTGAAATGGCTGATTCCCCAGCCATCTGAGCCCCCTAACTAGACTAAGCACTGAGGGTAAACACTTGGGTAACAATGGTAGGTAATATCCAGCCACTGTTGCCTAAGTAGTTGAGGCTTATTGACTGGGGTTGGCATACCCAGTGCATGCTACAGACTGTGGAAATAATGCAGAGCCACTGAAACTACACTGAACTGACTAATTAACAAAGAGTAGACTGGTAAACCATTAACCGATGTAGGGGACGGGTTCTTGGAGAGACAGGAGCTTCAACAAAGCAGCTCAGACAGACAGCTTTTTTTAACATTAGCATTGTGAGCATATTCCGGTAGACTTAATCATGTCATATATAAACCCAAGTTAAGGCAAAATATTACCTCTACAAAACTGAAATCACAACACAATGATTCAAACTGTGACCCAAGCCTTGACATTGTTGACAGTACCTATTACTGCCATCATTTTTGACCCCACCCTACACACCCAATTAGCCTCAGAGAACCCTGTCGTGGCAAATTCGGTATCCCTGCATCTGCTGCAGACGTGCCCTTTAGCCAGCTTAGGGTGACAGACAGTAGAGCACATGAGAGGAGCGCGGGGACACAGCAAGTATTGATCAGGCCTGTTTAGTTCAGCATCATTCTTCAAACAAAGACTCCAGCAGCACCGAGTACGTATTGCACTGAAAACACCGAAATGACACTCAACACAGCAGCAGCTCTGTTGGGTGTTTGGTGGTGGTGTTTGACAGAGTCAGGTTTTGATTCAAATTCTTTGTGAGGAGGCTCAGATGCATGAGGAGAGACAGTGTGGGCCCTGCTGGCTCTGTGTGGTCTCTGTTGCCAGACTGACATGTTTTACATTCGAAAAAAGACAGGGATAGACGAGAGGAGGCGTTTTACGAAGCCACAGAACTGCATGATTTGAGAGCTCATACATGCAGATCAATGCAATTATTGAACTAAGATGAACAAGGCTGGACTAAAAATAGATTACCGACTGAAACTGATGTGGCATGATTATATAAATAGTGAAATTAGAATAAAATGAAAGACAACTCCTACTCATTGTAAAGCAGTCTATTTTCACCCCATCCTTACATTGTGTCCTAGGCTTGTCAATTTTGATTCAGGATGAGACTGGTAACAGCAAAAGTGTTTTTCGAGATAAAAAATACAATTGAATAAAAAACTGTCTGAAAGTAGACACTTACACAAAATAGTAAAGATATACAAAATAAATAAATTAAAATCAGAAATCCATTAATGCATATTCTGTCCTTACTTGTACCCATGAAATGAGAGTGATAATTTGGGTGAATCACATTATTATTTGGATGTTTAGGACATCAATGTCAAGTTCAAATCCTAGAACTGCTCAAGCCTTTTTAAGGTGTGTTTTCAAGATTTTGAAACACAGTGATGATTTGTCTTACTAATAGTCACTAGGGCTGAACAACTTCAGGAAAAGATGTAATTGCAATTTTTCTGGCAGATATTGTGATCTCAATTTGATTCACAATTTCTTTAAATCAAGCTTCAGTGCAATATTCACTATGTTTACAGTATAGACAACAGTAAGGAAATCAGTGAGCACATGACACATTATTCATCATCTAATATTGATGATAATCTGTTTCCATCATTTAAGGGATACTCCAACTTCTATTCCTAAACAGAGGCTTTGTATTGTTGACCTGCTCATCAGCACTTCTGTAAATGCAAATTGCCATGCAAATTTATAAAATAGTTGACACAACAGATTCTGGGTCAGTCAGGAGTGCTGCAAAAAATTGCAGCTTTGGCGAGCACATGATTGCGTTGTCTGAAATTGCGATTTCAATCCAAAAACGATAACGATCTTTCAGCCCTATTACTCATCACCACTATTTACTATATGTTGTCAGACTTTTCTTATTTCTGCATTTGAGGAAAGAAAAATCATACAATAAATCATCCACCACAGTTAAAACAGCACCCTCCCAACATCTTACACACCACACGCTGTGTCCAGAGGGCAGGGTCACACATCAACACAGACTGACACATACAGACTCATAGGGACTGGTGAGGCTCATCGGAGCTCTCTCTCATTTATGTGAAAGACTAACTTCACCATTTAATAAGGAAACATTTCAATCAGATGCCTATCTATTTACAGGGAAAAACCACTACGAGTTGAAGCACTCTCAAGCACTTAAAGGGACAGTTCAGGTTTTTTGAAGTAGAGCGCTCTGTCCTCTCCCTCAGTAAGCCACAGTTTGTAAGAGTCTGTCATGCAGATATAGCCGCAAACAGGGAAGTATTGTACCAAGTACAAAGGGTATTTTCTCCGCCTACAAGAACTCCCATCAAAAAATAATACCACAGTTTAAGAGTACGCTACCTATACATGTTTTAAGTGCATTAATTTTTCGGAAAAATAAAGTTTATCTGGAACTAACCGACTAACGTCACGTATTCCTCCATGCAGCACCACCGCGAGCCCAACTGAGGGAAAGGAGAGAACAATCTACTGCATAATGTACTTAGGGGCCATATGGAGCTCATACAACCCCACTTCAAAAATACTGAACTGTTCCTCTAATCTGAAATCAAACACTCTCCCAATCAAAATGAAAATGTGATGCTGAAATTCAAGCAACTTCGAGGGTATCAAGCACCTGTACAAATCCTTTGCAATAACAAAATTGGCATTATTTTGTTTGGTTTTCCTAAGTATGGGTGCAGTCTTGAAAACAAAATATGTCAAAAATTCTTTGAGGGATTTTCTTCAGATTTTGCACTGAAGACTGAGTTTATTACATTGTGAAGGTCATAGGTCAAAGTTCAAGGTCATGGACTATCCTGGTCATGCAGCAATATCTTAAGAAAGCCCAAGAGGATTTCTGTCAAACTTTGCACATTTGTCTTTTCTAACTAAGAGATAACTCATTAGATTTATGAGGTCAGGGATCATAAGGTCTAAGGTCACAGGGTGTTATACTCACCCATGCTTTAACACTATATCTTATAAATGCTTTCAATAACTTTTTCATTTTACATTTTGAACAACTTATCACGTTGACTAAAGGGTTTAGGAGTAAGAGTCAAGGTCAATCTTTGGGCCCCATGATCACTCCTTTCTTGTTAGTGTGATAACTCAAGAATTATGTGAGGTATTTCTGGTCACTCTACCTCAAAAATCTACATTAACCCTTATACTCCAGTAAAGGCATCTAGCAGCCGACTTAGCTGTTTGTCTTTTGGCATTCAACCATGTCATTTCTGTGTCAACACAATGCACAAAAACAAGTTAATCCACAGATAATAGTCATAAGATGCTCATTTTGCATGTACGTGTTCACTGCAGTATTATTTTTTGTCCACAAGGGAGGCTTTACACTTCATTTACTGAATTGACATTTTTCTGCTCTTTATTTTGCCAGCTAGTCTTGTATAAAACAAATAATGAGAGGAAGGATGGATTTTTTTGTAAAGTCAAAAACAAAACACATTTGTAGTTTCCCCCCATGGCCTTCTGTTTTACTTTTGGAGAGGAACTCTCTGTGCTTTCAGACTGTCCAAACAGCACTTCTTTTTTAAGTTTATAATGGGCCTTTAGCCCAGGGACACACTATTGATCAGAGCCCACACCTTCCTTTCACTGCACCTGTCAATTTGCAATGTTCAGCAGCTCTGTCTGCCTTTACTTTGGCATCATTTTAGTCTTTGTCCCAACACTCTTGCTTGAATATTAAGGCAGAGGTGTTTGTAAAATGTAAAGATATGATTGTAATCAGTAAGCATAAGCACATTACACAGTGTGTGATCAGTCACTCAAATGGTTGATTGAGTGTCCTACATGGCAACTCCCAGAGGAGTTCTGTGCAGAAAAGGCCATCAGTCTCCCCCTAATGATCATCCTACCTTACAAGCCCTGTTCAGTTTTATGTGCCACATCCAGCTAACACAGAGATTAGTGCGCTCACTATCACACTCCTTAAATCCTCCTGTCTCCCACTTACAGCACTGTCCAGTTGCCCCCCCTCACACCCCCTTTCTTTTTTTTACCTGCCGTGGGATTTTGGCAATGGCTATATTCTGCCCAGGCTCCCTTGACCCAAGTTGGTAATGCATTACTCTCCGGATCAATTGATAGATTGGCCCTGTCGGAGCTGCCGTAACTAAATCAGCTGCTCCTGATGATTCAGCACCAGCCAGGGAGCCGGGCCTGCTGTCACCAATCACAGATCACCAGCAGCTCAGACAGGTATGGACATTCTCTTGTCACTTGAACCTAATTTATTGCCAGCTACCACATTGATTAACCTTGTGCTGTGGTTCAGGCTTCCTATAAAAATTTGTGTGTTGGAAGAGGGAGGGGAGTGTTTGTGTGTGAGAGAGAAGAGGAGGAGGTAAACATAAAGGTGAGAGGATGTTTACATTAGTTTACTAACTTTGGACAAAAAAAACTTTCACTTTGAAATCAAAGCTGCAACGCCCTGTGTTGAAAAAGGACACCCGTGTGGAAGCGCAAAAAACCTACATTTCCTTCAGTGTCCACTGGGGGCTGTTCGCTGAAGCACAAGAAGCCTCATACACAATTCATGTCAAAGTGGGCATAACCCTCAAGGACCCCTTGGGCCATATTTTCTTTTTTCTTTCTTTTTTTTTTTTTTTTTTTTTTTTAAATTATGACTGTAAAAAAAAAAAAAAAATCAGCAGGCATTTTTTCCATCAACAGAAATTTGAAATGTTATACTCAGACCCTACATATGATCTATTATAAGATCTGCACACAATTTGTATACTCTAAGCATGATGGTGGCTAAAATACCCTGGTATAATCCATCATTGCCAGATTTTCTTTGTGACCCACAGCCATGACATTAAAAAAGTGTATTCAAGAAAATAAGGCCTTATTAAAAGAAAACGTGTTTTATCACATTTTCTGGAAGTGTCACTGTTGCCCCTAAAATGCTTACTGTATTTAAGGATACATGATATATAACTAGGGGCATGGCCATTACTACAGACCTTTGTGGTGTTATTGTTATCAGGAGTATTAAGACCAGGCTCGATCAACTGAAAGCTTATTTGAGACACTGTTTCTATCATGGTGGCTGCAGAGGTTATGACTCTCACAGTAACCTCTCAGCTAATCAGCTGAATTCCAGCATTTGTACAGCAATCAGAACCACAGTTTACATAGTGGCAACTGAAATTATGTTCCTTAGGGGTAAAAAGAGTCAGTAATGAATAATATAAACCAGTACACTACCACTAAGTACAGAAATATGTCCTCTGAAGTCTAAACAACATCACTAATCAGCAGTACCTCATATATTTTTTTATTTATTTTGGGACTTGTTGGATTCAGACGTCAGAGTATCCTTTTGTATGGGAACTAAATTGAGACCAAATTCAGCAAATGATGCCCTTTGGCAGAAAATTACGGGTAATGTGCTACATCTCAAAAAGTTTTTCAGACTGCGAGCAAAACTTTGTCATGTAGCACTACAGTAATGAGATGATTCACAGATCCCATGGTGTCTGAACCCTGCCATTTGCTGATTCAAACACTTGATCATGTTTTTCAGGACTGCAGAAAAACTTGAAACAATCAGAGTAAAGGTCAGAATGATGCATACAGATACAAGAATTATTTGACCACATCTGACCACAGACACAGTTGCTTCACTGACTGCATCGGTTTTTCTTCCCTCAAAGAGGGACTTAATTACTGTGCAAATCCTTAACAAGCACCAAAATCTGCAGTCTGTAGAGTAATGGCATATTGAGTTAGAACTATTTTACAGAAATGTGTCATGCTTTTCAAAGATTTCTGCTTTTTACAAGTTTCATTTTAACAGAGACAGAGTCAGGTACCCGAGTTACGTATCTGCTTTATCAACTTCAAAAATACTCCTTGCCAACGTGCTCTGTAGAAATCTCTCTCCCACCCTCTCTTGCTTGTTGATTTAGCCTCATTGGGTATGCTGAGCTGAGGGGTGGAAGCATTTTGTACTTTGTGTCTGTGTGATTTACTCTCTGTTCTAAGCTTGGACAGCCAGGGGCTGTCAGCATTCTCCCAGCTGTAGCCTCTAAAACACAACTCATGGGCCTAATGAACCAAGGCACAATTACTTCAGTAAAAAGCTGCTGTGCCTTAAGAGGGTATAAGGGCATTCAAGTTTTTCATGGACATACATGATTCTGTTTTTCCTTCTAAGAAGAGTTTGAGGGAAACATGTTATTGAGACAAACATGTTTCTAAAAGATGAATGTTAAAGGGACCATGTCCTGCAAAATATTTTTTCTTTACTTTTAATGTTGTTAAAAGGGGCTTGGGGAGCAGAAGAACATACTTTTTATTAAACTCTTAGTTTGTGGAGAAATGTGCTATGCCTCTTTTAAGAAAAATGCCCCTTAAAAACACTAATTTCTTACTTCCTGGGGTTTATTATGAAATAGCTGGTCAGCTTCCCAGCTCCCATTTGACATCATTTGGCAGCCAATCAGCATAGAGGTCATTATCACTGCCTCCTGTAGCCTCCCCACCCCCTCAGATCCAAGCAACTCCAAAGAGAAGCGAAAAAGAGCTACATCTGATCCTCCACAGAGAACATTTTGATTTTTTATAAAAATAAACTTAAATCAACTCCACGCTTAATAGACAGGACATGGTACTTTTAAAGCGCAAAGCAAAATTTTTATAATGATACATTACATAATACCAGAAATTACTGCAATAATCATTATCAAAGACAGAAAAAACGTATTAAGTATCGTAGAGCAATAGAGTTTAAGAGTAACAAAAATATACATGTTGAGAATGTTACTGAGTGATTACCTGATTACTAGCTTTGATCCCTTTCATTTCACTTATTGTTACTTTCATCACATTTCAACAGTTTTTCATAACATTAATCATAAAGCAATCAGACTTTGTTATTAATCATAATCAGAATTTCCATTAGCCCTTTATAGAAACAACCTATTTAGCTATTTAAGATAAACATCTTACTCTTCTCCTAATAAATCTTAGAACTGATCCCACAGCCAAGCTTTTGGGCAGACACATCTCTTATTTAACCTTCTATCTGTTGATGAATAAGAAAAAATCTTACAGTAATCCATGTTATTATGACAAAAAGTCTGTATCACCTACTTACATAAAGTTAAAAAAGATACATAGAATTTATTTAGAGAACAAATGTTACAATTAACATTCTCAAAATATGAAAAACATGCAAATGCTTTGCTTATTTACTGTTGAATTCTATAATTAGGGTGTAAGAAGGCTACAGCGTGTATGCATAAATTCAACAAGCAAAGCTACCACAATAAATGAAGGTCATTTCTCTTCACTTTCACATGCATGCAAAGTGCACTGTTAGCTGCTCTGTTGTTTATATTCCATTAAAAAGCAGGGAGGATCTCTAATCTAATAAGTAGCCTTATCTAATGGCCTCCCATTGTTTTGCCACTCCTTTATGAGCACTGATGCCACAACAAATACACATTATTAAGTTGAAGAATACCAAGAATTTCAAAGGGCTTAGTGCCAGCGGGAGGACTGATACTGTGGAGATCAATAGGCAGATGGCTTGCCAACTGCTCAATGGCCACAAATGACACTTAATACATTCAGATCGACCCTCGGTGCACAGTGTCAGCAGGTCTTGCATGCAGAAACCCTTTGGATAAGTATTAAGTAGGGTTACTCAGTTATGGCAAAACTTATAATCAGCTTTGTTTTTATTTATATTGAGATCATGGTTTTGTTATACTACTTCCTGATCTTCAAATGATGAAATGAATTTGCTAAGATTCTATGATGGGCAGTCACACAGGAGTAACACATTTGAAAGTTATGTTGCATTGTTCCACCTTTGTTTCAGGTAGGATGTTTGTGGTGGTGGTGGTGGGCAATTGTTTTTAATAGCACAGGGGAAACCATGGCTATGATTATTAAAATGATCTATCTGTCTGTCTGTCTGCCTACCTATCTATCAGCTATGACTGTTCTCAAGACTTATTCACTCTTCATTTAGCAAAGCTATCAAATTCTTGTTTTAATTGCTAAAAAAAAAAGTTGAATCCAGGCATATTTTGTGGTTTTAATTACTGATAAATAACATTTATATTGAAAAAGTGGCCCCCAAGAACATCTCATTGAGCACATTTTATTATTCATACATTTTATTGTAAGATAATATGAATGATAACCTTGCAAAGAAGCAGGATTAGTTCCCTGTCAGAAAATCAATGCTTGTATTTTAATGAGAAAGAACTAAACAAGACAAGAATAGTTTAGTTGTCCTAAAGTGAGGCATAGCTATAGCCTTTAAGTGGTCTATGATGAATGTGACTTATCGCAGATCATTAGCACAATAACCCTCCAATTGTTTACTCAAAGACCATTTCCCATCCAAAACACTGTCTGAAGGGTGTGGCCCAGACGGACTTGAATATATATCCCTTTGATATGTGAAACAGTTCATTTAATGGAATGTTATAAAATTTGGGCTGAACCTCTTTGTAAAGTAAAAACAAATGTATGATCTGCAGGGTATTGGACAAAAGATCACATAATTATGAGCAGTGATTTTATCTTAAAAAAGATTTAAAAATGTTCAACAGCCAGAATATTTCTTACAGTGCAAAGCTAAATTCATCATAAACATTATGATATTCTACTTTTGAGCTATTTTGCAACGTTAAACAGACAGACTTGGCTATCAAAAATTGCATACATTGCAAAAGTGACAACAGACTTGGATATAAGTTTATATGACGCAGACTGTTAGTGTTAAGTTTATTTACTAATTCATTTTTATTAGTATTTTACTTGTGTAATGGAGGCATGTTTTGTGAAATTGTGTTGAACAAATACTGTATGTCATTTCTTCTTAACAAGCTTAAAATTTTCCCAATGCCTTAAACCAGAGTTTTCCCTCATTTCCCTACTTAAAGAGCCTGTATTTTGCCTTAGCTAGATAGTGTCTTATGGGAAGATTTTTTTTTAACCCTCTTCAGATGCTGTTTTCAAGCTAGAGGCCCAAGTAAATATCTCACAGACTTTCAAAGTACTCTCCCTTTGGAGATGGTGGACTTCAGATCATCTTTTTAAAATCCTGCTTATTTTATCTCTTATCAAGCTTACATTTAACACCTAAAAAGAAAGGGCAGAGAAGAACAAACATGTTGAAGGCTCGGTAACCCTTTGACCACGATCGGCAGGACTAAGATAGTCACAGTTCCTGAGCTTCTTCCTCCTCTGATGAATGTGCTGCCTCAGCCTATGTTATCCAGTGGTAACTCTGAGTCCCAGTTTGCACACATGGGTGCGATACACGGGTCATTTTGAACACAGCAATAACTCTGCCACAGCAAAAGCCCATTAGGGGTTATCTGGGAACTCAGACTTTGCCCCACTGTGGAAGTTATAGGCTCTGCCTTCCCTGTGATGTATGGCTCTGTTTAGGGCACCTGAGAGGCTGCCATGTTGATCGTATCTCAGTGGTAACTTTATATTCCTTAAGCCGGAAAACGGTGCACCAGGAAAATAAGATGTCAAAGTCTGCATTACTTCTAGACTTACTTTAAAGTAGCAGCATGAACAGAATAAACATATATGTATTATCACATTTATTGTAAGGCCTTGTGTTATTAAGCTTCAGCTGCTACTACTGCTATTACTCTTACTATTATAGCATTAAATTGAAAATGTTACCCAGGCTCCTGTTCTCTAACCACTGTCAAGTGGTGTTACCATGCAAAGTGTCTCAGCAAAAATTGTTAAGAAAAGCATGTGCATCCCCTTGTACACCGTTTTTTCAATGAACACTAGATGGGTTTCTATTTCTTATCATACAAGTCATATGCTCAACTGCTACAGATCAGTGCTCCACATGTGTAGCTGTACAGTTGTTTTAAAATGCATAAAGCTTAAATTAGGTGCAAATGGTTCCCATTTGTTTATTTTTCTAATGTACTTTGTTCATTTTTGTTTTCTGGTTTTAGGAGAGGCTGCACATGTGCTGATATGTTTGTGTACAGAAACCTGATGAATATTTGGTGCCTCAAAATATTCTTGTGCGGTTACAAATGAGATACAGAAAAAGACAAAATGAATGTTGATAAATTTTACTGCCTTGAATAATGCTCAGTAAAATGACTGGTCAACGTTTATATTTAGACAGGTATCATCTATCAGTAAAATGTAAGTGTTATTGATACCTGTTTGAAAAAAATGACCAAAACAGACAAAAAAAAAACATTTGAAGATCTATTATTCCTATTAATAAAAAAATACAAACTCCTGCACACTGTGCACACTGTCTAATTTGCATAAATACTCTGGCAACAATAGGGATTAAAATCAAAAACCAATTCCAGTTGAGAATCGATAACAACTAGCTTAAACAGCCAATATCATTAGTTTTAATGCTCATCAGTTCCCATATTAATTCCCTTCTCTTTGCTCTGCATGCCTTTCAAATCAAGGACTTTTCACTCTCATCAGAGGTATTGGCTCGAAGCGGTGTGGTTTGATCTGGTCTGCATGTCTTTATTAAATGAAGAACAAACAACAACAATACAAAATTCACTATTAAAGTATATTTTTGCTCCACATCCGAAATGTTTTGCCACAGGCTTGTTTTAAAAAGTGGCTTATGATCTGTCCTTTACACCTTGGCTGCAGCAACTGCCTACTACATTACCTGATTGGCCCCTGATGAATGTGATTGACGGAACGATCGTCCAATCACCTGTAAGATATGCTTTGAAAGGCTCAGCCCATTCCCAAACATTTTCTATGGGCTCTTTCCCAGATGGACTAGTGAAATATATTGTACGGTCCATCTGTCAAGTCAGGTAAATAAAGAATTGGATTGATAAGCAAACTCGATTTAGGATTTTATCATTCTGGAGTGTTTTCATTTCGTTCTTTTACTTATTTTCTCTGTGTTTTGCCGTATTTCCGCCGTATTTCCCTGTGTTTTATCATCTTTTTTTTTGTCATTTATCGTTTTTCTCTTTTCTCATTTATTGATCATAGTCTGTTTTTTTATGGATTCCATAAATAGTGGTTTTAGAAATGTTGGAGGAAGAAATGTTGAGATCCCTGTCTTCAGCTTGACAGAAACTGCGTCAGGGACTACCACCAGTAAAAAAAACATGGTCCAATGTAACAGGCTGTAACCTGGACACTAAATGCTGTAGGCAAACAAAAATGTTTGAGTTTATGTAAGATGGAATAAGTTTATTTTTGGTCATCTCAGAAAATTTCTACATGTTCATTTACAATTGTTTATGAAGAGAATCCTGTAAAAATTCATTATTTTCTTGTAATTACACACTGTTTTAAGCATTTATAACATAATAATGACAAATACTTGCAAGAATTGTTTACTTTTATTTCTCGTGAAGAAAGGTTGAAAAAATGTATTCAAAGGACAATTCCTGACACATTTATTGACAAAAAAAGACCAGGTGGACATTTATAGTTATAGTGTTAACTGTCATGTTTTTCACTTTTGTACTCCATATGCACGAATAAGTTATTACTGTGTCAATTTTTATTTTCAGATGTTTGCTCAAAAATATGAGGTGACATACAACATATGTTCACATTGGCATTAAAATTTGAAAAAAAGTCAAAAATTGTCAACAGGTACTATAATTATTTGCGTATTTCTACTTCTTACTGAATTGATACTGATAGGAACAGGAATGAAGATCATTAAGTTTCTGTATTTTTTTATGTCAGTGATCATCAACATTTTGGACATATTCTCATTGTGAAATGGAGTCCTTAAGAGGGTGGACATTTTACAACCTCATTAGGTGATTGTGGAGATGTTTGAATCAGATTAAACAAGTGTATTAGGTTAGTATTGTAGCAAACACCTGTAATTTCATTAGAGGGGAAAATTCAATAAACAGTAAAATCTATATCATGGATTGCATTGGTATGTAAGCCACAAACAGTTTTTTGGAACCTCAAAAAAACAGAAGGAATTTTAACTATATTTCTACATAATGACTTATATTGTGAATGGGTTAGTCTACATAGTGCAGTTTCTGCAGCTGTGACACTCTTTGACATCATCATCAGATGCAAATTAATCTATCTTTACACCATTAGTCCTAATGAGGGATGAGTGATGTTAAAGTGTCTAGCCAGCCCGCACAAGGTCTTTTTTGCTGCCACTTGCATTCAGTCACAGTGACTGGAAGTGAACTTTAAATGGCATCACGTTGTATTTAAGGTGTGATCATGGCACTGGGTCTCTGGTAATGACAGTGCATCCGGTGTTTTGGGTAAAAAGATATGTGTGGACAATGCAACTTCAACTCATAATATTAATACAATGATTTTTTGTACACTTGGTTTTTATCTTACTGCATTCATATTCCTTTACCATAGAAGTACTGCTGTCTAATAGCCCTTTCATTTCTTACTCTTCTATGTTTACTGTTTTAGACCTAAACACCAAGTCAAATTCTTTGGATGTGTGAAAGTACTTGGCAATGGACTTGATAAACCCAAATCTGATGTGTGTTAGCAGCAACTATTATCTAAGTAATCCGTTGACAGGCAGATACGGACGAGATGCAGTATAAACCGTGAGCTGGGAAAGGACAGTGTGTTCTCCCTCTTTCACTCCTTGTGGCTAAAATGCTGCACATCAAAATGTCGCCGCACGTCTTTGCAGACTAATGCGGGAACACTTAAAACATGCTCTTTTTAAGACGATAAAAGGAGATCAGATACTTGAAGATTTGACATTGAAGGTTTGGAAATCTTAAATGGCACAATCACAAAGTCGAGCACAAAAGACTAAGTTGTGTGTGCACATTTAATGACAGCGTATCCAGGCGCATCGAGTCTTTTCTCGCTCATGCAGACCCAGCTCGCACATCTTGCAGCACATTATGCACAAATGGGTTTGTGGCAGAGGAATATAAATTGGACTTGTGTGATGATTAATCATTGTCTCAGCCAGTCTCATAACCTTTCAACAGCTGTGCCAATCACAGGCCATCACATGAGCAAAATGGCTCCTGTAATGGAGAGGGGAGAATCGAGACAGGTCTACTCAAGAAAGAAATATAGTGTTTGGCCTTACAAGTATGACGAGTGAAAACACATTGCTTTAGATTGAAAAAAAAAAGGACACACTAAGGACTGTGTTAAGAAGAACTGTACTGATGGTTAAGTGAGAGAATGAATAAAACCTGTAAGTGTTTGTTCTGAAAGTATTTCAAGTACATTGCAAAAAATTATGAAAATTCAAAGTGGAAACTCACATTGTTCATGTACTCGCTCAACAAGTCTTGAAGGGCCTGTCGGACAGCGTTGCACTCAGCCACGATACGTTCACGGCGGTCGTCACGTGTGCATGAAGAGTCGGCCATCAGTGCAGCTCCACTGATAATGCTCTCCAAACGTTCCTCCAGAGAGGGACGGAAACGTGCCTCGCTGAATGTCAGAGGGTCCAAGATGATCTTGTTCTGGAGGGCAAGAAAAGAAAACTATAAATGAGGTCAGGACATAAATACGAAAGCAGCTGGGCTGAGGCATGACTTAAGGAAGGACCAGACTGAAAATCTGTGTCCTGGGATGAACTGGAGTAAGATTTCATTACATTTTAGTTTAGGCGAAGTCTCCTGAGGCAAAGTTTTCTTTTCTTTAAAAAAAAACATGAAAACTGAATTCTAGGCTTTTATCATTGCATAAACATGGTGTGGTTTGTGGTTAGGGAGAATCCCTCAGTGTGAGCAGAGAAAAGTGCAAGGATTCACTTTTAAGACAAAACAAATCAAAAACAAAACAAAACAGATCCTGTCTATGGTCAGACTAACCCTGGTCCATGAAATATCTTTGTGGTACAGTGATTCTCAGCTCTTAAAGAGGAATCCTGTAACAATGGGGGAGACCAAATCACTGTGTCAGTCTTTGGAGTTGTTACCAAAAGACTTTTTGTCCTAGTTTTGTACCTACCTGTAAGGAAGCACTCTTTAAAAGGTTTAACCCTGAACATATCATGATACTTCACTCTATTTGAATAACCCCAGCTGATGTGTCAAATAATTTCTTGATGATCAAAAATAAATGTAGCTCATCAAATTATTTCATGAAAGTTTTATTTCACCTTTGGCTCAAACATTCATTTATCAGTGGATTCTACATGTAAGTAGTTTAAGGCAGCCTTTTTGTTAAAACGATTAAATATGGAAAAGGAAAAGACAAAGACAGAATATGATAACCATTAATCAAACAGCCCACTGCATTATAGCTTAGAATGCATTATGTACTGCATACTACAAACTGTATCCTGCATACTGTACTGCGTTAGTCAATTGTTCATGGTCAGATTGCCAGCAGCGTTGAGCAAGCACAGGCAGAAAATAACCATTAACATCTGAATATTGATCCTGAGTAGTTTTTAAAACAGCACCTTTATTCTTAATTGATCATGTTTTTGGTGAATATTCTGTGCTTAACTGCTTTTGTCCTGGAATACTTTGTAAAAAATATAGCAAGCTCAATATAGTAAAAAATATAGTAAGCTCAACAAATCAAAGCATTCCACGAATTAGAGTCATCACAACACAAGAATCTAAACTGCAATATTGAAACCAAGTTTGGTATCAGGGTAGTTGAAACTAGCTCCAGTTGGGTGTCCATTGAAGTTGGATGTGCTAATATACTTTACTGATAGCTTGCTAATGTTGCTACTGTTCTGGTACTAAGAAATAGTTGACAGGTATAAATTTAGATGTTAGCAGGACACATACAGTTTAATGCTGTTTAACATTTGTTTATGGCCCTAACATCAACATTAACCTGATAAAAAAATGTAGATGATCTCACCAAACAAGACAGCATGATAATAAAAAAAAAAATGTGTGTGTTCTGACACATTGATTTGTTCATGCTGCTGCTGGATTTCTGACTTGTTGGAAAATGTTATTCAAAGGAAAATGGCCCAATGACCATTGTGGATGTTTTAACATATCACTATGACATCCAGGCATTTTTCTGGCATACTGCAGGTCTTGCATATGTATGGATACTGTCCACTACATTTTTAAAAAAAAACTGTATGCACTGCCAAAGGCAGTTGTAAACACAGCCTTTCATTCACAACCCTGAACCCAAGAGCCAAAGATCTCAGTCTGTCAGGGTAACCCTTTTCTGCAATCACTAGCCTGAACATGGACGAGTATGATCTTCGAAGAACCTGGCCTTGGTTTGAGGAATGGCATTAATTACACCCTGGATACAGAAGTGCCCAAAATTCTGGCAATAAAGGGGGACTGACATCTTTATTGAGGAGGTTTCTCTGCTTTACTCCTGCAAACCTTTGCATGGCGTGCTGGAGCAAGTTATATTATTTCCATCTTGTACAAGAATGCAAAAAGAGGAGGTGCTCTGGGAACTACAGGAAGTGCCATATCCACTTGGCCTGTCTGACTGTCATGGCCGGCCCACGTACATATTTGAAACAGAAAAGCATTAAACAGGCCACCCTGTAATTACACGACCACTAGATATATTCTGTTGGTTCTAAAATATCAACCACATTTGTAATTTAGTTTTCATGAAATCAATCCTATGTCAAATTTGACCATAATATATCACTTATTCAATCATTTGTCTTTTTTTAGATACAAGTGGGCAGGGGAGGGGGATAAGAGAAACAAGACTGAGGATCTACTGCCCTCAAGTTTTGGCACTAAACAGCCTTGTAACACCAACTGGGGAATTTCAGGCTACATTTTTTCCTTTAAAAGAAATTATTTGTATTTTGTTCAATATTCATTCAGGGAGAAAATGAAAGTCTGACTAAAAAGCGTTGCTTGTATCCATGCAAGTAATTCAAAGAACTTCTGTGAATTAGACGTGTATTTAAGCGCAAAATTGGGCAAAAAAATGGGCTAAATTTGGTCTAGAGACATGACCTTGTGTATTGTGTGCAAAGACATCAGCAAAAACAGTATGAAATCAACAAAGGTTTATTTGGAGTGTTTTTTAAAGTAAAACAACTAAAATTAAGAAAAGACATCGGGCACATTAGAAAAGTTGAGCACAAGCTTGTGTTGAAGAGAGAGAATACAATATGGTACTTTACCCTGAATCACTTTGGGCATTAAACCTTCACTCTCTGTGCTTTTAGGAGGTTGTGGGGCTGTCTGAGGTAACAGTCAGAGCAGAGAATAAAAAGGGTGGTCATAATGTTTGCAGCAGCTTCCCAGGCTCTGGCCATTCATGTCTTTTTTATTATCACATTGGGCTCTCAAGTACAGAGTGAAAACTGTGAGGTGTGCTACCTCTATCATTATATATTATGCGTACAATAGGGATATGACTGTACCTGTTCAAATTGGACTCAAGCTATTCTCAAATTTGTGAGTTGCTCAAGCACATTTGCTGATTTTTTTTCTTTTTTAAAGGTGGCAGTATCCTTTTTTAACTGGCATATCATAAAGGTTGCGATTTTCAGCAGCTCTGGCTTTAAAGAGTGTACTGATGTGACCCCTCATCTGTGTGTTTGATAGCTCAGGTGATAACAAAGAGTTTACTTATGAGCACAAGCTGTGCTGATTAGTTAAATTTGGCTGTGTATATTGTACAGTGCATGAGTAATACTACTGTTTTCTACAATAGTTTCCAAAATCTCATCTTCAATCAGATTCAAATCCCAGCTGCAAATAAAAAATGCTTGTGTTTATTTGGCTTTAACAGATAATGTACAGGTGCTCTCAGCACACATGCATCCACATATTTTATTACCTTGATTCTCCCAAGATACCAAGTTAAGTTGTTCTCCCAAGATTCTGATTTATTTTTCTTGTTATCTTGAGATGACAAGACTCATTTTTCTCATGATGATGGGATCATTTTTGTAATGATATAGAAAACAACACAAAAAGCTGGTCGCTGTGGTACAGACCACAAAATGCTTCCATTGGCCACTGTAAGTGTTGCCTATTTATAGTAATATTGTGCTTTTGAGGTAAAACAAATTTGTCAAGGCCTTGAGAAGCAACACAAAATGAATTATCACAAGGTAACTGAATTTAAACTTTATGAATGTACATCTACTTAAACTTAGGGTAGGCAACTTGCTGCTCTGGGCGCACATCTATCCCTACTTTATATTCACCATGACCGACTAGTTCCTTTTAATATTAATAAATTGTTTGCATAAAGAAAACATGATAAAGCCTGTTGAAATAATACTTAAATATTAATATTTCCATAATAATCTGTTAATTATTAGTTTGGCATCTTACATGTAAAATATCTATGATACACCAGAAATTGAACTGGTAAAGAAAGTAAGAATGATGAGAAAACATACATTTGAGTAACCACGAGATATGTCAGATGCACTGAAAACCAAGTTGAAAGTTGTTTGAGGTGAGCTGAATACTGTGTTTAGCTCAATAGATAAAGCATTACCACTTTCATTTCAATTTTATCAATAAATTCTAATACATGTATCCACATGTCAGTGCAGCCACAGTAAACGTTAGAGCACAGTGCTGAAAAGCTTAAGCTACACCTACTTTATGAGTTGGGTTGTCTGTGGACATCCAGGATCACTGTTAACTTGTTGAACAGAAGTAAAAAGTGATTTTTAATATACTATTAACCTTAACCAGTGCGGCAGTCAAAAAATATTGTAATCGATGCATCAATGAAGAGACAGTGAAAAGTTGTTACATCTTACAGAAGCTACTTCTACACTGCAGTATCAGTTTTGTTTTTGAGGAAAAAAAAACTAGGTAGGCCCACGGGAAGATGAGACTTTTGAAATGTATTTATTTTTGGCTTACAATGAAAATACATTTTTGCTGCAGTTGATCTTAAAAGCTGTTTCTAATTAGTAAAATAAGTTCATAATTATATGGTCGCTTGTCCTTTTTATGCAATAAGTAGCCAGGTGCAGTTTATCATCCTGATCTTTTTCCTCAAAAACGAGCAAACATTTATTATAAAGGTTTTTTAGTTCAATATCAACTTATCTTGTTGTGATATTTTGAGGATTTTTGAGGGCAAGAAACATCCATTGATCAGTGAATCAAACACTAGTCCTTGAAGCAGAACAACATGTACTTCACAATTTTGTCCAAACATTGTTTAATCATATCCCTGATGCTTATTCACACTTGAACATTTAAACAAAACCCCTTTGAGTTCACACTTTCTCTCCTAATGATTCAATTAAACCCATTAAATAAGTGCATTTAATGCTTCGGTGCACAGCACCAACCAAAGTTGCATCTCAGTGTCAACTAAGCTGTAAATAAACGAAAAAATTCATCAATTACTCTGAGATAGGGCCTCAAGACAGAGCTATGCAGAACACATGATGAGCCATGCAAGTGCTAAGGGGAATAATACAGCGCAGAGGTGCAGTGTTTGGTCTCTCCTTAGCAGTATAATCCTGGGGCAGGGTGGCAGACTGTCAAATGATGCATATTAAAATGCAAGGTGAGAAGGAGAAAGAGCAAGCCTAACCTACTTTTCATCTACGGCTGGCAGGGAAGTGCAGTAAATACAGGTTGAGCAGTATTTAAAAAAAAGAAAAGAAATAGAAGGACATGGGGAGAGAGAGGGGGAGTTTGGGTCTGAGAAAATAAATTACAAAGACAAGGCGGAAGGAAGAGTCTGGTGAAATGGAAGTTATGATTAGAAATGTGATGAACTGGAAAAAATGTTAGAGAAAAGCATTCAATTTTGGTCCAAATTAAGGACACACATTTGAATTTGCTTGAAGTTAAATGTGTTTTTACTTCTGGCCTCAACTGTACTGGGCTACTCTTTTATACAACCCCATAAAATTATGTATGGCGTCACAAACAAAAAAATATCACTTTTTATTACACAGCAGTGTTAAATACTTAATTTGGACTGGACGATTATGTTTGGCAAAAGTCTGCTGTCTCTTGGTACAGCACCTTGGTGAGGAAAAGAGTAGGGGAACAAAGATTAGAAGAGGTGAAAATATGATTTAAGACATAAAAACTATCTGCTATAAGAAGAGCCTGCTCATATGGTGCATTAACACAGATTAAAGATATAGTTCAGGTTTTTTGAGGTGGGTTTGCTCAAGGCCCATGGCACTAGTAAACATGATTGCCACTAGAGCTTTGTAGCCGGTTACAGCTGGTAGGCAATATATAAAAGTCAATGATGCCTTCGAAAGCCTTTTAATTAGCCCATTTTAAGGTTACAACTACACGAAAAACAACATTGGCTTGACTAGACGCTACAGTAAGATTTTTTACAGCTTTCATCTTATCTCAACAAAGCCCCTGTGTTTAGAACTACTTTAGGTGCAACATATGGGCTACATATCCTTCTGCCAGCAATAGGCTGCTACCCTCTTATCAGCTCTATAGTGCTGCAGCGGGGTCTAGAAGCGGAGCACAAACTGATATAAATCAAACTCCCTGGATATTTAGAAGATGGCTCACTTCTGTGTTTATCCTGTATGTAAAAACAGACAAAATAAATAGTCAAATTTCAATTTCACTGCTTTACATCAAGTAAGGTGGGCGTTCGTCAAATTTGTCATGTTGCTTTCAATATGGACGTCAGTACGCACTCTTCTACAAGAACAGAACAGCTTGTTTGCAGTGCTCATTTTACTGATCAGGACTAAGACACAACAGTTTGAAAGATTACTGAAATTCAACAGGTCTAATGAAAGGGCAAGAAGAAAAAAAGTCCAGCTCTCCAGGTTTGTAAGCATGGTACACAAATCATGCATTACATGACCAGGTAAGTTGTTATCTGTCCTGCTACTCAGTTTCCACAATAGTTTTTAATTTTTCTTTCTACCTATGACTCAATCTGCAAAAGTATTTCTTCTGTGTACTCTTGTTCATAAAGATATCTTTTTGTGCCCACAGCTAATGGCATGTCTTTGTCAATCAAGTCAAAATCACTTACTTTTAGTCACAACACACAAAAGTTCTAAACACAGTGTCATTGTCGAGAGAAGGGGAACTGCTGTTAAGAATCTTGTTGTATCATCCAACCAATGTTGTTTTTCTGTAGTTTTAACCTAAAAAAGGCATAATTATGAAGCTTTCAGAGCCAACATTGACTGTAATATACCTCCTAGTGCCCGCACCCACCAATCACCTCTTCGGGACAAAGCTTGAAAGTTGCTATCATGGCAATCATATTAACTAGTGCCATAGACTTTGAGCAACCGCAAAATGGGGAAAAACTGGAACATGAGTGGAGCAGGGGCTTCCTTGCCTACAATAATGGCCTCAGGATTTTAGAGGAGGCCATGGATGTGTAACAAAAGTCAAAAGGGGCATAGTTGTTGCTGGCACATTTACTAATGAACTTTTGACTGACTGACGGGGGGGGGGGGCTTAGAAAATATGCTGGCAGTCTGCCATAGATTACAGCCCCATTCATGATGCCAGTTCAAGCTGTAATATTTACTTCCCTGTGACACTATGCCTCCACTATGAATGCTGCTGAGTCAGAATAGGGGCAATAAGTTGATACCCCATTTGCTCCATATCCAGAGGTGCTATCAGATATTAAAGAGGAAGGCAAGTGGATGGGAGACTTCAGCGCTGTGAATGAGTGTTGCTTTGTGCATATGTAGAGGCATGTGCCATGTTGTGCTGTACTTCATTGTGAGTTGACACTATATTACGACCTCACAGAAATAGCATAAATGTCTAAAGGGTGTAAAACTGACAGAGCTTTGTTCCAGTGTCTTTGTGTAAAGACACTGTGAAAAAGGCTTCTGTCAGTGGACAGGGTGCTGTTTAATGTGCATTTGTATGCTTAGTCTACACCATCAAATTAACTAAGACAAGTTAATCCCTAACCACCTCATTATGAAGTCATAAGTATCCTATAACACCCTTTTAAACATGCATTAAACATGTACACAGAAACCTGAAGCATTATCACTTCATATTCAAATGCCCAGAAAGAATGTAAATGCGTTTATCAAAAGGGCCAGAGAAACCCGCAACACTTGAGATACTGCAAGAAAAAAAAAAAAACACAACTGTTAAATTGTAATGTTCAGTTTACTGTGAGAAACAAAGGTTATGCTGCTTTGATAATGTTCAGCTTTATGTGAGGGATGGTTTAATAAAACAAGAGAAGGCCACACAGTTACACCATGGACTAACAGAATCAATGGAATCATTAAAAAAACATATTGCTTTAAATAACCAATGCCGTTATTTATTTGTAGTGAAAAAAACAGACAAGAAATCAAGATCTAGTTCCTGTTGAGAACTGGCAGTTGCCAAAATTAACAACGCAGGAGTCAGAAGCTGCCTAATGTGTGTCTTAATTTCACACATTAAACATAATGACCATGCATCCCCAAAATTATCTAGGAAGTTTTAGAATAAACTACCTGACTTCCTGACTAAATCTTGCTCCTTACAGCAGCAAGATTTTCTGCAGTTTCCTGTCTTGCTGTGCAATGAAGGAGTGGCAGTGGAAAATGGGAGGAAGGCAGTGGGGAAATAGAGTAAAAAAAGGGTGAAACACTCGGTTGATTACATTCAAACATGTTGCTCACAAGGGTAAAATGAAGCTATTTTAACTATTTTGTGTGTATGTATGAATGAGGTTAAAATAGCATTAACAGTGAAATGTATAGTGTCTGCAGCTATGTGATTTTAAACAAAATTTACAAAAGTAATACCGTGCAAAAACATCTGGTGATGCCGGATGGCATGAAATATCAAAAATTCTATGAGTTTGACATTGAGGACACAGAAAATCAATGAAGACCTTTGATTTTACACGAAATAGTCCCCAAGAATTAGTATAGGAAAAGGAACTGAACTTGATTAAAGACAGAATAAAGTGGTATGAAATAAAATCTTATCAATTCTCATCCCTGATCATAATGAGGGTTTGGGTCCTCCTCTTCCTTGCATTCTGTGACATCAACCTGTTCACTTTACATAATACATCATATAACAGAGAGGCTTGGATATGTTTTGTGTCACAATAAGATATAGGTTTTGTGGCAGTCAGTACTACTATTACAATACAAAACTGTGTAATGTGTGGGTAAAAAACAGCAATAATGGTGTATTTACTGACATTAGGTGCTCTTCATCCCCTCTTGTATTGATCAATGACTTTTGCAGCACAAGTAGATCAATGTGCAAAAACAGATTTTGATTAATTTGTTGTCTTAAAGCTCTCGATGCCAACATTAAGGGAATGAAAGCATATATTCAAAACTTGGAGTAATCAATACATCAGCTGGAAGTGGATTTATTTATGCTTTTGCGTACACAGTGAAGTATGAGGCTTTTCATTTTGTTTCTTACTTCAGCCTCCCCCTCTCTCTCCACCTGCTCCTACAACCAATTTGTGGGAGGTGTTTTCACGCAATATTTTCTCTGCAGATGTAAAATAAGGACTTGTCCATGTAGCAGGATAAAGTGTATTCTGTTTCTTAATCTGTTTTCTAAATAAGAGGCCATAAGGGCAGATTTCATGCCAATTTTTAACACATCAGTTTACTTAACAAATTACATTAATGTACATTAAATTACATCTTAGCATGTCTGTAAGCTTAACAATTCTACCATTACCAAAGATACTTTCTATAAGTGCAACTAAATCCAACAAAAAGCTATACAAGTCATATAGTTTGATCTTTTTCTTCAAGTCCAAATGGGTCCCAGGTTTTCCAAGAACATAAATTTGAAGGTACTTGCCTGAAAACACACTCCGATATCAGAATCAGAAGGCACATAAACATCTCAGTTTCTTTCCTGAGAGGCTGTTTTAGTGTAAATCCTTGTCAGCTGTGTCTGACCATGCCCCTCTTGAAAACTGGATGTGACTTTGTCCTTCCAGTGCTGGGATCTTACGTTTACTGTGCCTGCCAACATTTCCCTTTCACTATAGTCAGCTGTGAGCTAGACTACCAACTGGCTCAGGGACTGTTTCCTATCTTTGTGAGATTGTGTATTTCTTCTTTTAAAGTAACAAGTGATTTCCTCTGAGCTTCAGATAGTGGACTTCTCCCTGTACATGTCTGTCTGGATCACAGTGCAGCTTTTGACACCATGGAATACCACATTCTTCTACAGAGATTAGAGTAATTACTCAGGATTACAGGGACTACTTTAAATTGATCCAAGTCCTACTTATCTGATTGATGCCAGTTTGTACATGTGAATAATATGTCTCCTGTGTACGCTGAAGTCAGTTACAGACTTCCTCAATGTTCTGTGCTGGGTCCAATTCATTTCTCCTTATATATGCTTCCCTTTGGTAATGTCATAAGGAAACACTCCACCATTTATTTATTTATTTTTTTCAATAGTCAGATTTTATTTTATTTTCTGAATTTATATATCAACAATGCACGTAAGCATACAACGTTCATTAGCTGTCTGAGCTAGGGGGAAAAAATGAACACTCCATCAATTTTAATTGTTATGCTGACGATACTTAACTGTAAATATCAATGAAGTCAGGTGAAACAAATCAGTTATCTAAACTAGAAGCGTGTTCAAAATTTTCTTCTTCTTAACTCAGACAAGACAGAGCTCATTGTGTTGGGCCCCCAACACCTTAGAGAAACCTTCTCTAATGATATAAGTGCCCCTTGATGGCATTAGCCTGGCGCCAAGCACAATAATTAGAAATCTTGGGGTGCTATTTGATCAGGATTTTTTTTTTAACTTCCACATAAAACAAATTCCAAGACAACCCCTTTTTCATCTTTGTAACATGTCAAAAACCAGGCCTATCCTGTCTCAGAGTAATGCTGAAAAGCTAGTCCATGCTTTTGCTATTTCTAGACTGGATTATTGTAAATCTCTCTTATCAGGCTGTCCCAGCAAGTCGCTTACGACTCAATAGCTGTTTCAAAATGCCGCAGCACGTGTACTGACTAGAACTAGAAGAGATCACCTTACTGCTCATGCTGCTGTGGACCTGCAAAGCTTTAGTTACTACAATTATAAATATTTGGCCTTTCCTTTAGCCCCATTCCATTATCATTACAGTTCCCGATATTAACTTCAGAGAGATCAACAATATCAAATACATGGTAGTTCCTGCAAACATATTAGTATGATCTTGAACAACAATCATAAATTACCTGCTGCCTTGGACCTGCTCGATTCCAAATGCTTTATCCTGCATTTACCATCAACAGATATTATACAATTAACATACATTCATATTTTTAGACCAGTTAAAGTCAATTTAATGGCAGTTCAACTTGATGCTGCTATATTAATCAAATCATTCCTCTCAGGCTCATAATCATTACAGATGTAGATGTTAATATTAGAATGACCTCTTTGTCTATGGTTGTTATTGATTACACCTCCATAATAAATACCTTTACAGCCATATAGACATGAGGACCCTTTTGAAAATGAGATGCCACATCTGAAAGGGCTAATCTTGAATACAATTATTTTCAGCAGAGACAAATATGATAAGGACAGACTTATGATCTGGGCATCCATGGGTCATAAAAATATCATAAATTCTTATTTTTAATCCCATTGTCCCTGTATGTATCTACATGTATATGTATATATTTGTCTATGCACATAAAGTGTCCTGAGATAACATTTTTTTGGCACTATACAAAAAAAAGATTGATTTCTTGATTGTTTGACTGATTCATAACATCAGCAGGGAAAAAAAATTAAATTGGCCATTTGAGCACACAGTTTCTGAAAGGTTGAGCAACAGGCAAACAGGGGGGATATTTCTCACGCTTGGAGGACTTTTATGCAGGACATGAAGACATGTGTCTTGTAGAAAACAAATCAAGATGTGTATTTAGCATAGTATGTGACCTTTAAGTCTGCCAGGATGGAAAATGTGATCAGAGATCAGCATCCTGATAAGAAGGCTGTGCCATAAAATCAAATTCATAACATACAACAAAGATCAAGTTATCATCACTATAGAACTCTCCGCATCTTATATACTGGTACAACAAATACAACAAACTAGGGATGGAAAAGTAAAATATTTTATAGATACGAATGCCATTATGGAATCTGCTTATGATTCCCTTATGGATTCATTTGAATTTTCTGTGCGGACTTTCAGTGGCAACAATGCCAAACAAAATGGCACCCTTGATATTTAGTGCATAGTCAAATGACACTGAAGTTCTGGATGTTGTGCATCATTTTGTGTGAAATTAAGACACAATTTTTACCTTCACTGTTTCCTGTCTGCCATGGTCACATCTTTGACTTCTGTGTTATTAGTTCTGCTAAGTGTTTCTGACCGCATTGTGACAATATTGATTTGCAAGGCATGTAGAGCAAAGTTAAAAGGATATATCATGAAATTGTTAAGCATAAAGATGAATAATATTGATTTCTTATGCTCGTGGTTGGCAATGCTCAACTGGAATAGTTTTGTCAATTCCCATCCCTACAGCTTACATACATTTTCCTGATTTAATGTCAGAGAAAAATTCCCCTTTCTCACTGTGTAGTGCAAGGGACTAAACCCCCTTTCACCCAAAGTAGTCCATAATTTTGCATTATAAGAAAACAGCGATATTCTGTTATGTAAATAAACCTTGTGGAGTGTAGATTTGTTTGAAGTCCTCTTGACAAAGGGCAGTAAGTGAGCATTAGAGATGGGAAGAGCAGCTTGCAAGGCGGCGTTGGTCTAAATTTCAATAGTCCATGCAAGCTGAAGTCTCAACTACAAAGCTAGCAGGACTAAAAACTCAAAATGGTGGAAACACATGTCTCTAACAAAGCTACAAAGTTGCACTGAAACTGCAACTTATAGAGCTTTCTGAACAAAATAAAAAAAACATCACTTAGGAAGAAATTTTCAACATTCTTCATTAGGACCTCCTGAAACCTCAGTTTTGGTTCATATGAATTCTCTCACCATAGAGTTACTTTAAAATACACGGCAGTATTTTATGACAGAAAATAGCCTGTCTGACTGGTTGTACATGTCAAAACAAATGTACTTTACTGTGCATTAATAGAAAATGATTAGCAAAGCATTCTAAATTCTGAAATGAGGTCCTGCTAGTTTCCATTATTTACTATTATTATTATTATTTTTGATGTAAATAAAAGCATCCTTTCTTCATGCTTTCTCTGCTTGGTTTTGAAATTGCTATCTTTATATTCAAGTGTACATCAGAAATCAGAGCTTCAACAAGGAAAAAAGAGAGACAATAGAGTTCACTACACAGCAGTTCTCCATAAAGATGCAAAGAGGAAAAGATCATCAAGAGGAAAACGAGAACCCTTTTGCTGTACTCAATTGTTATTCCACACAGGATGTCAGGTTGCAATTATCACTGGGAGCTGGGAATAGGCAGAGAAGAAAGAGTGGCAAATGCTGGGTTGACAAAGGCTGAGAGGTTTTCAAGGTAATTGGTACTGGCTGAAGACATCCTCCAAGAGGCTTGCAAATGTGACTGATAGAGTCAGTTCTCTCTATGAGTTCAACTCAATTTTGAGGCAGTCTTTGAAGTCCTTATCGCTTACTTCTCTGTTTATTTTTAATGCCCATGGTTACAAGTATTTCTGAAAAGTACTTCTGACATGGGCATACATAAATAATAATACCATTGTCTGAAGGAGCTCTAAAAATGTACACAACATGGCCTTTTATGTATTCTCAGCCAAAAGACACCACAAACAGTCCTAAAATTTCTGCCTACTGCCTCATATACATGTTCACGGTAGTAAAAGTACAATGAAGCATAGTGTTAGTCCAAGCAGGACAAAGAAGTCATTCTCACAACTATATATACATATAATATATATATATATATATATATATATATATATATATATATATATATATATATATATATATATATATATAAATATAGCTGAGGGTTGTTTTTTGTGGTAGTATGATGGGTGGAAGTTTTGCTTTTCACTGCGCAGTTTCATGTATTGTTGCAAGATTTTAGGTTTGAGTCACTTTGATTTTGTCCCTTCAAACTATATTCAGTTTGTCTTTCAAAGTTACAAATTTGTGCAACTTTTAAGTAAAATATTTCAAAGTTTCCTGCAGTTACAAGCAGGGAATGATCATTAGACACAATTGCCTGAATGTTTCACTATTGTCCATAAATCCATCTCTCTGTCAGACTGGACATGTATGACAAATTTTAAAATACTCCAAAACATTCCTGAGATATCACGCTGACAAGCAAGGGTATACGTGATATCCAATGACCTTGACTTGTGACCATTCAAAACAGAGCCCATCCCGAAATCAAAGTGGACATTACTGCAAAGTTCGAAGAACTCTCAAGATATCTTTACAAGCAAGGTTTGACCATGAGCCTTAATTACACTGACCTGTGACTTTTGACTTCCAAAGAGTAACCAGTTCATTCTTGAATAAGAGTGTTTGTTTGTGCAAATCTTGAAGACAATCTGTCAAAGTATTTTTGAAATATCACGTCACAAGGACAGCTTGAACACAGGGGCACAATGATCTTGACTTTTTCCCTTAAGGGCCAAACTGGTGTATTCAGGAAAAAGTGGACGTTTCTGCAAAATTTTAAAATTTGTTTTTGAGTTATCACTTCCATATGAATGGTCTGGATGGATGGGAGACACAACAGATGGACAGATATGAGAAAGGCAACCCTGAAAAACTGATTATTCCACCTTGGCAATCATTGCCATAAAGGCCTCTTTTTGTCCTTGCAGGAAACTCATTCATTCAGTGTTCCCTCAGTCCCATACATTGTTATATAATATCAAAATTATATGTTCGAATTCCACTTGAAGAATTTCATATTCACTTCTCCCCCTCTTGTAACAGTTCTTAGAGCAAAGTCAGCTGAGCTGTATGACTGACAATTGGGGATTTAGAGTATTGTTCAAGAATAATTCAGAAGAGCATATTTGCTGACACTGACTTATGAAACCTTTCATGGTTTCAAAACTCTAACATTTCAAAAGCCCTTAAAGAATAAAGTAAATTTATTTTAGCAGAATGCCAGGTCAGACTTATTGTGCTCTTTTTGTTATATGCCGCACAGCTTAGGAAATGTACTCTTACAAAATGGCTGCATGTTTGAGAATCCTAAATGGTTAGAGGAAAGATATATTGTACTTCTCTGATAGGTTGTTAAGTAGAGCAGTCAGACAGATCAAACCTGCAGGCTGATGAAAGAGTTAAGATACTATCCTGAATTTCAAGGCCAGGCTTTAAGCTTCAACGTGGATGTTGATTTTGACAGTGTATCAGGACCAGAGGCAGCCTTGTTTGGCCTACAAAGGGTGAGGTCACTAGTTTGGTCCCCTCTTTGGGGCATTAACCAGCAAGACAGGGCACATGTCGCATCAGTACATCTCAAGCGAGCCTCCCAGGACTTTCCAATATTTGATGACAATGGTTTTGTCTGAGAGGAAAGTTCAACAAAGTCTTGAGCGTAGTGCCTGATGGCCTCTGGTGGCCCCTTTCTCTGAAGACAAGGGCTGTTTGGTTGTGACTTTGACTCTGTTTGACAAAGCTGTGCCCACACTTGCCCAGAGGGGGGCATTAGTCATACCCCGCTCCCTGATTGATTAACCTAATGAAGAGTGCCTGACTCAGTGTTAAGAGTTTGGACTTTTATTGTCACACATTGGAAGGAAACTGCAACGAGCCTGAGCAAGGCCAGCGTATGTGGGCGGGTTGAGTAAGAGGAGATTAGCTGAGTTACTTTAAAACTTTCAAGAGTAAACTCTAAAGATCAGTCTGTTCATGTCAAAGTATTGAAATTTGTGATTATATAAGCTACTTTATAAAAGCACTGTATCAGTAAAAAGACTTGAAAAGGTTAGAGCCTCAAGTATCTCACAAACGTGCCTTTTTTTGTGTTTTTTTGTGTGCTTGTTTTTTGGAAAGAGAAACATAAAAAATTATCAAAATTTGCCAGGGACGAGTTGCATGTGTGAAGATAAACAATCTAACATTTCATTTCAACTTAAAGGTTCTATAAAGTGCAAAGAGAAAATGTCTTGCTCTTCCTCTGTTGCCAGCTCCACCATTCAGAAAAATCTGTGCTCAAACAGGCCATTTGCATCAAGTGCAAGAAGTCCACTGGTTTATCTCCTGTAGGTTCACTGATTGAAGTGGAGGTAAGAGAGGTGTGTGTTTAAGTGTCCACATTCATTTTCTGGTGATGTTAAATCAGTCACAGAGATGTGTGGTGTTACCTTGCTGTGCTGCAACAAAGCCAAAGCACTGCTCACAAATGCAATCACAACCCCTTGTACCTCATCAGATGAATAAAAACTCCAAATGCTGAAATGTGCTTCTTGTTTTGTGCCTGTTTAAAATTCAGCTCACTGTTAACACCCTTTTAAATCCTTAGTGTCACTCTTTTCTTTTATTATTTCAAGAGAAAATTTTTGCTCTGACACCACCACAAAGACTGCTTTCTTCCTGCTTGACCTCACATGCAAGTTTCAACGTGTGTGTAATTACTATGTTATACAGAAAGTGTTTGACAGCTGAGTGCTGCAGATGAAGTAAAACAATAGGGGTGACTGAGTTTTATGGCAGAATTCTTTTGTTTGATTTATGATGCATGTATGTGTTTTACTTACATTGCGTTACTATGACTGATAAAGTCACTGCTAATTTTGTGAAGCAAGCATGTGACCACAGGTAGATAGCCAATTCTAAAAGCAAGGGTAATAAAAACAGGTGAATTCCAGTCTATTTAAAATGAGGTTGCGTATTTCCATTGATTTTTTTTCCTCAATCAATCATGCAGCAGTTTAATCAATTAGTCATACTATTCAGATGGGTTGACACCAAGAAAATAAAATAAATGCCACTATAAAATTGGACTCTGGTGCCTTGTCTGCACAACTGACTGAAGACCCATCCATCCATCAAATGTACTGTATCAACCAACCACAAACAAACTGGCATCAGAAAATGTTTAAAAAGTACATAACAAACACAGCCAAACAATGTAAATAGAGAGAGCAAAATAAGAACTTGTTCAATATGCCACAAGAACCCAGGGAATACAAAAATCCAGCAACATATCTTCTTAATTCATCTTCTAAAGGCTCAAATTCTTATTTGTCACAATATTTCCATACAATGATGAGATCAAGATCTCAATTAAACTTAAAACTTTTTTTTTAATATTAAATCAGAATAAGTGTTTTAGAATGCATATCCTAAAAACACAAAACTCCAACTGTCAAGCCCTTTTCATCAAAATGTTTCATTTTGCTTGAATGTATATGACTTAACTTTTGCCCTTTGGACCCTGGCTTCATACCATTAACATTAAAAAGTAATTAATGCACATGTATTCTTATATATAGCAATGTAATAGGAGGTTAAATAGAGAGGTTAAATGCAAAGTAAAAAAGTTAAATTATCAACAACAACACAGCATGAGTTCATTGACAAAAGAAGAAAAACATAACCATGATTTAATATCTGAAACCAGGTAGAGTTACATTTGAGAAAACAATGTTTTTGTCATTGCCATGCATCAAATACTAAAATCTGCAATAAATTAAACTTAAGGAAAAGCTTGTTTAATAATGTAAAATAATATAGTTCCAAATATTTAACACTTAATGGGAAAGAACTGCAATATTTTCCAATACACATTAACTTCATAAATTATCTCAAAAATGGAAACAAAAATTGAAGTTTCTTGAGAGGACAAAGTGCTTTGAAAAATGTTAAGAACATAATGAGTTATTTGGTAAAAACTGGTAAATTGTTTGAGCATCACAGATTTGTTATTACTTGATCGCAAAAAATCCAGCCACAGAAAAGCCAATAAAAATTTGCATTTGAACATACCACTGAAAAAATGGTACCCCACTGAACCCATCACTTAACAGCCAACTGTGCTTTTAGTTAAAGTCCACTGGTGGGGAGAAAACACAGCACGTTAATTCCTTCATAATGAAAGATCAAATTTTCTTTTGTTCACTTGGCTTTTTCCTTTGCTCAACATTACCAAGAGACTAACATTTAAAAAGCAAGGTTTTAGACGTGTACCATACTTTAACCCTCATTATCATAAATTGGACAGAAAACACAATGATGACAGTGCAAGTATATTCATAGAAGCCGATTACACCATCAGACACTTGGCCTGCATGAATATCCAGGTCACTTTTTCTTTAAGTAGCTGTAGGTAAGCTTAACAGAAAGCTACCTGTTGTAACTAATAGGCGGGGCAAACATAGTTTTTGCATTGCTCCACTAGCTTTACGGGAATGCTGACTATATTACACTCTTGCTTAGCTTTCTTTTTCATTTTAATTGTGCTCCATTCTTCACCTACTTATGTGATAAATGATTAAACTACTCTAATCTGTTTAACTTGTTCCCTTTAGTTCTCCTTACATCCGTACTTGAGCAGTTTGAGCACCATTCCTTCACCAGCTGCTTGCTGAGTCACTTCGTGGTCATGGTTATGTCGTCACATATGAGAGAGGATAATAACAATGACAATGATATAAACTATAGCAGCCTTTTGCAAACCTTAAGCCATGGCCCAATATTTGATCTGAATATTTTAGGGGCCTGCCAAAACTTTATTAAAAAATATTAGAGCAAAGTAATTTTCTCTGTTATTTTTTAAACAAATTATTTCAATGTGAATGCTTAGTTATGCACCTAGATTTTACATTATTCATTGCTCTTTATGAAGATGTTTTGAGACTGGTAAATCTTTTCTAGTTACATTTACATTTCCGAAGGCACTGATAAATTCTTATAAACAAAAGGAAAGCTGCATAGTAAAATATTCAATGTAGTGTCACCAGCCAACGTAACACTGGCCCTTTATATCAGACAATACATAAAAAGGCTTAAATTTTCTGTCATTGACTTATTAGTTCTGAGACTTAAATGACATATTATTAAGCATTTAATGTTAATCTAAAATGTGATTTTAATACTGTTTAATGGTTTGAATTTAGTTTAAATAACCTCTCACTGTCCACCTGCAGTACTTCCAAGGCCCATTGGGGAGTTGTGCAAAGCTCCTCGGGAAGTGCTGAACTACGATACAGACAGGATCCAGTAGAACTGGATTTTGAGTGACATCAGAATGTTTTACAAGCTTTAAAACCCTAAAAGCAGGAGGTTTATAATGGAAAAGTAATTTTAATGCAGTAAAAATCTGTGCTAACCTGTGTACATATCTGGATGTAAGCCTTTGTGTGCAGGGTGGGCAAGATTTGGGCAGACTTACTACAAGAAGCTGGTGTCATACTTCTCATGTAAAAGATGTGTGAGATTTACCAGCTAAATGATTCATGTCAGATAACTTAAGAAATGTACAAGTCAGTCAAAGGACTTAATTAAATCTTTTATCAATACAAACCTGACATCCCAGTCAAATGCTTGGACTGAACACTACCTGCCATGGCTGATATCTTTCAGTCAAACTGCCCTCCAGAGCCATATGTAAACAAATAAAGTCAAATGAATGCTTTGGAAAAGCTGTTAGCAAAAGTAGTGTCATAGGAACAGCATAGTTTGACAGTATTTTGATCAGAAACATAGAGATAAAGTTGTTTGTGGAACATGTCAGGTTATATGCTCATGTAAACACTCAACCAAAGAAGCAAGTAACCACATTTAGCACAAAAAGTACAGATGTCAAACGAACTGAAAGCAAGAGGTGCTAGCTATGCTAAGATGAGCATTAGCCACATCTTACTAAGAAAGGATCTTCACATCATTTACCTGAAAAAGCTGTAATCTTGTGATAAAACATGGTACTAAGCTTAGACTGTTCTCTGAGTACTTGACTAGTCAGAGTTGAAATTACCTGGGAACATCCAAATTCTTATATGCTAACAGAAATGCAGAGTGAAGTTGATTTGGGGGTGATAGAGGACTTCAGAATGCAATTTCTCTGTGTTAATTTCACATATACAAATGAAGTAATTAATCATCTTATTAGCAAAAGTGGTGCAGGAGTGTCTCATTTTTGACAGTATAGATATTATAGCAAATAATTCTAGATCTTTTTCACAAGTGCTATAATAATAAAAACAAAACAGAAAAAAGGGAGAGAAAGATGCTAAATAAAATCCCATCTCAACCCTTTGACTGGCATTGTAACCATGCGGTTGACTTTCTGCTGCCTTAGCACTATATTTAAAATTTTGAATGCCCATCTTTGTCTGTTTTCCTTATTCCCCTCAGTGTTTGTAACACCAATATGTATCCACTGGCTGGCACTGCTGTACATGAATATAACTGTTTGAAAACTACAAAAAATCTGACGTGAATCGTTGCTGCATAGCTCCTCAGAAATCTATCAGTGAAAGCATGCATCAGAGTAAGAAGAAATCTTTTCACATATTTCCAGATCCTTTAACAATCACGATTTAGCTGAAGGAAATAATTTGATGATAAAAAAAAATACATCTCATTCCTCAGAAAATTGAGTCAACGGCTAAATCTCTAAATTTTGTTTTTTGTGATGTTTACATACGGAAAAACAAATTTTGCTGCACAAATGAAAGAAATCCATTCATGCCCAGGATAACCCTTAACAGACAAGCCACCCAGAAGGTTAACCAACATATCTGCTTCCTGATTGGATAATCTAAAAAATTAAAACCTGAAATGTTGCTAAATGAAGAGGAAGGACCACAATTTTACCAACAAATAATTTGTTGCAAATGTATTTCTTAGTTTGGAAGTCAAAGGGTTAAACAAATGAACTATTCCATACTGTATGGCAGCTCGATCCCAAAGGATATATGCAGCAGTACTTAAGGAATGGATGTTCATGCTTGTAATTGTCTTGCTGGGACCCTCAGAGATTCATATGAATTATTAAGGAAAGTGGTATTGTCATTTTTTGTTTCAGCTTCATGTTGTGTTGTAAACATGCTCTGCCATGGAATGTAGAAAAATGTCCTCTGAATTGTAAATCTACCGCACAAATACCGCATTAAAAATCAAAATCTAAAGGATTCTTTAATAGTTAATGAAGTCAGGGAGAAGAAGGCCATACTGGAGTAGAAAAAGAAAAAAAGGCACATGAATTAGTAAAATAGTGTAACCAGCAGGAAATCAAGCTAAAAGCGCAGCAGTCCTAAAATAGTGGGAGCATGCCCCATTGAGTTCACCGTGGTCCATTCTGAATACATTTTCTCCTGCAAGGACTCCACACGCTGAAACATGTGCTCTGAATCCGAGTTTTTTTAATTCTTATTTGGGAAGTAAACAAGACCAGAATTATTGTACACATGTTAATTAGAGGCACACTTTGAACAAAGACAAACGCCGGCGCCCTGGATGCCAACAGGGACGAATTCAAGTCAACAATCTGACTGTATTCTCAAGATGTCATCAGCGTGTTTGAGGAATTACACTATATGAATATTTTGAGCCAAGTTGTTTATTTGTGAACGAGGTGAAAGAGAGGGTAAAAAATAGAGAAAGCGAGACATCCAAGGACGCCTAAAGCACCCACACAAAAACACACGCATTTAGAAAGGACAAATCCCACAGGTTAGGACATGCTGATTAATGATTAACCTGTCTGGCATGTTTAAATGGGCCTGTCTGATATAGCACACATCTTTAGGTGTGGGATAATTGTCTGCATAGACTCAACATGATTACGGAAAACAACTTTTGGTATAATCAACAGGTTTTACATAACATAAACAAGTACCGCTCTCTGTAGGCAAAGCGCTCTTAAAATATGCCTGATACTCACAGTCAAATGAACACTGTTTGGATGTTAGCATCTTTGGTGTTGTGTGCATTCCCTCCTGGTTACACTATTCCTGTCATCGCAGGCATAACTTGTTCCCTTGAGTTTCCAAAGCTTGACATCTCATTTCTTTCCCCATCTTTCACCTTTGCATTTTTGCTCAAAAAGTAAAAGCAGAGAAAGTGACTCTGCAATAAAGCTTTTCGTTGTGTGTGTGATTGTGTCAGTATGTGTGTGTGTACTTCCTCTTCATAATTCAGACATATCAGCCAAAGCAGGTGGGGGGAAAAAATAAAAGCAAGAGTCCGTCCACTGCTTTCCATCCTCAGAAACCCAGCTTTGTAAAATGGTAAGATAAAAGCTGTTTTTGTTGTTGTTGTTGTTGTTGTTTTGCCTTGTATTTCTTAAGAAGCAAGCCAAGGTCGATTCTCCTAAAGAAATGTATGCGCATGCTGCATGATAAAAAGCCAATCACTACAACTATGTACTCTATACTAATACGCTGCTCAGCAGGGATGCTCATGATGCTGAATGTAAAATATAAGCTTGTGTAGGTTAAATTATGAGCGTATGCCTGAATGTTTATTAATGCAGCAGATGTACACAGACAGAGTCATAAATCAAACTGTACAGTAGCATAATAAGGCCAACAAAGCTCCTCTCCTGCACAGGTAATGCTAGCTGGAGCAGTGCCCAGACTCTGTGGCAGAGGATGGTAAATGTAGATCCACAGAAAGCTAAGGGGGATGAGGGGGTGGTTGTATTAGAATTTTTCAATTTCACTTTTGATCTAAAAGAAAAACATAGGCACAAACCCGAGTTTTAAGTTTAAATGTCAATTTTAATGTACTGGATGAATTGATCACATCACATTTACTAAGAATACTTTTGTGGCGTTAAATAAAGCAATGGGTTGCACAGTGGTGCAGCAGGTCATGCTGGTGCCTCACAGCATCAAGGCTGCTGGTTACTGCTGGTATTCTGTGTGGAGTTTGGATGTTCTCCCCCTTAGAAATGGGTATCAGTACCAAGGGGATGTAACATTATTGGCACGGTATTGCAATCAGCAGATAGTAGCTTGAAAAATTTGATATCGGTATCTGCAGAAATGATCATTTCTGACAGTATTTGTAGCTGATATACAGGCCATACATATCGGCCATACTCACTTTAAATAAAAGTTTTATCACACCTACTTTCTGTATGCCATGATCACATCTTTGACTTCTATGTTCTTCCTGTTCTTCCTGGCTGCCTTTAAGGAAAGTGTGACCTCTGTCATTTGCAAAGCATGCAGAACAAAATGGAAGGAATTGATAAGGGAAATTTCAACCATAAAGCCAAATTATAACAATTATTTAAGCCAGTTGTTAATGATATAAACTGGAATTGTTTTTTCATTATCATTCCTGATCCCTGTGCATGCATGGGCTTTCTTCTGGTATTCTGAAATACTACAAGAAAGCTTTAAATTAGTAAAACATGTTTTACTAATTTAAAGTACAACAAGGGAGGGCTCGAAAGGAAAAGAGGTTGGAAACTACTGCTCTGGCATCATGGGGTTATATTTACTTTGTATCTATCTGTGATTAAGGCAGTGCTGCCACAGAAAGATACAGTAATGAGCTCTATGGCGTGAAAGTGAGTTAGCATTCAGCTTTCAAGTTCCATCATCTCAAAGTCCACAAGATATTTGAAAGGGTTTGTCAGATAAATACTTGAATTAAGGTCCTAGTCATTGTTGACTGTCTTTGGAAAACATGCTAACGCTGTAGTTGGCAATCAAAAATATATGTCACGCCTGCACCACTCTATAGTACATAAAGACTGTCCTTTATATGGTCATAAAAGTGAAGTAAAGAGTGAACAGAAGATGAATGTCATCAGCAGAGGCGCACCTTGCCCACTTAATTCATTCAATGTGACTAAGAGCTAGGTGGATCAACACTTTTATGAAGTAAGGTTTGTTTTGCTTTAATTGTCAATCCAATTGATGGGGGTATCTCCAAATTTAAGAAAATAATGAGTGTTTTAAAAACCCCATTCAGAGAAATTTTACTTTCAACACAAGTGCTCAGTTGATTTGAAGCTAATACTTTTCAAAGCAGGAAAAAAAAATTCAGATCTTCATGTTTTTAAATGCAGATTGTTTTTATCCCATCAGGAATATCAAGTTTTTATCTTCTGAAACTTGTAAGATTTACCAAAGCAGGCGATATCCCACAGCCTCACAGGAGAGAAACAGGTACAGCTATTCACTCCACTCGGATATCAATCTCATGGCTTTATATCCTTAAGAGAGACTCATTGCTGGAAGCGGCAGTGATTACGCTTGCCTTCCCACAACAAACAAAAGACAAAGTAACCCAGCACAAGGACAAAAAACTGCAAATCAATCAGAATGGTGAGACTCTGCAAAAATGCTGCAGGAAGAGAGATGATTAACTGACCTGCAGCTTCGGTATAGCGAGTATGTTAACTATAATATCTTGTTATGGATTGATCTGCCACCCCCGCGCTCTTAAAAAATAAGAAAACATCTGTGACAGTGGCCTTCACAGTAAAGCCAGGGTCAAGATGTCAGTAACTGAAAGCAGGTAAAGGGCAAAGCCTGCCAGACACAGGTTGCCTTCAGACAGAGTAATAGGAAAAGAAAAGGCAAAAATGTAATATTCCATTTTCTATTATCCCATGTAATGGTGTGACAGACCTTTCTCTGCACCGGCTGGTCCACTCTGCAGAGGGACACAGGGGTGCTCTTCACACATTAAGGTGAATTTCTAACCTTATCTCTAAGAAAAGCAATGTGTGTGTAATGTAACTCTGAGAAAACTGTAAAAAATGGACAAAAGCGTTACCATTGCCTAAATATAATACAAACCCTCTCTTCATTATGACACCTGTTAGTGAGTGTGGCATATTAGGCAGAAGTGAACATTCTGCCCTCAAAGCTAATGTGTTAGAAAATGGAAAAATGGGCAAGAGTAAGGATTTGAATGAGTCTGACAAGGGCCAAAGTGTCAGGGCGACAGACGACTGGGTCAGAGCACTTCCAAAACTGCAGCTCTCGTGGAGTGTTCTGGTCTGCAGTGGTCTATCAAAGGGGATCCAGGTAAGAAAAAGCAGTAAACCTGTGACAAGGTCATGGACAGCCAAGGTTCACTAATGCGCGTGAGGAACGAAGGCTGGTCCATGTGGTCCCATCCAGCAGACCAGCTGCTGCTGCTCAAACTGTTGAAGAAGTTAATGCTGCAGACCAGTGTAAATTTTGACAGCACTTTTTAATTTAGTTTTAGTTATAGTCTTTTGCCTAAAATATCTTTTAGTTTTCGTCATCATTTAGTCATCTAAATTGTTTTAATTTTAGTCTAGTTTTAGTTGATGAAATTTCACAACATTTTATTTGACAAAATCTACTGTAAATTTACTAAAATATGAAGTGTGAAGTGTAAGGCATTTTTATGTTTCCTTGAATTTCTGAAGTCATGTTTACACTTGGATCCCGCCACCATGAAGCTAAGGCAGTTGTGACTGGATGTCCCTCTCAACTCATCCAACCTTTCCGCACAACCAAAGTAGCTGTGATTCCTAACTTGTCCCTACTTTCTACATGATGAAAATTAGGTCTGATTGGATTTAGTCTCTGTCAAACATTTTTGTCTAGTTTTTATTTGTTGATGAAATGTCAGTTAATTTAGTTTTAGTTTATGTCCATGTGCACTTGTTTTTTTTTTTTTTTTTTTTTTTTTTTTTTTTTTTTTTTAAGTCATAGTCTAGTTTTCATCAGGGGAAAAAAGGCTGTTGCCAAAAATTATGATGAAAATAATTAGTCAACTGAATTAACACTGCTGCAGACCAGTGATCAGGGAGGCAGGTGGTCATACTGTTAACTGACTGGTATATATCTTGTCCACACAGAAAAAACATAAAGTACATTTTACACATTACAAATCTAAAATTGTGTTGTTCTCATTTACCAACTCAGATGATTTTCCCTATCCAACTTATTCCTAGCCCCGATGATGCCTTGTGCTAATTATAGGCATACTTCCAGTGGGCGCAAGACCTAATGGATCCAGCCTACAAACAGGACACTAAATCTTTTAAGATTTAAGTACTTAAGTATTGTGGTTAAAAGAGTAGAAAAACACTTCACACGTGGTCATGTGATCATCCAGCTGCCTTTTCTTGTGAGGAGTAGGTAGACAACATGAAGAAATGGCCTCAGATCACCTAAATTTACATATTTAGCTACTTTTTTAGATTGATTGACACAAATGGCAAAGCAATGATCTGGAGAGCTCTGAGGCATACCAGTATTTACAGAGTAACAAGGGGTCAGATACTTAAACAGCGTAAACATCCAACATCGCCCGTTTTAGCTTCAGAGAAATTAAAATGGCAGGCTGCTCATGGATTGAAGGTCCAGGGTGATCATGAAGCCATGCAGATGCAATATTGTAGAGGGTAACATGCTGTTTATTTTGACTAGTTAATTTCTGATGCTTATGTGAGTTTTCAAGACTACAATTGCTGAGTGTATTTTGGAAGAAGTGAAAGAATCCTGAACGGAAATAAATGGAAATGGCAGAGAGTGATTGTTAAAAGTCTACCTTTTACAGGGAAATTATAAATACACTGGGATTACAACTTCACTGTACAAAAATATGCTCTCTTTTATGGGTTGGCTCGTTTACCCAGCTTTAGGTGATTGATGAGACAAATGACTTAGTCCTGCATACCTCTGATTACACAGCAAGCCAAATAAGTGTAAGTAAGCGTACAAGAGTCTGAGGGTGACAGCTGTTTTTATTTGTGGTCAAAATCTGAATCAATCGCATCATTAAGTGACAATCATCTTGCTTTTACTTAAGTGAGTATGTTTGCCTAAGAACACTTTTCATATTGATTATTTAATTCTGAAGTATCTAGCTGCAAAACACAAGCTGCAAAACAATCTTGACAGTACCGTGTGTTATATGTTACTGGGAGAATTGCCACTTTGGTCTTTCTGGGACTTTATCTAGATACATAGAGTTAAATGACCACGCTAAATGATGGTAGCCTTGCCTTTCACTAAGAGGTCATAGAGAGTAGTTGTCTAACTCTACTCCTCTGTTTTTCTTTAAAATCCTTGTCTGCAGCCATTTCTTTATTTTCCTTTTAAAATCAATCTTTATTGGTCACTACTGTTTTGACTGGAAGGAATCTCTAGGTTTTTCTTTTTCTTTTTTTTCTTTTTCAAAATTGATTTTTAGGCACAACAGTGACCAGCACAACAAATATTTTGTCAACATATCTTTGTACGGACATCACACCCTGCTCCTCATCTGAAAATCAATGTGGTGATGTGATGTCAGATGAAAACAAAACTATTCTTGGAAATATTTTAAGTATCTTTTTTCATAACTGATTTTTATATTGCACCAACAAAGGCATTTTAAAAACACCTTCTTTAAGGCAAGAGGGACACATATTTCCTTCTTTGCACTCATAAAGTTATTCATTTTCTTGCATGACATTACCCCCTGCAGCCCGGGGGCATCTCTGAGCTAGTATGAACTCTAGGCTTCAACAGTTTATTCCATAATGAGGGGAACATTAGGAAGGGATTGCATGATCTGGGAGTGAGAGTAGCAGCCCCCAGCTGCGTGAAGGACACGAAACAGGCAGATGTTAAAGCCGTGCACCATGTGATGCTTATATATGGCCCATAGAAAATTCAGAGTGTGAGGATAGAAGAGAGCATGGCAGTTTATTTCTGGCTATGAACCTGAAACCCCATGGAGCTGTCATGGTTTTTAGGAGTAATAGCAAGTTGTAGAAACATACCAGAACTGTAAGAGCTCACATTTTTGTCAGAGTGGATATGAGCTTGAGCATTTGGACATGGGTAAATAAGTGGGTAGCTTTCACAGTAAAATCTATAACTGACCGTTTACTGGTTAGAATAACAAGGGTAAAAACATAAAATTAACTTCATGCTTGTGTCTAACCCTTCTGCCCCTTTCCGTTTATTTTTTTTCACCCCAGAGTACTTGAGGGGCACAGACGCACCTTCACATACTTACTGCAGCAATGTATCAAACTGATACTCCTGTGTCTTTACAACAGATTTATCACAATACTGCAAAGTGTCTGAACTTTGCTAGTAACAGGAAGAAATATCATTGCACAGTAGACACACTCTGTGGATCATTTATCTCCCGTTGCCCTATCAAACAACACAGGCACAGTAAGAGGGATTTCAGAGTCAATAAAACTGCAGCAGCACAACCATGTGAATAACTGATAGAAGTTATAGGATAAAGGATCAGGGATTGATCGTTTTCTCAGTTGATCTTGCTCTTTGATGACCTATGGATGAAAAAGGTCTCCAGAGGTTACTGGCTGCTTCAGATACTTTTAAATTATACATTGCTCACTTATAGATTCAAAATCAACTCATGTTGCCTTAAAAAAAAAACAATTTCCACTTATATATTGGTATAGTGAAAATCAGACAGCACACACAGCAGCAAAGATCAAAGTTTTGGGTGCCCAGTGTTGTGTAATTTATTTTTAACCACAACAAATTTTGACAAAATGTCTTCCCTCTGTCAATCTGTCACACCAGGTGGACTGTGTCACACATCCAAGGGATATTTTTCAAGTCCATGTGGGCAATATCCTATAGAAAGTTACCGGGAAGGGCAGAGCATTAGAAAGGAAGGAGACAAAATTACCTCTTTCTCCTACTACCATGGCATGCTACCATTGTTTCATCAGCAGGTTAAGCAAATAAGCCGGAGTTGCTAGCCTGGTGCTGAGCTGGAATGAATGCAGAGTTGTTGACAACATGGTGCTAAGCAGCACTGAACCAATGATTTACCACGCAGTAGATCTATGACCCAATCAGAGCGTATTGGGCCCATGTGAGGGAAGGGGTCTTAAAGGGGCAGGAGCTCTAACAGAGTGCCTCAGACAGAGTGATCAGGGTATACTCAGCATGCAAAAACTAAAAGGTTTTTAGAACACCAATTGGGAACTTATCAAACCCTAGCAGGCATCAAAATGTGATAAGAGAAGGCAAAATATGGGCTCTCTAACAAGGTAACTTCTTATGGGACACTCAGTGTGTTACGTTTCTTGTGGCTGCTGGACACAACACAGGAACAGCTCAATCAAGTAAATTTTAATGCCAAAGCTTGATCACGTTACATGTCTGAAGGCCATGCAATTTCCTTCAGAATAGTATAAATGAATGCATAACTCGTTTAAGAGAAGACTCAATAAAGATATTTCACGTGAAGGTTGTAGCTTTAATATTTCCACATAACTGCTTTGTCTGCAAACATAGGCTGAGATGAAAGACGGCTATGCTCTTTCATGGAAACACTAATGTCATGAGCTGTTAGAGGGTTTTTGAGTTCAGACTTGCATATCATTGTAACTGTAATAACAGTAGATTACTTCGCAGATCACTCAACTGTTTTTCTCACAAACTTGGACTTGGATAAAAGACCACATGATAAAAACCCTTTCCACATTCTCAGTTAGTTTTATCCTGTATTTAGTATACTATCAAATAAATCCTGCATTTAGGCAATTTAAGACAAACATTCCTTTTCTTGCACAAGATACAATCCTTCTACTGTTAATGTCTTTAGCAACCCATTACTGTGCTAAAACTACAAATACAGTGCCCCTACAAGTGTGAAAAAAATCATTTGTGGAAGCAATTACAGTCATAACCATTAGAGGGTCTGCATTTCATCAGAATATGTATATTAGTATTCACTGAACACAAAGAGATAGGAAGACACAGAAGTGAGTACAGAGACGGAGCAGTAGACACAGAGAGAAAGATTCAGCACAGTCATGTCAGAGTAAACAGGCTGAGGGTTTTTAGTAGAAAGCCTCAGGGCAAACTGACAGTCTGGAGAACCAGAACTTTTCCTGGTGGGATGCTAACCTTTGGATGGGCTGAGAGAGAGAAAACAAAAATATTAACAGCTTAAATCTTGACCAAGGTTAAAGTTAGCAATCAGATTCTCCAACAGACAGATGACAGTCACTTCAAAGACGCTACTATTATCATGAATTCAGGGGTCAGGGAAAATGAGCCATTTCAGGTGGCCATTCATAATGCTAGGGCTGAACGATATGGACAAAATTTCATATCTCGATATTCATGCCAGATATCTCGATATCGATACGATACGATGTGACTACGGGTTCGGTGAAAACCAAGCATTTTTCAGAAAAATAAAAACATCATAATAGAAAAGAATGTGGAAAGTGCAGTTTTAGTGCAGGGGAAATCTATATCGCTTATATTGTTGCTTTTCGATATTAATATCTTGAATGTTCATATCTCGATATCGATACGATAACAATATATTGTTCAGCCCTACATAATGCCACAGTCTTTTTGTTTCGTTCACAGAGGTGCTCTATCAGAAGGAGCAGACTTAACAAAAAAAGGGCATATAAAGCTCATAAAGCATAATATGGGCTGTTAAAAGCATATAATATGGTATACAATCAGATACAATCCTGTTTCATTAAAGTAGTCTATAAAAGAATGATAAATTAAATGCAACAAGAATGATAGTTAACTTAAAAACAAAGATACATGTGATTTACACAATCATTTTATCAAATGCAGAAATAACGTGATGTTAAATATCACACGACTTTTAATGCCTCTGTTAAATAAGCAAACGCTTCATCCAAAAAAGAGAACAATGTCAAGCATGTTCAAGCACTTCATCAGATATCTTAGCACTTTGTAACCTTAAAAAACTAAATCAAATTTAATGTATTTTTAAGGATTTAAGTATGCAAAAACCCTACGTATTGATTTCAGCTTATTTTATCTCAAACTCAAAACCAGTACAGTACTTGTTCAGCAATCCTCTCTATATTTAAAACAAGAAGTGCTTAAAACCCCCGCCAAAGCATTTCCAATACTGCTGTGCAAGTTCAAATGTGGAAAACTGCCTTATCTTGCATGATTAATAAAGTCTTGAAACAATTCCCCGATCCACATGTGGATTTCGATCACCAAAAGCATATCAGTTCTTCCTTGTGGCATTCCCAACATTCCCTGAAATATTCATCCAAATCCTTTCAGTAGTTACAAACAAACGCCTGTAAAATGCATCACAAAGTACAGTGTGTGTATTTCTACAGCTGGTTTTTATGAATGAATAAAAATCTATCCGGCCCCCTGACTAAAGCAAAAGCAGGTGTCACATTGTCAGGAGAATAACACACCTGCTGTTCAGCCTGAAGAAAGTATCAGGAGGCCCTGTCCAGTTTTCCTCTGAGCAGACATAAATATACATATTGGCTATAATTGAAAACCTAGGAGGCTCATGGAGGACTTGTCTCTATTTGAATATGAATACGCTTCTCATTTCATTTTCTGCCTTTTTCCAGACACTGTCTCACGATATGATAACCCAAACCACACACTGCTGCCCCTTCAGTAGAAGCCATTTTGCTAGACACAACCTCTGTCACTCCCAATGTCCCAACCCCACGTCACTCAACTCCTTTTGTCCAACTCAGAGGTTTTCACCAACTCTTCATACTATACGACTGCCTGTACTTGAAGAATATATTACCCCGTATTAGAAGAAATTCAAGAAATCTGTTCCTTAAATGTTTTGTGGAAAAGTTAATAGTCTTGTGGTATTAGTCAACATAACTGCAGGTCAAATTTTATTAGTTTTCACTTGTCTTTGTCGGAAAAAAAGGTGTCAGAATTACTTTGCTGGAAAAACATTGAAACTTAATAGAACTGTCAAATTATCCACCACAAAAGTCCAAGCCTTTGACAGTGAAAAAAGTACAGTCATTCAGTTTCATACCCAAATAATCCATCACAACTGTCACCAACTTAACAGCCTGTCTGGGCAGAAATACACCACAGCATAACCTGCATGTCAGACTGATGTTCTAAGAAAGATTTGAAATGAGACCTACAGCTAATGCAGCACATCTTTGTCAGTCACACAAGAAAGAAAGCTTAATTCTTTTGAAACAAGTATTTTTTTTAAGTTAATTATTTTTAGTTATTACAAAAGCTGAGCCTGCATGGACCTACAATGTTAGGAAGATGTTGATACACTGCTGTTAAAGGAACAATAAACTGCACACCCCTCCCCCCACCCTCAACTGTCTAAATTAATAAGAAGAGGACAATATCTGTTTGTTGGATATGTGCTTGCATTTCCTAGAATATCTTCAAATATTTTTCAAAGCAGGGAAATCCCTCAGTTTTATGGTTATGAATGAAATTGTCTGCTCCACTATCGCATCGATGACATTGCCACTATCTTCTGTAGATTTTCTCATAGGATTAAGGAAACTTCATCTGGAAGCTGCTGTCTTTTTCCTCGTATTTTATGATTTGTGCCGCAAACTCGTGATGTACCACAGTAATCTCTATAATTGGCTGTGTGTTCTGCTGCCCAGGCTCCCCTTAGTTGTCTTGACTATGGTGTATTTTGAGTTAGTTTCCATTGGGGGCTCAGGGGTTGGATCAGCAAAGGATCAAGACTCCCTGCTACCTTAGACGTCATCTTTTGTTATTGTTTGTACATCAAGAGCTCCCCTCAGGGAAGTGAGCTCACTGGGTGAGCAAGGCTGTTTAGCCGACAAAGCTGGCTCTTCTTTATCTTGGATAAATCATGGTAACGGACTCTAAACTCATAACCTGGCTGGGACCCATTTTTCTTCAGACTTCTGGCTTAATATTGACCTTGAGTGCTGTCATTTTGATTAATGATAACCTGGGAAATTTCAGTATGGGCATTATAGACCTTCAAATTAAAGATCCCCCCAACACACACACACACACACACACACAAATAAAAAATAAATAAAAAACGTGTACCCTCCAATTTGGAAACACTTTAATCTGAGGGGACGGGAGGCTACAGGTGGCTATGATAATGAACTTCTACATGGCCATGATGATAAACCCAAATGATGCCTGTGGTAGGGGGGATGAGGGGTTAGAGGCTGAGGAGCGGACTTCTGCCTGTGATGAGCAGAAAACATATGTAGACACAGGCTGTATAGCTATTACATATAAATCTTTATATAAATAAATACATAAATCCCAGAAAGTAAAAAATGGAGTGTTTTAAGGGGCATTTTCTTTAAAGAGTCATAGACCATTTCTCTGTAAACTGAGAGTTTAGTAAAAGGTGTCATGTTCGTCTGCTCCTTAAGCCCCTTCTAACAACACTAAAAACAAAGAAAGCTGATTATGGAGGACATGGGACCCTTAATTAGGGGAAAGCCTCTGATCTAAAAACACTTCAGCTTGTCACAATACCAGAATTGTAAACTTTAATAAACTGTAAACTTCGGTACAATAGCAGTAAATAAATTTGGTATTTTTGTCATTGACTAAAAAAAGACATTTTCTTTATCTGTCAATGACAGCCTGCAGTGCAAAAAGTGCAGGTCCAGGAAAAAAGACTGAACATATAACAACACACCTGCAGTACATTTCTTAAAGGCTGCCTTTTTTGTAAACTGAAAAATTCTTTTTCATAAATGCTTGTCTATTCTTTTCATTAAATGCTGTTTAAATAGAAAACTCAGGACAGCTGTTACAACCATTTGTTTGTGTTCAAGTAAAGCGAAAAAAAAGTCAAGAACATGATAAAGAAAAAAATTACATAACAAAAAAATCACTTGTCATTTTAGTTCGACTTATTCTTTTCTGTTATGTGAATGAACTCTTTGAAGCCCTGGGTTGAAAAATCTAACTACAGATCTGTTTGGTAAGATTCAATGTTTTTAAAACTATTGAATGAAGATTTAATGGTGTCCCATCATTTTAAAAATATGGTATTGAATTGTCATTTATCTATATTCCTCCATGAACTTGTCCCTGGCTTAGCAGTGGTTGTTGGTTTATGACAAATCTGTTTTACTCAGATTCTTGTAAGCACAAATGTATTGTCTGAACTTATATGTATGTTTTTGTTTAAGGTTTTAGGTTGTCTCTGAACCCTTATGTTTTTTTTTTTTTAAGCTGATTGTTGCATTATGAATTTTTATTATTTATTTATCTTTTTTTTCCACTCTTGGAGTTGTTGTAAAACAATTTTGCCTTTTTCAAAGATAGTTTTGGTGTATGTGGGAGGGATTTTGGGTGGGAGTCTGGTAGTGTACTGCTTTATGTGTTTATATTTCTGTTATATACTGGTTAATGTACAGATGGTGAAAATGCTAATAAAATATTAAAAATATATATATATAAGGTATTGAAAAAGTTTTAAAGTGTCTTTTTGTTTAAACCTGAATAACAGTTTTTGATTATAACGTCCTACCAAACTAATGTGTATTGTTGTTATAGTTGTATCATTTTATGCGGCACAAATAAATGAGGAGCACCAACAAGTTAAATCAAAAGGTAGAGCAAACTCATAATCTGTTTTTTTTTTTTTTTTTTTTTTTTTTTTTTAATCACCTGGCTCTTTCTTTGCTTGCAGTTGTATTTTCAACACAACAAAATGTGTTTTCATCATCTCTCAAAATCATATCATGTACTACCTAACAGTCGAGACCGCAGTTGTTCCTTTATGTGCATATGACATGTTGAATGCCCACTCTCTGTGAACGCACACACAGCTCTGATCAGAAAGCCCGATCTAACAGAGAAAGTTCAGCTGTGTGGTACTTGATATCTTAACTAAAGCTTTAGGCTCTGTCAAAACAGCTTAGCCGAAGACAGCCTTAGTTTGGTGAACTCTCCTCATGGTATACCCCCTAGAAGCAGAATTTACATACAGTGCATAAGATTTCAAATCCACTGTTGTTGACCTCAGTGCATACAGAGCCCCAAGCCCCCTGGGATCTTTGTCAGACCCCAGATCAAGAACCTATCAGATAAGACACTTGCACAAATATACCTAGAATGCTGCATAAACTTTTTTTTGGTGAGCAGTGATTAGACTTCAGACAGGCTTGCTTTCCGCTAAAGTAAGAATAAAAACATTTTTAAAATAATATTTTAAACTGTGTATTTGTCTGTTACTTATAATCATGCTCACTATGTCTGCATTAATAAAGGATGGATAGACTGACAATGTTGTTGCAGATAGGAAAAAAGCTATTTGTTTAGATTATTATGAGATGTGTTGTTTCTATTTGCAGCAAATTCTTGGAAGAACAAGAACTATCATATTTATGTCCCTATCATTTATTTATTATTGTTAGTTTGTTTTGCGTTTTAATTTTAACAGGGCCTTTGAGCTCCACATCAGACTGTTTTGTATGAACCGCAGGGACTCAGCAGCTACAAATAAAAATACATATTGCTCCCCACCAGCTTTACTAATATTTTGTATGTTATCTTCTATCCATGTTTCTATCTAACCTATGTGTTTTATGACGGGTGGAAAAATCTATTCATGTACAGGAAGTATTCATTAATGCCCCTGAGAGTGAGCCCCCCTTTCACTCAGCTTGCACTTACAACATCAGAGGGCTCGTACTTACTGCTCTTCCACAGTACAGTCAAAGCTGTTACTGACAGATCAGACCGGTACAAGAGATCAAAAGCTTATGATTGTTTTATCTCTATGCTTCCATTTCTTCATTGCATTTCCTTTTCTCTTTTGCTGAATTTAATCTATAACACACCTACAGTGTCTGACTTTTATCTTAATCTTTCACCATTGCTTTTGGTGTATGTGTTAAGTCCAGAGTGAACCATGTGGGGCTTTTACACGGTGAAATTGAATGCTGCAGCTTATACAACAAAGCCATTTTATAATCCCACTGAAGTTTCGGGTGGCATCGTGGGTATCCAGTGGAATTTCTGATCTGTAGCTGTGCTATAATGGTGTTCTGTTTTATAATAACACTTTAAAATAATGGAAGCAGTAGAGCAGTAGTAAAGTTTAAGGTTAGGGTTTGACTGATCACCTTCAACTTAAAGGCATTGTCATTTAGTCTAGTTGTCATTTACAAACACAGCCACATAAATGCATTTATAACGGTCAGAGGGAGTCATGTGTGTGTAAATGGTACAAAAACTTAAATGGGCACATAGAGCAACAAAATCTTTTCCTGTGGTAATCCATATTGATGATCTTATTATGGATTTATCATTGTCAATCCATCACTTAAAAAGTGTTTGAATAAAATGATTGGACACATAACAGATTAAAAAAACTGTCAATTAATCGATCTTGGCTGTGTTTATTAATTACAAATAACCCTTTACAGGTGCCTGGAACAACTTTCTAACTAAATAACAAAACAAAACAGAATAAAACAATAACTGGCACCAGATTATCTAATTGATGAAATTGTAAAAATACAGACACCAAATTCCAGTCAATAGCTCTAACAGTGCTGCCTTTCTGTAAATAACCACTGTGACTTTGCTTAATAACCTCTGGCCTGTTGATGAATTGCCTTTCAACCCAATGTAAACAAAAAATATTGGATAAATGATTTGATCTAGAAAAAAGACTTAGTTGTATGTCTGTTGTGTCAGAGTATACTTGCGTACAAGGTCTCAACTGAACCAGCAAGTTATTAATTTCAGAGCAGACATCAACATTAAAGAGCAGAAATAACAGAAGGCTTAGCCACACTTAACTACTCTCTGCAACACAAACTTCCCATTGTAAACAAAGTGATGCTGTTAATTGTGCTCAATTTGGACTGTCTTCTGAGTTTCCTCAATAGAAGACTCGTTAATCAAACCTAGAATTAACTTTTTATTCAGCTGATTTCCATCAGAATATCCAAACTTATTCATACTGAGAGGTTACCAATCCCATAATGCTTTACCACAGCCTTAGCAATGCTGAATAGAGTGCAGTTATCATAATGTAGTGCTGGGAGATAAACCAGTGTTAATATAGGTATTGTTCTGCCATAATATGGATTCTAACAACAACGTCATCACAGGCTTGAAAACACAAGTTCTGTTGTTGTGCTAACAGGAGGCCAAACTGACATCACAAGATAGTTTCAGCCTAAAACTACCAGCAATGGTGGCAGGTAAATAAAATAAGCATTTTATTAATTGATTTGTGACACCAGTGACAGCTCAGTTTGACTCTATAGCATGCCTCCATCCCATACTTAAAGAGCAGAGCAAGTTATTACACAGCAGTGTGGTAAAGATGCACTCTCTCTTCTTTATGTTTGATATTTGCAGATATGAGCAGTAGGTGAGTGTGCTCACTTTGAAAAGCCTCTCTGTAAACAGTTTGATCACAGACTAGCATGGAATTATTACCATGGTTTATACTTATCCAGTGCTGCAGGAATTTTAGGCTTTATTACAACTACTCAAACTGCATTATAACCATGTTTAAACAAATGACTTCTTTCTTTTTAGTCCAAAATGGTTTAAAGAAGCCGGCTAATCTTTGTCAAACACTGCAGCTCTGCACACTGACAGTAGGATTTAGACTCTTCTTCCATCATCCCTTTTAAGTGCTTTTATTTTAAACAGCCAAACCAAAGCCATGTTTTTAGTATTGGCTCGACAGAACTCAGAAGAGAAACAAACACCATATTTGGTTACAGCTACAACATACTGAAATTACCACACAAAGACTTAATTACCTCCACAAAGAAGACTACACTGTTGACAGTGTTAGTTGGTTTGTTTGCTTGTTTGTCTGTCCGTCTGTATGAGAGCAAAATAATTGAAAAAGTTTGCAACAAATTTTGAGGAAATTTCAGGGGGAGATGGCCATGGCATGAGGAAGTGAATTTTGTGGTGATCTTTATACAGATGAGTACCCATGGTCTTTTGAAGGATTTGCTAGCATTCCACGGTAGAGCAGTTTTTCACATTTTCAATGATAACTCTGCAAAGAATGTCAGAAAAGCCTTGGTGGAGGTTTGTGCTTCCAAAGCACTTTTAGTTAAACATCTTCCAATTTTTATACAAAGACTCAAATTGTTGATCACATTACATGCTTGTTTTAAGAAAAGGACAGGGTTGAATTTTGTCACGATTTGATGAAAGTACTGCAAAAAATGTTATACGATATTTCAGTAAAATCCCCAAGCGCAAGTAAAACTTATTTCCCTTTAATTTTTATTTGATCAAGAGCAGAGCCCTTTTAAATCCATGAGAATCTCCAAGACTTTAAACTGGTTGTCTTACTCTGCTTTTCTTAATACATAATTTAAGCTTAAATGATTCTATGATGTTCCTTCTCAACAACGACCCCAGCTTCCTTTGCATTGTTAAATTAACTGTGAAATGACAGTGGAGAACAAATGCTGAAATAGTAGACAGTGAGGCAGCAAGCACAGCATGAAACATGTAATTTATAAAATCCACAGTGAACCAGATCAGCCCCAATTGAACTTGTCTTCAATAGAATTATGGGGTTGGATTCATGGGCAGCACAAAGGAACTTGTCTGGCAGGGAATTTACAAACAATAATTTCTACATGGCTCACTTTCTTATTTGCAAAGCATGCACAGCTTTAGATCAGGGAAACCACACACTGCACATTACATGACAGTCATCCACTTGCGACTGGCAGTCATTTGTTTGATGTTCACTCGTTTGTTTGGGTTTCACATGATTTGCTCGATGAGGAGGGATGCAGCAGCAGAGCATCCGCTGGTGAATGTGCAGCTGGGTATTTACCTCTGAGTGAAGAGGCAGTGGGGATGGCGAATGGGCTGCCAGTGGTCTTGGAAAGGAAACGGGAGGGAGGATTGCTTTCAAGAACTTTCTCTTTAACTGCTGCAGCATTTGTGAGGTACAGAGGAAGCTCTCACAACCTTCAGCCAACACTTACTCGCAATTGGACGCCATTGAGGTTGAAAGTGAGAGGACGAGTGCACAGAAATGGCGACGTGGATGCTTTAGTAGGCACCATTACAGGATCTAGAAGACTGGAAAAAGGATAAAGGTAAAGGATGTGGAACTAACAAGATGAAGACATAATGCAGAGAGAGAGGCATGAGTGTGAAAGAGAGCAGTCAGTTTCAAGTCCTGACAATGAAAGACATGCTGATAAGAGGAGAGGCATCATCTCTGGATGCCAAGTTATCATAAAAGGAGTATTTTCTTTGAATGTGCAAGTTAAAAAGATAAAACCCCTGAACTTGGTATTTAAGGCTTAAGATATCAAAACAAGACTTTAGTGAGAACTTTAAGACCATTTCTTGGTTATGGGAATACCTCCTTTCCTTGAGGGAATGTAATGCTTTTAAGTGAGTTTCCATTGATGACGCACACCGCTTTAAACGCTGCGTTAAGAAAAATGCTCCTAAATTTGCATATTTGGACTAACTTTCAGCAAGTTTATCTGTTGGACCAAGACGAAATGAAGTAGAGGATAAAGAGCTGGCTCTAGGAAGAATCTGAGAGAGCTGCATCAGCTCCAGATCATCGCTGCTCGCTGGTGTACTTACTGCCACAGAAACACTCCATTATCTCGAAATGACATCTAAATTGGCCTGTCAACAAAGCTACATTCATCTAAGCAACTTCGCTGGAGCATTAGTGCTTCTTCCTTCAAACGTGGATCGTGGATACGGGACATTAATTCCACTCTGGAACCCACTTGGGGAAATTAGACAGTTTCTGAGAGCTCTTATTAAAACTGTTGGGCCTCACTATTGGTTGGTTTCCTTTGCCTATCAAAATCCTACTATATTTCATGAATGCCTTAAGTTAAAGGTAAAAAAGCCAAGCCAAGTGCATCAAGGAATCAGCTGTACACTATTGATTATGTAGTATTTTCTTTACAATGTTTTAAAATGATTTAACTAAAATTGCAGGAAAGATTTTTAAGTGAATTCAAGGGGACATTTCATGAAAAATCCACTATTTCGTATTGTTTACTTATATATAGGTATTCAGGGGAAGGAGCTCATTTGCACTTAAAATAATACATATGCTCATAAAAAACATGCTTATGGAGAGTCAAAAACTTCCCCAGCTTATTGAAGAAAATTATACTTTGACCAAAGTGTGGCATAGATGTTTTATCTTAACCACATCGACTGTGTGAAAGGAGGAAAAAAGGGAATAATACAATATGTCTCCTCTAAAAATCTATTTCCAAAAATGTATCAATTTATCGTTTGTCTTGTAAGTTAGTGATATACTAACATATACTATATATACTATGATCCAATCAGGATTTTCAAGGGTATTTTTTATTGATACAGTTATTGTTTTAAGAGTTATTTTTTTGCCTTGATTTATGATTCCTATGTTACCATAAAAATACAAAAATTTACTGTAACTTTTCATGTATCTCTTTCATGTATCATGTATCTTCAAAAATAAGTTACTAAATATATAAATGACATGAAAGAGGAAAAATTTCTGGAGTGACATCGATTTGAATCAGATTGCTGTTTCACTGTTAAGTTCTTGATTAGCATGCTACAATCATAACTCCACCTGAGTTGTAAATGTCTCGTCACTACTTGCCTTGTCCTCTCACTGTCCTCCTCTCTACCACCTGTGGCTCTGATCATCTGTATTTTGTGTCTTTTTGAACCTACATCATGTAGTGCAAGCAATTCTATCTCTGCTCTTGTCCCAAATTAAACTGAAAGCTCAGCAGTACCTGTCCTGCAGTCAATAAACACCGGGACAGAGCAGATCTGCAAGAGGACCTCTAAGACCCTATTGAGGTCCAGTCAGTAACATAGTGACGCATTTAGGTTGGCCTGGTAAACTGAATATTATGCGTTACAAAGTGAACTTTTTTCAGTTTATTTCCTTCATTCATTAGTCTATCTTCACTGTTTACCCTGATGGATAAAGGGTCACAGTGCTTTGGGTCTGTCAGCAATGTTTTTTTAATTTATATAAATAAAAACAAAGTAATAAATGAGTCATGTCAATTCATGTTTAATTCAGATGTTTTTACAACAGGATGTTTTATTGTATCCCGCTGTGAGAACTTTTTGCACTGCTTTGTTGAGCAGACTCTTATCCGGTTTTTGAACAAAACACAAAAAATGATAGGGATTGGCCAGTCTCACAAGAATGAAATCAATATCAGCCACTTAAAGCCTGAACAGAGCATTGCTACTATTAATGCTATCTGTTTGTTGAGTGCCCTTTGTTTACATAAGGGTAGATAAGAATTATAGCCCAAGGCCTTAAGCTGGGGCTACTATGCTTTCTATTTCAGATTCTAAGAACATGGAAGTCCTTTCATTAGACCATCAGCGCAGCTATCGACCAAGGCATTACAATCAATCATCTTGAAAAATAAGCAAATCCTTCTGTCCTTGTTTTAGCCTTTAGGTCATAGCTTTTAAAAGACTGTTTCAAGTCAGCAATGGTGCTTGTATGTCAGAGTCACATTATTCTAATTGTTCTGTTCCAGAGGGAAGTATTGCTGAACCTATGTTTTTCTCACTGTCCATGCTTACACTTGGAAACATCAGAACACATGCGTGCATGTATGTTTAAATAAGACTCAATAAATGAGTTTGAGTTGAGGTGGTAGTGGCTGGCAGTTCAGAGGAGCAAATCACAAGGTTTTTGAAGCCTTAAAGGTGCAGTGTGTAGAAATTGGCATTTTAGCGACATCTAGTGTCCAGATTTTGGAATGAGCCTGTCCGTTACTAAAACGTCACATCACTAAGCGGCGAGAGCCGGTGAAGACCAATAAGGATCGTGAACTGGGCATCATTTACAATAGTTATGAGGTGAGGGTTTTTTCATTCATATTTGTAACTATTATTTTTATAGATCATAGGTCAGTTAAGATGATGATTATAGGTTTTGTAAACTTTTAGACTTGTATCAAAAATCGTGTTTCGCTCTTTTTGTCCCCAAAACCCACCAGTAGACAACATGGCAGATCATTATGACAGCCTCCACAAAGGGGAGACCCGCGGTACATAAATATAAAAAGCTTTTTCTAACTTAATAAATGAAAATGAAAATTTTATGGGGATGATTGTACACCTATTTTGACGGACTTTACATACAAATAGAAACATTATATCCAATATTCACTGTTTCTGTTTGGTGAAATGCTGCCAACTTCTACACACTACACCTTTAACTGAAAAGTAATTCAAAGAATACAATTTACTGACTTGTAAATCTGACACAGACTACTTTGTTGTCCATCTCCCCTACTGAGGCTTCTAATTATCCTCATCCCTAGTGTTAAATATGAGCTTTCTTGTCTAACTTATATGCAGAACTTCTGAGAAGTTACCCAACTCTGAATTTAATTGTTCCTGCCTTAAACTCCTGTGAATTTAATTTGTTGTACGTGTGTCTGCTAAATCCCCAAAGCAATGCCCATATCTGTGTTCCAGGCTGCAGAGGACTCATCCATCCCCAGAGAGACTGTAAACGCCCCTCTACGCCTCAGGTTTATCAGCCTATTAAAAAACACTGCCTCGTGTAAATTAAAATTTGCTGGATACTTACTACTGAGCATAATTAAAAAAAGGTCACTACATGTGCTGCAGGGTTGGTCCTATGCAATGCATGGATGTCATGTTGCAGAGAAAATTTCATCTGAAGTCTGCGGAGTAATCTAATAGAATATTTACTTTGATTTGAATCCCTCCCGAAAAATGTTAACATCAGAGAAAGTCAGTAGATCTTATTTTTGTCTCGAGAAAATAAACTATTTTGCATTTCTATACAGTCACATTTTGAGGTAGGGGAAGCTTAGCTTAGCTACAAGGAGACTGAAAATCAGACAAGCAGCTCATTTATAATCTTTTGGTTCGGTTTTTGTCTCAAATCCACCAGGAGTTCCCTGCCAGATATATCCCCTGAGAAGCTAGCCTCCATAACAAGCCTCTGAGCTTGTATGCGTGCGTTTGCATGGGCATGTGTATAATATTGTAGAGAGTGGTGCAAGAATGTGTGTGGGTGGAAAAAGTGCCTTTTAGAAAGTCATAAAACCCTTCTGCAAAGTGCTCCAGCTTTGTGTGGCGGGCAAGGACAGTGAGGTTGGCCTTAAACAGAATCCATCTTTATTTCTCTATGTGTGCTTTTACTTATATTTCTTTAGAAAACCATGACCACTATTGGAGAGGTTAGTTTAAATCTTAGCCTTTGCTCCTGCAGGCAAAGCTAGAAAAGTCTCAACAATACAGTTTATTTGCATACAGTTCATGTGCCGTGTGCATAAGAGCTGGTATAGTGTGCCCCCGCATGCATGGGATTGAACGGAGCTGTGTAGGCATAGCTGGCAGGTGGGGCTCCTACAGTGAAGACCTCGACACGAGGGCAAGAGATCTTCTTCAATAAGGAAAAAGTAAATTGCTGCACCCACTCAGACAGTCTCCAAGGATTTTTTTTTTTTGCTAGGATGGATCTGGAGATGCAGTGGCGTGTCGCTGTGGTTGTCTTCACCTTTTAATTTAGCATGGCTGTGCATTTGCGGAGAGAGCGGTTTGGATTTATTCTTGCTGCTCTGCTTTTAATTTCCTCCCATCTTCCTAAGGATGTCAGCCAAGAAAAACAGTGTGAATTTTGCTTAAAACATGCAATACCAACAGAGATAAATCAGGGCCAACCTTGAGAGTTGGTGAGTTTTTTTCGAATGTATTGTTATGATAAACAATCTGAGGCTTTATGATAAATGTCCTTAAGCGTTTTTCTCTTTATGTTGCGTGCGTCTTTGAGACATATAACTTCAAACTGCCTGAGCACTTTGGCACGGCATCAGTCAGTCTTAATCTAACAACTTAATCTATAACTGGAGATGGAAAAAAGAAGAGCTGACTAATTCCTCCAAGCTCCAAACTGAGCTGTATGGGGGGAAAAGAAAGTGGAGCTCTCAGTGGACCTCAGGCTGTATGAACTGTATGGATTTCTGTGTCCTGTTTTCCAATGACCCCTCCCACTGTGCTCCTCCTGCCTCCTCCACAGCTCGCTCAAGCCTTACCGCCATCAGGACAAGCCAGGAGGTGGCTAATTACTGTAAAGAGACAAACAAGCCAATACTTCTCTATCTCCCTGGTCATGTCCCATTACTTCAGTTTAGTTCCTCTATTCATATTTCTCCTGACAGATGCATCTGCCCATGGAGAATGAGGTGCTGTTACGAATCGGCAGGCGGAGGATGTGGTAATTTAGCGAGCACCTCTGGGCTCACACGTGGCCTAGTCAAGGTGAAAATGACAGCAGGAGTGGAGTTTTATTGAACATGAGCGGGTTTTTGTCAATAACACAGCCGCTCGGCAATGTGTTAGATGCTGTTATTAATGTTTGGAGTTAGTGCGCATCTGGATACAGCTGCTCATCTGTGTAAGGTGATGTCTGAGCTACAGCAAGTGTGCCAGTCAGAAAATGCTCTCTACTGTCTGCAAGTTTCTCAAAGGCACTTAGGGATAAGTCAAGTTTGATAATATTTTGGACCTAGTCTTGGTCTTTGGATTATTTTTTAATGATAATTTTAGTCATTTTTGTCTGCCAAGGGTCAAGTCTAGAGTTAGTTAGGAGCATTTAAGTCAAACTTAATCAACAGTCAGAGCAGTTTGGGTGACTTTCAGTTAAAATACTTTCTCTTTTAAAACTAACTTTACCAGCCAGATTGTAAAATGAATGTAAATACACTCTCACCACTCAAATTGGTGTAAAATAAACAGACTGGGAGCTCAGTTTTGTATCTTTTTTGACCTTTCCCCAGAATTGACTTTTTATCTTCCAAGATTTCACTCTTGGTGTTCAACGTAAAGTAAATGAAGCGTAGTTACCCAAGAGTTCGTACTATACATTGAAGTCCTAAGTAAAACAATTAATTTCTGGCAGATAACAGAATAAATGAGAGAGCTATTATATGGAGTAAAACACAAAACTCTCCATGAGCAAGTGAGCTTTACTGACTTTTGAGGAGGAGGATATGTGGTTTATCTTCATAATAATTTATGCTGTAATGTCAACTTTATAAAAGACAAGATCTTGCTAAAGCTTAAAGAAAATGGTTGGAGGTGCACCGGCCAAACCAAAGCTAAGGACATAAGGTATGTGCATAATTGTCCGATTTTTGGCCCAAATCCCTTTTCCAACCAAAGCCAGCCAGACTGTCTGATGATCTGAAAGATTATCTTCTCTGATTATCCTGTTGTATGAGGTGAGCTCAGAGCTATTTCACCCTCCTCAATTGTCTGAGAAAAGTAACAAGGCCACACAAATATGAAATTGTAAATATTAGACATGTTTTATACAACGTATTTGCAGCAACAAAAATCTTTCTGCAGTGAAACATATCATAAACAATCTGACAAGCTGAGGAGCTGGACTGAAATGCTGCTTTCTAAGAGGTTAACTACTAGCTACATATAGCTTTAATTCCTCCAGCTCATGTTTGTTTTTTACTTGTCATGTTTGACCGTGAGAGATTAAAAGCTCAGCAACCCTGGTTGTTTATGAGTCTGTTGTTGTGGTGTTGATACTTTGCATGCCACTAACTTTAAGGACAAAACTGTGATATATCTGAGTATTTGTTGTCATGTGTTCAGTCTCTCACATTTTAAAATTTGTCATGTTTGAAAATCTTTATGTGTACCAGGACTTTATAGGCAACATCTGAATAACACATATTCTTGGATGCACAGTAATGAACTGGTATTCTTCATGGCTATGCAATTGATCGATTCAGAAATATTTTAAGAGATTTAAATATGAGAAAAGTGAGTCCCATTTTCTTTTTGGTAGTACAAAGAATGACAACTTAATAAGACTGTTTTATGTCTTAAACATGATATATAATGGTGGCTAGAAGAGCAAAAACACATAGCATTTACACATAATTTAATCTTGAAACTTGAGAGAATGTCGTTTTTTACAAGGTAAGCAAATTGAAAAGACATCAACAGACAGGAATGACCCTTGTGATAGCATACAAATGGGTTTTCATGATTACACTTTCAATATTTTCTTTTTAATTTAAAGATGACTGTCATTTTCTGTCATGGAAAAGGGTAGTCAGCGAACATTTTTAGCCGCACGATTCATCAACAAAATCATCACTGCCTCAAACTCCCACGTTGAAGTGGTGTATCAATACAGATTAAGGAGAGAGAAAAAATCCATTGAGGAGGGGTCTTCGCAGAGAGGGGATCACACTCAGCACCTTTGTGCTGTAGTCCCCATGCATTTGTGCAGGAGCAGAAGTGTAAAAAAGTAGGAGAGAAATAAGAGAGAGCCTGGAATGAGACAGCAGGGAAAGGAGCGCACAGATTGATATGGCAATTACCAAGAAAGCTATCCCTCAGTAAGGAATACATCTACATACATTAAAGCTAGGTTTCTCTCCAGCCAGTGTTTCTCTGAGGTTGGCTCAGCAGTGTCTAATACACAAACGGAGCACGGGGAAAAAGGTCATCGCTGGGCAGTCAGTGTGCACGCTCTCACAATGAAGAGCCCATCCATCCTAGGGGCTGCTCATTTTAGCAAAAGAGGAAATCTATCTTATTGGCAGGGGGAGAATGAAAACAAAGTCCCAAAAAGACACCCAGGAGTCTGTCTTCATATGCAGGCACGGTGCGTGACAAATGAGAAGGAGAAAAATTAGCTTCACCTCAGTAGGTCTGAGCTCTTTGGGTTGTCAGTGTTAACTGTAATTGTGCATCATGCTATAAACATAAACTGTTACATTAGGGCTTGGCAAAATATTGAGCTGTTAAGACACATGGGGACATTCTAAAACAAAATATAAAGTAAGACAATATTGTCTTTCATGATGACCTGAATAAAAATAAATGTCAGGCTTATTACTCGGTAAATAGTCAATGATTGTGATGTAACTTTCAGCCATGTAAAATATCCATTTGTGACATAGTATCCTGTCTTAATGCCCAATAGTAACGAGCATTCTTGGTAGGGCCCGAACGATATGGATTTTTTGAAGCCGATGCCGATATTTGGCAGAAAAAAATACTTTATTAATCGGTTGATTAATTAAAAATATATATATAAAATTATTTTTTTTAAAAATGGTACAAAAACACAACAATGAATACATAAATTACAGGCAGAACATTTTACCATTTTACAATACTTTGTCACTAAGTATTTGTTTACTTTACAACAGAGAGGAATTTTCAAGTACAAAAACATGCAAAGCATTCAACCACTGGGAAATTAATTATAAAACCTTAAAAAGAGTCACTCTTTATCTTGTACTTCTTGTTGATGAAAATAATTAGAAGGTAGGTTATAGTTCAGGTAGAACAAATTTTAAAAGGCTGTAAACAGGTCATTGTGAGAGGAAAGCAACAACTTTCTTTTCATAAGCCTCTTTTATTTTTCTCCTCTGCAACTTTCAAGAGCAAAGAACTTTCAAATACAAAATAAAATAGTGGGCAAAACTGCAGTCAATTCCTGCAAAATGAAATAAATAACCTTATTTAAAATGTAAATATATGGATGAATTATGAACTCTTGTCTTGTCACATCTGCCTTTCAGTCCCAGAGTCCTCATTAGTGTATCAGAAGTAGGTTTTAGTGCAGGTAGAACCACTTTTTTATTGTAAACATGAGGTAATATGTGTGAGGAAATCAGAATATTTTGTGGGACACTGCACATATTGCACAAACGTCTTTAAACAGGCCTGATTAAAGTTCCCAGCTATGACGAAGGCTCCCCCCGATGACGTCAAACAGCTCCAAGGGAGCAATGCTAACGCTAGCATAGTTAGCTAGCTAGCTAGTTAGCTCAACTGCAGCGTCAGGAACAAGCAGGTGAAGCCAGTTTCCTTAATAATCATCACAGAACAGTCACAGATAAACTGATCCCCTGCCATCAGAAGGTCCAACTCGTCAGTTTTGTACATGACAGATCTGGTATTGGTCAGCTCATCAGTGTCGGTCCGGCAGCTGCTTCTGTAGCTGAGCAGAGAGCCCGGTGCTCTCACTATGTCCAGCGGTATACTGTGCGAGCGCTGAAAGTCGGTCGTTATGTCGGACTTGCAGGCAAAAACAACACTCAGCAACTCTGTGTGACTGTAGGCGAGTTTTGCCCCATACACTCCATCATCCATACACACTGCAGAGTCCATACATCATTTCCATCAAGAAATGCTTCCACTGTTGTTTGTTCTTCCTTTAATAAAGAAATGTGGTCCAGATCAGATAAAACTGCTACTGAGGCTGTTAGCATCTATGCTAATCTCTTGCTCGTTGCTCCCACCTCTTCCTGCTCTAATATTTATTCAGCTGCTGCAAAAGATTAACGTTTCAGTGTCTTTCATTGAGTAAATTTGGGATTAAACACAGAAAAGATCGTCTTGCTAGATCAGGAATTAAGAAATTGGTAAGAAAATGTCTTTGCTAAATATTTATGACTGTTAAAGTAGAAACATTAACCCACCATGTGGCGCCCTCTAAGATATAGTTGCCAAATGGAAAGTTTTCTTGCATTTGGTGCTTGTAGGGCATCAGTGTCAAGGCCTGGTTACAAGTTTTTTTTAATTTTCAGGAAAACATATGAAGACAAATAAATACATCATGTTTTAACATTCAGCTACGATATATGAAGGTACATATTATGCATGATCGTTCAGTTAAATATAACTTGGTATGATTCTTGGTCTATATTACCCAACCCTATGTAATATGTAACTGCACCAATGGGGGCATGCATGCTGTGTTCAGATAGTGACTTACACTCGGTGAGATTCAGAGGACTGGCTGTTCTGCATACTTTCCCTGAGCTAGCAAGCAAATACGGTTATAGTTAGCCTGTAATGTATGCAGAGTGCCGAGCGGCATATGCTTGTGCAGCGTGACTACAGGCCCTGCTATACAGGGGGAGTTTTGCATGAAAATACAATGCTGCTACCAAATCAGAGCATGCATGTTAGCACAGCAGCATCCAAAACACCTCCTGTTGGTTTTCAGGACACATCAGACAATAACAACACAAAGAGAGAAAAAGGCAGAGAGGAAGACATAGAGGTGAGAAGGGGGGCTGTGTGAATAACCCGCTAAAAAAGAAGAAAGAGGGAAAGGACAAGCAGATGGAAATAAAAACTGTGCTAAAATGATCCGGTGCGACTTGGATCTGTGCCGCAGGCTCAAAGCGATGCTCTCCCTGTGTGTGCATGTCTGCGCTGTGTGAATGAAATGTGTTGTGCATGCATGCCTGCATTCATGTGTGGGAATACAGTACGCACACACATCCACAGAGCACCCTTCGCTGCGTTTTTTCATCAGATAGCTGTAGGTACACCAGAGTTATGATGACTAACAGGACTGGGATTGGGGAGAGGATGGCACAGATCTGCTAACTGTGTCATCCCCTCCTCTCACTTTTGGGCATGAGGCGGAGAGGGAGGCTGAGTGACTACAGCGAATGTGGGCCGAGGGGTCAAACTAGTGAGGCTGTAATCGTGAATTCTCTTTTAACAAAGCTGAATTCAAGGATCTGCGCACATCAAAACACCTCAGAGTCAGAGGATGGATTCCTTCTCATTACTGTGACAAAACCATACAAGGTGATGCAGGCGTTCGCTCTAAGATGCGAATGAGCCGGACTGAAAATCTCTGTTTCTAAGGACTTGGAGGAAAAAAAGGATAAAAATGGAAAAGATGGAGAGAGACAGAGAGAGAGAAAAGACAGAGAAAGAGAGAGAGAGAGGGAGAAAGGGTGGGGAGAAAATGAGAGGAAAAGGGGGACGAATGAGGAAAGTAATTAAACACTGCCACCTGCTGGTTAAAAGAGGAACTGCATGTCTGCTTTGAGTCTGAGGCTAATGTATTTGAACAGCTGCACCTCTGCCCACCTGTTTGCATTGACCCAACAAAAGTAGATGTGTCACACGAACGACACGCTGGGCCAACCTTGACATAATATTCAGAGAAAGACGTTCAAATTTAAACAAAGATATAGTATATCTTTGCACAGAGAGTGGGGGAACTTAATTTGGTGGTTGAAAGGGAGGAAGGAGGGCTGAGGACACGGCAATCATTTTGATGCGATCACAATTATGTTAAAAGATTCTGCTTCCATCCTGTCCCCGCCACTGCCAGCTCCTCTAATCGAACGCAGCAGCAGGAGAATAAAAAGAAGGCCTGCTGAAGCTTACACTCCAACTGGCTGGCTATTTTACTAACTCTGTTGCATTACTCTGTTGGAATGTATTTCTCTGTTGTGAAAAAAAAGGTGCGTACGAGAAGTAAGAGAAGCACTCACTTTGCTGCTGTTCACAAACTGGTGCTTTAATGTGCGACTCTTCAAATGAGAGCGAGAGAGCTGGAGAGACCAACAGGGTCATCATCGTAAAAGGCTGCACCGCTGCTTCCTGCTGTTGACTGCACAAAGATGAGGAGGCTCAAAGTGGGAGGACGAGAGATATGAAAACGATTTTTCGCTAATAAAAACATGCCGAGCACTTAGATGAGAGGTGTGGCCTGTCTGTTATCTGTATGCATGTAAATGTTCCTCATCATCTCATGGGAAATTTGCCTCAAGCAGCTTACATCAGCCAGGTAAATTGCTGCATAATTTTCAAGAATGTGCATCTTAATATCAGTGGTAATAAATTCAAAACTCCACCCTTGAAGCATATTTTTGTGCTCCTAAATTTAAATAGAGGAGCCAGACTGCGTATGTGTGCTGTGACCTAAAAATCTCCGCCTGTGTGCCACAGTGTGTCTTTACCCACACACCCGTAGGGCCTTGACTCCATCTGTCCTCCTACTGAGCTCAGATCCCCAAATAAAGACTTTCATTCCAACATGACAGGGCTTTTCCTGCATAGCGAATTTAAAGGTGGCTATCCTTAAATTCTGTGCCGCCTTTACTCTACCCTGCTGTGTCTGCAACACTGAGGGGAAAAAAAAAAAAAAATCAGGAGTGCTGTGTTAAATCTGTCACTGCCAGCTCTCCTGCAACAACTGAGTAAATGAATGGAGGAGGAGGGTGAAAAGAAAATGGATTTGGATTACACTTAAACGAATTAGCACATTTACTCAAAGGCTTTTCACATGTTAATCTCGTAAGAGACAAAACACTGTGTGAATGAGATAATTGTTGCTATTTTGATTGCCAGCAAAGAGTTAATCTGCTATCATGAACTCATTTACTTTATGAATGTGAGGAATGTTAGAAGCAGTTTTTTGACAAGAAAGTGTGTCTTCAAGAATTATTTGTGGTAATTAGTGTTGTAAAATAAAACCATGGGTAAATTACACGCACCGGCCACTATATGGTATATATCTGTTTTACAGTCTTTTTAGCCTTTTTCGGTCAGTATTGCTCTTATCATTTTACCTCCTACTGCTTCTAGGTCCTTCCTCTTATATTGATTTCTTTTGTGTTATGTTAACATATTAATATCATTACTTACTTTAAATTCAGGTTTTATTTAATTTATACCTCACCTTATGTTATACTTTTAATCGTTTACAGATTAGCTTTTAGGCATTTTTATCGTTTTATCTCCTGCTCATGTCTGTTGTTCTATTTTATTATTATTATTATTATTATTATTATTATTATTATTATTATTATTATCATTATTATTATTATCATCCTTTTGTATTTGTTCTCCTGTTTTCTGCTTTCATCCCCTTCTTATTGCCTTTTCTTTTTCTTGCTAATTTTAAGTTTTTAGCTTTTATTTTGGTCCTTATGGTCTGATTTTATATTGCCGGGTTCTTGATTCACTTGCTAGTGTCTATTATGTCTGTAGTGTTTGTCTGTAAGGGTTCCATGATTAAAACTGAGCTTTTTATTTATTTTTTTATTTCCTTTTGTGCTTGAGCTCTTGTGCTTTGCTGTCTGTATGTTCCTGTCTGTTTGTCAAAGCACCTTATAAACTTCTGTTTTTAAAAGGGCTTTACAAATAATGTAATTATTATTATTACTATTATTGTTATAATTATTATTATTGTTATTATTATTAGGTACACCCCATTAATCTGCTTGTTAATAGCTACCTAACCAGACTGGCCGGTGTGACCTGCTGTGCAGCATCAGAATGGGGAAGGAAGGAGGTTTTAGTGACTTTGAATGCAGTACAGTTGTTGGTGCTACACAGGCTGGTCTGAGTACCTCAGAAAAGCAGTTTCTAAAAAGTTATTTTACCAAAATGATATTTTAATGCAACAATATAATTATTACAGTTATCCATGAACTTTTGTAAAGCTCATTATTATTTTTTGATTGAGATGTAAACCAAAAAAAGTTTCTTACTTGCATTCTTAAACAGATACTTTATTATTTTCTGACTTCTCAGAGAAGTTGGCTTAAATTTGGATATAAAAAGGTGAATTCATTTTGAAATTCTTCACTGATGTTCAAAACGCATGTCCTTAACAATAACATCTTCAACTTTAAACCACTTTTTGAAAGATCTATAAGATATTGATGCTTTCTTGTTTCATGTCAGGTAGTCTAAAAAACTGCACTTCAGATTTACAAAAATCAATGCTTTGACATTTCAAATGAATTCAGGGTTTCATGTAGAAAAAAACTGATTCAATTCGACTGTGGAACAATATTTTACAGCACCTTTGGTTTTATAACACTGAACAGTGTCATTTTTTTGTACAGCAAATTTCCACTCTACCTTCATGCACCAGTTGAACACGACCTTCTTCTCAATGTGACTCTGCAGCACAACAGCTATTCAACAGAAAGTTGTTAAAATTTTGATTCATCCAAAAGGCTTAGAGGGATTCAAACAGGTCATAGATCATGCCATCTGTTTCAGCATTAGTCTAACTCCAAGTGTGCTTAATTTTAGCCTAGAAAAAAGCTATTTTTTTAACACACAGTGGATAATCTCTTGTAGATTTTATACAACTAACCTCTAAACTCAACCCTGTCACTGAGGCAAAACACTTATTCAGCTCAACATCAAACTCCTACAGCATCCTACATAAGTCTTGTTTTCTTTTTTACAACAGCTCTGTTTTGTTTTGATGGGTGTTCCCACCTTAGTTGTGCTTTAAGTTTTGTTGATGTCCTTTTTGAGACTTATTGTGAGAATGTGAGTCATTTTTATTAATTTAATTTAGCAAGCTGAGGAAAGCAGCTGCTTGGCACAGGGCCCACTAAGCTTTATAGAAAGGCTTCAGAGAGGCAGGGATTTTGATGTGAAACTGCTTCAAGTTGTTTATGCCGGGCTGCTTTAAACTGTGAAACAGGCATGCTGATTATTTTTCTTCTGTTATAAAAACTGCAGAAAGATAAACACAAGGGGTTCATTTTGTTAAAGTGGCTTGCAATGTCCTGTGTACAATGACGCAGCTAAGGAGTCATAGAGCGGAGTACTGGGAGCATCAATGCTACATGATGAGGAGTTTTTAAAAGTGAAAGGTTGGGAGTTAAAGGTACAGGGTTGGTGGTGGTTCTGGGTTCAGAGGAGGTTCATGAAGCACCTTTTTTATATGCCAGCCGGATGTAAAATTGAGTGAATCTGAACTGATGGCGACCTCCCTTTTCTTTCGTAATAGATCTTACTTCTCAGTTTCCTAAGTTGACTCATTCCAAACTAATTCTGAGTGTCTGTGAAAGAAAGAAAAAAGTATAGATGGGGTCGTCTCCTCTTTCGTGCTTTATTCATAAGCTGACCATTTCACTCCGGCTACAACCCGGATCTGTGCCCTGAATTCTTAAATAATCTCATCTAACCTTCTGTGTCACTGGCTCCACATGTTTCCGGAGCAGTTGAGGCATCATACACATCTTTTCCTATATCCTTTTCATTTTTTAAGGCCTGTGAGAGACAAATTGTGAGACATTTTGTCCTCAGGATGTTTTTCTCTAATTAAAACTGGAAAAGAACCCACGTCACAGGGAGCAATGCATTTCCACTGGCTGGTCTGTGTTGTTGTGCTACTCAACAAATGTGTGCTCATTCTCCGTTGATGCTGAGGAGATGAAAGGTACTCTCTGGTCAACAAGAAAAAAGGGAAACTCACTCACAGTGTGATCAGGAATATTCATTACTGAGTGAGTGAGACTGACATAAATTAAAGTGAAAGTGAGACTAATGCAGGAAAATGGCCACAAAAAGCAAAATTAGCCAGATGACAAGAGAGAGCATCTTGTTCATATCAACTGAATCTATATCAATTAATAAAATTGGGGCTGCAGAATATGAGATTAGTTGTTGAAGTCCAGTATCCCAGTAGTCCAATATTTCAAATTCATCTAATCTGATACAGGCAAATACACATTTTTCTTTAAAGGAACACCAAGTCTTATGTAGCTAGCATGTTTTTTTGTTTTGTTTTGTTTTTTTTGATGTCCATTGTTTTTTGGGCGGACATAAAACTAGATGGCACTGTTCACTGAAACAAAACTGGAAGTGACACAAAGCTCATGTTAAATTGCTAAGTCCATGTCAGCCATTTTCTGAGCTGGCACCACTTACTCCGAATACCAAACTAACGTACTCTGGTATTTTCAGAGCTGAAACACCCTTCAGCACCGACTGTTTGTCAGTTCATGTGCTCACTGCACCCTCAGTTGAAAAGAAGCTCAACTTTTGGAACAGCGCTGGGCTCATTATTGTCAGCCCCCCTCCCTCACTGACCTTTAAGAAAATCAAAATGGGGCCATGAAGTCCAATAAAAGCTTTGTCAACAACAACAGTGAAAGATGTACTTGTCTTTAAAGTGTATGATTTCAAGGTCTAAAAGCTGATGCTAACACCAGGATGTGATTTATTTACTTTGTTTTATGTTTTTAGGTGAAATTATTGAATAAAGTGGAACACTGACTTCATTGAGATGTTCATTAAAGACCTTACTGATGCTATCATGAACACGTTTGTAACCTAGGAACAATATAGCTGCATTTCCAGGGAAGCAGTCTGGTTCTGTTGACTGCAATTACAGGTGTCTCCACTGTCAAATGAGGGGAAAAGGTACCCCAAAACACAACCTATACTGTCCCACTTTCAGCACTCCTCTAAAGGGGTAATGAGCACACCAAACAAAGCAGAAAGTACTACAGTTTGCTGACTGACCACAAAAACCATCAATTCCATGTGACAGCAGCTAAAACAAATATGCATACCATGCCATGTTAAAATAAGCCATGGATCAATATGATTTGTTCCCTGCTGTTACTGTAAAGTATGTCCGCATGAAACATTGCTCCATGAAGTACTGGATTGCTGGATGTCCTCCATTGTTGCTCTTTGTTTACAAGTGCTCTCCACTTGTCTACTTCAGACCACGTCACTGTGTCATGCTGCTGTGACCCTCTATTCCTGGCACCCATCCCTGTCCTCAAGTGAGGGTACAGCTGGCAGTGAAAACGCAAACAAGATCAGAGTTAACTGCTCCAAACCATGCAGAACTGTACTGAACTAAACCAGACCACTAAGTGGAAACATGGCCTATGTGCAGGCAAAACTACTGCCAGTTTGGGACACTGAAAGGCCACACTCCTCCAAAACAAGTTCACACTACTTCCAGAAGCCCCAAGAACTCCACCCATCCCATCCCTTTCAAGGCTGCAGGGGCTGAAGCCTTCCCAGTTGACATTGAGCGATTGGCGGGGTACACCCTGAACTGGTCACCAGCCGCAACCATTCACACTCACACTCATACCTAAGGACAATCAGAATCACTGAACCAGCAACCCCTCCCAGAAAATGCTTTTGAAAATTCTTGCTCAAAAGTCCACACAGATTTTGGCAAGCTTGTAAAGCCCTCTGTTTCAGTCCTACACAGAAAAGGCTGTTTTGGTGATAACCTTCATGGGCTGTGCCTGATCACGTCTTGATCAAGAAGTGGGTGTAGCTTACCGGGACTGAGCTTACTGTGACTGCCTCTGGAGCATTCACCTGGTTTGGGAAGTGCCTTTCATAGGAGAGAGTCGCGTATCTTTTCATGGCACTACGAGGGGAAATTTTCTCAGGGACTGCTTAAGCATATTTTTTGTAAAGGTGGAGTAAACAACTGAGTGAGAAGATGGATTTTTCTCATTTCAGAGGGTATAGACAGGCTATGGGCACACATTTCTGTGCAGAAATCATTAATGGTGTATTTTACATGATATGTGACATTTAATGCTTTGTCATTAGGGTTCAAATGCATTGGCTGATGCTATACTGAAAAATTATGCATCCCTTAGTAAAGTGAGACCCATCATACAGCTTAAATAAAAGATAGTAAACCAAAAATTTTAAAAACTGATCGAAATATCAAAGCTTTCATTGTCTCAACTGGGCGTGTCTGTCTGCGCCTGTGTCTGTGTTGTGGCAACATCTGCCAGCCAAGCATCCAACTGCAGCAGAAGAGTCCAAAATGAGTAACTAACAGATCAAAGCTGACACAGGACAGAGAGCAGCACCCCAAAAACAGATAAATGCAATCATCCACTGCTGCAGCACCCACAGGGACTCCATTACTGAAAGCAAAGCAAGCGTACAAAGGAGTAGTGATAGGTTTGTGTGGATTGAAAAGAAAAAGAAAGAGAGGATTTCAGATTATCATGAGAGCCGTGGATATCCGAGAGCCGTGGTTAGATCGCAGTATTCCAGTAACATGAAAACAAGGCTTCTGCATGATTTTGCATTTGAAATATCCACATCATGTTCACATGCTCCATCCTGCAAGTGCCATGCCCCGGAGCTCCATATATCAGGTCATTACTATTCTGTGAGGATCTGACCGTAGTCTGTGTCTCTGTGGTAAGTAAGGAATTAAACATGCACCAGCTTCAGGCGAGCACACAAGGCTAAGCAAAGGGCAATTTGTCTCATTTAACTGCTGCCTGTCTGCCTGTCTGCCAAATGGAATCAAATTATGCAGGTCTTTTGCTCTGCTTAAACGCTTGTGCTGTTTTACATAAAAAATGGAGTCGATGTGATTACTATAGGTCGCAACCTTGTGCACAACAACAGCACAGGAGGTTCACATGAAACCAGAGTTTAGCTCTCATCAAAGCAGTCTAAGCTCTCAGCATTAGATTGCTGTTTAGTCATTCATCCAATATGTCTGAGTGTAAGTCTTGGCCTGCTGATTCAACATTTATTTCCACAGCATTAAGTCAAAATAGCAGTCAGTGTCAAGGCATAGCCACAAGAGGTCACTCAAATATAACTGAAATAGCCACAATAAGGGCAGAAATAAAAATATACTGTATAGTACACTGGGTTAGAAGGATCATAAGTGTATACTTTAGCAAAAGTATGGATAATTTAAGTTTTATTCACTTAAGTATAAGTAACAGTTTTGGTTCATAAGTTGACTAAAGGAAAAGTTTAAAGCTCATTCAAAATACAAGGTAGATCTGTTTCATCCTTAGCAGTTTAATTGGAAAAATAAAAATACATTATTCTTCATTTGCATTGCTGATGCACAATGCAACAGTAAATTTTGGATGACCACGCCCATGACTTATGGATAGTCAATACTAGTTCTATCATATAGGATATTGTCATATCATATCTTATAATATAGATAATAGGTACTGACAAATAAGAAAATTCCCGTTATTATCTATGTTGGCCATGTACACCCTATATACTGGTTTTACTATCCACCAAATGTGCACATATACCATAATTTTCCACTTATCTCTTACTTTCTTCATATTATAAGGAAGGTTTAAATATTATTTTTCTTGTTTTATGCCCTATTCTAGTGTCGGACAGCTTTGGTGTTCATTAAAATCATAAAAGTGTAGAAAGGATTAGTATCAATATCAGTGAATGATAAAACTACCTTGGAAATATTTGCCAAACTTAATGACAAACAACCATACAAACTACTCAAATTTAAAAACTGCAATTTATTTAGAGCAATCACAGTTGATGCATTATTTATCACTCCCTGTGTGTATCAACCAACTTAAATTTTACTGCCTTGTTATTATAAAAACAGAGCGTAAGTGTTAAAAAGAAATGGGAAAATAAGATGAAAAGTGTAACTTTTTTCTCTATTGCCATGTCTACACTGGCTGTGGAGCAGTGGCAGAGTCAGCTGTCTCACAACTGGAAGGTTTGGGATTTATTCCGAAGCAATGTGTTTATGTGGTTTGGGTTGCACACCCGACTCCAATGCCTTTTTGACATCAGCTACATTTTAGCTGTATGAAGGCTGTGGTATAATTTTCATTAAGGATGAGCATGTCAAAAAGTCTGAGCGGTCAGACAGCCATCATGAGTCCCATGTCTTCTGCTCTGACTATTGACATAGAAGTCTTTCACCTGCTTTTACCGCAAGGTAAGGAAACAGGAAATTCACATTTTTACAATACATTTATTTTTTTCAGCAAAAATGTATATCTGCATGAGTATGAATACGTCACGGACAAAAAGGACATATTTTGGCTTCATTTCCTGTTTGTACTTTGTAGAGTAAAAGCCCAGGTTGCCTGTGAGGAAACTATTAGTTAAAAAACTGCTTTTATTCTGGCATTTCAGGTCAGTTTTATAGTGAACCAAGTCACTTGTAAGGAGCTACATTGTTGTTTTTCCTGAACTTTTTCATTCCCTTTACTCAGGAGAAATTTATGGAGAGAAACTCTGCTGAGGCTGCAGGGAGACATAGCCAAAATGTAATACACATGCCCTGTCTAAAAGCCATTGTGCTGCAAGCTTCAGCTTAACCAACATCAGTCCTAATGTAACCTTGAGCTGTTAGCCGCTCTCGTTGCAGCATCAGTATCAATGTGTATTAATTAGGGACCAGTACTGATGTGACACTAGTGCTGACACATTCAATGTCTACTGAACCAAATCACAACACAGATTTTGCTGTTTCCTCTCTGTACCATTCACTATTGTCAGACAAAAAGATGCTGAACCCTCTCTTCAGCTAATAAAAACAACCATTGCAAATTGTGGAAGCATTATCACATGGGCTGTAACAACAATAGTAGACAACATTATTAACACTCTTAATTCTCTCAGAAACATTGGCTCAAGCACCAGCACTGTTCAAAAGTGTCACTTAGGCATCAGTATCGGAAAACACTGCAACAATGAGAATTACAGTGAGAATTCAGGGATGAGTGATACTGGTGAAAATATGATACGAGAATATTGTTTCCTCTTGCAATATACAGTATGTTGCAATTTTTAATGCTTATTTTGTTTACTTAAATTTTTGAAACCCTACAACAGATCTTTATGGGGACAACCGCCGCTGGAAGGTCACTCTTTTGCCCTCTATGGAGGGCTTCAGCTTAAGTAAATCCATAACAGATTTCTTTTAATCAAGCCATGAAGTGTGGTGTTTTTTATGTTTTTATTTGTGGATCCATAGTGATACATATGTGTTTAGTCTTTTTTTATCTTATTTCATTCATGAAAAATCTAGTAGTCATGTTATTAGACCTCCATTTTCACCTCCAGAGGAAGTGGCATCTTCCTGTTTGTCTGTTGACCAACTTAATGTGTCTAGATTATCTTTTTTTTGTTTTGTTTTTTTGATGAAAGTGTCCATTCAGGAGAAGTCAAAGGTCAACAAGAGACAAGATAGTTACCTGTCACTTTCAAGAAAATGCGAAAGGAAGTGTGAGTAATGTGACGCTGCCATTTGAAAGACAAAAACAGACAGAAATTACTTCCAAAAGAGGCACAAATGAATAAAAGGAGCAATAATTTGGAATTAATTGCAATAAATTGTTTTTGCTTCAAAGTTTGTTTTTGGCATACTTTAATTTTCTTATCCTTATAGCCAAAGGCTTGACAGAACCATATTCAGACGAGAAAAGGCTTGTTCATCATTGAATGCCTGAGATTCCTACAAAGTTTAGTGAGATTTAATGTCAGTTTTGACTTTTTGTTTTGTCTTTTTGGTCATTCAACTTTTTCAACATCAATCTAGCATCATCACAGAATAAATATTCTAATAGGTTGTCCTGAAATAGATGATGACTTAACTTGATTTTGTTTGAAAGATTTAAGTTTCTACGTGCAATACTACAATAAAAATCCAGGTGGACCTAAAATAGCAGTAAAAATGGCCTGAAGCAGCAAGGGTTAAGGGATTTTAACAGGTAGATGCTGTGCCATTTAAGGTGGAAAAAACTCAAGTGGATCTTAAACTTTATTTCTATAAACCCACTGGATCTTCAGTTGTACACTGCAGCCCTTTGACAGCAACTGTGATACACATGCATACACACACAAAGAGGAGAAAGACATAAATAACATCTTTCTTTATAGAACCCACAAATAATCTTGTTGATTGCAGTGTCACTTGTATCCTAAAGTTTAAACAATTCTGTCAAAAGTTACAGTAAACACCAGACAAGTGTCCGGTTCAGATAATCACTAAAGACATAAACAATAAGAATTTTTAGACCTATAACTGCAATAAGGCCAAAAAGGAAAATCTGCAAGGGTTGTCATCTGCAGTTTTTGCATTTTGCGTACCAGAACTCTTCATAAACAATGGTCTCTTAGTAAGCCTGCTGGTGATATGAGATTAACTTTATTGTAAATAGTTGAGGAAATAAAAAATGTAACAGTTTTCATCAAACAAAGTTACATGGCAGCTTACGTCATGTAACTGACATTACATGTCTTGGGATGTGACTATTGCACATTTTGATTGCAATGATAGAACAGTGCATCATTCATCCCTTGAATGAATGCATATGAATAGTCAACACAAATGGATATCTTACATATCGGCCTCTGCCATCAGTATGTGAATGGAGCTGTGGCGTAAAAAGCATTTAGAGTAGTCAAACAATAAGTGCTGCTCAAGTTTAAGTCCATTTACATTTCCTGACCTCCTCCTGAATGCCATAGCATAGCATGAACGTAACCATTTTTACCTCAAAAAAATGACAGATTTGTTGAGTTTTTAAAGTATATGTGAGGGCTTCTTGTCTATACAAGCTCAATGCTCAGACAGACAACACTTTTTGCTGTTATGGAACTCATCTCAGTACAATCAGACCACAACACTTCAAACTATTTCAATGATAAATTCCTGTCTCATGTCTGACTACAGATGAATACTGAGCATTCAGTGCTGTTCTTGAATCAGCTGAAGATGAAGTACCTTAGTGGCACCTACCTTGAAATATTAAGAGTTTGCACCTTGTCTTTCATACAAATGTTTTCCTCTAAACTGGAACTTTAAGTGTGTGAAAAGTAATTAAAACTTTGTACATTTAGTTTGTGAAGTTTTGAGTGTCATTATAATCACCAGGCAAAAGTTCAGAAATGATGAAAAAATATCAACATTTTAAAAAGAAATGAACAAGTTATCTCTGCACTGGGATGCTGTCGTTGTGTCTAAAACACTTCCTCTCGTCACTGACAAAAACTGTTGTTTCTTTCACAACAGGGCTTTATCCTGCTACCTGTCCAGCCTTACATGTTGGAGCTTCCAGACACAGAATCAGATTTAGGACATGAGGACAACATCCTCCTCATCTTGAGGGACTTTGGACAAACACGCCTATGCTGTTCGTCAAACTCTGTAATTGAATTATCATTGAACCTGTTTCAAATAAAGCAAGAGAATCCAAGGTGCAACAGCACTCAGTAGTGACACGTCTTTGCTAGCTAGTAAAGTAGGATTTGACACTAACCCTTACTGTTTAAGTGTAGGTTAAGAAAACATACTATGTTTGAATAACAAAGAGACAAAGGACATAATTTGCTGAACACACTACTACATGTTTACACTTTACTACGTGTTTTAAATTTCGAAGGGGAAAATTACTCATAAAGCATGTCTTTATCTTACTGTCAAAGGTTTATTTCACCTGCTCATGATAGAAAACCCATTCATGTTTACCTATCATAAACTCGACCTATATTTAGGTTTTCTGCATTCATCGGGTGATTTCATTGTCTTTACAGTGGGTTTGTGGATAAACAGATGGGCGTGTTGGTAATATGTTAAATCATACTTGTTTTTACCCATAAAACTGTGTAGTTCTAGTGTAGGATTATCTTAAAATACAATAATAGTAAGTGAAACTGAAATTCATAAGCATTGATACTCGACTAACTGGAGCTAAAAGAAATGTTTAGAACTGTGTGGCCCCTCACAGTGACTCTGGTATAAAGTACAGGGACAAAACACAGCTTGGTAAACGTGAGAAGATTTTGATAGTTTTAACCCATTTAGACTGAAGGCTTCTCCCAAAAAAATCAAAGTTTTAAAATCAAAAAAGCAACAATTACTGTTTAAAAAACAACCTTCTTAAACCTGTCGGCTTTGCAGAAAACTGCACAGAACTTAAACGATTGACATTTTTTATGCCAATGCTGCACCAATGTTGCAACAGATCAGTCGGGCACAAATATCCGTATGTCTCATCAAGTCTGAGTGGGTAGAACATAAGAAATGCTGAGTTTAAGATCGAGATTTTTTTCCTGTTATTCACAAATACAATACATTAATCCAAGAATATATCTTGATTAGTATAATGCCAATTCATTACAAACTCTTCTGTAACACTATAAAGGGATCAGGTTGAGTCTTTACTCTGAAAATTACGTAGTTAATAGACAGATTGCTGATGTAAGAGGGGAAAAGAGGTTGCAACTGTGTGTAGTAAGTTTTTTCAACATAAAATTAATAAAATAAGAGACTTTGATCATCATAAAACCATAATAAAACGATAAATCAACCCAACACATTGTTGCTACAACAAAATGTTAAACAGCTTCTGCTGCCAGTGATTGCCATGTGGCGGCTAAATATAGAGCTAAATTTGCTATCAAACTGAATATTGCTAAGGTGCTGTGGGTATGTTCTCCAAAGACAGCATAAAGCACTGTCACTTTGGGGTGGTGAAAGATTTAATATTCATTCAGTTAGTGTGATTATTCTTCAGGGATGAAGTGATGGACGGTAGCTTACTGAGCACTAAAGAAACCACAAAGGAGAAACATTTAGTTCTGTGCAGCCAACGCAAAGCAACTACTTACATTAGACAAAAAAAGGCAAGCAAGGTAACTGCAGGGAAGGAAAATATTTGTGTTTCCAGTGGGGGAAATACCTGAAAGTCATGTCATATTTATGAAACTTCTGAAGCATCTGTGTTTTATGAGTCCACATCAACTTTAACTGTCTCAATTTTGGAGCTGTAGTAGTGTGTGAAGATTTAAAGGAAAAATATACAGCTTTTTAGACATTTGCATATGTTTAAATTATAAATGTAGCTGTAAATTAAATGATAGTCCAATCAAACATGACACAAGCATACCAGTAGGTTGGTGAGGACTTATACATTTCAGGATTTAAAGTAATTTTAGCTGCAAATAAAGTTTTTTGCACTCATCCATGCACCTAGTTTCTTTTTTCATCATACAGGATACTTTTTGTCTGTAAAACATATTTCTAAAGAGTATTTTGGTCACAATACACAGCAGAGATAATGAACCAATCACGAGCACCAGCTAAATGTCACAGTCTGTTCATACTCATACGAACACAAAGCAACCAGCCTGTTCAACATCAATGTTCACACACTAGATGGCAGCAGAGAATCAGGTTTTGCACACAAGTGGGTTCAGTGTGTATATTCAACAAAGCCATGGAAAGCAAAAGATCACAGAGGACTCAATCATGTGTAAATCAAACACAGAACACTGCATAATATAACAACACACAAAATGCAGTCATGTGCAACAGAGTTTTCTCTCTGTGGTGAAGTATCGTGCAGGCCATTGGGGCACTCTCAGTATTTACTAAAAGCCTGAGAGTAACAGCAACACTAGCAAACATCAATAAGTGTTGCAGATAAAAACCCATCATGATTTGCCTCAGCTTCTGTAATGTGTCGAGAGTGTGTCTCAGCAGGTAGAGGGAATGTTATTTGCACATCATGAAGGTTCAATAAAAAAAAAAATAGACAGTATTTTGAGTAAGGTCTGTTAGTTGATGCTCCCTACAAGACTTGATGATGTGTTTTGCAGCAGTGATCATCAGCAGAATATACAGATGTACCAAAAGGCTGCACCCTTAAAGATGAAGTGTGTGGGTTTTTAAGCAGGACCAACACAAGCTGGACTATTCATAAAATGACTGATCTCTGCCCAAAGGTTGAGCTTGGAATTTGTTGTAAAAGTAGTCATAACAGAGTAGTCATAAGAGCTCTTAGTTTTTTTTGGCTATTACACAAACTTTCAGGTCGTTCTTGTTTTTTTATCAGCTATGATCTTAACATTATAAAGTTTTTCATAGTGTGTAGTTTTTGTGATTTTTCTTTACATCGATATGATGGAATGAGACTGAATGGATTACAGTGAAAGAAGTAAACTCATGTATTACCAGCATTTATTATCCTTATTTATTATACTTACAAAATGCTGTTGAACCACATTTCCAGTTTGGCATTTTAATGTACATGTCATCTCTCCTCTGAAAGTTTTGTTGGACTGAACCCCATGGAAGGAGGGATTTTTACTTTTCTGATTGATGTAGACTTAAAAAAATGGGGTGGGAATCGCAGAACTATTCCAGTTGAGAATCAATAACAACTCCCTCCAGAAATCGGTACCATGGGTCTTCTTGCTTATTAATTCCCTTATCAATTCCTTCCACTCCAGAAACCAAGGACACCAGGCTCTCATCAGAGGCAGTCAGCAGAAATGACAACAAAGAAGTAAAAAAATCACTGCAGACAGGGGGTCAAAAATGGTCAATACCGTTTCTTAATATTGGACAAAAAGACAGTTACTGCACAACTTTCAGTAATTAGAAGCATTTATCTGTGCAGCAAGGCATTCAATATCAGGAGTGTCATGGGTCTGACATTGTTGTCACTTAAAACCGATGTAGGCCAACTTTATTCCGTACAAAAAAATCCACAAGAATCGATAAGGGAAGCGTTGAAGAATTGTATCAATAAGCAAAACAGCCAACGGCATTGGTATCAAAAAATCGTATCAATTCCCATCCTTGATTAAAATCCACATCTTTTTAGATACAGTGACAACTAGTGGATTTACCATTATAAAATACCACAGCCAAGTTGAAGAGAAGACCTAATATTCAATAATCAATACATTAATCTGTTAGCTACACTGAATCAAAGGGTTAAGGCTTTAAAATCTAACCTCTGTTGCCTTCAGAGCTCATTCATGTACCTCAGAGTAAACACACTGAGTGTCTTGGCTGGTGCATGTGACGTGTGACATTTAAAAGGACAAAAAGGATGGCTGTCTGACTCACGTCAAATTCGTTGAGGGCAGCAGCCAGCTCTCCAATGCCAGCATGGCCATGTTTCTCATCAGTGGGTGAGGTGGCCTGAGCGGCACTGGAAATGCCTCCGATGGCTTCCTGAACCTGCTTGAACACATAGTCTCGGTTGGCACGTGTGGCTGCCACATCAGGGTGGCGCAGAAAAGCCTGGGAGGCTGTGTACAGCATGGTGGCATTTTTCTTCAGGGCGCCACGTGCTGCTGCCATCTCATCTCGACACTGTGGGTCCTTCAGCTCCTGAGGGTGACACAGACTCAAATGTTAGCTCATGTTACCAGTCTTTTTTATGTGATGGCAACACAGTTCATGACTTAGAGTGCTTCCGATTTGTAATATGAGCTGAAATAAGACACTATTTTGATGTCGTTGTTAATTTATAATCAAGCCCATCAGAGCCAAAAATGGGAAACAGTTCAAGACATTTTCTGTCAAAACAGAAACTCATGTTCCATCTGATGAATTGGTGTTGTTCAGCAGAAGAAAGTTAGCAGTGGTGTCAGCAGATCAGAGACCCTGCAGCTGAACAGAACTCTGTGCTGTGTTTTGCTCGGGGAATTTACAGCAGGTCGGATGTTTGCCAACATGACACTTATAGGAAAAAAACTCCTCCAAAAGCTTTTTGTCACACTAGAGGCCATGATGGGAAAAAAATATCTCAACACTTTCATGTTTCATCCTCGCGGGTCGAATAAGCTCTCAAGTGGAAAGTCTGCTCATTTAAAGTAATAAGATTAAGTCATTTAGAGTGCAGCGGGAAAACAGAAATTTTGAGAACACATCACTGCCTGTACATTTTGTCTGACACTCATCAAACAGAGCAATACTCAGAGCCAATAGAGTTTTTCCAAGAATTAACTTTAGAATCCTTTAGCTGGGACTCAAGTTTACTTTTTCTTTACATATTTAACATCAGCAATATCATCAACACCATAGTTTCACACATCTTGAAATACTCATTCTTTACTCTATGTATTATGATTTCTACTTTGAATGTTTAGGAAATGTCAGTTCCAGGGTTACAAAAAATACTGATACAGCCATACGTCATTGTACTGATCTTTGTTACACAATTAATAAATTGTTGGTGCAAAAATATATATGTTTCAATGAAAAAAGAAGTGCCTGAAACATTTTTTCTGCAAATTTGACTGATTGTGTCTCTATATTATCATATTTATGTCACTATTTCATGGAGCTTATGACATAAATAGATGTCAAATGCACATGAGATAACTTGTGACCTCACATGTCTAGGTAGATCTATATTATCTTTAACTGTGAAGAGCAAGTGAAAAGCAACTTACCAGAGGCACAAGCTACCATGTTTGGAGAATAGCTTTGCCTCTGGTTAAGCCCTGCACTACTAACCACAGCAACTTTTATCTATGTTAAAAAGGGCTTATTCTCCAAAAAGAAAAACAAAGCCTGAGAAAACACTTTTTTTGGATCTTTTTTTATGTGAACTTCCTGTGCCTAAAGGTGACACTTAAGTTAGGAGGGATTGAGTTGTTGTGAAAGAAACAGCAGGCAACAGAGAGCTTCCAGTTACCTGCTGTCTCCGAGCTGCCACATAGTTAAGCTTCACCATCTCCTTTCCAAATTCCTTAAAGCGGTTGGCCAGGTCCTGCTCATTGGTTGCGTTCTTTACTCCCTCCAGAGCCTCCTCCACCTGTCACACACACACAAACACATGCACATAAATAAATTAACTGCACCTGAAATTAGCATTAGCTATTTCAGTAGTTCCCATTGGTCTCAAGGTAATGTTAAATAAAATCAAGGCACGATTTTAAGCACTGACAGCGAAAAAATACACATTTTCATGAAGGGATTCTTGAAAAACATCATAATAATATAACATCTATAGCACATGTTAGTTTTTGAGATGAAGCGAGAAGTCATATCTTGTCCTCAGCTCCAAATGTGAAACAATGCGTGACAAAGAGGGTCACACTCCATCCTTTAGCCACAGCCTCTCTGTATGAAATACTTTTCTGTATCTGCCTCAAATAAGACAAATGACAAATCAAAGCCGGGCGCTGAAAATGAATCCAGAGTGTCAGTCGCACAGCTGCATGTCAGACTGCAGAAGTTCTGAGGACAAAACAAGTCAACAAAATTTAATGGAATGACTGCAGGACAGGGAATCAAAACTTTAGCATTAACTTTTTGTGTTTCGGGAGTTTTCATCTTCAGGGAGTCTGGTTTGAGAGGAACTAAAAGGCAGTAACATATTTGAACTTGAAATTAAATATCTTGCATTATCAGTGTGATTAAAATTGCTTTCTGTATAAAGAGCTGAATGCTATTTTTTTTCACTTCAGCTTTGGTTTTAGCAGTTATTTAAGACTAAATAGTCTTAAATAACAGAGTCATATGACTCAAACGATGGTTAGTTTTTCTCAAAATTTAGTCTTTTACTGCTGTTGAAATGTATTTAGTAAACAACAACTCAAAAACATTTTTGTTTGAAGCAATTTAAGGTATGTACATTTAATTCAAAACAATGAATTAAAAAAATATATTTTATCAAGGACCCACCACCACCTGCTCCATTAAAACACATGACTTAAAAAGCTAAACATTTAGTACCGTCTCAAGTTACTGAGGATTGGAGCTTTAAAGCATCTGAATAAGACAGTATAAACTACACACATTTAAAAAGCAAAGTCACCAGAGAAAATATTTTTGCAGTGTATTTTACCACATTTTCTCACAATAATGGATCTTTGGAAAATTACTTATTATAGGAAACCCTACTTTATTATCAAGAGAGAAGTTAGGATTCAGAGAAAATAAAAAAAATAATAAATGTGTAATGCAGTAAAACAGGGTAACAAGCCATATGAATATATGTCCATGTAAAGCTTTTGGATATCATAGCACACACTCACAAAGCAATAAAAACAGATGAGACCTACTTTTGGGCCCTACCCACCAGTTGAGATCCACAGCTTTAAACAACTGAACTGGCCAGGTTGTAAAATTAATACAATAGCTTAATAGAAATTTGATGCAGATCATTACAAGTAACTTAAAAAAATGATTAAAAAAAAAAAAAAAAACATACCCTAAGTTAAAGAAATAAAGTTTTTAATTAAGCCTTATCAGTAGCAACACCATAATTGATAACCCTTTACAAGTGAGGCCACATTGATACCACTACCAATAGAAGGTGCCCTGTACACAGCGCTGTCAGTTTTACACCCTGGTGCAGGAATCAATAAACCTGACAGAAAAAAACAGAACATCACTCACAGCAGGGCTGGATGGTTTTTTCAGTTTTTTCATTCATCCTTATTTAAAAACAACCAATGTCTTTCCCCCCTGCCTTTATAGCTGATGAAGCCAAAGGGGGAAATGCAAATATGAAAAAGAAGAAACAGCCCTCATGTGTGCCGGGTTAACTTCATTTTAATCAGTGCTTTTCAATTTGAACGTCAAACAGCCCACCCCTGTCAATGTAGTTTAGAAAATGTGAAATGATTGAAATAAATTAATAATGATTTCTTTATTGCCAACAATTCAGTCTAAGCTAGTAATAACATTTCTTGTCATGGAAAAGGTAACTGAAGAACATTTTAAGCAGTATATTTTTGGCAAAGATTGTGACTGACAGTGTTCTTTAGTGTATGCATGTATGTTTATGCCATGTGTTTTGTTAACCACTTACAGTAACTCTTCAATGTGGTATAGTTCTGCATTAAATCTTAAAATAAATGCTACAACACATTTAAAAGTGGAAACCTGCAAATTGTGAAATAAAGTTTTTTTTTCCCTGTATAACTGCAGTCATCTTTACGAAGACATTAACCATAATAATCAGTTGTACAACTTTAATCGCTTTTATTTCACTAATATCTCTTCATTTCACATACTGACTCTGAACTCCTTACTGTCTGTCATGAAAACGAAAAGAGGAGAGAGAGAGAGAGAGACAACCTTTAAGTGGCCTTTGATGGCAGAGCTTACAGTAGTGATTTAAATCCCTCAGTGGGCCTTGAGTACGACACCCGAAAGAAGACACTGGCTGTGTATGCGTGTCTGTGTTTGTCAGAAGTGAATGAGAAAAGTCTGAGTGTTTCAGATGATACCACTTGCATTTCATTCTCCACAGCGTTTCATATCGAGTTGTCTTTTAAAGCCTTGAGCCCCTTTCAAAGCAAAGACCCTCACGCTCCCAGGCTGACTATGCACTGAGTGGAGAGGGTGTGTGGTTAATCACACCAGGGCAGACAGGGGGTGTGATATTAATACACTAAAATCAGATGTGTGTTCCCAGGATACTCCTCCGAGCCTCATCTATATGCTAATGTGTGCAGAGGTTGTGATAAAAGCAGACATTACATCTGTGAACTACTGTGCACCGGAAAGTCCTTTGTTTAATATCTGAGCACAGCTTTGAGGACTCTCCATTGGACAAAACTCAATTGCTCCCTGTATGTCATTTTTAGGCAGGAAAGATACGTTTGCTGAGAAAAAAAGTCCTTAATATCAGGACTGGATGACTCAGACTCTTCAGTGTTTAAAAATGTTAGCTCTTAATGCTTCATTGTAGTTCAATTTGACAGCATTTGCATGTGTGTTTTTTTCTGTTTTTGTGAGCTTACTCCTCTAAAGAGGGGCTTGTACTTAATTTAAAGTGGATAAAGTATGATATATGTAAATGTACTGTATGTGGATGTGTTCATCTTCACTTTGGGCTATTACTTTAATTTACCGTATTTTCCGGACTATACTACCCATTAGGTAACTCTAGTGAGACACGAAGAAGAAATAATAACACATTGCGGAACATTGTGAAGGGAAACTCTGCGAGTTAGTTAGAAATTACAAACATCTGTATGATGTTACTTCGCCTGGACACCAGGACAAACAAATGCAAAAAAAAAAAAAAAAAAACAGCTGGGAGGAGACTGGAGAGCAATTAAATATCAGTTGGTCGGTAGCAAAGGAGAAGTGGAGGTCTGTGCAAGACAGATTTGTTCAAGCCCCCCCTGGTGGATGTATTGGTTAACAGCAATGCCAATGGTAAGGATGCAGTGGGCCTTCTTGGTGTTACCGCTTCATACAAGGCAACCACCTCTCTATCAGAGCACTAAATAAATGCGAACTTATAGTCCGGTGCGACTTATATATGTTTTTTTTCTCTTCATGACGCATTTTTTGACTGATGCGACTTGTAGTCCGGAGCGACTTATAGTCCGGAAAATACAGCATTTTAGTTCGTATATCAAGAGCAAAAATATAATAATAAAATGATTTTAAAAAAACAGCATGCAAGTTGTGTAAAAAAAAGGAACTGACGTTAAAAAGCACAACCCCAAGATGTACTATACCAGCAAACCAGCTTATGATCTACTGTTAACCCTTTGAATTCCAAACTAAGAAGTACATTGGCAACAAACTATTTGTTGGTAAAATTGTTTCCCTTCCTCTTCATTTAGCAACATTTCAGGTTTTATTTTTCAGATTACCCAATCAGGAAGAAGATATGCAGGTCAACCAGCCCGTTGGCTTGTCTGTTAAGGGTTACCCTGGGCATGAATGGATTATTTCATTTCTGCACATTTTTTTTTTGTTCGTTTTTTGATATTAAAAAACACCAAAGGGAGCAAAATTTAGATATTTAGCTGTTGACTTAGTTTTCTGAGTACACTTTTTTAGGGGTGTCCCGATACAACTTTTTCACCTCCGACACAATACCGATATTGCAGCCTTTAGTACTGGCCGATACCGATATTGATCCGAAACGATATCAGCAGGAATCATACATACTTTTATTACTTATTTTGTAGTATGCACTGTAAGGAAAGGCTTGATTAAGTGAGATTACTCAAACAGAGAACAGTAGTCAGCAATAGTAGGTATGAGAAAAACTGACCCATTTGTTATTAACCAATGGGTTAAATACAGTTTAACCTTAAACGTAAGAATATACTACAATTACATAAAAAATAAATTAGAAGACCCTGAAAAGTAACCTAAAAAAATCCAATAAAAACAAAAACAGATGCAGGCCGATATAATCCGATATTTGTTTTTTTACTGATGTCGGACCGATATCCGATATCAATATTGGATCGGGACACCCCTACACTTTTTATCATCATACTTATTTCCATCAACTAAATTATGATTGTTAGAGGATCTGGAAATATGTGAAAAGATTTTTTCTTACTCCAATGTATGCTCTTACTGTTAGATTTCTCAGTAGCTACACAGCAACGTTTCACTTCTGATTTTATCTAGTTTTTAATTATATTCATGTACAGCAGCGCCACCCAGTGGATATTGGTGATACAAACACTATTCAGAGAGGGGAATAAGGAAAAGCAGACAAGGATGGGCTTTCAGACTTTTAAATACAGTGGTGGCAAAAAGTCAACCGCACGGTTACAATGCCAGTCAAAGGGTTAAGAAGGTAAACAAAAAATCCAAAATGTTCAACAGAGATCAAAGATGTATGATCCACCAGGCTGATGAATGTACTTACAATTTTCAGGTGAGCCAGCAGCCTCATGACATCAGCCATGTCGGCGAGAATGAGCAGACGGGTGACAGCAGAGAGCAGGGCGCGGGCGGCCCTCACCATGGTGCCACGCTTCACAGAGGAACACGGGTCATCGGCAAACTCTGAGGAGGCAATGCGCATTGTCTCTCCTGAAAGAGGAAAAGGAAGAAAGGTGTCAGTGGAAAAGAGAGATTTAATGATATCTTACACCTTAAAAACGGAGGTTTTCTGTGTGTTTTGGCTCTCTGTCCTCATGTAACGGCATTTTAGGTCACTGAAGCGTCCATGTCCTCTCAATGGGTCTATGTCACTCTACGCAACTCCATCACTGTTGTGGGGTGATGGGAGGTTAAAAGCAAGGGTGCAATGCTGATGCAGGTAATGCTGGCAGGGCAAACCAGACATAGGTGGTTGAGTAATAATGCATGTCTGGTGTGACATCAGTACAGTTTGGAGTTGTCTGCCTTAATTGATTTGTAGCTGTCGCCCTATTCCTCAAAATAATCATGATTATGACTTTAGACATCATTGTTCTGCGTTCTCGTATTCTGGGTGTGTCTGTATGTCAGAGTCATAATAATGTTAATTGCCAAGTAAGTTTAAGAAATAACATAAGGAATTTGACTGAACACAGAAGCTGAAATAAGAAGTAAAAGGCAATTTAACAGCAGTGTTACTCTACAGGGGAAGCTGGTGCTGCTTGTTTCCATAACCTATATCCGCACATGAAGCAGTAAAGCGATATGAAAGCACACTGGGACACTACTACCATGCTGCTGGGGATGCAATGTAAAGTAGAAAGGTGTGATAATGCCTTTTTGTGGTGCAGACTTCTGGCAAACTGAAAACAGTGTGTCTGCCATGTATACAAGCATCTTGTATCACCTTCATAGACAACTGCGCTGCTTTTTCCTCAATAATGCTTAATTTTTTCTTACCAGAAAAAAAACGCTCCAGTGTTCCTGCATCCACTCAATCGCAGAACTTCTAAACATCAGTGGACATCCTGTCAGTCTTACTGAATATTCATGCCTGCTCAGCCTGTCCTCACACAATGTGCAGCACAGTGGTTAGAACTGACCTCTTGTAAACCTTTCCACCTAAGGTAAGTGTAGAAGGCATTAATTCTGCCTTGTTTCAGAGAGAAAATGTATCTTACAGTTGTTGAAAGTCCATTCAAATGTATTGTGATCCTTTTAATTCATTTTTTGTTAAACAAACAGACAAAGTGCGCTTTGAGTTGTAAAATGTACTTATTTAACCTTTGTTTAACCACAAAGTCTCCTGAGTCTGAAACATACTTTTTCACCACTGGCCAGCAAACCAGCAACAGTCTTTGATGGATTATAATGATTTTCTGCTATTAGATAACAACCAATGGTGAAAACAGGCTATTACCTACAGCTAGGTCAGGGCGGAAATTGCAGGAGGTTAACACATGCAGTTTGGTTAGAATAAATTAGACATACAGAGCCTAACAAAGCTATTAGTTGTTTGGTGGTATAATAGGCTATATAGGGCCCATTAACCTGAACAAAGCCCGAACAAGGTGAAGTGAGAAGTGGCTGCTTCCATGACAAAAAGCACACCCAGGCAGACTTTTTTTGGTGCCATAAGTGTGGCTGACCCAGTGATGAGCTTTGGTAGTGAGACAGGTAATGGCCTGACTACCTGAGCTCTGCCAGGCCTCTGAAATCAACATCTAAAATTCAGTCAGGATAAGATGAGGGGGTGTGTGATGATGATGTCAGAGATTTGATTAGTTGATGACAGATTTTAAAGGGGATTTGCAGCTCACAGTGACTTTAAGCAGGGTGTCGGTTGATAAGGAAAAATAAAATACAATTATAAAGTAGGCAGGATACTCTGAATGAGTTAATTTCATTCTTTCAATTCCATAGTTAAAGTACTTTATCACTATTATTTGATAATAGCAGATAATAGCATTACAAGTTAATTTTCACTATAGTTAAATGGGAATTTTTGACTGTGACCAACTGAACAGTGGCAACAGAGCTAAGCCAACATTTTTTAATCCTTATTCCCCGAGCTGTTAAGTTGAAGGAAGTATTAGGTCTGATCATACAGTCTGAACAATGTATCCTTTTCTTCTGAGATTGAGATGTATGTACCCCAGGATAAGCAATGTGAGTCACATGACCTGGAGCGCAACATACTGGCATTTCTGTTATTTAATCTTCCTATGACCTGTTTTCAATGACAGTCTGCCTCAGTTGTAAGAGAATATGAAAATGTGCATACATTGTCTTTGTATTGCTGGTAAGATTGTGGGAGCTGCAGCTTCTTGCTGCTAACAGTCACAGACTCACTGACATGATGCTAAAGGCAGACAGTTACACAAGGCACATTTCCAGTGAGTATACTGTCCTCATTCTGCTGCTTATCAATGCTCTGTCCAGATATACTGGCACAAACATGCTGCTGTGATTTTATAGCTAAAGGTGCCAATTGTTGTGAAGGAGGGTTAGAGATGAATCTGAGCAGTATGGTTTTGTTTCTTGCTGTTACGTCGACTAAATGCCTTTTTTAATATTGATGACATTAAAATGAAACAATGCTTGGCAATGGGTCTAAATCCAAACTGCATTTGTCTTTTGTAGCTTGCTTTTCTTAAATAGAGAAAAAAATGTAATAATAGATATTTTTCCAATGTCATTTAGCTCTAGTCAGAACTACAGCTTCTTTATGTTATATCATGCAATATCTTAAGATTGTATCCTTTAGCAACGTGCTAACCTGTTGTTAAGTTACGTGGAATTAACTTGAATTATAAACTTAATAAAAAGGTTGTATACTCACTGAATGCTATAAAGAGCTAAGTGTCTGTCAGCAGGTTGTTATAGTGCTGTTTGCAACTTAAAAGATCAAATTCAGCTTCTTTTCCTGTAACTGTTAAAATATATATTTGGGCACAATTGTGAGTACAATTCATACTTCGAGATTTCATTGCTGGTTGCTCGAGATTCACATCATTATCAGCCAACATAAGCACTTTCAACAAACATCGTCCATTGGCAAATGAATTTGTAGTAAAAATAACCTCTTGGACAAACTAAACCATTTTCATGATTGAACAGGGGGTAAAATATTAGCATTGTGTGAGAATTAAGACAAAATAGGCAATAAGAAAAACACTGGCATCTGTGTCAGCTAAAATGAATACTTCAGACATCAGTATTGGTATTGGCATTGGCCCTGGATTTCATAATCTATGCATTACTACTAATTTCCTATTTTTAAAAAGAAGAGAATACATTCATAATTTACTGTACAACCAATAATCTTACTTAATCTCTTATGTCTATGTTATGATAGTGCTTAAGATTAATAATTTGGGGTTGGAATTTGGTTGCTGAGGAGAATTAGGGACCATGCAGAGCAAACATCATATTGAAAGACGATGTTGTTTGGAACATTTAATCTTCACTGGCTTCAACTGTCGGTAACCGTGTGTAACACAGCATTAGTCTGTGAAGCCACATTCTCGCAGCCAACGCCAAAAGAAACAAGACTTATGGAGAGATTGTGTTGAATGTACTGAGCTTGTTGACACATCACTATGCCAATACTTTAGGCTGCATTTGCAGAAGCGAGCCAAGGAGGACTATTGCCGACATGGGTCCAAACTGGAGAGTGAGCCTGGATGGATGAAGCTGCTTTGACATGAGGAGTTCAATGAAAATACACAAGTCCCTGCAGATGTGATTAGTTTGCATTCAATTAGGGATGTTTGGGTAACAATTTAATGTTATTTCTAACATGTGGCGCTTAGATTTATAGCAAAATGATCATGGAGTAAGGCTATATATTTGTGTCAGTAAAGCTGTGTAGTTGTATGCAATGACAAAGCTATCAGCTGGTAAAGATAAAACTTGGCATTGTTCATACTTAAATTACTCATTAATGCTTCATTAGCCTTATACAAAGAATTATTAATGATTTAATACTAATGATAGGAATAACAGCTTTCTTGACATGTTTGTAAAACAGTAAATGATTAGTAATAACTTAACTCATTAATAATACAGCATTAACAGTTATGTACATTTCATTTCTAAACACAGAATCACATACTGTATTGATGATTATGTATAATTAGTAATTAGGGGTGTCCCGATACAACTTTTTCACCTCCGATACGATACCGATATTGCAGCCTTGAGTATTGGCCGATACCGATATAGATCCGATACGATATCAGCAGGAATCATACATACTTTTATTACTTATTTTGTAGTATGGATTGTAAGAAAAGGCTTGATCAAGTGAGATCACTCAAACAGAGAACAGTAGTGAGCAATAGTAGGTATGAGAAAAACTGACCCATTTGTTTTTAATAATTTTTAACCTTAAACATAAGAATATACTACAATTACATAAAATAAATAAAAAAATAAATTAGAAGACCCTGAAAAGTAACCTCAAAAAATCCAATAAAAACAGAAACATATATTTTTAAATTGAAAAACAACCACTGTGTTTAACTTAAACATAACATATTCTACAACTGAATTAAATAAATAAAAAATAAATTAGAATGGACTGCTTGTATCAGAGTGCTTATATCAGAGATTTTAGATGCAGGCCAATATAATCCGATATTTGATTTTTTGCTGATATTGGACCGATATCCCATATCAATATCGTATCGGGACAACCCTACTAGTAATGTTTAATTATTGCCTGACAAATGCATCATTACATGTCCAGAAGTGGCAATAAATGATGAATAAATAACTAATTCATACATCAAAGATGTTGGTTACATTATCACAATGTTGAAGTAATGTTTAATAGCATGTAGTTATTATTAAGAATAGCACTTAACTTTTATAAATTCAAACAGACATTACCTTTCACAAATTCAACTTTTTTTTTTCCTGCTGATGCTTGGTGGTCCGTACTACAGAAGGGGGCTATAGCATGTCAAAAAGCTATTTGGACAGTATTTATATATGTGACGGCAACTTTGCATGACAATTTTTCTGTGAACTTAATTCCCATCCCTAGTTAACAGTGTTACTGAGAGGTAACTATTTAATTAAAACAATGTTGTGTATATATCTGCATTGTATTGGCTATAGTTAGTTTGCAAATATATGAACACCAGATATTGTCAGAAATTAAATTTCACGCATCCTTACATTTTCCTGATAACCTCATCTGTAATTATATCTGAACTGCTGGACAAAAAAAGGATTTTAAATAGAGAATGACAAGAGCACCCCATCAACAGTCCTCTTGCGTGCTGGAGAGCTTTAGAGCATGCCCATCTCTCCATAATGGCAGTAAAAGGTTAGCAGATGTGGAATATTAACTTTTATCTCTATCCCAGTTTTAGAGGCCACTTGCTTGCCATTAAAAGAACCAGAAAGGGCAGTGTAAGCATTCATGAGTACTGATGTCAACATATGAACATGGAAATATTAAAGTGTGCCACAGTAGTTCACAACCTGCCCTAAAGGTCCTTTTTTTCCATAGACCTTTTTTTCCTTTGGTTTTGGCATGCATGCTTTACAAGTATGTGAAGATTGATCCTGTCCTCTCTGATGTCAGCTGCTGTGATGACCGGTGCAGCAACAGTCTATTTCACGCTTCAAAGGAGACGTGTGCAAACGCAGTGGAGTCGATGTTGAACAGCAACGGCGGCCAAGTGGAGCTGACGGTGCAGGATGAAGAGTGTGGCTTCAACACGTCGCACTGTACGCTGGACGCCATCCACACTGTAGATTCTGAAAAGGGGAATCCATTTCCATTCCGGGGACAAACATTTCCTTCACATCAAGCTCACTCATTGAAACTCATACGAAACAAACTTTTGGATACTGACATGGCCTCGTCGGAGTTGCCACAGAGCTCAAGTTTGATTTGTTGTGGTGAAAGGTTGTGTATGTGCAGAAGTTGAACAGCTTTCCAAATTGCTGCTAATGATTGGCATAGCTAATGTTTTAAAATTCAGAAAGGCTCCCTGCCATCACAGACAGTCGAAGCTTTAACGATGCATGACTTTGGGGTAAACAAGCCCAGAATTAGGCTCATTACATTCATGAGGCTGCACGCTCTGAGTAAAGCCCAAAACTAATGGCTACTAATCTGTTATATTTAATGGATTCGCCTCACCACTCTAAACTCAGCATCTGCCGAAAGTTGAGCAGACGTTTGACTTATTCTGACTTTCAGGGCACTTCTTGCTTGCCTAAAATATTTCATTTCTATATCAATTTTTTTGTTTTTTTCCATGTTGCCTTCAGCACTTGAAAACCCAAACGGCTCTTCAGACCTTTCACTGACAAGGTGCAAGTGATAATTATTTCTACAATGTCCCGAAGAGTTTTTAGTGAGAGTTGAATCCTGAGTAAATGCTAGGATTTATACACAGAACCTTTTCTTTTGTCTTTTACAGCTTTTATAAAGTCAACCCCATTTTAAATACCTTAAGGAGACCCTAAATAGATCTGCTATGGTGATCCAGTCCAGAAAGTCTTGACTGAGTAGTACTTTTTATTGGCTATTTTTACGTGATCTTTTGTTTTATTTTGTGGTGTATTTCTGGTGTTTTATGAAGACCATTTGTATTTCCAATACCTTCTTCCACCTTCTCTGATTAGCTTTTGATTGCATACTTTGGCTCTGTGGTTCTCAATTAGTGGATCACAGACCAAAGAAGCCTGGAATAAAGTAATTGTGGTAAAGTTGTGAGTGTGAGTGGAGACCCAAAATATTGAATTAGAACAATTTAACAGTCAGTTTTATAAGAATTACAAAAGTTTGGTGGTAATGTTTCACAGAAAGAGAGGGAAAATTTGGCTTTTTGTATTAGATATGTTGTAATCGCGATGTTGATAAGACAAAATATTTTACATATTTCGCTTGTGCTTGTGTATAACACGCACCCGAAAAGTAGACCTTATTCAAGAGAAAAAAAATGCATGCTATATATGAGAAATTACGGTATGTATAGTATTTACTTCATTACTACTGTTTTTTCTGTTTGTATAGTTTAAGTTTGTGGGGTTTTTTTCCGTAAATCATATTTAAGCTGCTATTTAGGCCACCCCATTCAAATGTCAGGGCATAGGCCACCCCATCCCAAAAGTTTAAATCCACCTCTGAGTGTTAAACTAATATTCATACAGGCTCCTTACAATACTTTCAATAGAAACAGGCAAATACGTCAGCTCTTCTGATCCAACAGTTGGCTTTGTTAATTAACAAAAAAAATGCAAAAAAATGTCTTACTCAAATTTTTTATGCAGGTAAAGTCTCACAACTTCATTTTACTTGCCTTTATCATTCTGATACACAGTTGCTGACACTGGTCTGCTGAGAGACTCTGGTTTGGTAACTTATGCTGTGTTCCAGTTGTACTGGGAAGTCGGGATTTCCGAGTTCCGAGTGGGAAATTTCATCTGGAGGTGACAGTTGAAGATGGCTGCGCCCAGTGTAAACAGTTAGTAAGCTCTTGTAATATTCTGTTTATTAGCACTTCTGACAAGTGTTTGTCACACTAAAGCAGCCTTATACATAGTATTGTTCGATGTTTATAGAGATACTGCTATAGTGTTATTTACATTCTTTATGTGGTATGTGCAAACTACAGCGCAGGGCGTGCTGACAACCTGAACAATAGCCTGTAGGTTGGAGAGGATTTTTTCCAACTTTGTAACTGGAATGCTGATAACTTGGATATGACATCATTCCCACTCCCCTCTTCCCAGTTCCGATGTAAATGTAACACAGCATTACAACTTCTTCAATTGAGGGGGAAAAATCCTCGAAACACAGCTAGGCTACTTCCCCGAATGATGGGCTGGTGTAACTCCCTCTCAGCAAAGGAGAGAGAAAGTTTTGTTTTTTTTCTTGATGTATTTGTCTAATTATTTTGGAACAACTAAACTGGCTTTCCCATGATCATAGTAAAAGATCTCCTGAAAAAAAAATCACGTCATCATAGCAAAACAATCATGTCTCTTTTGACAAAATAAAGAGTGCTCATTCTTAACATGAACACATGACGTTCTTGTAATGTTAAATAGCTATGACATAACTTCATAACAACCTCTTTACTGTTTAATTGCTAGTAATATAAGCAAACTGAAAAATAAATGTTGCTATTCTTGAATTATTGTAAACCTAATATTTAACGTTAATACTGGCCAGCACCTGTAAATGCACCACTTTGCAGAAAACAAAAAGAAAGCCTTTTGATAAGATACCAACCTCTGGGGTTAAAAAATAAATGCAGAAAAATTTAATTACAATTTATACAGCAATAGGAAAACATATTAACAGCCTGTTTCCACAAATGGCTTGTTTCTGGATAGTTCATGTAGGCACTCTTGCTGTCTAGGAGGAGTGATTTTATACGGTGACCATCTTCAGTTCATTTAGGATTTTTTTGGTCATAAATATTTAGTAACTTGAAAAACATTAGGAGTGTGTATTGGCAAGAATCTGGCAATATGGAATGTGTTGCAATACAAGGGTGACCATATCATTTATCATGATAGATTGCAATATCATGAACAGGCAGTGCATCTCAATTGTGTTTATCTTATAGCATACAAAACCTAGAATCTCTCATAAAAACACAGCTTCTTATCAATGTTATAAAGCATTGTCCCTATAAGTTTATTATCCCATCCTTGTGTTGAGATGATAACTATAAATGTAACAGAGACAGAATGTCAAATGGCCAAATGCCTACTGCCAACTCTCAGCTGGAGAATGCACTCAAATACAAAACAAATGTCCCATATGTCTATAAACTACAGACCAAAAAATATGATATTGCATCAGATAAATTGATACAGTACTGTGCCACAAAATATCATGACATATTGATGATCGATATCTGCCTCTACCCCGAATTGACATGGTTATAAGCCAGCGCTGTTGCTATAAATCAAGCATCCAAAAGTCTTATCTCAACTCATCCTCTCTGTCTATCTGGGGAGATAAAAAGTTGACAGTATGGCTTCAAATATGTTTCAGAGTCTCCATTAGTAAACAAAGAGCTGACATCACCCTGGCTTTGTCAAATTCTTTCTCCAGTCTATGTTTGCCACACAACAGCTCACATTTGCCTATACCAGAAGTATCAGATGCAGGTATTAATTTAAACAATTAAACATGTTTTTGATTATTCCAGCACATTCCTATACACTCGTCTGTATCTTTGTCTTCACTCTCTCATTGAACCATATTTATAAAGCAGTTCGATCCGTTAAATTTGATTGAAGAGTTAGTCAAATTAAAGGGTACTTACTCACAGTAACCAAGGCTTGCGCGGTTATCAAAAGGTTAACTGTGTGACACAACATGACTGCAGGGGTGATGGATGATGCTCCAGAAAGTCTTGAAAAAACCAACAATCTTGCATCGTGCCATACAGAAGCTTCAGTGTGTGAGTCAGTTAATATTCTATGAAGAACAGAAGTATCATATTCTGCAGAGGGCCTGCAGGACCTAAGCTGTGTCTGGTGATGAATAGCAGTGATAAATATAATAAAGCACAAGGCAATATTCAGCACACTCACCTTGCTTGCGAACATCCTCTACCGCAGCGATGAGCTCTTCCTTTAGGTCCTGGCTGTCTTTGGCGATCTGCTCACCCTTTTCCAGAAAGTTCTGGGTGGCCTGCTCCACAGACACTGCCAGGACATGAGCCTTCTTGGAGCGCCCCTTCTTCTTACTAGATGGCCCTTTGTTGCTGGTGTTCACCAAGGTGGTAACCTTAGGAAAAAAGAGATTTATATGTATAGTACAGCATGGAAAATATGTACACAAGGGACGAATTGCATCAAAGATAAACTCTGAAAGAGAAGAAAGACTCCTGGCCCTATATGCAAAATCTTAACAATCAAATCACCAAAATAAACAATTTAATAAAGCATAAAGAATCATGATGTCTCAAGGATTCTCATTAAATCTAACTGTATTATTTGTTGCCTTGTATGCAAATATCAACAACTGACAGTTGAGTAACAAAAGGCTGATTAAAGATTTAAAAAATTATTGTAATCTGTATCAGGCTAAAGCAGATGCAAAGCTAGCAGCTGCTATCTTTCGATGCCAATCCAATTAAAAGATAAAATTGGACTAATCCATTTCTTTCTCTACCATTTTATGAAAATGTACCCCCTTTTCAAAGAGCAGGCATTTCTTATATAATAATTTTAAAAAGTAAATGATTTTAGTACAGTACTTAATATTTTTTGGCCCACAATACAGGCCTCAACAACTATAATGAGGCCATTTGTTTTAGGATTTCTGTAGCTGTGTGCTTCAATGCATAAAGTATTTATCAGGACAATTGCCTTATCCGAGACATAACTAGTAAACATCTTCATCCCTCAGTTAAAGTAGGAGTACACAAGAGCATGGACTGTCTCAATGTCCTGTGCACTGCTTTGAAAAAAATGGAACTAAAATGAGCCTCAGGCGATAATTCCCTTCATCTCAGCTTTTCAGTAAATAGCTACACTGCACAGAATCAATAACATGGTGTGTAACAGAATCCCAGATTGATGCCTTACAGCAGGATGTTTTGTTGGTGGAACTTAGACGACATGATCCATTAAAAAAAAAAAGTCAGGAATCAAAGTAAACATTTCAGTGCTGGAACATAAAACCACTGATGTCTGCTCAAAGATATTGGGTTGCTACATTACTGAACTTATGAACATCTTTACAAAACTAATAAAAATCAAACAAAAACAACATACAAACCCGCCTGATGACTTTTGACACAGCATGTCACACTTCTGTGTCACACCACATTCACAAACTTGATTGTGAAGGCTTGTATGTCATTTGTCAGTTAGTGCTTACTTGTGTAATTTATACACACTTACGCATCACTGGAGCTGTGGTGGAAACAAATTAAGGTGCCTTGACAAATCCCCATGTGGCTGCTGGGATAAAATCCCAAAACTACAAGTAAGGGGACCTCTTACCCACAGCCACCCCACAAAATTCAAGGAAACTGTTAGTGTTTCCTTTCAGACTGTTGCAAATAGTTTGCTTTTTTCAGCTTTTGCGTAAATATGCAATTAAGGATTTCAAGTTTTGTTGAAGCTACATCCATTCACCCGGGCGTTGGTGGCACAGTCTGATAGTGCGCTTGGTCAATAATCAGACCGGTTGCAGGTTTGAGCCCAGCTCCCACTGTCACATGGCGATGTGTCCTTGGGCAAGACACTTAACCTCAAGTTCTTCAACTGCTGCATCAGTGGCATGTAAATGATCATGAAATGGCATGACAGTGTTTGCTGATATTGATGACAACTGACATAGAAACTCCAACCATCATTAAGTGAATGAGTGTGAATAGGTAGATGTGACCTGTGATGTAAACCGGCTTTGAATGGTCAAAAAGACGAGAAAAGTCTATATAAGGTCAAGTCCATTTACCACTTACAACCTGAGAGAGGTGTGGTCAGACGCAGCTAAAGAGGAGGATTCTGGATTTAGCCTGTTCTGAGCTGGGTTGAAACTGAGAGCTTCACTGACATATCTGAGTGAACTTTTAGGCAGGGAACATCAATGATATTTAAGTAACATCTTGGACCAGTGAAAACTAGTTTGAAAGAAACAAAGCATGGGACATTTTACTGTAAATATCCAGGATATTGTGTATTAGTTTAAACCACTTGGCGCTAAAAGTATCAAAGCTTCAGGAATTTTCTGTATGTTCAAAGCAAACGTTATTGCAAACTATTTGAGGTTTTAAGATACACTGATAGAATTTTAAATCAATGTAGGGAAAGACAATACTGTTCTTTTTCAGTACAGCCTATGCTGGCTCTCAAAACAACTAGATGCCAAACAGAAAAGTTATTGTTACTGTAAGAGCCACTAACATTTGCTATATAAACATTTTCATCATTAAAGAAGCATTGTATTATTTATAATTTTACCTCATTAATTCTCAATGCATATGTTTTCTGAATTGTGCAGCTGACTAACAATTTAAGTGTCTATGTTACACTGGACAACCGTCCATGCAGATTTGACACAGAAAATACTTTTTCTAATATTTATAAAAGAAAAAAATATAAATATATATATTGTGAAGGGACGCACAGTATTATCACCATCATTTAAGTAATGGCAGCTATTAGCTCAAAAAGTTAAGTAAATAAATTCACATTTATTAAAAATGTCTGATGGCTGCTAGTTACAACCAATAATTTAACCATAAATACTAGCATGATGTGCACCTAACCGAGCAGAATTTTGTTCATTTTTTATAATCATTGTTTGAACTCTTTGAACTCTTAAGCGGGTTTCACCAACTGGAGTTTTGGGGTCTGAATTTGGGCCATTAATGTCTAAATCTTCTGCTCAAACATGAAGCTCAATTTTTATTTGGAAGTATTAGCTCCTTGCTTAAAAATAATGTACATAAATCCAAAAACATCACTTTTTATTTTGGGCTCTACACATCCCATGTCAGTAGGTTTAGTTTGTTGGTCTCATGATTGTATAGAAAGCCTGTTTTGGCTGGAAACTGTCTGTTTGTATTGGTATTATTATCAACCAAAAATGAGTTAGGAAAAATTTGCACAAGTTAACAAAAATACAGAACAAAACAAAATATATCATTCCTTCCTAAAATTATGTGTAACAATTCAGCAAGAAAAGGATATATTTTTGGTTCTGATATCCTGTTCCTGTTCTTGATGCATTAACATTGTGTTAAGGCAAAGGCTAAAAAAAGACCCATGTCAAAAGAGCACTCAGTCTCAAAGTTTTAAGAAAACCACAAGAAACAAGCCTGCTTTCAAAATCTCAAAGCCCTCGACTAATAAGCAATCACATGCTTTAGTCCACTTTGTACAATCTTCAAGGCTGAGAAATATCTCTGACATGCACAGCACTTAGAGTGTTTTTAGATGTGTACTTTTTTACAAAAATGTTTTTAATCTATCCATTTTAATGATTCTCGGTTATAATTAAAGTGTCATTACCATCAAATCTCTGAAAGAGAAAATCATACTACCAGAGTAATTAACACAGAGAAAAAAAAAAGCCACATTAAACCCACTCAGCCTACACGACAGGCAACGGAGGAGAAGCAAGTAATGTCTGTTGTCAATAATTAATTATAGTGTGGAATTATTTCCACAGGGTGTGTGTGGGTGACACCTTTGCTGAACAGCATGACACCCGTCTGTCTGAGGACAGTGGGGAGACAGATGGACAGCATTGCTCATTACACTCATAAAGTCAGAGTTTTTTTCTGTATCAGGCTGACAGCAGCTGGACCTGCACAATGAGCTGAAATGATTCCTTTATGGAATAAATCAGAAGCTTTCACTGTGAAAAAAATGTGCTAAGAGCAAAGTTATGTCCTGTCTCAGCTGCACTGTTGAAGTGCTTCTGGACTGAAAAAAAAACTTTAATGATGCATGCCCCCTCTCAGCGTGAATCTGGGAAGAGCAGCCCTGATACAAAACTTGGATAACTTTTTAGTTATTATTTTCTTATTTTTTCTCGTAATATTTCTCCTTTTCTCCTACAATTCGTAAGGCAGGTAATAAGGCTTAATGATGTATTGTTTCACCATAGAGAAGTTATCTTTATCTGGTGGCCAAGGAGGCCCATCAGCCTCCCCACAGCCTCTCATCTCGCCCTCAGGGTATTTTAAAAGTCTGAAACTGTGAGGGGGATATTTTGCCATTGTTTAAAGTGTAGATCTTTTACTGTTCTGTTCCTACAAGTATTTACACATCCCCAGGAATAACTGCAATTGCTCTCAGGAATGACTTCATGTTTGATCTGTGTCGCAGAAACACGCCTGTCAGCCAATATTCCACAGTATGAGTATTTCAGAGTCAAACTCAGTGATGGAAAAAGTATCAGCCCCAGAATAAAGTAGCCAAGATATTTTAATTTCACTCATGTGGCTGGCAGCTAATGGGAATGATCTAACTTTTAAAGGCAACAATACATTTAATTCAGGACAAATTAAAATACTAAAGTATGCTAATAAACTATTTACACTAAAAAATCATTACCTCTCATTATTTTATAATCAGGTCCCCATAGTGTATGTCAAGAAAAAACACTGGTCCTTGCACGACTGTAGCCGATGATCAATGCCATAGACAGAACAATGTCTAATGTCACATCCTGGGGCTAGAAATGGTAATCGACTTTATTGATATAGTACCATTATTGATTCCTCTTATCAGTCTAATTATTTGTCAATCACTTTATTGATTCTTGTGGATTTCTGTGTATAAAAAAGAAGGCCAACACAGGTTTCCTGTTCAGCAACATTGAGCACATGGTACTATCAAAGGCCTGGCTGAGTCCACAAATATTTCAGCATGTTGCCAGTCTTTCTACTCCCACAGCCACAGACACTGTCCATTTAGCTGTTGGCACCATTTGATAAGAAAAAGCCACATTTTAAAGCACTTCTGTCTCCTGTCCATCATGAACAGCTCCTTCGTTGATGTTGGGTGCACAATTCCTCAAGCTAGTTGTTACTGATTCTCAGCTAAGACCAATTCTCAGGACATAAAATGTCAGTCATGTGACCTTATCCATGTCATGCTTCTTCTTTAGTGCCAATTGTTGGGAAAAAAAAAATCTGCTAGTTTTCTTGTTTCTCTGACAAATCTGCAATAGTATTCTGTTTGATATCATCATTAGTAGACAGGTAGCCGAAGACTGGGCATGCAGAGTCCCTCTCTCAAGCATAAATAAATATACAGGCAGCAAGTGTTGGTACCGCATACAGTATACAAAGCTTTACGTCTAATTATGTAAGCTGTAGACTTTCAGCATAATTCCTCATTCTGCTGTTTTTTGGTTAGTTGTTAAGTTCCCAAATAATGCAAATTCACTTTAAATGGTTTTTAGACAAAAAATGAAGTCCCCTGCCACTCTACAAGCCCCAACAACACCATAAAAATCTCTCTTTTTCCCTGTCACTTGTTTCAATTTTCAGAAATGTGCACAAATTCTCTGTCTGAAAACTTTGCCCTAATGATGTCAGTGGGGGATATGCCACCTTCCCTAGATGGGGGATAGTCCCTGATTCAGGTGTTTGTGTAGCTCACAGCTGGCTCACATATAAGAAACAAATCTAAGTATGTCTCTGTTGGCACAGTAAACACTGGAGCACAGCACTGGAAAACTAAAGTCACATTCACAGCCCAAGAGTGGGGTGGTCAGACACAGCTCATGAGGGTTTAAGCTTGAGCAGCCTGATGTGAGCTGGGACTAAATCAAAGGAAATCCATGTGGGTTTTTTGGTCATAAACTTAAAAATATATGCTTGGGACATCTTGGACTAGTGTAAAATTGTTGAAAAGAAGTAACACATTGGACCTCTGCTGGTAAATGAGAAATGAGCGGTAGTAATGTGACATTTCTCTAGTCATCTATTCACCCAAAGAGCTTTAACACAGCCAATCACTCTTAGTCACACCACATTCATGCACCGAACATTAAAGTGTCAATGCTAGCTGTCTATCAGTATTAGCTCAGTATCAGTTATACTCTTTTATACCAATTTACACACCACTGATGCAAAAGTGTAAGGGAAATCGGGTTAAGTGTCTTTCTCAAGGACACATGGATATGTGACTGCAGGAGCTGGGCTTACACACTCCACCTTCTAGTTAATGAATCAGCGAATGACTCCTAACTGAGCCACTATCGTTGATTGGGGGACATTTTGAGCAAAAGGTAGAAAATAAAAGGGGTCTTAACTGCAACAACAGAAACTGAAGGTCCTTGGATGACACGGTCACTCAATACACCACAACACCAGTGTGTTGTTCGAGGCAGATGCTCAGTGGTCCAACACTTTGAGCTTTTATTTATAATGCAAACTAAATCTAATTTAATATAAGATAATAAGAGCTGTTTAAAGGCTGAGGAATCACGTCATAAGATGGCAAGCAATAAGTTTATATGTAAAATTTACATCAAAATGTGTCACCTCACGACTCCTCCTGTGTGTGGTAGTGTAAAAGAGCTGCAGTGTGTAATTTCGGTACAAGGGAGTTTAGATGTTAAGTAAAAAAGGTTGAATGTTGCAATGATTGATGAACAGAGTAGGACACTGAATTTATCTAGTGCAAGTTATTTTAATAGAATTGCACAAAATATTGCCTTTGGGGGATTCATGCAGCATAATTTTTTATTTAAACATTGCTCAGCCCTTTAATGAAGTGATATTAAATCTAGAATCTGTATTCAAACTCTGCAACATCTGTTTGCCATCAGTTCTTGTGCTCAACATCACCCCTCACAGCTGAACAAGTGCTCATTATGAAGTGCAACCGTGTGTTCATTTCAATCTAACTTTGCCCAATCGATAGCTCATCATTATATTTACACTTGAAAGCACACACAAACCTGTTCAGTCCACCTTACGGACTCAAAGGCACTCGCTCACACACACACGCCGGATTCCACTATAACAGCCCAGATCTCGCAGACACACAACAAAGCGAGCACAATCAATCACACACGGACACCGGCGCACAAAAGACGGCAGACTCTCTTTTCTTTCAAGCTCTACCTCACAGAACACACTGAGAAATCCTGTGATTGTTGTTCAGCTGGTGAATCAAAAGTGCTCCGCTGAGTCCAGGCTGATTCAGAAGCAGCTAGTGAGGCAGAAATCAGATTTCCATTGGGGCAGGTCCATTATTTTAGCACAACAGTCTGGTCCAAGTATTAACACTGCCATGCTTCTATCATTAAACCTTGATAAATACATGTTTTCAGTTGCCTCACTGGAAGAACTAGATATTCTCACGTTTTATATCTTTATTTCAAAGAATAGTGCATAGAAAGTGGGGAATGACATGCAGGAGAGGAGCTGACTCAAAACTGAGCTGCGCATCTGGAGGACCACAGTGTCTGGACATGGGGCATAGCCAAACCAATGTGCCATGAAGACTAAAAATTCAAAAGAAATTTGAGACACCCAAAAAAAAAACCTGTGAAATTTACACTGACAAATGGGAGCAAACTGTCTGGTTTTCAGCTTTGACCTATTACTACTACTCCTTATTTGGATCCTGTTCACATACATTCAAACAGGTTAACATCAATTCGGAGAAATAACTTACATTCATGTACATTCAGTCTCAGTTTGCATAACCAATACATTTTCAGTGACAATCTGTGGTTTATTTTATAACTGTTTTAGCCGGCACTTATGTGGTACACGTGAATGAAATGTGCAGGGAAGTGAAATACATGGCTAGCAGTGCTTTGTTTTGGTACACCATCAATAGACGCGAGCTTTTATAGGGCTTCTCTTGTCTTCCTGACTATACAAAGCTCTTCTTACCAGCAAGTTGGTCTTGAATGTTAACACATTCACGCCTTTTCATATCCATTACACACCACTGACACAGCAGTGAGTAGCTTGAAATCAAGTTTCTTGCCCAAGGACATGTTGACATGTGACAGCCAGAGCTGGGCTCAAACCCACAACTTTCCAGTTGTTGGTAGTGCTTACTGCCAGACTAAGACACAGATGCCCGAGGGTGCTGGTGAGATTAAAAGGACAACTCCATCTAAGAAAAAAAATCGATAAGCAAGCTGTGATGTGTTGTTTGCTAAAAAGCAGCCTCTGTTAACCAGCTCCTCTAAGTGAAGGACAAAGCTTCCTCTTGTTTGAGAGCTGGGACGCCTTTCTTCCATTTATTGTTGTTCATCCATAGGGAAGAAAGCGTTGGCTTTTTCGGAAACCACCTCCTACATACAACAAACAAATGCAGTAAGCTGCATATTTGGTGATACTATAACTGCCAAATGGCTGTTATTTTGCATGGTACACCTGGAAGTTTGGATCAGAGCGATTTCTACACTACAAAAAACACATCAAACACATATAAATAACATTTCTTTCAATTGCACAAAAAAGCTATGTGCTTTCCCACAACAATCTAATAATGTGGCTGACATCTGTTTCTGGTCAACGGCTAGTGCCACTAAATCAACATCCTTTAACTGACAAAAGAAAATGCATTGTGTGATTTATTTAGATTTTCATGCTTTTCACCACTTAACGCACACACACGAGAAATGTGTAACATTCGTGTAACAAGTTGAAAAATGTGAATTTACTGATTTTGATTTGCTTTATTGTTGTTTAAATATAGGAGTCAGTGCTGATGATAATATTGCTAAGGCTGTTGCCATAGTTATATACTGTGCCTGTCTGCCATTTTGACCCCTGACGCATTGGTGCTTCCCTAGTTCAATGCATACTGTTAATTTTCCCTGAAGTAATAAAACATCTGGGAATTTTTAGTATACTTAGATGTCACAGATGTTTGCATACTGCAGATTACATTTTTGCAAAATAAGTGTACTGAGAATAAAGTATACAGTTTCAAAATCAGCGATGGCAGATAACAGTGGATTACTCTGACTGACAGAATGGTCTTTTGACACTTTTCAGCGCATGTTTACGTATACTTTAAATAAAGTTGGACTCCTGTGCTGCCTGCTAGTCTGTGGTGCAAGTCGGATGTTACAGACCCCAGGGATGATAATCATAAACAATTCCAGGTGAGAATTGATGACATCTCGCTTTTAAAATGATATTATTTATCTTTGAGAATTAAAACTGTCTTATCAGGTCCTTCCACTTTGTTCTAGATGCGCTGCAAATCATTGACGTCATGCTCTTATCAGAGGCAGTCAGCATGAAAGACAACAGATAAGTCAAGAGATGTTATCATGGCTGACAGGAAACAAGAGTGGTCAAAATAAAGGCATCTGAATAATTAAATCTTTCAATGCCCATCCCTCGCAGTAACATAGGCAAGAAAAGAATTTACATAAATTCTACATGGTCCAGTGTTAAATATGCTAGACCTTTAATGGCACAATCCACTATGTGTTAGCGTCAAGCTTATGGGTCAAGACAAACAATAGGACAAATATGTGGTATATATGAAGTGCGGCTAGGATTATGTTTTTTTTCAGTATGTTAATCTGCATGTTTTTCCTGAAGGTGTGAGGTGTTAAGTCTGTGGAATTTATTCAGTTTGTCGTCTTTCACTACTCTTTACCATTTTTGCTTCATCATCATCTGCTACAGCGTTTCTGAAGGCCAATGATGGCGTACAAGGCTCCGTCTTTATTTGCAGTCAAGAAGGTGTGTGGGAGGTTCTGTATCCAGGTTTTATGCAAAAATTCAAGCCACTGTTAAATTATAACTTAACTTAAAATGCACCTTTATATGTGTCTGATGTTCACATTCACATTCTGGCATTAGCTCAAAGATACACAAGAAAGTAGCTTAAGTAATGTTAATATATTTATATTTACTACTTAATGATGTCAATCCAAATATTGGATTACAGGCCGCATAATTTGGTTGCTGTCTTTGGAGTAGCTTCCTGGTCCAGCCACCTTCAGCCAAATAACACATTTTGATTTGTCTGCTATGTTTGAGCATCACTTGGCATTTCAGTCTGGGTCTGAAAGGCGATGGAAGGCCTCTTGATTCATTGCTGTGTTAATGACAATATCATTTTAGTTTTTTGGGAACTGTTCAAATCAAACATCCAATCAAGTCTTTCAAGTGCACCTGGTCCTTTATGGTAGCATTACATCTTATAGCTGCTCTATAACCAAACAGAGCAACAATCAAGGTTAATGACATCCACAAGTTGGTTGTGCATACCATTACACAACAGACCCACTGCCAACAGCTGGCATCAGACACCACGGAGGCAGCAATGTGAATATGCCTAAATGAAGAGGGATGAATGATAAGTCATTTAGACATTCAATCTGTACAAATAGTTTTGTGTTAGAGGTTTCATGATCATTATAGAGGCTCATTATCCACTATGTAACTTGTACAGTTCTTTTGTATTGTAAGATTTGTGCTTCGACGTGTTATTAAAGCCTTGGAGAAAGTTTAAGCATTTATTTAATACTTTGCAGCAAATATACAGTGAAAACATTACAGAAGGAAACTAAAATTGTATTCCAGGGTGACCGCAAAATTAAAATGCTGTCTGCTGCAGCCTCTCCTCTTCCTCTAATACTTTTTCTTTGAGGTTATTGTTCAAGTTCAAAGAGTCCTCTTTTATCCCGAGTTAACCTCATAGTTAGTAAGATCTATCTCCATCATACCTTCTTGCAACTCTTTCAGGAGAAAGAATACAAGGTCTTAAACTGCTCATTTATTCATTAACAGTGGGCTTGGGTTGGAATACACAAAGATTAAGACTGCGGGGTGTGTCATGCATCTTTCCAAGGGGATTGAATCATTCGAGTCAAAGCTTGTTGACGTTTTGTTCTGCAACAGTGACTCAAAAAGCTTGATGCATATTTAATTATGCCTGCAATAACCTAGCAGAAGGCTCTGAGGCTGTTTCTATTTTATCCACCTTCATACAGATTTAAATGTACTGTCCTAATAAAAATGTCTCACTGTCTCTGCACGTACATGGCAGGCTAAGTATTTTTAGACAGCATTTACAACATTACCAATGGATCTGTCCATCCTAGTGTTTAGCTGAGTTATGAAAGAGAGGCAGCAAGCCAGTAAGCACAGTATCAAGACCCTTAACCCAGAGCAGATACTTTTTTATTTCATTATTTAAACTTGTGATTCTTTTTAGTTCCAGAATGGGCTCTGTAAAAAATGCATTTTAAGCTTGCAGGATGTCCTAAACAGCTGCCCTCCAGTGGATGGTTACTTTGGCCTCTACTTAGCAGACAAAAGTTCAACTTTACCTTTTGTCTGCTGAAAAGTTTTTCTTCAAATGGCTCAATAAATGGTGGATACACCACCTTGACTATTTTGCATTTAAGTTCCACTCAAATGATTCCCCAAATCCTTCAAAAAATAACGAATGCAAATCCTAAAGTGACACACTTTATTGTTTGTTTGTTTGTTTGTTTTTTTCAAATATACACTTATTTTGATTTTGATGCATGCAACACATCAAAAATAAAACCTGGGATGCGGTGACAAAAAACTGGTAAAGTTGAGGAGTGCTCAAAAAACACCTGTTCTGCACAATCCACAGGAGAACAGGTTAATTGGAAACAGGAGAGTATCTTGATTGGGGCAAAAGGAGAACCCTGGAATGCTCAGTCGTTTAGATTCAGAGAATCTAAAGAAATCTCTGCATATAAGCAGAAAGGCTGAAAACCAACATTTAATGCCCGTACCGTTCCTTTCCTCAGGCAGCGCTGCATTAAAACAACATCATTCTGTAAAGAATAATATCACGTGAGATCAAAAACACCGCAAATCATTGTCAGTTAACACAGTTTGTTGCTACACCTACAAGTGAAAGTTAAAACTCTACCATGCAAAGCAAAAGCCATATATCATCAATAATACAAACCACAACCAGCTTCTCTGGGCCCGAACTAACCTGTGATGGACTGATGCAAAGGGAAAGTGTGCTGTGGTCTGATGAGGCCACATTTCAAATTGTTTTTGGAAATCATGGAGATTGTTTGTCAAATAGACAATGCAAAGCCACATTCTGCACATGTTACAACAGCATGACTTTGTATTAAAATAGTTTGGGTGCTGGACTGGCCTGCCTGCAGTCCAGACCTGTCTCCCATTAAAAAGAACATGATGCATTATGGAAATACGACAACGGAGGCCCTGGAATGTTCAGCAACTAAAGTTGTTCATCAACAAGAATGGGATAAAACAAATCCACCAACAAAGCTTCAACAATTAGTGTCCTTGGTTCCCAAACGCTTATTGAGTGTTTCTATTTGGATTCTGTTTTTATTTGTATTTTAAACAACATCCTTACTCCATTGGAAGTGGGATTTGTCTAACAATATAAGATTAAGGCCTTCTTAATACCAATCTAAAAAGGTTTTAACCTGTAAACCTGATTGGAGGGTTAAGTTACTCTCTTGAGATAGGATAATACAAATAGTACAAATAGAGCTTTGGCACTGATATTTTTTTCTGTTTTTGACTTTTTGTATGACAGATGCTCTCAGCTGTCAATAGTATTACTTAATCCACCTTTTAGCCATTTGTAATTTCTCGGTGAGGCTTAACGTAATCTTGTAGACCCTCACATACAGCATTACCTCAGTCTGAATGACAGAATATGCTTTAGAGTTGAGAAGTAGTTGTCTTAGCTTGCTTATTTTCACACTCTGTGCACTTCCAAAGGCATGAACAGAGAACAAATTGAAGGAGTGGCATAAATAGACATCACAGTTTACACTGATTAGATGAAGCGTGGAAATCTGATTTAACAGACATCCCGGTGAGGGCCAAACATGGCTGGGAGCAGAGATGGTGCTTTTGTTTCGGGCTGAACGATGTTACATTTTGAGGTCCTTAGACACTGGAGCTTTTTACTGTGGCTGCTGAGCCATCCAACTTTAATCACTGCTGCATCACAGAGACACTGCATATGACAAACAGCCTGGCTACTTAATGTTTAAACCTTGTTCACCAATGACAGCCGTCAAGTTCATACTCAGCTTATCAAGAACAAAGGAAATATGAAGACATTTGATGTTAGCCCATGGAGTGTAAATAATGGGTTTGTTTGAGGGATGATTTCAGTCTATATTTTAAGGTCATTGGAACAGCCTTATTTATCTGGGGGAACTGTCACAGTCTGATTTTTTTTTCCTCTCTAAAGTATGCTGAAATTTCAAGTGCTTAAAATACTAGACGTACAGAAACTCCCTCCAGAATCATTCCTAAAAAAGGTGTCATGTAACTTAAATAACCTGCACTAACTACTGTGAGAATATATTTCAAAGGTATTTTTCTTTTTAATGCATTGTACAACCTAACTTTTCCATCCAACAGAGATGTGTTTTCATTTTATGTTTCAGCCAAATGACTGGGGCTCTTTGATATTCATGTTTCAACTATATTTTATCTGTCAAACACATGTTTGTATTAAGGTATGATCAGACATTTTGTGGAAGGATATAGTAGATGCGCACATCCTATTTAGGGTGCTGGATCCCAAAAAAAACTACATGAAAAGGTACAAAATGGTCCGCACACCAAAAAAGCTCCCTTGCAACTTTATGATTTATTCCCAAGTGACGTTTCGAGCCATGCGGCTCTTCCTCAGACTTTACAGGGTGATTACAAAGTAGCCTTTTAAATAGGAGTACACGTGACTCAACTCAGCTGTAATTAATCTACAATCATTAGGTACCAAGTAGACGATAAGGAAGGAAACCGTGTGTTTGTTATAGGTACAATCATCTAACTATATCATATAAATATATGTATATGTATATATGTATCCATATCCGTACACACATCATAACCAACATATTCATACAACACATGAATCCATCCACATCTAAATTCATTAAATATATGTGTAGATATATTGTATATTGACTAGGAAATCAGCAGTAGATTTGATATAGATATTTCAGAAATTAATGTCCATAAATATATATTGTATATCATAATAAACGTGCAGCGTAACCCGTGTCAAAAGAATTCATGATATAACCCAGCATAAACAACAATATCTTAACCCATATATATACCTTAACCCATATATACATTATATACTCAAGACATGTTATGTAGAAAAATCATGTAGTTGTCTGTTGATATACATCTGATACACACGTAGTAGGAGATATGTGTGTACATAATGTATATCTGCAGACACAATACACTTCTTAATAGTTAGTACTCCCAAAACAGGATTCAGGCTGAGAGGCCATCATGTAATACTATCTAAACAGGAGGCCATTTCCTACTAAACATTATACAGGGATACCAAAACATATATACAATACCCAATCACCAAGTAGAAGAAACATGAGATGTAATGCAGAAACAGGACAAAAACATGTGAGTAAGCAAACCTGCTATAAATATTCAAGTTGAAACCCGATGTTAAGAATTATGTGATAGCCATCAGAATATTGCAACGAGCAAACAGAATTATCAAGGAAATTGTATGAAAATCCATACAATGGATAGGGTAATATACCGATATACGTCCATATATATATATATATATATATATATATATATATATATATATATATATATATATATATATATATATATATATATATATATATATATATATATATATATATATATATATATATGTATTTTTAAGATATTTGACATACATATAGATATGTAGATATCAAGATCTATACCCCTGCATATCAAATAAATAAATAAATAAATATCCCCATAAATAGATATCTATTTATATTCGAAATATCTATATCGAATCTACTGCTGATTTCCTAGTCAATATACAATATATCTACACATATATTTAATGAATTTAGATGTGGATGGATTCATGTGTTGTATGAATATGTTGGTTATGATGTGTGTACGGATATGGATATATATATACATATACATATATTTATATGATATAGTTAGATGATTGTACCTATAACAAACACACGGTTTCCTTCCTTCTCGTCTACTTGGTACCTAATGATTGTAGATTAATTACAGCTGAGTTGAGTCACGTGTACTCCTATTTAAATGGCTACTTTGTAATCACCCTGTAAAGTCTGAGGAAGAGCCGCATGGCTCGAAACGTCACTTGGGAATAAATCATAAAGTTGCAAGGGAGCTTTTTTGGTGTGCGGACCATTTTGTACCTTTTCATGATCAGACATTTTAACATTTATGTAGCAATTGGCCAACATATCCAAAGCAAAAAATATATGTTAGTGTGGCCTAACACTAAGAGCAAAGGTCAAACTCCCTCTTGGTTTAATTCTGGCCCTTTCTTTTAATAGGACAGGACAGCAATTTCTCTAGCATGACTATGTTCTATTCACAGGGTTGGGCATATGTCATAAACCTTTTTGTTTTTTTTTTGTTTTGTTTTTTTTTTACATGTGAACCACTTCCTTTTCACACATCATTTCACATGTTAATGGGGTGTATTTCAAATTCATAGGGGTAACATTCTATAGAAAGTGACTGGGAAGAACCTTTTAAGATAAACTGAAAGGTGATTCAACAATTGTTTTGACTGTCACATCCATTGCGAGCAAGTCAGGAGCTTGCACACATCTGACTATCAGCATATGAAAACCACAGTCATAGCCACCTGTTAGGCTCAGCCCACCCTTGATACTGAATGTGCAGGTACAGTGCAAAAACATTTTTTGACCATAACTCAAGGGGAACCACTAGACAACTACGGCCTACATTCTTCATAATCTTTTTTTTAAATGCACAACATATTGTAAAACAGCTAGTCTTAATTACTTTTTCCCATGCCCCCCCCCCCCCCCCCCCCCCCACACACACACACACACACACACACACACCCAAGTTTGATAACTTTTTGTGCCATGCAGGGATGCTCATACAGTACTTACCCAGCAAAACTGAGTAAGTTAATTGAAGGGTAAGTCCTGCAGTCCTACGTACTGGATTGCCCGTTGTTCAAGTATTTTTTACTCATTTACCATGTCTGATGTACAAATGTTCTCCTTATGCAATGGGACACATTTAAAACTGAAAGTGGTGTCCAGTAAATAGAAGTTGTTTTGAAAAAAGATGTGAAATTGAAGAAGGTTCTTGGAGACTAGTTTGGTGACAAGCAGAGACGATCATACAGTTGTCCATCCAAATATCCACCCAGAAGGTCAAGTAAAATAATAAAAGAGACAACACCGGATTTACATGTTGGTTAATATAGTTCTTTACATTTTTCATCACACAGGCCAAAAATCTCAGTCAAATGCTCTGTCTAACTGCAACGCCATCGTCCATTGCTAACAACCATAGTAGCTCTACTTGATGGCTGCTGTCTTGCTGCCAAAATGTGATCCAACCCACATGAAATATAGGACACTAAATGAATGATATGAAATAAACAGATTGCATGGGTAGTGTCTTGTAGGAACAGCAGGGCTGTTTTTTTTTATCAAAAAGATGGAAATAAAATTGTTTGTTACCCTCTTTGGCAGAGTCCTTAACATATTCACTCTGTACACATACAAATAGCCATTAAACAGTTTTTGCACAAAGCCCTATGGCCGTCTGACACCCAATGAAACCTTTAACACAAAAATATCTGAATCCTTAAATGTCTATTAAAAATAAGAAAGTAGAATGTGAGCACATAGACCAATGAAGTGGATCCCTTGGGGAAAAAGGGGAGGTGGAAAACAAAAAGTTTACAAAAAAGAAATGAAGTAGGCCACAGTAATGTCTGCTTAGTGCATCCAAATGTGGCCAAAAGCAAAACAAATAAATTCAGCATCCTGGAAAAGGCAGCCATGCCCTTTTCAGCCAGCTGGTAATTGGCCCTGAGCAAGCTCATTTATCACGTGTATTAGCAGCAAGGTTTTATGCAAGACCACACAGTTTTTTTTCTTTTTTCTTTTTTCCATACAGCTGCATGTTATGTAATTTTCTGCCCTGGACCTGCAGGCTCGGACACCATACTTGTGGACTGAGGACTTCAATATAGAACGAACTACACACGCAGGACTGTTTTAGAATATTTATTTACAGAAAATTGGATGCTTCAGAATTAGAAAGACAAATATGCAACATTAGAGGCTGTCTAATTGTCATAAATTGTACTGTATCTTTATCAGGTCACATGTGAAATGGTGTTAAAATGACAACATGTTGTGACTCAAGAGAGTATGAGTCACTGCTCTGATTCAGCTGGCTTCACAAACTTCACAATCCTTATAAATGCACAAGAAGTAAAATGTAGCAGCAGATCAGCAGATTTTGTCTGACAAGACTGGACATACAGTAGTGGTGTGATTAAATAAAGTCTAAAAGGAGAGAGTGAGGAAAATTACGAGTGCGAACAGTCTACAAAGATGCTGCAACCGTATAAAATATTTAATTCTTGGCTAAATGAAGAGACAGACTCCCCTGCTGGATGTGTGCAGCCTGATGAAGCAGGATTAAAATGTCTGTGTGAACGTTTTCTGGGGGATGAAAGGAGACACACTGAAGTTTGGCTCATTATGTTTTTGTGAGCTTAACCACAGGGGTACTCCACACACAATTATTAATGAATTGTGCTTTTATCACTATGTTATATACAGTGGATCTCCAGTGGCCCTGATGTAAATGCATGTACAAAACATTCTTCTTCTATTAACATTGGACATAATCTAAGATGGATGCAAAGACTCTGTACCCTGTTTTTCTAGCCAGTTAAAGGGCAAGCTCAGCATGGTTGGAAACAGAAGGAGGGTAAGGGAAGATATAAAAACTTAAGAGAAGATGCCTTTGAATGAGTTCATATGTATCACAGTCTAAAAAAAACTTTTTTCTCAGTGATCATTACTCCTTATTTGCTGAATAAAGGCTGTTGTATTGAATAAAACAACATTCCTGATGATAATGGATATTTATGTAAAACTTTGTGTTCAACTCAGCTTGAACCATAAATAATGCAGCCCTGTATAATAGCATTACATAAGTATAGTTGCTGGAGGCTTTGCCAAAGCAGTGGGCAGACATTTTTTCTAAGACACAAACATATGACTTTTTTGTGTTGTTTGTTTTTTTTCCCAGAGGCCACATGATACCCACTTGTTTGGCTGGCCAGCCCTAAAAGACTGAGAAATAATACTCTTTCCTTGCTCAAGGGCCCTGCTTTTGTTAATCAATACTTGGTATCTGAATGCTATTTGACACCTAACACACAACTACCCCCTTTAAAATATGTAGGAACCTTGTCATTTTGATGCCGTTTTGAACATCACATACAGCAATTTTATGCTGTCTGGGCTTATAAAACGAGCCCAGATTTGTCCACATGTGTACGTCATGTCACTCTGCAGTGGAGAAGATCGATCTGTGAGGAACTAAGAATGAGAGAGGGCAACATATGAAGGACAGGGATTGAACCCTCAACAAGGTAAAAAGATGATGATTTCCAAGGGTTTTTGATCACCTTTGAAGATTGAAAGTGATACGGTTCAACTGTCCCTTGGAGGCAACAACCGTTTACATCATGTCTTGGGCTACTAAGCAACAATTTGATTTAAGTTGAATAAAAATGAGACATTTTGTCTCTGTATAGGATCAGTTGCAGCCCATTTTCTCTCCCCTTTGAAAAAGCTTGGATCTGAAGGGCTGCAGGAAGCTATGATAGTGAGGTCTGCGCTGACTGACTGGCCAAATTATGTCTGATGGGAGGGAGAAGCTCACAGAGCAGACGTTCAAAACAGTAAAGGTGTCTGCCTGTGATGAGTAGAAAATGATCAGATGGCTGTATAGCTACAACTTAATAAACCCCAGGAATAAAAAAACAGCATTTTGCGGGGCATTGCCATGAAAGAGGCATAGTGCATTTATCTGTGAACTGAGAGCGTAGTAAAATGTGTCACGCTCTTCTGCCCCCAAGCCACCTCTAACAACAAGAAAAGCAAAGACTATTGACTTTGCATGACATGGGACCTTTAAATTGTCTTAAAAGCAAAAACAGTTTCACAAAAACACCGCACAATTTGCAGCACTCTCTCAATAAAAGTCTGTTTGATTGCCCACAGTCTCTCTCTCTCTTTTTGCTATCAAAACAATTATGTTGAAAAATAATCTACATCAAGAAAAAGAGCTATCACTTATTGTGGTAAATACAGGTTTCAGCAGTTATGTCATCAGATTAAATATCAAAATAAATCAGGCTTTTAAGACCATAATTTAAAAAAGAGGACAGCTTTCTAAAATGTAAAGTTTGAAGCATCAAACTGCAAGTGTGGTAGCTCTGAGCCGATCTAAGGATGCCTGTGTTTGTGGTTGCTGTTGCTAAAACAGAAGTTTAACTGGGTTAGAAACTCAAAAATGCTCTTTTTTTGTTTTAGTACCAGCACTAGTTCATCTGATAAGTCTTGGATTGAAAACTAAAATAAGAAACATTTACAAAGAACACATGTTAACACCAGTTAACAAGGTCACATGTTAAACCATACCACTGGTTGGACTTCTTGTGGGAAAAAATACCATCGTTGAAAATAAAATGGTCACTGCAAAGGAATGACAACTAATATTGCATGCCACTGACTTCCTGTAACAATGTGTTTGTGTGTCTTCAGAGGAGGAAGATGTTTTTAATACCACCCTGAATGTATACCAGACCATGGAAAGTTACCAGTTTTGGGATGAATTTACCTAATGCAATACTTGTGAGGAAATAAACTTTTCTTCAAGTGAAATCTCAGGTTATAACTGCAGAGTAAACAAACTAGCTTGAATCAGCCACTCTTAGTTCAGTTGAATAAGTCTTCTGACCTGCTTCAGGTCATGATACCAAGCACAGATGAATATTTCAGAGCGCATATTCAGATATGGCACATGTGGATAACTGGAAATTTCCTAGGTCAGACCTCTCTCATGGGAGCTTTTCCAGATGTTCCAGAAGATTGATTGTGCAAAGAGGGAGACATTTACAGCAATGACCCCAGAGAGAAATCAAGACACGGTCCCTGGGTTGGAGAGATACAAGAACACAGAGGACCAACAAGAGTAAATCCTCAAAAATTGCTTTGATATACTTCAGCAGACAGAACAGAGAATTTTCAAAGGAAGCTCTTGATGTAAAGGAGGGAGAAAGCAAGTGTGCAAATATTGTTTTTCTTTAAGTAACACAGTTTAAGAGATATTTTTCAACTATCACGTCATGGTAATTTTAGGGATTAAGGTGGCTTGTTTTCTACAAGTCAGCTAGGAACTTCTGTACTCAGGAATCTGACATGTAAAGAGTTAAACCCTTGGTGTTCAGTCATAAACTCCGGTCCAGTTAGGTTTTAATCTGCAGAGAAATGCTAAATGATGAGAAACAATTACATCAGCATAGTTATAAAAATAAAAAAATACATAAATTAATCTACCTACATATACTTTGTTTTTTTTCTTTTGTAAAAGCGTACCTTTAAGTTCAATTGAGTTAAAAGTAAGTATGTTTCCAGGTGGATCATTTAAAATTAAGCTTGCTTTAACTTGATTGACTAAACTGTAAAACACAAACACACAAATCATTTTTCCATTGGATCTTTGTATAGGAGTTTTGGGCTCTGTATAACAACTGACTTTGTGGCATGGATTCTCTGATGAAAATCATGAAATTTGATAACAGTCCTTTGCCTTTGCCTGTCACTGTAATGAAGTCTGAAAAAAGGGTTTTCTACTCAGCATTTGTTTTAATACTAATTCTTTTCGGTCGATATCCAGGGAGTCGGACGCTCTGAAAGTGCCAATCGTGTTTTAAGGTCTGGATTCTTTCTGCTGCTTATCATTTACAGTGTCTTACTGCAAGATGTCCTGATTACTCTCTACTAATATTTGAAGAGAAGACACAAAGCTGAGCTGGAGTCATCTCATTTGTGACACCATGTTACACACAGTTTCCCGTGCTCAGCCCAGCCGTGTCCAGCTCTATTCCCATTTTCCCTCATGGCCATCATCAGCAGTCATTTCTCTGCCAGAATCCATTAATTCAACGCTCACTTTTAAATCCTACTAGAGTATGCAAGAGTGCTGATGGATAACAAATATTTGCACATCACTGAACATTGAAGTGTGCTCCAGTCATACAGCATAGAACCATCAAATGGGAGAAGATCTTACCACTGTCTTTACAGATGTACTTTATTTTACTTATTCAGAACTGACATGAAATGGTCATTACCTCTTCTGTGGGATACGTTTGATTGCACAGTATGTGAATTATGCTGCTGAGGGGGGGGTGGGGGGTGGCCTGATTAAAACAATGACAAAATATTAAACCAGGGACAGTGATAATATGCCAAGAAAATTGTATTTTACATTAAGTGCCTTTGTACACAATACTAGTCTTTGTGAACCTATTGGATCTGGAAATGCTGGGGTATAAACAAAATTTGAAATGGACACATTCATTTGGAGAGATGCAACAAAGACAGCTTTAATTGGACGGAAATGCTGGCTTCCTTAACTTGGCAACAATTAATACAATTTCAGTCTAAATTTCCTCACGTTGTGGGGTTTGAAAAGAAGCAGACTGTATTAAACACAAATATAACATACACAGGAAAAAGACAGTGTTTGTGAGGTAATGTTATTAACGGAAATCTTATAAGCTAAGAATAAACTTTAACCTGCATAGGCCGATATTAAGCTTTTTCAGGTTTTAATGTGTTTTGTATTCCTCCGTCATGTGATAGATTACTTCTATGTACATGACAAAAAGTCCATGGCATCAGACCTTCTCCCTCCCCTCTTTACAGCACAAGTGGCTCCCTAAAACAGCTCCTGCCCCGATCAGTGCAGGCCAGTGCAGGGCATAGAGCAAAGCATAAATGAAGAGTCATTGACAGCATGGCGCCAAGCAGTGCTGGACTGACCAACCATCACAGAGCAGATCAGTCGACCAATCAGAGCAGACTGGGCCCACATGACAAAGGAAGTCAAAGGATCTTTAATAAAGTATCTCAAACAGACAGAGAATACAGCTGGATCAGGGGTTCTCAGTATGTAAAAACTACATATTCATATTTTTTTTTGTCTTCGGACAAATGGTGCTGTCATGAATACATTTACATTTTTAGTGTAAATATTGTTAATTGTTAATACTGTGTATACCTCCACCTCATTCGGAGCCTCATGTCCACTTAATTTTACTTACTTATTTTACTTATTTTCCTTCATAAGGAAGTTTTATACTGCTTAAAGACTCTGCACGTTGCAACCTACTTACGTAATTTTTATGCTCTTTTCATTTGTTTTTATTTTTTCTTGTATTTATTTTATCTTTTTTTTTTTTTTTTTAATGCTACTGTTTATTCTGATGTCCTCATCTGTTATTTCAAACTGCTATACTGTGTATAAGAGCAACTGAAACAACCGAATTTCCCCTTGGGGATTAATAAAGTATTTCTGATTCTGATTCTGATTTTAACATGGGCAAACATGAACATTCTCTGGCAGTCATCAAAAATGTATATACTGACCCAAATATGAACAAAAAAACTGACCATTAAAGACCTTAACCCTTGAAGTTTGTGATGTATATAGTTAATCCTTGGGTCAAAATTGATATTTGTGGAAATTCCCTCAAAAAAAGTCCAAGATTATTCTGAAGACACCAGATTTGCATGAAAAGGATGATCATGAGGCTCCATGGCCTTGAGGTTAGACCTGACTTCAAAATCTAAAGGGCTCATCCCTAAGTCTGAGAGGACATTTATGCAGTCTGACAAAAAGTATATGACTTTTACATGTAAGTGATGATCTTAAGACACAATGGCCTTTGACCTCTACCTGTAAATGTAGAATGGACTCTTGTGAAAATTGTGAAGACAATCACTTCTAATGTTTTTAAGGTAAGGAATCAAGGGATCTATGTTACTTGTCTTCATGCTTGACGATTCCCTTATCAATTCCTTCCACTTAATTCTGCATGTCTTGCAAATCAAGGACAACACACTCTCATCAGAGGCAGTCGGCAGAAACATTCCCAAAAACGTCATATATATGATCAGGGCAACAAGGGGACAGAAGTAGTCGAAATTGCAGCTTAATTTTACACAAATAACAGTGACTGCCCACCACCCAGTGTTTTTGTGTGATTTCAACCAAGGATGGAAACAGCAACAAATTGCAGACGCGTTCATCTATTTCACATGATGAAGAGTACCATGTGTTTGACACTGTTGACACACTGTTGATAAACCTATTTTTCCAAAAAATACATCCACAGGAATGGATAAGGGAATCAATAAAAAATCAGACCTATAAGTAGGAACGATAATGGCACTGGAATCAATAACACTTTTTCAATACCTAGTCCTTCTGTTCACCGTGATTTTAAACATAAAGACGAAATCTACGAATCAGCAAAAGAAAAATTGGAGAGAGACAAAAAACATGCAAAGAATTCTTAAGATAAGGTATATAACCCAAACAAAAGATTGATGTGAGGCTTTATGGATTTAAACAAAAGTCTGCAATCTCCAAAATGTTTATCCTTGGGTCAGAGCAGGGTTTTAAAGGATTACAATTAGCAAATCATTTGAGACGTTGTTGAGATATTACATTCACAAGCAACTCGTCAGCATGTAACTCCATGACATTGATATTTATAACCTCCTACGTCTGATTAGTGCATCAGTGAAATATCAAGTTCGTGATGAAACTGCAATCACAAGCAATCTGATCATGTTGTATTTCAATCAAAGCACACCATAGTGCAAATTTGGACAAAAATCTCTATAGCATGTTTGGAAAGTCATGTTACAGGATTGCATTCACAAGCGAGGGATGAACATGAGACTTCATAGCCCTGACCTCTGGTATATGACCTTGGAAGTCTTTTGGCTTCATCCATACTTGGAGTTATAAATAATTCAAAAGTTTGAGGAAAATCTTTCAAAGCATTCTTGAGATGTTATGTTCTCGAGCAAAGGATAAAAACATTCATAACTTGGCTTTTGACCTATGACCTCAAAAATCAAAGCAGCTCATCCATGATTTTGGGTGAACATTTTCAAGCAGTATAAAACAATGTCTTTGATCATTCTTGATATATTGTTTCACTTAATATTGTTCCTTCTTTAAAGTAAGATGTTGTAATGTAATTTAAAAAGAGATACTTAAGCACTCCCATCATCTCTGTCATGCGGGTAGGGAACAGTTAGGTAATACAGAAGTGATTATGCTGCAGCAGCGGGGAAGCTAACCTTTCCTTCAGGCCCAAGAAGTTGTTGTGCATTGCCCTCTCATTTTATTGCTGATCAATAGCATTAAATGCCATGCGGCCTTTCCTCTCCAGAGCAGCGGCCGGTGGACTGTCCGATCAGTAGTAAATCCCTGTGGCTCTGCGTAGCCATTCAATTTTCCGCCTTCAGCCTCAGAGCCTCGTATCCAGGGAATGAGTGATACATTTTAACTGTTGAACATTAGAGAAGAAGAATGTGCATGTATGTGCACATGCAGCCAACTGTTCACATGCATGATCATTGTGGAAACCCATACACAAGCCCCAGGAGGCTCTCTTGACCTTTGACAAGCTCCTACAGTGAGTGATACGCATACAGCCCTCTGTTAAATAATAGATGAGGCCGTTTATGCCCATGTGTAAAGTGCATAATGTGTAAGAAAGCTCAGGGGACAAAAGCAAGCAAAGAAGAGGGCCTCTTCATTTTTCCAAGTGGATGAATCACTTACCAAGCTGTGAGAGCGAAAATATAGCAACCTGTGAGCACACAGTGGCTGCTGTGATGGCTTCAGGCCATGTCACATACTGTGTGCTCACCAAGTGTGTCACAGTATTTACAGTGGTCTCTCCTGAGAGCTTGATCCTCCTGTGGACACTGCATCTTTAACAACCTACAGATAGTCCAAATACATATAAAGGACTCAAATTAAGCAAAAAAAGAAGAAAGAAAAAAGAAAAATGTGCAGAATTTTAATTTACACAAACTCTTTTCCTGGAGAAACACACTTAAGCTGCTGATCCCACATCAGCAAAGCCCTACCTTCAAATCCTGCAGAGCTGCAGCCTGTGAATAAAATCACTATCTTGTTTTTTTTTTTCTTTTTCTGTAATATCTTTGGACATTTTATCTCTTCTACCTCTACTTTGAATATCTGTTAAACTCAGTGTGCTTAAGTGCATAGGAGTGAGGATTAGGGTGCATTAACAGTAGTGTTTGAATCAGCACCTGGAAGTCAAGAAGACCAGATTTAAGTGACTAGAGTAACACTGCAGGGGTTTTAGACTCTGACATTAAAAACGATGCTCCATCCACTCAGGTTATGTAACTAAAGATGAAACAACAACTTCCAAAATAGTGTGATTCATAGAGCATTTATATAGATGTGTGTTTATACATAGATGAATGTAAAATATTATGTATAATTTCTCATAAATAATACATTATTTCATATGAACAAGCCATGCTCTGTTACCCAGATCTCTGGGCATTCTGGTGCAGTCAGCTGAGGCTCAGCCTGCTATCTGCTATACTCAGATAAACCCTTGGCATATTAGCGGCAAAAAAAAAAAAGGTTTTGGATTTAATTTATACTTATTGGGAAAGTTTTCACTAAAGCTACCATGACTCTACTTTGTTGTATTATTACTGCACTTCGTGCCCTGAAAAAAGTGCAAAGTAACTGGACATTGCATTTTCTTTTAAACACCATGTAGATTTTAATATGAAGCAACTGAATCAGAAATACTTCAAAGGCTAAATGTCCATTTTAAGCATAAATACATACCTAAATGTGTTTCAATAACTGTTTGAAAATTTTATATCCCTGTGTGCATATATTGCAGTGAAAACAGATATTTACTTGCCACTTTCCCCAAACAATCTAGACAGACTTACAATCTTGCTGTTTTAAAAGTTTATCAATCATTCATTTTTTTTTTTTTGACAATGTCATGCAATAGAGGTGTCAGAAAAAAATGAATTCATGTCAGAATTGCAAATTTTAGTCTCTTAGATTCTGAATCAGTTAAAAAAGGGAAGCAAATTTAGCCCATCCCTCCATAATTAAAGCAAGTATGACGAATTCGGTATACAGACTCAGTAAACTGAAATTGTATTGCTCACCTCACACGTTATCACTCAGGGCTAACTGAATCAATGACCAGAAATGATACTGATAGCTGAATATTGCACTTACATTCCTATACAAACGAAGGCTCAAGATTCAGGGAACAGCTTAAGAAACCATTTTTTGAATATAAAAGCTTAATTATAGTCAACTATAAACTACAATTGATTCATTGAAGACTTAGATTCTTTATTGAGCTGTCTCTCGATCTGAAGCACACAACAGATTCTAGTAAATTTTGACATCAGTACCCTTAACAAAAAGCTTTGAGAATCATGAATAACTCTGAATTAATTTGTCACCATCAGCATGGAAATCTAAGTTCAATCAAATTGTGAGTTTGGAGGAGATGCACATCTCTATGTCATCTTAGAAATATTTTTCAAAAATTGATCTTCTTTAAGTTTCATTGACACAGAGACAATTTTACATGCTTTATCCCATCACGCCTCAACTATTGTAACAGTCATTGTACCTTCCTGACCCAAAAATCAATAGATGGACTCCAGACAGTGCAGAACTCAAGTGCCATGCTTTTAACCAGAACTAGAAAACATGATCACATTATTCCTGATTTAGTATCTTTACACTGGCCCCCTGTATGTCTTAGAATTGATTTTAAGATTTTACAGATTATTTTTAAAGCCATCCATGGCCTTTATCCCAACTACATCTCTGACCTTTTAGTACCACACAAACCAACAGAAACACTGTGATCCTAAGGCAAAGGTCTCCTGGATGTTCCTCACAGCAGACCTACAACTAAAGGGGAGAGACCGAGGAGATCAGGTCGGCTGATTCAGTGACCTCTTTAAATCTCTCCTTCAGACATACTTTTATCAGCAAGCCTTTCCTGATTTTACTTGAGTTTATTTTAATATATTTTAATTATTTTATATCTTTCTTTTTTTTTTTTGATCCAGTTCTCCTGCAAAATGATTGTATTTCTTCTGGAGGTCTTTTAACTGATCTTTGTGCTTTAAAGTTTTTGGGCATTTTTTGATTGTTTCTTTGCTTAAAATTTTATAGCTTGCTTGTCATGTGTTGTTTAATATTCTTTAATATGTTTTAAATTATTGCTGTCCTTGTAAAATACTTTGTAACTTAAGTTTGAAAAGTAATAAATCAATAAAGATTATGTGATACCATCTTTGATAAGCGTTAGCTGATGCAGCTTCCTGGAATCATGTTTGTTTCTTTGAAGACAGTTGATAATATTTAATTCTAAGTTGCACAATTATACAAAAGAGGAAAAAAAATTTAAAACTGAAACTCACAAATAATTTAACACATTTCACCTGGAGATTTGAAAAAATACTTTAATAGAAACCAAGGCTCTGCATTCCAAAAATGCAGGGTTTATCGCGCACGGGTACTGCTTGGATAACCCAACTAGGTAAACTTAAAGTCTTCCAAGTGCATGTACAAATCTCAACTACTTTTTTTAAACAAATAAAATTCGATAACTAGAAAAGCACTCAGAGAGCGCAGACCTCCGCCAAGCAGCTTCAGTCCACTTTGGCGAAAATGGTCCTATCTGGCAATGTTAAAGAATCCTTAAAAAAATTCCTGGATCCAGACGGTGATCCGGATCATCCCCAAAATTTAATCAGTTCTTCCATATCCCATTACCCACAATTCCTGAAAATTTCATCCAAATCCGTACAGAACTTTTCAAGTTATTTTGAACACAAACAAACAGAAAGACAGACAGACAGATAAACGCAGGCCAGAACATAACCTCCTTGGCGGGGGTAATAATGAACTGCACAGAAAAGATATGTCTAAAAAGAACTCCATACAGCAGAAACACCAATTGTGTTAAATTATCTTGTGTTAAAAAAAGGAGCTTCTTATGCTGTTGTTTGATCATTTTTAGCAGCTGCATGATGTCAGTACTGTTATTATTACTATTATTTATTTCTGCGTCACTGGTACAAAAAACATGATTACCTGTAAACATCATATTACTGAAGGAACATGAGAGATCACTAGCCTTTAGAAATCTAGCAAGGGGCATCCACTTTTTGGCCAATCAGGGCTCAGTTCAGGGTCAGAGCTCTTATTAGATCTGCTACTAAGGCATATGTGCTTGTTTCATCTAAAAGAGCTTTAGTTGTTGTTCAGATTGTACAGGGTAATGTTAATTTTATGAAGATACATGAAGTTTCAGGCTCTGTCGTGACTGAAAATACATTACATTGGCATAATGCTAATGGCAGCTAAAGGCGCACAAACACAGTAAATAGGTTGTTCATCGGGGAAGGGCTGTTGCTAGGAGCACAACCATAGAAGGGAGACTTTATAGAATGTAATGCTGGTGAATAAAGTCATAAGTGCAGAGACACGTTAAAAATTCCACCCACCAGGAAACACAATCCTACCTACTAACTCACCAACTCGAACCCCACCACCCGAGTACAGTATAAACCCTGTATTTACAAAGAATATGTAGATCTAGGTGATCTTTTGAGTTATCTACTTCAAAATGAGACCACTCATGGATGGTGATAAAAACCCAGCCTAGAAAGTGAAGCAGGTAGATTTAGGTGCTGTTTCCTGGATGATGATTACCTCAATATGAAAGGTGAACTTCTAAGAAAAGGCATTCATTCATCCTGCTCTGAGAGTACAACAGACTCCCAGACTCCACATAACATTTCCTCATTAGAAACCCTCTAAGTCCTTGTTCCAAGCCTCTGTTTGATCTCCCTACACCTTCATTATCATTCTCACCACAGACGTCTGTGTGCCATCACTGAGGGTACTTAATTCATTTCGGAGGCATGACAGGGCCATTTTTGATGTGTGATCGATAGGACTGAGTAGAGTGGGACAACAAATTCAAGCGTTACTTTCCAGGTAGACATACTTTATACCACAAGATGGTTTTTCAGGGCAATTTAACAACCATTTGGAAATTATCACACAACTTCCACAAAGCCTCGTGCAGGAGCCAAACCCTGAGTCCAAAAGTAAGCGGGGGCACATTGTACTCTATGTAAAGAGTTTTGAGTATTTGTTAGAAATGAGAGGAGGGAAAGGAAAAGCACAAAACAAACCAACACGTTCAAGAGCCAGGACCTATCTGGAAAAAAAAAAAAAAAAAAATCAAACGTGTGAGGAAGAGGTAATGATTCATCCTTAGGGAACCAATCTAAGGTAAATACAAAGCAGCACAAAATGTGGGTTTTAAAATCAATGTAAGGCTCGCACAAACAGTCCCAGCACAATTATTTATAGTGTAAAGCACCCAACCACTGTTTACAGTACGTAAATATGTCTGATTCTTTGGTAAAAGCAATGTTAAGACCTTATTTGACTTGTGTTTCATTTCTGCACCATATGCCCTTGAGGCTTTCACATAATCTTCACAACAAATTGTAGAATATAAGCCATCTTAAATGCTGTTAACTTCAAAGACAAACCACATAAAAGCTTCTTCTTAAATCTCATTCTGAAATGGCTTCAAGTGTCAGGGAAAACAAGTGCAGCAATCCCCAGAAATAATGGCTTCAAGAATTGTGAGAGAAACAGAAGCAGAGGACACGATCCCTACATATAACATGTAGAACTTAGCAACAAGCCACCACATGGATGTAAAGTTACTACAGTTTTTAACCACCTACTAGTCTAATACTTTGGCGTTAAGGACAAACAAACTTTTGGATTTTTTGTCAATGATTGTGCAGTTTTAATGTTGTATTACCATAACAGAAATAAAGAGAACATTTTGTGGCTTCTGGGAGCTGCAGAGCAAAGTTTGGATTCATTGTCGTCATCTACATAAAATCAAAGTAAATAACAAACAATTCTATAGTGCATGTGCGTAGTCTAGCACAGTCAGATTTAGGTTTTCATATTTTCATTGATTCTTGGAGGCAAGCAAAAGAAATCTCAATTCAGTGAGTAAGATACACAGACTAAAACATGAATGTAGTCTCAGGGACATTATCCACTGCGCTCTGTTCTGTAAGAAACTTGCCAGTCTAGAAATGCTGGGCAGTGAATCAGTGAAAATAACATCACTGGCATTTATCCTTCCATGAAATGTATCATTACAGGTTAAAACGCACACATTGTGTTGAATTGCACACACAAGGCTAAACAGACATCTCCATAACAGCTTAAGCCTGAATTTACCAGCCACAGCGATCAGTGAGTAAACAGAGTGTAAAAACTGATTTATGACACAGACAGGTCAGTTTGAGTCCCATCTTCAGCATGCCCACTTCTGGTACTTCAAGGAATAGTTCAGCATCCTTTGAGGTGGGGCTGTATGTGGTTCACTTTAGCTCCACTTCAAAAATATTGAAGTTGAATACTGAAAGATTCTAAAGTGGCCATCACAGTCACCTAACTCAAACCCCAAAGAAAATCTGTGTTGGGATTTGAAGAAGGCAGTTGCAGCACGCAAACCCAAGAATATCAGTGAACTGGAGACCATTGCCCATGAGGAATGGGCTGAGATTCCTCAGGAATGCTGCCAGAAGCTGGTGTCTGGCTATGCATCATGGTTGCAGCAGGTCATACAAGCAAAAAGGTGCTGAACTAGGCACTGAAGTTGCTTGTCATGAAGGGGTTGAATAATTTCGAGACTGCAGTAGTCATTAAAAGTGGCATTTTGTTTTAAATTTGAAGAAGCCTCTTGTAAAGTTAGTTGTGTTGAGCTATTTCAGTTGTTCTTGTTGCATTTCTTTGTTGTAAACAGCTGGCAGTTTGTAAATTTTGCCAATAAATCTAATTTGCAATGGGGGTTTAATAATTTTGATTGCAACTGCACAGGTCTATACACTGACCAATAACTGTAACAGAAAACTATGTTAATGGTAAATATGTACTTTAGACCAGAATTTCACAATCAAAGTCACCTATAATGAAGGTCAAATTCTTTTATTTTGAAAAGCCAACCATGAATCAAATGTTTAAATTGCAGCTTTAAATAAATCAGGAGAGAATCGAACAACACGTTCAGCTACAGCTACAACTCTAAAACTTGTTAAGCCTTAAAAAAAAAAAAAAACCATGTGATTTAATGCAAATAAATCAGTTGACTATGCTATTATGGGCTTGTTTAAGAAGAAGCTAGGGTTGTGATAGTTGAAAATATAAAAAATGCATTATTCCTTTTCATTTTGTGACACTACCATATAATACTCCAACAGAGCAGAAATTGGATGGTGACATGAAATTAGGGTCATACATAATTCTTTTATCTGAGCGCCATGCTTGTAATCTTAAATGCTGTATTTAGGTGAAACAAAAATGTGGGTGAATGACAAGCAGTGTGGAAGCAGGTGGTAGTTGTCAAAAATTCAGCCGAATCATGGATGACAATTGTCCCACATTAGACTCTGGGTGAATCTCACACGGAGATGCAGGATTTTAATCTAAGAACAGTAACTGAAGCAATTGTTTGTTGTTCAGGCACTTCAGTGCTTTCTGAAGGTGTTGTGAAGCCAAACAATGGTAGCTGACTTTTTGGAGATGTTGTCTGAAACCAACCTTTTGATCAAACCATGAAAAGTGAAAGAATTGAAGCTGATGCAGACCAACAAGCTTGCCTTTTAGTTAACTCAGCCTGTACCTACTTATGTAAATCTATGCTGAACTCTTAGCCTTGTTGAATTAAAAAAGATACCTTATACATAAAAACATCTCCTACACAATGTGAGCCAACAAAACTGAGCTAACTGATACCAAATCTGTTCTGAGCAAGACAATAAACATGCTCACCTCTGTCAAAATGTACTTTTTAGCACAACAATTATAGCAATAAAAATGGAAGCAGCTGTCAGAAGAAAAAGGTGCAGGCTGTGTTCAGAACCTAACAAGTGTAAAATAATTGTTTTTTTCAGGTCACAGCCTGAGGTACAGATGAAGACAGATTACAGGGGGAGGTAAAGGCATGTTGTGTTTGACGGCTGGTTAATTATCTGAACCTGTTTGAAGCATTTTTCCCTGGTTGACCTTGGGAGAGCTGACCATGGTTTTAGCCATGCAGAACCATGGACAAAAAAATATATGAATTACATCTACAAATGCTGAGAAATTTGTTTATTTTTTTACTGATGATTTTCCACTAGACCTCTAGGATGGTGGATTTAAAACTGTGTATGAGGTTGGGGATCTTTTTTATGTGGGATATGAAATTTAAATTCATTTTCAGAATTACCAAAGAAATACCTTATGGGTTGGATTCTATTTAACCTATGTACATTTTTCCATACTAGGTATGGGTATTGTTGGTTTGTTTGTTTTTTTGTTGTTAATGACAGTCATGACTTTTTGGTGATCATTTTTGGCCCTAATCCAAACAACTATCAATACTCTTTTATGATGTGAGAGAGAGTCTGCACCACCTTTTAGACATTATGAGTAAAACCTGAGAAAAATGAAAGCAATTATTTTATAAAATTAACACGTTTGTTGATACAATCTGCAATGTATATTTTCTATAAGTAGGAAAATAAATGTAACTTCACTCTAGCACATGTATGTTTAGAGTTTTTCAGTAACATATCTGGTTGACACGCACACTTTGACTGATGCAGACCGATGCATTACTTATTTATCAAACATGCCCATTTATCCAATCTTTATTTGGGATGCAGTGATTTTAGTTTACTTGGCAAAATAAAAGTCAGACTGCGATTTGATCAGTTATTCAGACATGTACAGTAGGTTGTGTACCGCAGCCAAAACAATGTTGTCTGATGTGGAAAAGTAAGCCATTGTAAATCCTCAGAGTTAAGTGTGCAATTACACTGCGCTGTTGCTGTGGCCCTTCAATTATATTAAACCTCTACATTACCTCACAGGACCATTGTGACTCAAAAGCAATATCAATCTTGACTTTTCAGTTTTTAAGACGCAGAATCTGGTTTTGATCTCATCCCTATTCCTGCAAAGCTTCAAGGATGGATTACAAGGGAAAAAGTTTACAGATAATTCATCATCCTGCCTTTGAGTAAATATCATAGTTGAAAAAGGTCATGATGCTGGTATTAAGAGATTGGAAGCAAAACATTTTAGCTCAGCAAATAAAATATTTACATAAATCAGCTTGGTTTATCTTTATCTCTGTTCTGCAAAATCCTTGAAAAAGTAGTTATTACAGTTGACCCTGATTAACAGGGTCAAAGAGGAAGAGGATAAGTGTCTGGAGGATAGAGAGACAGACTGATGCATCGTTTAAAAAGCATGCATTTTCATAAAAGGGTGGATAGAGAACCAAAAACCCATTTTGGGCTATCCAGTCTCATTTAGATTAAATCTGTGCTGATCTTGCTCACAGCTAAATATGCAGACAATCAGAATCTGAGATTATCTGTCTGCTACTTTCCCTTTCATCCTCTCCCTCTCTATCGCTCTCTCACACACACACACACGCACTCAAACACGCAGCAGAGCATGGGAGGCAAGACCCCTGCTGGCTCTCTGTCAGGGCCCTTTGAAGATCTCAAATGGATCAGTTATATTCCATCTGTGAATCTGCTCTTCATGGCGCATCGGCAGTGTGGCATTATGTCACAACCACATCAGTCCAGGCCTTTGCTGTTTTGAATAGGAAGTGAGTACTTCTGTTATACGGAAAAATGTGATGTCCTGGTCTAGAGGTTACCCAACAGTATGAGGCAAGCAGCTCTGACCTTGGACTCTCCTCTGCAGCTCTCATAGCTCCGAGGCAGGAGACAGGCAGTGTTAAATAATAAATATGGAAACAGTCTCTCACTCCATCGCTATCTGTCTTTCTCATTAATAAAGTTTTCACAGTGTTTCCTTGTAGGAGGCATGGTGAACTCTATTAGAGGGCATAATTAAAACTGCAGCCTTGAAAACACGAAACAAAGAGATTAAGTAAAGAGACACAGAAGACAAAAAAAATGTACAAGTAGACAAGTAAGAAACACTAATTCAATTAACTTTAGCAAATTCAATACAGAGGTTAAGTTTGTGGGTGATTAATGTCTATATTTTCAACTTTTTCCTCTCTTGACTAATAAAAGTTTTCAAATGAGAGTGTTCAGGCTTTTTGTGTGTTTTAGAATTAAAAAACACCCTTTTTTCATCCCCAGTAATAAAAACAAAAGTGTCTATCGAAACTGCCAGCTATACATCAGCATGTACTTGATGCTCCTGTAACTCTACAAAACTTGAATTGTGCAGTCTCATAACAATGAACTGCCAGTACTTAGTGCTGGATGGTTAACTAGTATTATTAGAATTATAATCTGTAATTTCTCTGCCACATAATGGATTTTTGAGACACTACAAGCACTGGTTTCAACAAACAATGCACTGCTCTGAGAGGCTAAATTAGTGATGCAGTTACTCCGAAGCCTCAAACTTCCAGCCACAAAGGCAGGGAAATAAAAGTAGGACAGCACAGTGATTTGTGACACAGGGGTCATCAACTTAATTTAAGCAGGGAAAATCTTTTATCTTGATATACACCGGGGGTGTCCAAACATTTTTTCACCAAGGGCCAGATTCAGAAAAGATAAGGATGACTGGGCCACTTTGATTTACCAACCTTTGGTGTATTGGAGTTAGTAGCATTGTTCCAATATAGGTTAAGGTACAAACTTATTGGAAATGCGTATGGAAAAAATGCCTACATCACAGCTTTCAGTATTTGCCTAAAAAGACAAACAGTCAGTCTTAAAATATTTTGAGGCAGACAATCAGGACAAAGTACTTATGTCTCCACTTTCAGACTCAAAACAAGAACAAACTGCACAAAACTGCCAAACTCTGTGAGAGTGTTGGTGCTTGGGACAGATTATCCCAATATTTTTTTATAAATCAGACCTTAAAGAATACTGCAAAGAAAATGAGGGCAGTTTGTGCTGCTATTAAGGTCATAGTAACTGCATCATTATTTTTCAGTTAAGCACAAGCTTCCAGTTATGATATGCAAAATGCTAGTATTTTTTTAAGCTTGCTGACGGCAGGCCAAGAGCACACTGTGGGCCGTAGTTTAAACATCCCTGATATTTGCAGTGGGGACTGGATTTAAACATAAATGAAAAGTTGTCAATATTTGGTCTCATAAAACTAATAGTATAATGTATGTACGCTTTTCAAACTGTAAGCTGTATGTTGCATGTATGTTTCTTAGGCTTTAAAAGCAAGGTCACCTGCGCCAGGGCCTGCCTCTTTGGGCAGTTACAATATCATGGGTACTTCTCTCTAGGGCTGTCATGTTTTTCTGTCACTGGGTTTTACTCTAATATACTCATCCCTATCAGTCCCTCATCCATCACCTCATACTACAAATATTTCGAAGGTACTGCAAACCTGGCCCTCCTCAATGATCACAACTCCATCACCGCTTATCGCAACACAGTTCTGCACTTCACACAATGGTGCATAGACAATTACATCCATATCAACACACCCACCTCTAGTCTGAATCCCATCTCCATCAATGGCAACATAATAGCTGAATCAGTGACATCTTTCAAATCACATCTAAAAACTCACTTTTTTAGACTTGGTTTTACATGCTGCTGTTTTTTTAATTGCTTACTTGTTTATCATCCATGTTAGCTATTTATTTTATCTACATACTTATTTTAAAATTACTTATTATACTATTTTAAACTCTTCTGTTCTTACTCTCCTCACCAGTTTCTCATCACTTTAGTCCTGTTTTTACCATCTTTTCTTGTTTTAATATACTCCTTTTTTATTATTATTGTTTTTATACCATTTTATGTATCTATCTATTTTTTCTCTTTTACCCGTCCTCTATCTGCCCTCTTCTTTTCCATCTTCCTGATGTGATGTCGTCAACTTTCAACTGTCATAAATGTATCTATGTATCTATAAATGTATTATCTTTTTATTGTCTTGTCGTCTCCTTGTCATTATACATAAAACAAAATACCTTCTTCTCCAATGTTCTTCATCTGTACATGTTGACATGGTGAGCTGTATTGATCTGGTGTATTCCTAAATTACTTCAGCTGTTTCCAGCTTAACAGTTGACCATTTTCTTTCCTTTTGTTGCTTTAATTAACATGACCCTCTGTGCCTTTTCCTTTGACTCTTTTGGTCTCTGTTGACCTGATTGTTGATTTTATTGTACCCAGAGTTCTGCCTTTTTCTGCCTTTGTTTTGTCTGTTAAAGCACTTTGTAAACATCTGTTTTTAAAAGTGATATATAAATAAAGTTATTATAATAGAACAGGTCATCAAATTCAAATATCTTGGACTCACCCGAGACAATAACCTGACCTTTGACCACCCCATCAATGACATCTATTAACATTGACAGCAAAGGCTACATGCTATCCATTCACTAAGTGCACTTTCCATTGCCCCCCACCTTCTGTCACTACTGTACAAGAGTATAATCCAAACTATCATGATGCATTGTTCCCCCAGTTTTTACACCATGCTGTCTGTCTCTAACAAAAGCAAGTTCAACAAAATTACACACATAGCCTCGAAAATAATCCACACCCCCACAGCCAACATTTCAGAGCTCAATGAAAGAGCTTGGCAGAACAATAGCCATGGACACAGAGCACCCCCTTCAATACCCACTTTAGACTTCTGCCCGCAGGTCGTAGGTACAGGACACTGACATGGAGAAGGGCACACTTTAACAAAAGCTTTGTACCATCTGCCATGTCCATCCTCAACAAAATTACTCACTGATGAAAGTGCCTCTCTTTTGATGTGAATTTCTCGGATGAGTTCAATGTGTGTTCTCTGTTTCCTAAATCTATGTCTATTGTCACTTAACAGCCTGTGAATAAAAATGTCCTGCTAGAAAAATTCAATCAATCTATCAATCTATCTATCTGTCAATTTATCTATCATTCTTCTGCCTGAATGTTGGCTAAAAAAAAGGCGAACAGGTGGATTTCTGTAAAACAGACCAAGCATGTAGTCATTTCTTTTTAAAGTGCCTCAGTTCCATTTGTTTTGGGGTGGTGCTAATAGTAGTAAGGATGTAGCAACAAAAAACACCCTCAAAACCACAACAATTTTTCCCTATCATTTTTTTTAAATTTCAAAACATTTTGTGGGCTACATGAGAAGCTGTGGGCGGCCTCAGTCGTTGATCACCGTTTTCAGTATTTTAATCTACATCCTGTGTTTGCCCTTGTAAACAATATATCAGGAGCTTTTATTGAACAGGTTGAAAAACAGGCATGAGGTGCTTCGCTCTGATGAATAGTTTACTTAGAGGTTTGTTGATACTCTCTGAAAGCCAAATAAAAGTTTCTGTCTTGGTGTTGAAAGTGAAGTAAAAATTTTCATTCACAGATGTGGATGAGTGCTTCTCTATCTCAGCCTTGAAAAACAAATTAGCAAGCTCTGCTGGGTGATATAAAAAAGCCAAGGAAAACCAAAAAATCCCTTTACCACCTTGTCAATCTCCTCTTGTCTTGACTCCTCTCAGTGTCAAAGTAAGCAACAGAGAGAAGAACAGAGACGGGGTATTGGGATGAAAACAGTGCTGCATCACACAGCCTCGCCCTGTGTCACTAATGGGCACTTAAGACACATAATTTGCTGGTGACTTGCTTGCATCCCGCTCAGGTAAGACACAGTGTAAATGAGCAGGGTTAGGGTAGCAACTTGTTCACCCTGTGTATAGCACTTAAAATGTACGAAAGTTACTGCACAGCAATGTGGTTGGCATAGCTCGCTGCTCTCAAAGAATAGCAACATTAAGTGAGTGTGCTCACCTTGCAAAGCATCTCTGCCTGTGGCTTTATCACAGACTTGAGCCAAAGATATACCTACATTCGTGTCCATCGGCGTTATGAGTGTTTTTGTTTACATACTTGCTGTAAGTAGTACATATTACCGGAGGACACCACTAGAGGGTGCACAAGATCTCAGGCTGTGGTGTTAGAACTGGAAACATGGCGTTAATTCTGAGAGTCAAAGTAACAAAATAAACATCAAAAATCAACATCATTATCAAATACTGGTTGACAATTGATGACCAGTGGTCAGACCCCATCATCAGAATCATCTGTACTCCACGTCTATGATATTTTCCTTCTATGCACTGTTGGAACTGTCTCAGTGTATGGGTGTAATGAGTTACCGTGTTAACTGATGACTTGCTGCATGTCATAGTCAAAGCACCGGAAAAGCAGATTTGAATGCTCCACTCTTGTTATTCATTGTATCAAAGAATACTTCATTAATTTATATGTGAGAAAATACAGCCAAAGAAGCCACGCTAACACAAACACATCCACGGACAAGGTCAACCACGTCAACTCCAAGTCACCATTGTACACGGTCACCAGTTGAATTCATACACCAAACTTTTCTTCTGTTTTCCCAACTTGGAAAGGAGAATTCATCTGCCATCAGCTGGATGAACTGTCAGATTTGAGTATATGCACTCTCACACATTATTAGATGTTGATAATTGTGTTCTTGATTTATCAGTTTGTCTTTTAAACTTTCTGTTACTGTTGTTTCTGCTGCTATGATCAACCTTTCATATCTTCTCTGCCTCTACACCAAACCTACTGGTGACATGGAGACTACATCGCGTTTATTCACTGGTGCAGTTTAAAAAAAAAAAAAATTAAGCACTAGTTTTGGATAAATAAAATTAAATTAAAAAAATCAACTCTACCAGCACCAGAGACCAGGCAGGATTGGTTCACCTACAAAGCATTGTAGCTAATGCCATGAGTATACCTTTGTTTTATGTTAGTGCTTGTTTTATATCATCTCTCCTGCAGTGTGTCTGTTTCACCTTGGTGTGCTTCTAGGTGGTTTCTGTGTTCTATAGTTTGTAGTTGTTGTAGCTCTCTGTGTATTATTTCATGGGTTTACTTCCTGTCTTGTCTGCCCTGATTAGTAATTCGTAATTTGTCACACCTGTTCCTGGTTTGTCTCACCTGTGTTTCGTTATCCCTCTGTGTATTAGTCTCTGTGCTCCCTCGTGTCTTCATCTGTTCATACGTCTTCTGTGCAACACCTCCTGTGTAAGTTTCCAGTGCAGCAGTGGTTATTCTTTGTAGATAGTTTGTATGATTTTGATTTTTTGTAAGAGAGTTTGCTTGTATTTTAAAATTTTTTGGTTGAAATGAATATTTTTTGTTAGTATCTGCACCTGGGTCCAGCTTTAACTTTTTCTCAGTTCAGTTTTTGACAAACCCTGACAGTTAAGCTTGTGCTTGAAGGTCATTTGATGTGATACATTTTCATCAGTAGAACAAAAAACAGAAGAGGCAGACAACAGTCAGCTGTGCATGGCTCTGATTCAGAACCCTGAGGCGAACTGTATGCTGACACAGCAAGGTGTCAGAGGATACAGCCGGAAGACAGATGAAAGTGTGTTTCACAAGATCCACGAGTGACCCCCGGGGCACTGGCAGAGGTAATGAGGAGACAGAAGCTAACTGGGGGCACTCTGTATAATGACACAGCTGTCATCCTCATCATACTCCTGCGAAAAAATGATGTATTACTTATCATCACTGCTCTTATTAGCTTAAATGCACTGAGCGCTTTGCAATGTAAAAGCCACTTTACCACAGGAAGCAAAAAGAACGCAAAGTGTAAGAGAAGAGCAGGAAATGTCAAACGTGTCAACAGCCCCTTTGTCATATTCTCTATACAAGCTCAAGACACAAGCCACTATGAGTCTAAAGTTGAGAGCCCTGGAGAGCTAGATAGATTCAAAGACGAATTAAAAAAACAGCTTTTCCATGAAAAAGTAAAGATAATGTGACTGTGACTGATGTTCTAAAAGTCCTCTTTCCCAGACATAACTCAGAGATGAGAGAAAAGAAAGCAGTTCACCTCTGAGTGAAAGGCCAGGGAGGTAAAGACACATATTTGGTGGCTGACTTCGGCTGGGAGATACAAGACCGTTACAGCAAACAGTTTTGGGATGCAGGATTTAAAATGTGAAACTTAAAATTATGAGAGAAATCAAAAGGGACAGTATCATGCAAAATGTGACAACCAACTCAGAGGGTTGTTACAATACTATAATTTGAAACTTTAACATGACATTTCTTAAATCTATAATAATATAATACCTGTTTACATACCATGGCAACATAACAGAAGTCGAAGAAACTAAAATGAGGGCATTTGTTTCCTCTAATGTCTACAAAGTCCTGCACTCTCTCTACAATACTGTCTCACTTGCAAGAAAAAAATGCTAATGTCTTTGTGTAATTTCACTATGAGCAGGGGTTTATCTGCAATGTTTAATGGTTAATTTTCCTGTCATGTAAAATGTGGAATTTTTAAGTGTTGATACTGTCTGACACTATGGATTCTGCATTGTTCTGTCTTTTCTTTTTTATTGTTCAGTCTTTAATTGTTGAGTTTGTTAGTTGTTATTTATTGTTATACTTCGTATGTCTAAATGCCCATCTAGGGATGGGAAATGCAAATTAGCTCAGGCTATAAATGCTGCAGGGTGCAGCAATGTACTCTTGCTTCATATTGTCCTTATACAAATAATCATTAAATAAAGAATACATTTTTTAAACAACTTGCTAACTACCCTTTTTTCAACATGAGGTACCCAAAGACCTTCGAAAGTCTTGAATTGAAAGTTTTGAATGTGGCACTTTTCTAGTTTCTACAGAAAATTGTGTTTGAATGGAAGTGAGCAGGTATTTCTTGTATTTACGGCGAACGTATCTTAAACCAACCAAGCCTGACTCAGAACGCCACATATATAACGCCTTTTTGGGAAATTGGTCAAACATATTTTTTTAACATTTCTTCCATAAAAATCAACTTAAATATTGAATTGTAGCAAGCCTATGTTTCACCCCAGCTAAAAACAAGCTGTTTCAGTGCCTGTAGTCTTAAATCCTCATGAGCTGTGTCTAACCACATCCCTCTCAAACACAGGGTGTGGCTTCAACTATACAGCACTGTGCTCTTAAGTGCGCTGTGGCTGCACAGACACACCTTGACATGTTTTCTTAGTGGAGCCTGCTGCAGACCGAACAGTCCATTTAAGTACACATTTATTAAAGGTTAAGAAAGCAACAAAGAGTTAGGAGGCCTCTTCCTAATGTCAGTGGGGTTTGTAGACATGCCATGGACTCAGATTTTGTTTAAATACCATATTAAAAGTGTAATTTCATAATATGTGACCTTTAAAACTCAACTAATTGAGCTTTCAAACATAGCACCTCAGATTTGTATTATGTTAAATAAGATCTTGGAAAATTAAGATATACTTTTACAAGCCTTGTCAGGAAGTCACTGTTTTTCAGCTGTCCAATTAATCTTTTTCCCCAAGGGTTCAAATTTAAATCACAGATTGCTTCCTTTAAAATGTTAGTCTTCCAGTGAGCTGCTGGCCAGGAGACAGGGGGTCCAGATTGCTTTTGAACATCTCCACTTCTCCCAGGGTTCAAAAGCCTCTTAGAAATACTGTCATCCAAGTTCTAACAAGACAGAGAAAAAGTGCAGAAAGTGAAGGACTGTGAATCCAGCTGTTATCTCCCTCTCTTCTGTGCTTGGCCTTCAGAGCTGAAACAAAAGATGTGCTAGACTCATTACATCAGTGAATCCTACATCTGGGAATAACTTGATTGGATCTGAATATAATAACTTTGTTTCAAATAGCCTAAAGTCCCTGAAAGGAATAATCCATTACTTCATTTATTTTTAAAAATGTAAGTGAGATCCTTCGGTTTTTAAGCTCTCATTATATTCCTTTAAGTATGCTTACTTTTAACACTTAGAAAGGCCTCATTAAAAGTACCCAAAGTACTCAGAATTGGTGTGAACTCTTCTATGGTTTCAATGAAAAATATAGCACCCCTTCTTGCCTCCAAAAAGTGTCTGTTTGAGGTCCAGGCCTCCTCCTATTCCACTAGCTTAATGGATTATGACAGTGATGCAGTATGAAACTTTAATCCCCTTGCTACCGTAGTCTCCCCTCCCTTTATGTTAAGCCCCTTGACTAGACCAAGAGTGTGTGTATGTGTGTCAAGTTCCAACCCACACAAAGAGCCAAACCTTGGATGATATACTGAAAAAAGGGGGGATGAAAGCATCCGCTAATGTTTGCCAACTACAGCCTTTAGGTGCCCAGCTAACCCATTACCAGCCTGAGAAGTCTATGTCTGTATACTAAAGAAATGAAGCTTTTAACTTAATGACAGGAGTAACTAACAGGATATCATACTCAACAATACTTTTCCTTTGAAGTTTTTGCTTGTCTCCTTTCTACTGTAAAAGCAGGATACACTCACACAGGCCACCATTAGTTATCTTAAGTTAGCTTTTTCCAAAGTAATATCTGAAATGACTGGGGACGGTAACTGAACCCTGGTTCTCTATAGACCCATTTCCACGTTTTACCAAAGCCCAAAAATCAGTACTGTCTGACCTTACTGATGATCGATTAAGTCTTCCAAGTCCTGTAAATATGACATTCAATCTTTAGTCCTGTATGTTCAGGGATGATTAAGTTTGATCAAAACTGACCACTTATCGAAACTCTTAAACTGCACTGGGCTTTCAATTGAGTTTGAATTACACTTACGGTTTTAGCGCCCTGACATCACAAAAACAGGATAATAGGTGTGAGACAATTATATTGCTTTCTGAGTGCTTTTCCCAAGCTAAACTAAGCTGATGAGGATAAAACCGTCTTGTAACAGCCAGCATTTTATGTGTAGATGCTACCTGATACAGCTAAGCTGTCTGGTTTTTGCAAGAACTGCTGAATGTTTGAGCACAAGTACAATAAATTTGCAGTATTACAAGGGAACCAAATACTAATGTCCTGGTATTAAAAAATGTCATGTATATTAAATATCTGTTGTGAAAAGAAATACTGCACATGAAACTATTAGCTTTATTAAAAAAAAAAAACATCGTCACAGCATCTGTTGCTGCTGTTACAATGGCAACAGCTTTGAGCCAGTCATCGACCTTCATACTGAGCAGTCATGAAAAACACAACAAAAATTTTATCAAACACATTCAGTCAAACACAGCAAATTATCACTGTTTTCTGCACTGACATTTTTTATGTCGTAGTAAAATGTATTTGAGATCAGCTTAGTTAAATAACTATTAGGCAAAGTAAATAAAACATCATTATCATCATCAAGTGTTCAAATGTCCCATCAGGAAAATCCAGGCTTTGGAAAGAAACTTGACTTAATGCAAGTGATTGAATTGTTTCTCTTTATCATTATAAAATGGAAAAAGAATGGTCTTTAACCCTTTAATGTCTAAAAACACAAATTACAGACAGAAAATTCTAATTTGTTGGAGCAGGAATGTTTATTTCACTTTCTACTGAAATCCTAAAAAATCAAAATTTCCATAAAATTTAACATATATATTTTTTGTATTTCATTTGATACATTAGGTGTTTTTGGCAACTGATAATCCATTTGAGGACATTTTTATCATTTATCTGATTGTGTTCAGATTTTTTTGTAATAATTTGTTGATCATATTGATTAGATAGAGGCATCATAAAAGTATGTATCAAATATGATACAAAAGGCGTTAAAGGGTTAAAAAAGATTACTCAAATGAAGCTAACTAAACGTCTTTTAACAGACAAAAGTTAGATCATTAGTATTGCGAAGGGCTCAGTTCATTGACTATCTGAAGGGTACAAATATAAATAAAAATTAATGATCTTCATTCCTATAAGCTGCTGCACGTTTAATCCCATACAGTTTAGCTCCTAACTGTCAGTTCTGGTTTTATGCATAAATCCAAGTTCAAATGCAATCTTATTTTAAGCACTTCCAAGGTGCATTTCTGGTACCCTTTTTATGGTAAAACATTTTTTTTAAACAATTAACCAAACATACAAAATAATTATATCACTTGATTACACACCAAAAAAGATCTGGTGCTTTAAAGCAAGACTGTATTTTGTAACAGCACAAACTACAAAAAACACAACCATGTGTTTTCATGTCTAAAAAATGAGTTGACTAAGTCTACATTAACGGAATTTTGGCTAAAATGATCAATTGTGACAGTAAACTTACTCTAGAAAACCACAGAATCAAATCATGTCAATGACGTTGCTTGTGTCCAGCATTTATACGCTGTCAATGTCAGCAATGAAGATTTTCTGGACCGAAGACGCACTACATTATATAATCTACTTTATGGTTTGATGACATAAAGTTATTTTCTGTTGTTAACATCCTTGTTGAGTAATGGGGTTCAACTGAAGCATTGTTTGTAATGTTTTCCATACCGAGGAGGGGTCCTTAAACGGTTAGCTCACAGCATCGTTAGTTTTGTTTGGGGAGGAAAAAAACAAATATGGGTAGGGTAGACCAATCAAATGTATTTATTTGTTTTTCGATGAAGAAATATTTTATGAAATTAACTTCAGTTCATTATCTGACTTCTTGTGTTCATTGAAAAATAGCCATGTGCAATAATGTAGAAAATCAGGATGCTCCCTCTGTGTTTTTTTTTTTCATTGTGATATCAAATTGAATTAAATTTTTCACTTACCAAAAAAAAAAAAAAAAGAATTGAATCATGGGTCTGATAAGGATGAACAGCCCTATCTAACATACACAAAGCATCCACTCAACATGTTCTCATATCCAATCCAGTGTTCAGAGAGCAGGCGAACACATCAACACAAACTGACAGAAGATACTCAGGAACAGACTGAGGAGGTGCTCAGCATGTGACAGGCTGACTTAAACAGACTCTTTTATGTATTTATAATGAAAGAAAAACAACCAAAATTTGAAGCATTTTCAAGCATTTAATCCCAAACTCTTGCAATTCCCAAACCTTGACAGGGAATCAAAATTCAAGGGATAATAAAATCTCTTTACAAACTCTGTCAAGTATCTACATCTTAAAGGAAGACTTCACATTGTCCTGCAGAATCAAAACATAAAACATGAGCCCTGAGTTCAGATATCATGTTGCAGTGATGTAGCTTACACGAGTACTCACCGTGAATGAATCCATGTCAAAGAATCAAAAGCAAGCATGAGAATCAGAGATGCATCAGGAGGGGCCACATTAACTAGGACATGACACAGCAGAGCTCTTTGGTCTGGTAAAACTGGACAGTGAGTGCAGCAGGAAAGCTCTTCTCAGCATCACAGGATGGCAGAGTGTCATATCAATGTCCAAACATCCCAACAGTGGAAATCCCAACCAGGAGATGGAATCAGGGCAGAGAGATTAAGGGGAGGAATCAGCTTTATTTTCACAAGTGATCACTGTGTTGTATTTTAACCCTTTGACAGCTCGTACTTTTCTAGTCTTCAACAGGGATGGAAGAACAACTGATTATACATTTAAAGAGAAATTAAAGAGACATTTCGACTAAAAGTTGAAATCATTCACACAATGGCTGTTGACAGCTAAAGATGAGTACTTAAACTGGGGGCCAAACAAAATAAAAAAGAAAGAAAACAACTTTTTATTTCTTTTACTGAGTAAGAAACTAAATGGACGGACCAGATCAGGGGTCACCAACCTTTTTCAGCCTGGGAGCTACCGTAAATATGAGGAGTATTTTAGAGGACTACTTTTTGGATTGGAGGTTTGTGAGTAATATAAATTTTATCATTTATCTTAAAACAATTTATATGCTTTAATAGGCTACATATGACACTGTATGTTCTATTTTTACATGCAATGATTCCTCAAAATAATTATCATTAGTCATTATTATGAGAATAGTATTCTGGCTGGCAAGAGTGCTGATAGAGATGTGGCATCAGCGCTAACATAAATTTTGACCCCACGCAGGCCAAAGTTAAGAGAAAATGGACAGTGTTAAAATCTAATGCACATGTTACACATCTTGTTTTTTTTATGTTAATATGATTTACTTGCAAAATATAAACTTTAAAGTAAAAATGGAGATTTATCTCAAGCTCTATGGTGGTGATGGTGATGCTTTTACAATGTTCTAGCAGGCACCTCAAAAGCACTCTGCGGGCTACGAGGTGCACGCGGGCACCCTGTTGGCTACCCCTGTACTAGATAAATCAGGTTACACTTGACAAGAAAATGCTGCAATTTATTCAACAATACTGGAGTTGGAAATGCCTATACTAAGTCTCTCATTTTGTGCAGAATCTTACCTTTAAAAGTTAATACATAAGTAACTGAAGTATGATTTCTTTTGATAGAATTACTGTGTGGGTAGAATTTATTGTTGCACTTATCAAGTTGAAGCTAGTTTCAAGTACTGGCACTTTATGCACAACAGGACTTAATCGCAGGAGATGTGTTCAGTGTAGCATTAAGCCATTAAAGGCAAAGTCATAATGCTTTACAGTTATAAAAGACTGATGACTATTCAATCCAAAGGTTATTTTTTATTTTTGCTGGGGATTATCAAATTTGTCCTTGATAGTTCCTCCTTGAAAGTGGGGTCAAATAAGCACAGTACAAAAGTTCAGCCCAGCCGGCACTGAAAGACAAAGCATTGTTTCTGTGTGCATTACCAAATGAAAAGAAATGAGGCAGCAAGGAGAGGAGGCAAAGGGTAAATAAACATACAGAACAATGACAATGAAAATTAGATTCAGCAAGAGGGAGACAGAGGGAGAGACAGAGAAAAATACAAACTGGTTTGTCTGATAAGAAGGGTGTTTGAAAGAAATGCAGGCTTCGATAAAACCTGCACACACCTCTCACCATGAATATTTGGTTTGGTGCGTTTTTATGTCATTAGTAGCTCCTGCTGGGTAACCATTACAGGGGGCACACAGGAGACTGGTAGAGCAGCACATTGATAAAAGACAGACACAAAAACCTGGACTAGTGAGGCAGTTCTTTTAGTTTTCATATATCATGATTATGATTTCTGTCTTGAAGTAAGGGTCTCAGTTGGGTATTTTAAAAAGTTCAGCCTCTGTCATCCTGTCTGTGTATCCTCTGTGTTTTATATGCTGAGTTCAGATTTAAAGGCAGAAAAAAGCCCTTTTCACGCAATCAACCTTGAAGACTTTTGGTAAATTTCCGGTTAACCAATCCAGGAAATAACCGTGCTTGACCGAAAATTTGAAAGCAAAGCAAAGGTTTTTCACCTTAAAATCAACCCTCTAATCCCTTAGTCATTTCCCCTCTATCACCACTCCTTTAAATGAACGAGTGAGGATCTCTTTTTTTTCTGTTTTGGGAAGGTTACTCTAAAATTTACTGGGAAAGTTGCATGTGTAGAAAGGGCTCAGGCCAATAGCAGGGTAATGCTGGGGTTAAGTCAGGGTATTGTTTGTATTCACACTTGGTTCTGATCTGATTCAAGTGATTCAAGCTTCAAGTGATTTGCAGGGGGTTTCTACATGTGTGAATGGGTAACAGGGAAATAATTAAAAATGATGTAATTGTTGATGCACAAATCGAACAACTTTACAATTAACCCTGCCCCAGAATAGTTAATAAAATGTAGTGGTTTAAATATTCATTAAATCACAATGGCAGAGATGCAAATCTTATCTGAGTCTAACTTCAGTTAAAGAAATAAGGTCGCCAATCGAAACTGATTAAAATGGCTCCAGTGATCTTTTATAGAAGCCAACTCTGTTTGTATTCACAGGAAAATTTATAAACAGTGGCACCATTTAGTTTGATTAAGAAATAACTCATATGAGACAGTTATTTTTGTTTTAGTTGATTTTGTGCATTAGTGTGTTAATGGGTCAATTCCTGTTTGTGTTACTATGTGGGGACCCGCCTGAGTTTTTAACATTGTGAGGTCTTCAGTCTTGTTTGTAAATTTTGGTCTAACTGTCTAAAGGTAATTTTTGTCAGTTCTGGAATAATAAATAAAAAAATCTATCATTAAGTAATAAAAATGACTCAATAATATATACTCAAAAAATTGGAAATGTTATTTGGTCAATTATTTCTCCCTTTTAATAAAACCGATCTGTATTTTACCTAAAATCAATAGAAAGCCTGATCAGTCACCTTTACAGCGAGGTTCAACTTGTAAGGATTAAACATTTGTGGAATGAGCAACACAGCTAAACGTGTGGGTAGTGCCCCCCAAAAAATGTGCCAAATTCCCCTGAAACTGGAAGCTGCTGTTCCGGTACTCAGAGCAGCAGCATTATTTGGCATCAGCCCTGGAACCAAGTTCTGTGAGACTGCTGAAGTCAAAACCAGACCACAAAATGGACAGGTTCCTCACCCTTGCTTCACAGAAAAAATGTAGGTTTTCTAGGGGTTTTTGGCACTTTTTTTCGGGCACAATCCACATTTGTGCATCCGCTTGTGCTTGTGAATAAAGCCAAAAAGTTCAATTCTAAACTTCTCCCATGTATACAAACATGTCTAGCTGTTTTTCACTTCTTTACACCCCCCTGCACAACCAACAGCTAATGACTAAAATTTTTCTTTTGCTTTGGCAGAGAATACATCCCTGAAATTCTCTACAAAAATACTGCTACCACCTGCAGTGCAGAAATGTTTACTTTATCAGAACCTTCATGTATAAGCAGTGATAAAGTCATCCCTTCAGTATCATTAGTGGTGGACTTGCCCAGTATACTACAGTGAGGCTGGGAGAAGCTTGGTCAAGATAAATGAGCCTGCTCTCTGCAGCAGTGTCAGGGTAAGCCTGTTTGTCTAACCTCCAGAGGCAGCCCTTTATTTCATCCAAAAACACTGAATCATCCAAATTGACAGGAAAAACAATCACAGTGTCTTGTTCATATCTGAAAATGCTTCTCACTTCCAAGGCAATTGCTGAGAAGATGAACTACCGTGGGTTGCCATTGTGCTTATTCCCAAAGGTGTGCAGTGAATGCATTTTGCCGCAATATCATCTATTTTCTTCAGCCCTCTGCTGTTAGTGTGCAGCAGAAAAGATGATGAATCAGTGCTAACTGTAATATCAATCAATTCTGACATCAATAACAGGCTATTTTACTGAAAAGTAATAACAGAAATACCACAACATTTTTCAGATTCAATCTCAGAGTCAGGCAAGTGCAAGTAAAACTTTCATAAAACACTGTGGATCAGATGATGACTCTCTTAGAACAACAAGACAAAAGGTTTTTATCTATTTTTTTTTCAATAATGGGCTTAAAATTAGACATTATGGTAGGAATTTACACTGTCAAAGAAACCCTTATTATTTAATCATTGAAAACGCAGTGACACTGATTTCAATAAAAAAAATTAGGATGTCGTGGTGATGACACATCATTTTCTAAAATACAAATTCTTGGTAGCCAGACATAATTTAGTCTAAGAGCTGCCAGGCATTGCTATTAAAATGACTTAATAATGATGACTGTATGTTAAGAGAGGAAGCTCATCAGCCTTCTAACATTAAGCAATTACCCACCTGTCACTCTGATGACAAGTCACAGGAGCAAACACAGGATGAGGACGACAGACTGCACACAGTCTAAATGGAAATTAAGACATTCGATAAACATTACACAAGTCTGTCTAAATTAGGAGACTGTGTCTCACTGTGACTATTCTGGATGTGTCTGGATTACTTCTGAAAACTTGGCTGGATCAGACAGAAACTTAGAGAATCGGGCAAGAAAATCTACTGCACTTGAATCCCAGCCATGATGAATATTTGAACTGATGTATGGGGCTTAACAAATTTATTAGACCATTCAGTGTAAGCTTTTTGCCACAGTTGCCATAAATTAGCAGCACTGACAATTACCAAAATCATTTTTATGTTTCTGTAATGGTTAATACACCCATATGTAGAAGCTCTTCAGTCAAAATAATATTTCAATGCTAAAATATCATTATAATTGTTATTCATGGATACTGCTTTATAAAAAAAACATTGCAAAAATAGTAAAGCACATTATTTCTTGATTACTATGTCAAACAAAAGTTATCTATGTGCATTCCTGAACAAAAAAAAACATTTTAGTAGTTTAATGCAATGCTTAATTATTTTCTGACTTCTCAGAGAAGCTTAGTGAGTATAAAAAGGTAAATTCAGTTTGAAACTTCTCATTCCTGTTAAAAACAGAAACATGTCAAGAACTCACTGAAAATAAAAGAGTCCTAATTAACACACATTTGATGTTGGATGGTTTTCTCATTTGTATAAAAATGTGGTCTAGTAAATTGTTAAGCACTATATATTAAATATCTTTTTAGGGAATAAAAAAATATTTTAACTACCAAATGCTGTTGTGGTCTTAGCAGACTCAACAAGTGTTGTATGTTTGCACCAATTCTATTTGAGAGCTTTATAACCTTATTCATGGTTATCCTTACATATTAAGGACTTGCTTGATTTGCCAGATTTCATATCTGTCACCATGCAGATCCATCTCATACCTTCAAGCTTATACTGCTACATTGACACTTCCTTGTCAAAAAGAGAAGTTTCTGCATAATGCATCAGACTTTCACTAAAGACATCCTTCTTTAATCAAGACATTTGTCTGATTATAATTTGGGCATGTCTTGATCCAGTGCAGCATCAACATAAAGTTTTTTTGCCATCCATGAGATGTTGCTCAGATGGATGTATGTGTATGTATATGTCCTGTAGTTATGCGAAACAGTTTATGGTATATCAAGTTAGCTGATAAAGTTCATAACTTTATTTCAGACATTTACATTTCAGTGTTGATAGCATCTGCTAGTGACACCAAAAAGATGTGCATATTAACTCTCCAAAAGACTTAAACACTCATCAAAGCCCTAAGCAATAGATTTACTAGGTAGTTAAACACATTACTTACAATTTTATCTGTTGTCCCTGAACCAGTGCCAAATGTCATACATTATGTCCCAACTGACATGCAACTCTCACTGGCCATGAATGTAGCCATGGCTGGGGACTACAGTGGGTCGATATAGATGTTTTTCAACTGGATGGTCAGGGGCTCAGTCTCCAGCTCCAGCAGTCACAGATCAAAATGTCATTAGCAAAGACGTTTAATCAAATTTGCTCCTTCTGTTGTGTCAGTGGCATAAATAAACATGAATGTGTATGTATACACACAACTCGATATGCACTTTGCAAAGCTATCACCACAATCAGCATGTGACTATTGGATGAAGGTGAATGAATCTGACCTGCGTTGCCGAAGCACTTTCAGTAGTTAGATCTGCCATTCTCAACAAGGGTGCCATGGTAGCCTAGGGTGCCTTCTGGCATTTTCACTGGTGCCTTTAACATATATAAAAATTCAACTAAGTATTATCATGAACTTGTACATCATTAGCGTATGAACTTAGAAAATTAAATTGTGTGAGAAAGCCCTGAGGCTCCAGGGTGACCACGTTAATATTGAGTTTGTGTGAATTGCCCGAGCACAGTATTCTCAAAAGCAATAATTTATAGTGACTCACAATACTGAGTAGTTGTACAAATATGTACAAAAACAACCCCTTGCGTGTGACTTGAAGGTGGAATTACCCTTTACTGGAACATTTTGACTTGTGTAACTTCAAGTTTTTCACACTTCTGGATGGTTGCTTGACAGTAAAACAATTCAGAGAGTCTGAGTTTACGACTAGAAAAGCACTAGACAAGCTCAATTTACTGTAAACTGTGCCATGCAGCTCTGGTGAATGGACTCATCATTCTACTGCCAGGAAGTAAACAAGCACAGTGTACAAATAGAATCTTGTAGGAGCAATGGCTTTTGCAGAATCTTGACATAAAAATACAAGGCGCTGGCTGATTATCGACCTAGCCAATTTTCTGAGTTGATATTTTGGTAGATATCCTGTTTCCAAGTTTAATTTTACCATCTTCCATAAAGTTGATCTAATCCGAATTGTACTCATGTGGCACCACTGCAAGCCTTTCTGCTTGCCTGGAGCTGTGTTACTTCCTACTCCATCTACTAATGTCTCACCCACAACACTAAGGCTAGTGATTCCAAACCACACACATTATCTGACTGGCTATGTGTCACACAAGTAATAACCAATCAAACAGCAGCCTGGATACAGCAGGATAGAGCACAGAGAGACAGTTCAGTGACTCATGTTGTTTTAAGTTTTTAAGGTTTAAGGCTGCAGATGTTCCAAAAGTTGAAATATTACAAGCCTCCACAGTAAAGTTGAAAAATCCCTCGAAAACTGCAGGCAATATTTGCCATGACAAGTCAGCCCAGTTAGACCACCAAAAATGCCCCTAAAAATGAAATTTGTTGTGGTTTTCACATCAGTCTGCAGCATACTGACTATGGTTGGAATCATGTAGTGGAATCATTACATTGGTGCTACTGCAACAAGGAAAGATAGAGCTTTCGCATTGGATGTGTTGCACTACTCATCCATATAAAACTGTATTAATCTGGCAAACACATAACTTAATACTGAGACCCTTGTAGATAATTTGACTACATTAGTAAACTTTTACCCTTAGACTTGTCAGAACTGCTTTTAAAAGGCTTTGAAATTCGCCACTTAGGAAGGCACAGAATTAAATGTGACAATTTCACAAGACTTTGCTCTTAATGCTGCTTGCTGTAAATCAAAAAACATAACTTGAGCTCCCACACTACTGATCTCTAATTCTGAAGCAGTATGACCCCAGAGAGAGTTATTTTCTTTGCATAGGCAGACATTGTCTACTCAAAATTGGGAGAGGGCTGCTGCAGAATAAAAGCTTCTAAAGACTATTTATCTGACTCATCAATGACTATGTTTGTGTCACCAGGATTTTTACTGCTGAGCCCAGAACTTTAATTTATTTTCTGATGACTCTATGTGAGACCATGTGAGAATGATATATATATGTATATACATATGTATTTAAGTTACAAAATCAAGCACTGATGAAGTAATATCGTGATGGAAAATGAGCTATTGTTCTGGTATGTGGACTTTAACTTACAGAACACTGACTATATCCCGCTATTTAGGGCAAGTCAAAATACCAACAACCCACATCATAACCCCTAGCTTGTTTCCAGCAGTGCACACACTCACAGAGATGACAACAGGAGGTAAACACAGAGCAGTGTGTTTTGCTGCTGATAGAAGTAAAACAAGCAACAAGTCTACAATCAATACTAAAACATTCTCTAGAGGGACTAAAGTGTAAACAGGCTGGGTTCGGAGACCCAGTCTGTGAGTGAATCTAGCCTTTCCAAAACTAATATCCAGCACTGTCAGTGGGTCAGCCATTACCTGGAATGAAGCAGCATTATGAAGCCTTCTGAGAGAAATGGGAAAACTGCCAAGGGCTTCTTTAAAAAAAGGAAAGTCTGGCTGATGTCTGTGCTAAAATGCTACTAGTGTGAACTGAGCCTGGGGAATCTATTAAGATTTTGAAATACATCAACATATTTTCAGATTTGATATGGAGTATGAGGTTGTTATTGGCATCACTGTAGTTAAAGAGGGAATTCAGAATTGTTGGAGTGGGGTGGCTCAAGGTTTATGGCACTACATACAGTTATTGCCATTAAATCAACTGTTTAGCCAGATAGTAATAATAACATTTCTCTTGGTAGAATAGCACTAAATATCAAAAGAGCCATGTGTTTGGTGATATTGACCCTATAAACCCAAAGGACCACAGGAATCAATTAGGGATTTGATAAAGAATCAGATTGATAAGCAGGATCAATAATGGCATTGGTATCAATAAGATTTTCCCATTCCTAAGCAGGACAGATCACAAGTTACCTAGTGGTACAGATGCGTGCACTGTAAGCCCATGCCCAAGAACCTGGAGGACCATTGCTGTCACTAGTGGGACTTAGTTACAACACTTCTCCTGGACCTTTCTGATCCTGATGGGTAAATTGGGCGCTGCAAATACAATGTTCTGACGCCACAGAGGAGAGAGTCATGACGTCCATATTCAAAACAGCAAACCAAAGTTAGAAAAAGGCCCACATAAAGTGATGGAAATCGGGGTTGTGATCATTCATTTTGCCTGTTTTTTATGTACAGGATAAGTTCAGGAACAACTTTCTTCTACATACAGTATTTAGGTCAGTTAGATTTGACGAGAAGACAGCAGCGCATGGCTGGAAGAATATATGAAATCTAGCCCATATGATGCATCACAAAATAGTTCCGAACATAGGAGCTCTGTCGAGGAAAAGTGAAGCACTGTAAAGAAAGTTATTGAAGAGTCTAGATGAGTCACTATTGTATTTTGTGTAGGTTTATCCTAGAGGTGGGGTAATTATGAGGCTATCAGGGTCATTATTGACTGCTATGTATCACCTAAAGTCCATGCTACACCTTAAGAAACTCTATTTAGAAAAAACAAACATTCATCATTAGCATGTTAATTTTATCGACCTCATTAAACTCCTTTGTGCCAAAATTAAAGCTTCAAACTTGTATGGACGGTACAGAATAGTACATTTGTTCAAACTGTTATATAAACCACAGTTTGTACATAAACCTAGGAAGTTCAGCTGGTTAAAAAATAGATGCAGCATTACAGAGAATTTAGATTTGCACACATGTAGATACAGCTATACCTAAGAGAGAAAAAAATCTTCAGTGTTTTTAGACAGCGAAGAAAGGTTGGTGAATTTCTTGTTAGAATGATGACATTACAACACTAGGTTGCACTCAAATGTCACAGAGACCCAAGCTACTCACAGCTGCGTGCACAACAGCAAAACTTTGAAGCTGAAATTGATTTTTTTTTTTTTTTTACACCTGTGTGTTTCCTGTTGTGAAATGTCAAGATGTCTGTCAGGAAAAGGGATTATGAATCCTGGTTTGGTTCGGGGTTAAACTGAAATCCATGCCAAATCTACCATGAATGTTTTGTAAAACAGTCCAGGCTTTACAAAGACTGAATGAACTCAAGGGAACAGAAGGGAAAGTCCTTTGTTTACCACAAGGTCTGTTCTTCTGAAAGATGAACCATAAAAAAAACCTTTAGCAAAAAGACTCAAGCAAAACTAAGCAAACACAATGAAACTGAATTGAGAAGGGAAAATAAGCATCCCCAGGCCATGGCAAAACAGCAGCAACACACTGGGCTAAAATACGTACTGTGATGAAAATTAGCGTCAGACTTAGAAATCAGCCAAAAGTCTTCATGCGAAAAGGGGTCAGAGATTTCATTAACGTCATAACTGCGCCAGAGAGTAAGTATGAGGTCAGGAAAGACGTTTGATTAAAAATGCTCAGAAAAAAACACACAACTCAGTCGAGAGAACATAAGAGCTTTAAAAGGCTGCAGAAACACACAGAGATCACATCAGAGTCATCAGTGGGGATGTGCCAGGATCTGGGTTTGCTGCAGATCGGCTCCCTGACATCCGGCCCAAGAGTCAAAAGCTTTTGGCTAAGTTCTTCAAATGAACAGGCGGTGTATTAAAGGCAGAAGCAGGATTTAAAAAATTTGATATGTCAATTTCATTTTACAACAAAACATTAAAGGTACATTTCCTGCCCTCTCTATATCACAGCAGAAGATGGGGTACTAAAGAGCATACAGTACAGAATAAATGTTGCTTTTAAGGTGGTATTACTGTAAAATCCCACCTGTCAATTCAATAACTTTATCAGTGGCATAGCTGTGGAGACAAAAAGTCAATTGGCAATGGCAATGTAAATAAGGTGGCTACAAACAAAGCTATTTGGTCATATGTCCTTGCATATGAATGCTGCAACAGCATTGGTTATTTTCTGGGCTCGTGGAGAGTTTGCTGGTAACTTACATACAAATGCCTTCTCAGCTATGCTTGCTTCCAGTCAGACATCTTTGCAGACTGCGTTTCCAGGTGGTGTCTCCTTAAATAATTTCGGAGATTCGTTGTGTTTCCACAATATGTCACCTGCACGCTGCATATCTTGCATAGAGTTTTAGTCTTGTCCAGTTCATTGCTGCCGTCGTGTTTTTTAAATTCAAAATGCATCCAGACATCTGCCTTAAAGTTTGTTGGCGGTGCCTTCAGTGCTCCTGCCATGATGTTTTGTTTAACAACGCTCCTCGCTGAGTGAAACTACAAGCTGCATTACACACTGAGAAAAGACGTGTTAAAAGATCGATTTAGGGATTTATGAATCAATATTGGGCCATTCAATGGAAAATCGATTCATAATAGATTAATCGATTTTTTATATCCAGTTATAGTTATAGTTACAACTAATCTGAAACAATGGCACACTAACGTGATCCTACAGCAGTAGAAAGACTTCATTATTGGGAAGATGCTACCTTGCTAGCCTCCTCAGGACTTTACCTGTATCCTTTATCTCCACTTTGTAATTTGGTGTACCATTTTGTGCTAATCTCAAGGCCCTTTAGGTCAGGCAGTATGACTGGATGTCTTTGCTGATCTTGTCCTGTAATAGTGTAAAACCTTTATGATATCTTTAACAGTCAAATGTTTCACTCACTCAGAATCTCTTTCTCTTGGTAATTACAAACAACAGCTGTTTTACATTATACGTGATGCCTCCTCTAACGCCTATATGGTGTCAGCAATATCAGGCATCAAAAACATCTCAGCAGGAAAACTAACCCTCATACCTATTGTCTTATTTGCGTTTACATTTAGTCAGTTTTATACTGAGAATGCTCTGCAATAACTTAAGCTTTTGTCTGTTAAACGTGTTTAAAAAAAGTGTTATCATGAGTAAAAGTTTTTAAAACTGTTTTGCTGGTACACACAGATAGAGATCAGGAAAGGACACACTGCTGTATGTGCTCAGAGAGGAGGGTTGAGAATATATGGATATGAGAGCTGTGATGCCAATTTAAAGAAAAATATATAATCTTATTTGCACAATACAGCCATCTAAAATGGACTTAGCTGTTGACAAGCTCCAATCATTCATTGTTGTGAATGTGCAGCAGAATCATGAGCGTGTTAAGAGAGGTTGATTTAACCCCAGACTTCAAGAGGTATACTGCTTTATGTGGAATATACAGAAAATCGTGTGTTTGTGTTTTCTTCATAATAAAGGTGAAACATTTTAGATCAAACTGACCTTGATTTGTAAATTCAAATATCTTAACATATAACCCTTGAGTCAATGTCAACACCTTTGCAAAATTAAAAAAAAAAAGTATAGACAAGGGAGAGCACAGACCTAAGAGCTTGACCTCTGACCTCCAAAATCTAACCAGTACATCCTCGAGCCAGGAGATCAGAGAAAGTTTAAGGAAGTTTCCCTGAAGTGTTCTTTCGTTAATACATTTTAAAGTACTGCCTGGACCGGGAGAGATTCCTGGTAACATAATGCCTCCCACCCTTAATAATGCCTGAGCGTACTCACAAGAAAATTTGCTTTTCATATGTTTTTCTAAAAATCATTCTCAAAAAGGGGGAGGCAGCAAAATATAAAGACCAATCTGAACTAGTATTCTGCAAGAACAAGGCAACAGTTTGATCAACAAATTAAGAATCTGAAAAAGAATCTAAAAAATCTGACTGATATCCAACCACGCAGACGGTCTCTGTCAAAGTTAGCCAGAGACACCAAAGTCATGTTCAGCCATCTGCTCAAGTTGAAAGCCAAACAAAGTCAGTCATGACAAGCCAAAGCCTTTGGCAGAAACCCAGGACTGATTAACAGCTTTTTAACAAGGGATCAATCAAAGGTGCATCCAGAAAGTAATCTTATTTGCTCATAAAGTGAGAATGAATAAGTGTCCTAAGTTTATGAGTTCATCATCATCATCAGTGCAAGAACACTCCAAAGGACTTGACATGTGACTTCTACCGAACTCAAATATCAGAGAAGTAGCAAATACAAACTATGAGTGAGGTTTTGTTTTTGTTTCAAGGTAATACAAGAAACAAATTGTAGTTTAACAGGAATGAAAGTCTGACAGTTTTAAAAAGTATCAAATGATATTTGCATTGCAGAGTGAGCAGTCCTGAAGAAATCAGAGAGCACTTGTCGCTTTAGAACAACTTTATGCACCCTATGTAACTTTGACACAACAGGAGCAGCTGGAGGGATAACAAATAAAAGCAAATTGATGAAACTTACACAGGTAGTTTCACAAGTATATGGCTGTAAGTCCTTAATAAGAGTCATGTGTTGTTTTGAAAACAACAAGTGTTGCAGAGGCGTTCTGATTTCTTTAAGACTCTTTCATCTTCCATGCAACTTCGAAACACTGCGCCAGAAATCTTTGTTCTGGAGCGAAGCGCCTTACCTGTGTGACCAGCGGCTCCAGAAGCCTCTCCACAGTCAGGGTGCGGATTTCCAGGCTCTTCGGGTCCCATTTCAACAGGATGGGGGATGTGGCGGTTGTCATGGTCTCTGTAGGACATAAGGAGAACAAAATGGTTTAACATGTGTTTTTGCTGGGGCTTTTGCTTGGTTCTCTGATAGCTGGTTTGACTCCTGGTCAGCATCCATTTGTTTCACAACACCCCCCACATTTCCTTCCCCAGATTCTGTCTTATTCTTTCTGAAGCTGCCTTGTTGAATAAAGGACAAAAAGTGTTTAAATAGGAGAAAGTTTCACTGTTAAAAGGTTGTGGCTCACTGAAACACATATCTGCTCTGACAGTTCACATTGCGTATTACATTTGGTTGAGAGGAAAGGAGGGCAGGAGGTGTTCACAGAAGTTTGGACACAATGTTCTGCTGTCGTCAGAAATGTTGCTGATCTGCTGAATAAACACTCTAGTCTTAATTATATTACAGCTGTGCAATATACCAAGTTTAAACTATGGTATATTTTCAAAGAAGTTATGGAGAAAGATGTTTACAGCAATAAAGTTTATGTTGATAGCATCTCTCAGGCAAACTACTCATTAAAAAGACTGTTCACAGAAATAACCGCAATAAGTAATGGGAGGACTGGCCAAAAGATGACCTATATGAAAAGTTTTTTCAAAATGTAGAGTCATCATCTTATTTATCTATTTTTATCTAAGGAGCATAAACTTTAAGACATTACACTGCATTTTTAATGTCACAGCAACAGAAAAACAGTCTTATTTGGCAAATTATTGATCTCAGAAGTAATAAGGAAGTTCCTGTAGACTGTCATAATCACACAAATACATCTCTAGTATTTAGAAAAATGGATGAAGTGATTGTATATTGTATTTAGTGATTGTATATTATATGGCTGAGAAGTTTGGAAACTGCAATCCAGACAGTACTCCCTCCCCCTCTGTCTCTCTCTTTCTCTCTCCTTTGGTTTAACACACAACTTAGGATCATACATTAAATTAAATCTTTATCATTTTGAAACACATGGTGTGGAAGCCCAAAAAATAAATGATAACTCCAAAATAATGAACTGTTGCACTTTTTTTTTAAATGATGACAGTTATCACTTTGTCTGCAATTTTTGATAATTTAAACATAGAGATAACTGATCTTTGGTGTCTAGAATTTTGTTATTCCTGACATAGTATGAAACAGGGATAAATATGATTTTTGATTGTCCGTAGAATTATATTATATCAATTACAAATCACTCATTATTTGTTGGTTGGTTACAATAAGAGACATTGGTACCACCATTCTTTGAAAAAAATACTGAAATATAATGTTCGGTTAGTATAACCCAGCCCCAAAAGAAGGAATGGGATTTGATAAAATTCTAATGATAACAATGCCACTATCAATTTTGCTTATCCATCCAATTCTTTGAGGCATTGGTCAGTTCTTGTAGATCTTATGTGAGGAAAAACAGCCTACACAGCTTTGCCCTGTTTCTGCATGTCTCTCATGCTTGATTTATGCAAATACAAATACAGCATGTAACACTGTTGGAGACATACTTTGTAATCAAGCCACACTTTTACCTCTGTCTCCTGTCAACAGTAATTACTCACTCCTTGTAGAGTGTGCTGGCTGCCTCTCTTAAGGGCAGAATTTTATTGTTTTCCAAGGCACTGTATGAAGGGAACTGGTGAGTGTACTGTTTATCATGAAAGTGTATTATTTAAATCCCTCAAAGAAGATTGAAACAGATCTTGATTCTATCCTTATCCTTAAATCATGTGAGTATACTATCATTTTTCCATAATATTCAGTGTGTTGAAAGCACAAACTGAAACATCACAACAGATGGATGGTATGAAGGGGTGGTCATCTTAAAGGGATGTCAGAGCTGTTAAAAGGCATTTGTTAAACTTGCCAACAGCATGCTGGCCACATCACAGAAACTTCAGGAAACTGTAGCTGCATGTTACACTGAGGCCACAGTTATGTAGTCTTAGAGCATTTTATTACCAAAATGAGTTGTTTGTACTGAGATTGACAGTTGTAGAGACAGTATTTCAATTTGAATACTGTGTTGTCCCACATTTGGCCATTGTATAAACACTATTCACCATCTGTGCTACTAAAAACACTCTGTAGACACAATCCCCCCCCGTGACATGCTGGTCATTTGTTTTCTTGTTTTCCAGCACAGCATGGATTACTCCTCTTTAAACATAGCATGGGCTCACATGGCCTGTATTCCATTGAAAGGTTTGTGTTTATATTTCAATAATCCAAAACTGTTTAAGAAAATAATGGAGCCCTGACACAAGCTACTGTCCTGTCAACAATGTTCTTGTCAATGTCTGTCTGCTACAAATCTCTGCTCTGCAAATTAATTAAACAAAGTCAATTATTCCAGGAAACCTTCTTTCACAATCTAAACACTGAAATAGGAGTAATTAATGTCTTGATTAGGGCAGCTATTCTAATAAAGCTATAAAATATCTCACCAAATCCTGAAGTGCTGTCAAGCCAAAGTATATACAGGAATATAAAAATGATTTTCTTCATTGAGTATGTATCGGCTGTTTTGCACCAACTTTCAAAACTGCTTTTGAAAGAGCTAAGATGAGATAAAAACATTGGAGATCTGACTCTCACAACACAGCAAAAGCTAAGGTAACATTAAAGAAAAGATGCTTTGTTGTTATAGTTTCTCTGCACGAGTCTCAACTGTGCACTTTCTTTAGACAATCTGCTCTTTAACCTGTAATTCTTTCTCATTACAGGTTTGCATTGCATCATTACAGCATCCCTTAAGCTCAGCTGGGTTATATTGGGCAAAAGTGAGGACTGAACAGCTGGCAGGGGGGCAGCAGTCTGTTTTACTGAGGGGATGTGTTTCTACAGTAAGCAATTTCAGAATGGGCCAGCTGGGATTGGCCCATTCGACTGCCAATGTCAATGAGGCAGAAGGGAATAAAGAATGTGAATAGGAATGACAGATCTGGGCCAGAGCCCTCGACGACTACACACAGAGGGTTGAGATGGATGAACAGGAGGAAATCTGGCAATCTGGCATAATTGATGAATCCACAACTTAGATATTAAACTTACTCAAGCCGATTTGGATTTTTGTGATCAGAAAAACTTCAGGGCTTCACTTTTGCTTATGCCTGGACGTTCTTGACTGCCATAAGGGAATCTTAAAAAAAGCAATAAATCTGACCATGTGCATCTGTCAGCTCACAGTTCACATTACTGAGCCTATGGGAAACATGCATGTTTGCAAAGAAAACACTATTGGTCAGCAGTTTACTTAACATTTGTCATGAATTTGTTAGCAGTTAAAAACAACGAATGTGACATGAATACTATGAGCACAAAAACACGTCACTGGTGAGTAAACAGCATCAATGTGAGCAACATCACAGCCCCATTTAAATGCAATACATAGAATATTAAGTGTTAGCACAAAGATGAACATGTTAACAAAGAGTGATGTAACTAAAACACTACTTGTCAGCAGTTCAGTGGATGTCTGTATTGAGTTTGTGAGCAGCCATTACAACAAAAAGTAGCAGAAATAGCCACATATTAGATATGCAGCATCTTGATCCAAATAGACAGTTAATGCTGTTACTGTTAATTTGCCGGATTACTAATTTCTTTTTTATGCATAAATGATATGACAAGTATTTTCTGGCCAAACTGCTGAACCTGTTGAGTTCTGGAAGCTTAGATGGGAAAAAACATGTTTCTCTTTACATTGTAAACTAATTATGAGACATTTGGCAAACAAAGCAGCACGTATTAGATGCAAAACACTCCTCATGGATTCTGTAGACAACATAATTAAAGCCCTTATGGTTCAAAATAAACACTATAAAAAGGATTTATTAGTAATAGAAAAAATCATTGAATGCCATTTAAAGTCAGGTTATGGATGACAGAGAGATACGTTTATGAAAGTAATATTATTTTAAGTCAGGCTGTCAATAGCAGGTGCAAGCCACAAGCAAAATAACAGAATTGTTTTCCTATAGATGATTAATGCTTAAACAAAATGGCTTGCTAATTAAAAAGAGTGATGATTTGTTTCTTTGCAGAATGTTTGACTCTTACATTGTTATTTCTCTGAAAAACACCCAAATTCCTTGGAGCAAACAATCCTGTCTGGTGATACAAAGCCTGCCCTCCATGCCTGCTCTGCAGTGAGGCTCTCATTAGAAGGGCAAACTGACCAGCATCTCCTTGGCAAATACTCTTAATATCGACAAGTTTCTCAAACAAGCTTGCTCCCAAAACCCAAACTTTTACTTTAACAAGTCTCAAGTTGGAGGTACACATGCTGTTTATCTTTGTGTTTGTGTCATGAGTGCTCTTGACCAACATTATAATCTGAAATGTCTGTAATCTGGAACACAACTTCATCACCATCTGCACTGTGTTTCTATGACATTATCCTTCATGCACCATCTTAAATCTTTTGTTGTTTAATGAGTGATCAAGTTTAGAGGTGACTTACAGCTGACTTCTTTAAAAGATGTCACAGTTAAAGCTGCAGAGAAAACAAAGTGTTTTAATATCATTATATTGATCACAAAATACTTATTAATACAATGTATTTAAGAAAGCGCAGATGAGTAAACTAAGTAACTACTTAGCTAGCACAAACACAGGTGTGGACAAGATTAACTAAAGAGTTACAAATTTTCAGGTTAAACCCACTCCTATTTTACTAATGTGGCCTTACTTCTGAGACAGGATTTATCATTTAACATCTAGATTGTTTCAGTCTAAATATAACCTGACACACCAGATAGACAGCTTAATATATACTTTACACAATATATCTTGTTATCTTGTTAACAATATGTATTGTTAAGGTTAATAGTGTAAATTCCTTGGCCTTTATAGTCTCACTTCTCCTTACTTTACTTATGTCCTTCATAAGGAAGTTGATATTGCCTTAAGAATCTGCATGTTGCAACCTGCTTCCTTAACTTTCGTTTCGTTTTCTTTATTTACTTTCATTTTATTTTATTTAAATTCTAAGCTCTTACCTACTTTTAATGTCTTTATTTGATATTTCCTATTGCTCTACTGTGTACAAGAGCAACTGAAACAACAGAAATTTCCCCTTGGGGATAAATAAAGTATTTATGATTCTGATTCTGATATCTAACTAGCTCACTAACAGTGTTTTGGGGCAGAATGTTTCAAAAGCCTAACAGGCCAGTGAGTGGATGATCGTTCCATCAACAGGTAATGCATTGTAGTAGGTGGGCGCTACTGCTGCAGTGTTAATCCCAAAGTCTGAGCCACTTTGTAGAACAAACTCTCACCAAAACATGTAGGAAGTGGAGTGAAAATATCCTTTCTATGGAGAAATGCTTTCAGTGTTGTTATTTTTTTTTTCATTTTATAAAGAAATGTGGTCCAGATCTGATCTCTCCATGCTAATCTCTGTATGAGCAGTCACTCACACTGATTGGGTCATGTTTCTACTGGCAGAGGACAATCGTTGTAGGTGGGAGCTTGGCAAGATGGACCTGCCTGATTACAGACTTTGTTTCAGAGAGCTCCAGCTGTTGTGCAAGGTTAGTTTAAATAACACTTTGTTTAGATGTGGAGAATTGTGAAATTGATTTGTCATCTTGACTCCAAGATCTGGCAATTTTTCATGTCTGCTGCTGTGCTGACTGTCACATCCCTTCTGCCTATACAATCTGACAGGTCATGTGTGAGCTGCCTCTTGCATTCTCCTTGCATTAAATCTATAAGGCATGCACAGCCAACAATCTGTGCCAATGCAAGGGACGGGTGTGGATTAGCATGCATCTGTGTAGTTATTACCTCCGCCAAGGAGGTTATGTTTTTGCCTGTGTCTGTCTGTTTGTTTGTTGGCAATATTACGCAAAAACTACTTGAACGATTTTGCTGAAATTTTCAGGTGGTAGTAATGGCCCAAATTAAAATGACTAGATAGACAGACAATCACCATTAATGAACATTCACTTTTGCTCAATAATTAGTGAACTAATGATGAACTCAGCATGATTCCAAATGCTAGGGGTTGAGGAATTACATTATGAGGGGTACTTCAGCATAGAGCTGTTGTTTATAGGTGTAAAAGCAGCATGTGAGTTACCTTGGCAGAGGTTTGTGTTCTCAGAGTGCTGTCTAGTTAACAATTATATCTTTTACTGCAAAAATCTTACTTTGGTATGCTCAAGTATTTGTTTATACCCAGAAGCTAAGATTAAGACCTAGTAGCCTCCACAACTTTTGACCTGTTTTCTAATTCAAAGTTAATTACCAGACACGATGTTCTTGCCCTTGAATGTAATCTTTCATATATAACTGTAACTCAGAGTGGGATTTCCCCACACTGAGCTCTTTTACAGACTTCTTTAAGACAGAATAAAACACACAAAGACGAGTGATTGACTCAAGATCCTGTATTTGCCTCCAATATACACAAAATTCTGCATCAATCTCCAGCTTTAGTTCACTTATACTTACTTATTAACGTAGAGTATGTAAAGATGCCAGTCAAACATAAAAGCTGTCATCATAAACATATTTTCATACCTTAAAATAAAGTATCTCCTTAGAAACCAAGCCAAACCGTCACTTAGAGTCGAAGTTAACTACATGTGGAGGATTAAAGCTCTTAAGATGTCACTCAGACACAAAAGTTGTCATAATTAACCTGCTTTCATGCCTGCACTCCAGCTGGTGTCTCTCCTAGGGCCAAACCGACCAGTAGCTGATGTGGCAAATACAGTTATTGTCAAGTTTCTTAAACAAACTCACCCCTCAAAAACTAATAAACAAAAAAATATATATAGTTATATATAGATATCACTTAAACGATTTTAAGTATCCTCTTTGGAAGAAAGAATAGCACATAAAGATATCACTCAAACACAAAAGCTGTCATCATTACAATGAAGGATCAACGGCAGGCTGAAAGCAAAACATGTCAATCACAGCCCACAATACCCTTATATCAGTGGCAGTGACAGTGACAGTGAATTCTCTGGTAACTCATGTGATGTAGTCTGCTGTTGGTATGGAGATTTCTGCAAACTCCATGGCCTGACAGTGACACTCTTTCTGTCAGCATTTTACCATCATGAAAATGTTCAGTATTGTCCTGCTTGAATAGGTTCTGTTTAATACAGAGCAAAAAATGGAGCTACATCATGAATAAATCTACATGAAACAGGGTTTCTGATAATGCAGACGGAGGTAAAAAGGAGGAAAATTTAGTCAAAGCTGTTTTCTACATGAGCGAGTCTTTGACAAAGTAAGCATGAAAACAGCTGAGGGACCGCCATTTGTCAGACAGACTGTCACAATAATGTCATTATTCTGCACATTCAGCAGCTCTATTCAACAACAAATGATATCCGAAGACACGTTTCACATTTAAAATTTGAAAGTCTGTCTTGCGGGAGTTATTGTGGCATTATGTACATGGCATATTTGCCAGTTCTACAGAAAACTTTAAGTAACAATACAATAAACAAACATAAGCGTAATCCATAAGTAACTGAAGCTGGTTTTAGACCTTCAGGAGGTACGCAATAGTCAGACAGTTTGAGTATAATGGCTATGGTTGTTTTCAAAAGGAAAGCCTGGTGTGGTTGCTATGGGTGAATGGTTTGTGGCAGTTTTTAACATCACAGTGACCTTGTGCCTCCAAATGAGGTCACTGCATCCGAACATAAGTGTGGGCATGGTTGCAAAGTTTTTCTTTAAAATTCCTCAAGGTAGGGCCAAACAACATTGGGAAATAATTCGATTGCGCTATTTTTCCTCCTACAATATGAAATTGCATCGACTAAATGTGTCTTTCTATGTGCAACAGTTTTGACTGGATCTTTAACTTGAATTTATGTAAGCAAACTTGTTCTTCCATTGAAACTGCAGCACTTAGACAGCAACGACTATAAAAACACAAAGGAAAGAGAGCAAGGCTTCCAATTGCGCTACTTTTAGCCTTTGCTGTTTACCCTCTCTAAAAATGTTTATTTACTGAGAATAGCCCCTTGTTTATAACATTTAATCGCTCACTGTGGTGCACTGCTGAGCACTTGTGGCTGTTTCAGTTAAGACAGTTTCTGTAGACAGAAAATGTCTATCTGGTTAGATGCTGAAGACACATTCAATGAGTATTTTGGGACTATGACAAAAAAAGCAAAGGAAGGAGAAATCATCCAGTAGTCTCTGTTCAAAACGGTTACTCTTTAAACTTTAACACAGTTTGTTTCAAGCGACAGTGAAAGGCTTTTACATTTTATATGCATGCACATTTCCTTAAGGTGATATATGACAGGCTATTGTTGTAGACAGTCAAGGAAATAAAATAAAGTAGTGGCTTTGGTTTTCATCACAAATAGCGGTATGATGCTTTTTAGGTCATATGACTGATATTGTACATCTTGTGATGTGACTGTTGCACATTGCAATTATGATTTTTAAACATTAGATTGTCCAGCCCTACCTCACAACATTCTTGCGACGCTGTGTTCACAAGCAAGAGTTAAACATCAGACACAATAACAATAACCTTTGGATAAATCTTACAAGGTCATTCTCAATGAATAAATTATTACACACTTAACCCTATTAGCTGCCTCTGAATGTAATAATCCCAGTGGCAAAGTGCCAAATATATATTACCCATACTACCCTGAACTGAACGTAAGCTAAATTACAAGCTCGAAGCAACCAGACCCTATGTGTTGTTACATTTTACACAAAAGTTGACCCTGTACAAAAAAATAAAGATTTAAAATATGATTAAATCAAAATACTTGTTAATAAACACGCCTCAGGCTGAGAAATAAATGTTTAAACACAGGCTCTGTTATTTCAGGACATCCTTTATTACATGAAATTACTCTTTTATGTCTCTCTCTATGTGAATGTTAGTGAGCATTGGGTGCTGTGTATGACTGGTGTGGAAAGTGTTATAGATTAAGTAATTAATCAGTGTTTAATTTTTAAAAAAAAAAATGCTGAAGTTTATTAAAAAATGTAACATATTTTGTTTGAAAATCTATTTTTATTAAAAATAAAAAAACTGGCTTGGTAAGCTAGCATGTCCACTTTGTAGACACAGATCTTATGATTCACATTTAGCCCAAATCTGACCCGCAGGCTCTAGAAAATAAGCGCTGAATCCTTCTTCCTTATTCACCGTCATCATTATTGCTGCCTGTTGATGTTAAAAGTAAGTCATTATCCAGGAGAGGAAAAAAAGGCTTTATGTGCGAGGAACCAGCTCTGAGAGTCACCAATCATTAAAGGGACAAGAGCCTGCGCCCTTAATGTCAAAAGTCTTTTCCATTCACAGCGCTGATGCTGCTGTACATGCCAGTTATGTGTGCGCCTGTTATTGTTAAATTTGTACACGAGTAGTTTATTTGGGCACATGTGAAGGGTTAATGTGCTTGTGAATGTGTAAAACTGCAGGTTTGAGATTCGACATAAATATGACACCATAAACATGTTTATCATTGACAAAGCTCTATATGCTAAGGTTATCATAGTGTACCAAGTTGCAGTGTTTTCAGATGCTTAATAAACCTAAATTAGGTCTTGGACAAGGCAATACGGAAAAAAAAAAACTCGTATGGCAAATCTTGTTACAAATCTTTATATATATTTTTATACATAAATAAATAACTTTAGTAAACACAATAATGAAGCTTAAAGCAAGGAGCATTTCAATGCAGATGCTACAAAGGCTTCAGGTTTAGGGCTGCAGCTCACTGTTTTACATAGTTTTTATCATCCTGCACTTTGTGTTGTTAATGTGGAAAAGATTAGTCTGGCTCAAACTGTTTTGCTACCTGTTAAGCATTAAAAAAACATCATTCTGCTGCTTTTCTGAGATCTTGAACACAAAGAGCCCCTATTTCTCCTCCAATCACCTTTCTGACAACAACACCTATATCAATACAAACTAGACTGCCAAAACATATATCATGTTTAAAGATGTATCAACATTTTTCAAAAACTCTGACCACTTCTTTGAATCATTATGGACTGAAAACATGCAAGTCTTTGGTTTATGACATCTACATCCTCTTTTTGAGAGGGGCTGTGTCAGACACAGATGATGAGGTGTCACACTAGAACAGCCTGTTTTGAGCAGGGCAAAAACAGAGAGGTTTATGGGTGTGCCAAAGACAAATATCTGAATGGATATTTTTTAGCCAAGAAACTTTAAAAATGTGTTTTGGGGACATCTGGGACCAGGCTGAATTGTCGAAAGGAGTGGATTATCTGACCTTTAAGCTGTTGTAATAGAGACTACAATCACAGCAGCACTGGAACAGACAAACAATGCTCTGCTCATTATGTACTAGAGAGAAATATGCTGAGGACAGACCTCTTACTGAGCTGATACAGGTGTCACTCTGTTGCTCTACTTTTCTTTTCCCTGGCACTGCAGCTGATAGTTCAAGGCTTCAGAGTGGTGTCAGTTTAGCCTCCTGTGAAGACCAAGTGTTTTCAACCACTGAAGGAGGTATCACAAAAATCTATTCTATGGAAATAAAACCAGTGACAGTACCAACACCAGATTACCACCCAAAACTAGCACAAAGGCATAGTTGATGCACTCAAATTGAGATCATCATCATCTCAGATACTGGTCTGTATATAATTCATAGTCTACAGTGCTAAAATGTATGATTACACAACACTGATATTGTGTTTTGGCAGTGTGCAGCATGTTAAGCTTGCTTCAAGTTTAGCTGAACATCATTCTTTGTCAACATGTCACTGCGGCATCCTAATCCCCACACAATCTGAAGGATGTGAAGTCTGTCCATTAAACACATTTCAAGGTATTCCCACGCTACAGAAAGAGCATTTTCCTGAGGAGGAGTGAAATTTCTCCCTGTCATATCTGTTTTGTTAAACCAACATGTTTTTTTTGGTGGAGCGTATGAGTCACTTCTGTTGTTGTAATTTGTGCGATGTCCTGCCATCTGCTGAGTACAATTGTGTGTGTGTGTGTCAGAGAGTCTTTGACTGAAGTATGAGCAGAGAAAAATGAGCAGAGGGAGAGAAGAAAATTATTTATCTATTGTGAGAGAACTGTGTGGTGAAAAACAAATAGATTACCAGAGTTTTTTTTATTTCTTTAAAGCTAGTGCATGAGTAATTTGATCTGTTTGCGTCACATACTATTGTCAAGAGTGCCTCTTTTTGTGTTTTTCAAGTCACAACTGAATTTTTGCAAGACTGATCAAAACAGTTCTGTTTGTCCATCACTGAATATACCAAGCACTGTTTATGCCCGTGCTCCTGTCTTTATTTCCTATTACTGCCTTTCTGTTTAGCCTCTGGACTTACGGAGAATGGTCCAAAAAAGAGAAAATATCCAGTAAGTAGCAGTTCTCTTGGTAAAATGCCTTGTTAGTGCCAGAGGTCAAGTGGTTAGAGGAAGACAGAAAGATAACAGTAACTCAATTAACCACTCATTATAACCAAAGTAGCCAGAAGACCATCTAAGAATATGTTGAAACTTGAAGCTGGTGGGCTACACAGCGGACGACCCCACCAGTTGCCACTCCTGTCAGCGAAAAACAGGAAACAGAGGCCACGATTCACACAGGCTCAGCAAAACTGGATAACAGCAGAAAAATGTTCTTGATCTGATACGTCGATACTTGAGGTTTAACTGCTTTTCCACATGATTTTACTTGGGCCAATAAAGCATGTGCTTCTGCTAAGCTATGTTGCAGTTGTTAAGTTCCCAGACTGCAGGCGACAAGTAGGTAGATCAACAGCAAGTAAGAGTTGCGCTGCCCACTTCCACTTAAGCTAAAGGGTCTTTTCAAACAGATCAAGGTTTCTTTACTAACTGTATTAGGGCCCTATAAAATTCATGTTACCTTTTCCCAAATTCCGTGTTAGTTTTTCTCATATTCCGTTTTTTTTACTTCAGAATTAGCTGGGAGTTTCGTAACTTCTTTGCCAACTAAGCCAGTGTCTCAGGCGGTCGCTTCAACATGTTCGCATTGTTAATGAGGGGAGGAGGAGGGGGAGAGGAGGTGAAGTATGCATCATCCGCATCATTAGTGCCCCCCTCAGAGCATTTTCCCATAAGATAAGTTCCTTTTTAGTCAAAAGCTTTTACATAAAATGTTGGTCATTTCTGTGATATTCTGAGTTTAGATTGAATTCCGTGTTTAATGTCCAATTCCGTGATTCCGTCCACAATTCCATTATCGCAGATTTTATTGGGCCCTACAGTATAACAGCATTTTATTCCAACCCCGGAATTATGCCCTTCTGGTCAAATGCTGTTGTAAAGTCATACCAACCCTTGCAATCTCGGTTTTGCTGTGTTTCCCTGTATGTTGGCACTTTGATTAGCACTCCAGCACTTTATAATTCAGTGTATAATTTCCATGGTCCCCCAACTTCTGGCCCGTTTTCTTTTGGACTGCGTGACGTTTTTTGTCTGTTTGACTTTATGTCTTTTAATATTTTCTGTATGTTTTTATTCCTATTACAGATGTCTGTTTTGTGTTATGTGTTGACACCAACTGCTAATGGGACTGGGGATGGAAATTAGCCACTCGACTATAATCCCATGCATTTACATGTCAATGTTTATTAATGCATACTGTCCCATTTAAAAAAATAAATAAATCTGAAATCTAAAAAAATGTTTCTAGAAATAAAGCAGTCTTTCAGAATACTGTCAGATTGTGTGCAGTGTCTATTTGCGGCATCTGCATTTGCAGTGAACTAACTTGATCCCCATACAATTAAGGACAGGAGTTGGAATCGTTTCTCATTTGTCCTTATGTTTAACAGTTCACTTGTCAATGCCTTTCACCGAGTTATGGACATGACAAAACAATGACATCAGGCCCTTGCAAGCGGCAGTCAGCACAACAATAACAAACAGTCAGGGAAGTAATCACGGCAGATAAGAGACAAAGGCTGCCCAAAGAGTGGTTTAATCATACATCGTATTACTTATTCTGACCAGGAGCTGTCAGTGGTAGCCAGGGCTGACAAGGGCGCCCCAAATCCTAAATTCCAATACACGAAAGGTGAGGCATAAAATGGCCTCATCGTCCTTGTATTTTTCTGCGTGGCTCTTATTAATAAAATGTTGGACACTCCTGGTGTGTGATATTAAACCCGAGGCATTAAAGGGCAGACATCACAAGATGAACAGCTTATCCTCATGAAATAAAAACATCCTGATTAAGGCCATGATGTTGCTGCTCATGTGAATCCGTGCTTGCAAACACTTTCTAATAGGATAACCACACAGATGGGCAGCACAGATGCTCAGTGGTTAGCACTGCAGGCTCATGTGAAGTGTCCATACCCCTTCCATATTAGTGACTTTACTTCTGGTACTTCGATTTCCCCCCATAATATACATCAATATTAAGTATGGTTACTTGGAGACTTGTAATTATCTGTTGTAAATGTATCTGTTAGTTACCTCAGAAGCTACCTTTCTGGTCTGGCTTGTTCACCTTCAATTTTGTCCAAAGACAGGATAAAGGCACTATGTTTACCTGCACTTTAAATAAAGAAACATTCAGTACAATTTGGCTGAAACATTAAACTAGCATACCATGCATGTATACTGGGAGAACCAAACAGCTCTCCCTGTTTATTGGCTTCAACGCTGCATTGTTTTCCTGCCCTCTCTGACAAAGCACCAGTGTTGAATTTTGCACAGCTGTGGCAAAATATGAAAGCGAGCCACCAATAGAGTAAAGAAGCCCAAGATACAAACAAATATTTTTCCTCAGTAATCATGTTGTTTACAGTGACTTTGTCTCCTCTCCCGAAGAAACTCTTTTCATCTAATTTTAGCCAAATATTCGTTGAAGGATTTGAGCTGTGAATGGAGGCGAGAGGGAGTGAGTGAGTGAGATACAGCTGAAGAGACGGGGGTCTTACAGGGAGGCTGACAGCACCGGGACAAACATTTCGCATGCTGTCACTGCCGAATGACTCACATATGTTTTACTGTCAGGTTGCAACATGAGCAAATATATGGGAGTGGTAGTGATATGGCATCTGAAGCGAGCTCACCACATGCAGCCATTTCCTCACCAGTCAGCTCATTTGTCACCTAATGTAGGGTCTTGTTGGTAATGTTTGTTTATTTTTTTATTGCTCATTAAACAGTATCATTAGCTCTGGCTCTGCTTGTGTCAGCTCTTCTCTGTAATAATGCTGATGGCATGGCACAGAGGCTACAGCTAACAGGTTTGGAGAAATTAGTTAAGCCCACCAAACCAAGCTACCCATGTGGTTTTGTTTTAAGTATGAGCGAGTTTTTATGGAAGGTCAAATGATTCCGCAAAGGGTTTGCAGGCAATTCAATCAGTACTTTGTTTTAGTGTTTTCATGGAAGGTAATTATGGTACCAGTAATAAAAGACACAGGGAGCCAAGTAGAGTTAGCAAGATGTAAGTTCACCATTTAAAAACAGGTCCTATTATGAAAGCTTTGCAACCATGTTCTCGTCCATGTGTCAAGACTCTCTAATCAGACTAATGGGTAAAATGTGACAATGACGACATCTTAGTACACCATAGCTTGTGAGGGAATTGAGTTTTTTTTATTTTTATTGTGCTCCCAAAATTTAAGCTGCCTATTCAATGATATGATTTCCATAATCAAGGCTTTTGAACATTATTAGGTAGTTTTATACTGAAGTAGATGTTGAAAACAACATGTAAATCACTAAAATATCAGGATGTTATCAGAGCTACGACCAGGCCCAGCAATAGAAATGTTTGGGCCCCCATAAGGACTGTTTTTTTTCCTCCAGTCCCCCTCAGTCATTTAATAATATCAATTTGTAGGATATTCAGATGTCCTTTCGGTTGATTGGCTTTGATTGATTGGTTGTTTGGCTTTTGTCTTGGTGTGCCTTGCCTGGTTTAAATGTGTCCTGTGGCTCCTTTACCCCATTAAATACCACTCTCTCTCCCCAAATGTCAACTCTATCCACTTTCCTGTCACTTAAATGCAGGCATTAAAATATAGAATGAAAAAGACATACATATTCTGAAAAAAAGATAATTATAACACCAACATATGCATGTACTGTAAACATTCATGCTCTGGACAAAAAGAAAAAAACTGTAACTGTTAGACTGTGCAGCCCTATCCACAGCATTGATATCATAGAAAATAGTATTGTGCCATTTCAGCAGTACAATATTTACCCTCTGAAACAGGCAACAACAAATAAAACAACATTTTCTATTGTTATAAGAAATGGTTAGTTTGAGGTTTCAATTAACAGACAATCATGATCTAAATTTAGGATGGACCATGTCTTTATTAACCCTCATGAGGCCCCACAGGACATTGGGCCCATGAGAGTTTCAAAAATAAATATATAATAATAAATGATAATAAATATTTCAACAACTATCAAGAACTAAACACCTTTAAACAACTTTCTTTACATATTTTGTCTCATTTTAAGCATTATTATAACAAAATTTGTAAATCTTTTTTTTTTCTTTGACATTGCTTCAAAAGTGAAGATTACCTGGAGAATACGAAATCATGTTAGAGGTTGGATGTATCTATTTACTTCATTTTAGTGTCAGCATCACAGCGAGGACAAAGTGAGTCAACTGACAGAAATATCTTTTAAGAAGCCTGTATGACTTTTGTTAAAGTATCCGTATTTGCAAGCAATTTAATGATTATCAGACAGACAGGACGATGATACATTGTCTTATACATGTTTTGTCCCACCCCTATCTAATAATTTTTGAAAGAGTGGTAAATACCAATGCAGTCAAGTCTTAGATGGATCATTAACCTGTTATCAAGACTTAAGTGATCACCAACAACCTCTGAATGACTAATGGATTCATTCCCGTCCCATACAGATTTATCCACACTTCAGTGACAATAAGACTAATGTCAAACCATATAACACACTTCACACACCTGAGGGAAAATCAAGCAGAGGAAATCAGTCTTCAATATGAGCTCTCTGACAGAGTAGGAAATCAACAATGTACTCCCTGGAGATTGGTGCTTTTACACTGCAGCCAGGCAATTCTGAGCCCCTTTTTGGCTACGGCTGAGTACTACAGTGCCAGGGTTACTTTTTGGCACGAGCGGTGCCCTTGTGTGAACTCAGTGCTGCTGACTTTAAATCTCCTGAGTGAAAGCGGCAGAAGGGCTTTTTGTGAGACAACAGTGAGCATTTCTGCTTGAAACTAGTGATCCAGAAGCCTGATGTCAGTTTTCTTGTGTGAATAATGAATCAAGAAAGCAGTTACATCTAAGATTTCCAAATAAGCAGGTCAGAAAAGGACAATTAATGGACGGATTCAAATTAATTCTTGAACAATCTCACTAAAATTCTCATTTAAATACTAAAGCAAACTCCACAGAGAGCTAGTTTAAAAACCAAGTAAAAGAGTGACTTTGAGGTAGAGAGGGAAATGTGTTTCAAAAGATTGGACCTCTGTCAGTAATAAAAAGAAATGTCAAATGCTGCTTTTGTAGAAATGAACTATCAATAGATCCGGCATGAAAACTGTGAGTGTAAGACCTTGTTACAAAATAATTAAAAAAGAAGAATTATTAAAAAAAACTAACATGCCAATCTGTCGTGTATTAGCATCAAACAGGTGTAACTACAACAGTATTTAAAATAATACAGCAGGAGCATCTCAGCTGGATGTATCCAATAATTTTGTTTTGTAACAGATAAATGGAGTAGAGCTGGATTTACATATACATACTGTAAAACCATACAAAACTAAATCAAAAATCAACAAAGACCACACAGCTGATCAGAAAAAAGATGTGTATCAATCATTGTAAAACACAGCTGAATTTTATTTTAGATAGTAAGATTTTAATAAAATATTTGTATTATTGGTATTGTAAATAAAGAGTGACTTTTGATACCAGATGCAAGTCAGAGATGTAAATTATAATTAAAAGCTTGCCCTGTAGGGAGCCCTGTTTGGAGCCTTGCGGAACACCACACCACTGCTAACTTTACAGTGAAATAAAGCTAAATTCAGCGACCAAGTAACACATTTCTAAGGTTATTTCAGTTTCATTGTCCATTTTTCCATTTCTCTACAGGGGGGGCAGTTTTCATTGAAGTCTTGTCGAAAATGAGATCCCTTACATCCCTAACATGCAAAAAGTAAGAAGCTTTGACTGTAGCGTGTCTCTCTATACGTCAGAGCCCGTGTTTGTGTCAGGATGGTAGCAGTGTTAAGCATGAGTTCAGGGGGTAGCTGAGGTCGGGTGCTTTGAGTTCTGCTTTGCGTGCCATGCTGATGTCAATAAGGTCTTGGGGGTTGGTAGGAGGAAAACCAATGTCCCTGCAGGCATTGTGCAGGATTTTTCAGAGTTTACCCCTTCTGCTGAAAGGGAGCGTGCTAAACTTCGTGCTATAGAAAAAAGGATGTGTTCTCTGATGTTTTTCTGTACAGGAGGAGGAGATGGCACGGTGTGACAGAGCATGTCCTTGCGTTCTAGACGGCAGAGAGCCTCTGTGCATCTCAACAAAGCCGGGAGCAGCAGTGACAGTTAAGACAGATATTCTGCTGAGTCAGGGCTCTGTTCCTGTGTCTGTATTGATTCAGCACCTGTCATACAGAGCCACTCCATCCCACAGCCTACAGGCAATCGCAAAGAAAACAGATGGCTCAGGCCAGGACTTTTCAACACCAGTGTAAGTATAAACACAAACACATTTCCAATGGTTTTCACAGCTAAAAACATACAATCAGTGGCTCAAAAAGTTGTCAAAAACTCACTTCTTCCTGTTTCACACTGAATAATAAAAGAACTTTAAAAGATTAGATCAAGAAGCAGCAAAAACTACATAAACATCAAACAAATCAAGCTTAATGCATTCTGTCAGCCTATGCCTAAAATACAGATAGCATCATATTTTCCTTAGCATAATACCATCAATTTATCCATCAGAGCTACAATCAGTGTTAATTCAATCTACAAGTTTAAGCACAATATTGCACCATGTAGTTGTACCTCCAACAGAGAGTACTCACCCAGCCTGCCCTCTGCCACAGCTCCATCTGTTACTCACCACACTCACTGTCTCTCCCATTCAAATGTTATCTGATTTAGCTCTGCAGCCTGGCAGACCCAGTCCCAAACAAGATGATTCATAAAAATAAATTTAGCTTATCCGACAAACCATTGAAAACTCTGGATTCCCCACCCCCGACAGCATGTGAGACAAACTGTAAACTGCACACTGAGCTGTATGTGTGAGCTTGTGACATTTGAGTGTTAACCCTGACAGATTGGGAGCCTCGTTGTGCCTGCCTCTAAAACCAGAGCCCACTGGGTTAGGGTGTACAAAACAGTCCTTAAAAATGCAGAACAAGAGACACATGATGGCTGGATGTGAGTTTTATGACTCAATGGATGCCAGCAGTAGAGCCAGAGACACTCCTGATGAAGGTGTCATTTTGGTGTAGTTTTGTTTTAAGTGCAAACAATGACAATGCAAAGGATAATTCAGTTCATAGTTCATGTTTTGGCTGATATCCTCTTCTTTTATTGGTGTTTTCATCTGAATGCTACAGGAAAAATAACTTCATGGACACTATTTCTGCCACACTGAATTTTGTTCTGCCTCTTTTGAGGTTTTTTTCTGTTTGTTTGTTTTTTTTTCTTTTTTGTCTAAGTTAATAGGAATAAAAACAAATCATCAACGTGGGCCAGGGCTGGACAATATATTGTTGTTGAAATGCAGAATAGAACGTTACAATGAAGTTCTTACCCACTCTGCAGACCGGGCCGTTTTGATTTTTGGGGATTTTAATTCATGTAATTTGTCAGAGCACCTCCCTACCCCTGTCTAAAGTGCACAATTGACCGCTGATATGGAAATATATCTGCTGTCTTTAAAACGGTAAGCAGACCAGCCCCTCAAGAAATTAGACCACAGTGTAATCCATCTTCTGCCAAAATATGAGGCTGTGGTGCGGAGGCAGATACCTGTCTCCAAACTGACACAAGTGTGGTCAGATGGATATAAAGAGCAGCTCAGGGACAGCTCTGAGGAGACTAAATGGGACATATTTTTCCAGTCATGCTGGGATGCTGATGAATAACAGACACTAGTACCTCTTCCATTAGATTTTGTGAGGGAAATATGGCCATTACTAAAACTGTGAACATTTCTCCAACAATAAGTCCTGGGTGTCAAGGCACTTGCAAAGTTGTCTGAATGAAAGAAAAGCTGCTTTCTGCACTGGTGATATGGAAACTGCTGTGTGATAAAAGGAGATGACTAAGGGGGGGAATTCTTAAGGCTAAAATTAATTTTAAGAATAAAATAGAGCGCAAACTTACAACAGGCAATGTAAGACAAGCTTGGGGGGGGCTAAACATCTTAATGGAGAGATGCAGCAAAAAAGATGATAGCCCTGTAATTTTTAAGGCATGTGTCAATGACATGAATGACTTTATTGTAGATTTGACAGTATGGATGGTGGGGCAGAATGTGAGGAATTATGCAAAAACCTTCCTCTAGAGACTTCAGTAACTATTAATGAGTATGAGGTTGCAACAAGTCTTTTTATATTAAAGCCAAACAAGGCCTGACAGCCTGAGAGCCCGTCTGTCAACTAAAAGGTGATTTACATGGTTATTTCAGCCTCTCCTTTATTTGAAAACAGTGCCTGAAGCGGGGCAGCTTTCGATAATAAGACCAATGAGCAGTAACTTTTTTTTTTCTTTTTTAAAATGAAGTACCGTATTTTCCGGACTACAAGTCACACTTTTTTTCATAGTTTAGCTGGTCCTGCGACTTATAGTCAGGTGCGACTTATATATGAAAATATACATAATTTAACATGTTTTTAAATGTTAATTCATACTGACTGACATGAAACAAGGAGTAAACATTGCCGTCTCAAGCCGCGAGAGGGCGCTCTAGGCTAGGCTAGACATAAACAAAATGCCTCAAAATGAAAATCCTATTCTGCAGATAACAAACTGCTAAAACTAATCGCAGGCCAAAAGCAAGATGGCCAGAGCTGGAGGAACGAGTCCACAGATAGGTGCTTGAACAACGTGCTGCCTGGAGAGACTTGTTAACAGTGCAGTTACATCTTCACGCCCTGGTAGCTGCCAAGGGAGGAATATAAATGAGGCAGGTGGGCCTTCTTGGTGTTACCACTTTATACAAGACAACCACCTCTCTGTCAGAGCACTAAATAAATGTGACTTATACTCCAGTGCAACTTTTATATGTTTTTTTCCTCTTCATGATGCATTTTTTGACTGATGCGACTTATACTCCGGAGCGACTTACAGTCCAGAAAATACGGTATGTTTACATCACTCGCCAACTTTGGGAAAATCATGAGCTGCATGTTAAAGGCATTTTAGACAGGACAAAATTTGAATCAGGAAAACACCAAAATCTTCATCACTATTACATACTTTAAAAGTGGAGAATCCTTCCACTTCCACCACTGTCAGGATTAAAGTCTACAGAGGTATGGCATATTGATGCATTATCAGTGTGTTGGATCAAAACCTCTGCTGTATCAGAGCTGAAGAACAAGTGCTTGTGTAAAGGCAGTCATTACTATTTCACTATTACTGGCTTGTTAGCATTATTTACAATAGGATCACTGTGTATTTTTTTAAGGAATAATAAAATATCTAGTAGTAATACTCTGCTGAAGATCACACTGTTTTTTGTCACAGTTAGGAGAAGTTTGTTCAGAGGTTCTGTTTACTATAACCTGCAGAAAAAGTGGCGAGTCTGACTAGATTCATCCGCATTTTCTCCTCTTTGAGTTTTCTTTCAGAGATAGGATCTCATACATTACTTGGGCTTGTCTCCTCATCTGGTAAAGCATCCAATTAATAAATAACTATTCTTAAAAAAATACAAATTACCCTTTTTAAAACAAGTCAGTGGCAATCAATGCTGTCAACCCCTTCTTCAAGGAAGCAGAGAGAAGTGCTTCCTGCCTGTCCAGTGGGGTGGGTACTCTTTAAGTGTGGGACTTCAGGTGAAAGTTATTTATAGGCTAATTATTTAGCTGTATCAAGGACATTTTGATTTACCTCTACCAGATTCTTACAAGCATGGCCTGGCAGCTGCCAGTAATGAACAATAAGCAACACAGACTAATAAATGAACGGAGGGAAATGTTATTCATGCCTACAATAAATATCAACTTGACATTTTTCTTCCCCTCTCATAATTCAGTCTTATTATCAAAAGATCAATGTTATGGTTGAGGTCCATTTTTATACAGTCTGATTTCACTTAGCTCCTTAGGGATCACAATCTCTTAATTTTTATCTGGTCGAGTGGTCTCAGAGGAAGAATCAAGATCAAGACTCCTCCCTCTGTGGGTCCATGCTGACATGGATTAACTTCACCACCATGAATGTATTAACAAATTGAGGTTAATACATGATAAGCATTCAGGAAGCGGAGAAATAAGGTCAAACCAAGTGCTGAAACAAGCAGTGTTTAGCATCGTGAAAATCCTCATGTTTATTTACATGATGCAGCAGGACAATATGCACGCTACAAAATAAAGAAATGAAAAGCTAGGCAGCAAAGTCAGACAAAAATCAATGGAACCTTTTCCAACAAAACACACAAAGAGCATTGTGCTATGAAGCCTCATCCCTAAGAAAAGAATCTTTCTATTTTAACACTATTTACCACCAAAGTCATAAACAAGATGCTGAATCGTGCCTGAGGCACAAAGCAGAAAGAGCAGAGAAATGTCTCAGCATCAACACTCAAATGAAAAAATCATATTACTGCTGTATTTCTTTATAAACACAGAAATGAGCAGAGTTTGCCAGAAAAATACAACTTAAAAGATATGGACTAAAAATGAAGGAAGGGTTTGTTTTCAAGCATTTGTCTCACTGCAGTACAAGGGCAAAATGTCTGTTCAAAAGTTAAACCATTTCTGTGAAGCAGAGGTCTCTCCTCGGAAAATTCTCAGCTCTGGAGTTTAGTAAATCACATATGCATATTTGTCGCAGATAAAAGTTCTCAAAAGTTGAGACTCTGCTTGCACTGCATAAAATGGGCATGAGAGCTTCTTTACTATATGACGCTAACTCTGTGACTACAATCCCTGTCATCCGTCATTATGGAAAGTTAATATGCCGACACTGCACTGACCCAGATTCAGAGAGAAGTTAAGCACATACACACTCTTTTTGCCAAAGCAATCGTGGAGTCTATAACAGCAAAAGTCAAGGGCTCAACCTGCCATATCGCTGCTCTCCAGAGCCATGTTCTCATGGCGGCCAAAAAAAGGCTGATCAAAGAGGAGCACAACCTGTGAAATTATCAAAGCAGGCATGATGAAAACTCCTCTTTCAAAAACATAATGACCAGTCTGCAAAGTGAAATAAACACTCTTAAACCTCTGCTGCTTCTTCTGGGGACATCTGCCCCAAACTGGCTGCAATCCTTCTGTAAAAATCAATATTGAGGCACTTTAAAGAAGGCTGAAATTTTTGTTTCCGTAAGTCACTTTCAGTTATGTTCCATTCTGACCTGTCCACATTTTTTATAAACACATATTTTATCTTAGAACCAAATGCACTAACCTAATCCTGATATCAGACACTGCTCCAATCCATTTGGCCTTATCCATTAGGCACATCTTTACAGCTCAAGTCCTTTTTATTCTCCACTGACAAGAACATTCCTGTCTTTGCATTACTCTTTTCAGTGCACTAGTAGGGCTTCGTGTTTTGCCAGCCAAAAGATACTAAACATGGTGGATGTAACAACTGTTTGAAGGTATTTCATGCTTGTGAGGCCTTCAACTGCCACAGAAAAAAAAGGAAGTGATGATGGAATTAAAACAAAGCACATAGCTTTGTTAGTATTGCAATGATGTAAGAAAATAAAGGCCCCCCATCTGGGCTGTTGGACGACATTCAGCAGTAGAGTAACTGCATGTAAAAGATGTAGGCTTCACTGCAGATACATAGAGCAAATATGTTACCTGACAGTAAAGGGCTACAGACTTGGACCTTTTAAAGGACACATCAGTAGCTCAATTGAGGAAATGACTGATCAAAAGACTTGAGTGCACACTGAGACAATGCCAGCAACATATAAATACAGTGAAATTTAATAAGGGTTCAATGTGACAGCACAGGGTGAGCGAGACAAAAGACTGTGGGGCAAATAATAAGAATAGTTTTAATTAACACATATTGCAATTGTTTTATACACATAGGAAGATCTGATATGCTTTGCACAAAAATGATTCCCAGCAATGTTGTTGTAGTGACAAAATCTGGTTAATAATTTAACAGTGGTATCAGAACAGATTGGTAAGGCAGCTCAATAAGTTACAGCATCTTTGGTCCCCAAGTTGTTCATTGAAACTATTAATGATCTGCTTGAGCTTGCTTGACAAAATAAGTCAGCATTTTAAACACACATATACTGCACTTAGAGAGTGAACTTGCAAGATGAGGTTATGCTACCTTATTTCATTGTATATTTTTTTGCTTGTGATGCTGCTCTTTCGATGAAATGCATCAAACTATACAGACGCTTAAATAACAAAACTACATCATCGTAGCTGTGTGTGAAAGCTTATTTTTCAAGATGGATTGTGTTGCAACAATCATCCTAGAGTGTAGAAGTAAAGGTTTAAACTGAAAGAAAGATGCAGCAGAAAAGAATTGGAACAATGGCCTCACCACACTTTAATGTGGTGCATTCACAGAAAGGATAGAGTAATGGATGTTCGCCTCATGCACATAGATGCTGATTATATAACTCACATCGGCCTGAGTGGCCAGCCAAAATATTATCTACATTTGGGAAACAATGAGTGAATTGGGTTCTCAGTCTGAAGTTCAGACTTCATTGATTATGGTCACCGAGCAGGAGAGATAAAAATGTAGTATCAGCACTGCTAGGCTATAGCATCTGAAGAAGAGCCTGGTCAGGCTTGAAACGATTTTTGGGGGGAGCAACACTGTACAGTGCATAGTGTGCAGGAGATTTCCTGCAATATTACAAAACATCTGGCTCATGAAATGTTTTTAGAGCCTCTTGATACTTCCAATCATTTGAATGACTGGCACTATTTAAAATAGATGTGCTACTTAAAATGATTACAGTAATGAACAATTCCATTAAAACCTCCTAATTTTGCAGTCTCACTGACTTGTACAAAACATTAAGGGCAGCATAGCATCTCTGTGTTGCCAAGTGCATTCAGGTGAAAACATTTGTGGGAAAATCTGACAATCTCCATCTCAGTACTGGAAAAAAGCCAAAAACCAATGAGATCCCAAAGCAGAAGATAAATATAGACCTTTATTGGGTGCAATGGCTGGATGGTGCAGTAAATGCATATGGTGGACATTTGGAAACCTCCCAACCAATTCCCAAGATTAACTCTTCACTGCATGGCAATTCAGCAAAAATAACTGTTACCTTTGAAATGCTGTTCAAGGAAAATCCATTTTTCCTGATGGCTGTGCAGCGATACGTCTGTATTAACTTTGGACAGCTTAGGCTGAGCTGACAACTGACTCCTACTCCAATCAATAATTTGGGACCAACTGAACTGGGGTAATTACTCTCAATAAATCAGATTAACAACTTTGCTACAAATTATCAAATACATCCCACATATTCATTGGTGATAAGGCTGGCTGTGAAATCACTTGTAATTTTATATGGAACATTTTTGTGTTGATTTTTGCACTAAAAAGGTGGATTTTCCAGACACACTATAATACTAAGAGATGAATAAAAAGATGGAAGTAAAGAAAACAGGATTGTTTAATGAAGAAAGACCTTCAGGACACACAAAAAGTGTTTTGGTGAGGAACCATAAATGTAAATATTAAAGGTATTCCAACAGAAAAACTCCACAGGGTACATATATTCCCATAAAGTCATTCAATTATCTAAAGTACAGCTTTTACATACAGAGGTGTTAGTCCATGCCATGTATCACTTTTGTATCACTCTGCCTGCAGGCGAGATGATGTTTTTCTCATTATTCAAAGTACTCCCTTATTAATACCTCTTCAACACGTTTGTTAAACACTATTAATACATCTTGTGATTAAAAAACATTCTATTTGGATCTCTTCAACCTTATCTAAACATTGCAGTCATAGAGCTTTCTAGGCAACTCTCCATAAACATTGAACAGGATGATCAGGCTGTTGCCATAAATTTGAAAGGCACAATAGGTTTTAAATGCCAAAACATTTCAGGCCTTTTGACATCAAAACTCAGCATTGATTTTAAGAGGAATAATATGTTTCATAAATTCCCCTTGTACAGGGTTTCCATCAACTGCAAAGAGTGACATTCACCGTTTTAGTGGAACCCTATCTGGGAGAGGATCTGCGTCTGTCGTCATGTACAAAACACTGCCTCAAGCTACATTCAGTCAACCTCAAAATGCACAAAGAGGTGGAGCGAAAGGTCTTCAGTCTATTGACAAAAAAAACTACAACACGTAGGTCAGCAGTTCTAATGTGTCCACCATTTCCTCACTGCCATACAGATTTTTTCCCATTTTTTCCCGCATGACAAAATGTGGCTCTGACCTAACCACGTTACCTGTCTGCTGTCCTCTTGTTTGCCTTCATGTACATTGTGTCTGATAAATGAATTAAATGTGTGTTTGGCTTTACAGTGAGTGAGTGACTGAGAAAGCAAGCTGCTGAAAAGCAAGCAAGCACATAAATGCAGCCTCTTCTAAATGTATGGGGAAATACCAACAAGCTAGGTTAACCAGAGCTAATGCATGTCTGTATGCAGATTTTTTTAGGGGCACTGTAACACTATTTACACTTGCTACTTAAGTACAGTGATAAACTGAAGGAGCTTCTGTCTGAAATTGATGTGTGGAATTTACAATCCTGCTTGCTGGCAATAAGGTAGCTGAATAATGATAGTTGTGCAGTACAGATGCTCAGTGCACAAGTCCTGCTGCTCACCTCCACTGGTAACTTGTTGTGTAAAGAGCCTGTGTTCACAGTCACCTTTTTTGGCCCTGAGCAGCACCTATTTTCAATTGAAAACCCATGTAGTCCTGTGCTCTCAGTGCTCAGTGCCCTGAATAGAAAAACAACCTCAGCGTCAAGGGATTTTTATCACTGTACCCCCAGCGCTCTCAATTGAAAACAGTTTAACTATTAGAGCACCATAGCACTCGTCAATGTCACTTCTCCCTCACTGAACAACCGAAGTCGAGAAGGGGTGGGACTCCTGATGGTTGCTTTGTCATTGGTGGGAACAATGCTAGGTCATCAGCTGCTTCAAACGGTAAGACATGAACCCTTGACTTTTCTGTTTTGGGGGATATTTCCACTTAGTATAGGAAACTATATTTTACAGCAGTATGAAAAGTATCAGGGCAAGTGGAAATCAAAACACACCACATGGCAAGATAGAGGCAATATGAGAAGCGCTCTAAAATGGTGTATAAGTGGAATTTCAGTGGAAAAAGCACCAGCTGTTGACACAGGCCCATTTTTTTTTATCAAACCAGTGCACTAAAGAGCTTGTTCTCTCATCAGTGTGACACTGTTTTTCTTACATGCAGGATAGCAGTCTCATGAGGGAGAAAAGCTTTTAAAGTGGTGTGGACAGAACTGGAAGTGTGCCAGTGTACCCCAACATGTTAAGTGCAGCAAAACAGGCACTTGAAATACAGAACGAGCTTGGGAAAACTCCAAGGGTGAAGCCTAACTACACTCTGAACGCGCTGTGACTCACCGTTCAGGTCTGTTCTCCCAGACACAAACGTGTTAATTTAAAATAAAGGGTCTTGTTGGACAAAAACTGAACCCCTTAATGGATTTTTGTCAACAATTCATCGCTCTTCTTTCATAATTCAATTTTACTTGATCAAGAAGAACAGTTTTTGTTAAGGTACTTCCCTGTCCCCCCTGTGAGCCACACACAAAGCATTCTGGATGCACGGGACTGGGATGCATTGTCACTTTCAGATCTCTTTTGTTGGTGTTGAGGTAACTGGACCAGAGCATTGCGCCATGGCATTTCTAGAGAGAAGTGTACAAGGTCTTCTCGTCTTATGTCATGTCATGGAACAATGTGTGATGGCTAAAGCTGAACTAGCATGTCTCGGTATTTCACTACAGTATGTTACTCACAATAGTTTATCTTATGCTGCAAAACTTTTACTTTAGAAAAGTTTTCCTGCATCTTCTACATTAGTTATTAAGATAGGGATATGTATTGTTGTACATGAGACTGTTTCTCTTGATGGGTAACACAATGATGGGATGCCTGTTGTGGCGTCCTATTTAAAAAAATTGACTTGACTGAAAATCCCTTAAATCAACTTTTAGTTTTATTCAAGGTTTAAAAAAACTGCAGTTATAAAGCATACAGCTACATGTCATTTTGACTCACAGGAATCATTTTAAAGGTCCCATGTCTGGCAATATCAGTTCTCTTTGCTTTTAATGTTGTTAAAACGGGGTTAGGGAGCAGAAAAACATGACACCTTTTACTAAACTCTTGGTTCACAGAGAAATGTGCAATGCCTTTTTGAAGAAAATTCCCCTTTAAATACTACATTTTTTACTTCCTGAGGTTTGTTATGCAATAGCAGCCTCCACCTGCCTGCTTGTCACAGGCAGACGCGATGATGGTTTTGAAAAGTCCGCTCCACAGCATGTAGCCCCACCTACCATCAAACATCAATCCAGCAGCCAATCACTGCAGACCTCATTGTCATAGCCTCCTGCAGCCTCCCTAGCCCCTTAGAGTGTTTCCAAGGGAGAGGGAAAAAGAGCTGCATCTGATCCTCAACAGAGACAAAGTTTTCAATTTTTAAATTAATTTATATCAAGTCCTAGCTTAACAGACACTAGGACTGAACGATATTGACAAAATTTCATATCTCGATATTCATGCCAGATATCTCGATATCGATATGATACGATACGACTATGGGTTCGGTGAAAACCAAGCATTTTTCAGAAAAATAAAAACATCATAATACAAAAGAATGTGGAAAGTGCAGTTTTAGCGCGGGGGAAATCTATATTGTTTATATCGTTGCTTTTCGATATCAAAATCTTGAATGTTCATATCTCGATATCGATACGATAACGATATATTGTTCAGCCCTAATAGACACCCAATATATGATGTAAGCTGTCAAACGCCATCCCACCAGGACATGGGACCTTTAAGCCTCATTTATGAACTGAACTGACAGATATTTAACAGGTCAAATTGAAGGTTTCATGGTGCACATGGGATGTTTGATCTAATTATGATACCATACTTGGTTTTATTTTTTATGACATTACTTAGTGTTCAAATAAAAAAAGAATTTGATCAAGCAAACAACAGCCTCTTGTTTGCATCTATCTCTGGCAGAGCATGACGAAATTACTTTTGACTAATCACAACAGCTCCAACTCCAATCATAGAAACTGACAGTTTTGCTGCATACTGGCATATTCCTTCATTTTCAACTGAAAAGCATTTCCTTTAGGCATCGGCTGCAACTGATTTTGTGTCAACTAAAACTGAAAATGTGTCAGTTACTTTTAGTTATAATAATCCCTCCCCTAAAAAAATAGCTTTTAAATATAAGTGACAGAGTGAGACAGAGAGCGAGAGGAGTATAATTGGAAGCAAACTCTGCAAACATATGAAGATAAATTCTGTGAAAGTGGGGAAGTGAATAAAAAATGTATGCAGCTGCACTGTAAGGCATTTCTGAGAAAATCACTAAGCAGCTGGTTCACTCTAAGCCTTTAACACCCCAGTTTTTTGGTTTATTTATAGAAAAGATCTATCCTATCTTGACTTAAGCGGTTCATTTTAATTTGTATGATTTGTGTGTATTGAAAGAAAGAGCCTCTGTGTTAGAATGGCCCCTGGTCAGTGTATAGATTTTCTGTAAGAGAAGCAAAGAATAGCGGCTACATAACAATAGAAAAGTTAATGCACCAAGACGGAGCACACACTGGGGGGGAGGAGCTGGGCTAATATGTGGGGCCCACAATGGTCCCAGATGTAGCCTATGGTGGGGGTGTATGGAAAGACAAGTAAGGCCTCAGTGAGACAGAACAGCTGAGAGGATGAGACACTTGAATGGCCTCTGGCAAGACTCTCTGCACAGATTTGTTTTTGATAAATTTCAAAACAACAAGATGGAACGATAAAAGACATAAATGCAACAGAGAGAATGCTCTAGTGCCACAAGTGAGTCAACATGATCTCTCTGTCCAGCTGTGCCAATATGTGTGCAAATAAATAGTGTCATTCAATTGTTGTTCCTCTAGAAGAAGTCAGTACTCTTCAATAATGCCTAAATGTCACATCTACACATTACACAGTTTTTCTCAATAAAGGCAAGAGTTACCTCTGAGTGTCTGTCTGAGACTGACAGAAAACAGTTTATGAGCTTAGTCTGGACATGTTTAATCCATGTCTGACCTCTGCACCCATGTCTGAGCTACCTGTACCTTCATTAACGTCTTTAGGAGTAACTTCAGATGTGGTATTAGGTATCAAAAGTTCAGTCCATTAAAACACCAAGCCAGCATCATTATCATTTATAATACCCCTTAAAAACAACCAGTTAATCTGTAGCCTACACAGCTGTAGTAAAAGTTATGGCTACCATTTACAACGCCGATTTTAGAGTGCAAGTGTGTAAATGCCCCAATTTAACTCCTATACAACAAGTTTAGACAAGTCTCAGATGTCACTTTAAAATATTTTCAAAGCCTTTTGCTTAAAAGTACACACAGACATGAAATTCGGGTATGCCTATAAACCATTCCATTTAAGCCCTGCTAGAAATGAGCTGTTTTGGTGTAATGCCTAGAGTGACTGACCACAACACTCTCAAGAAGTAGATGTGGCTTCAGCTCTCCAGCCCCTCGTTCAAATGTTTGAAGAGGCTTAATAGACATGCCAAGAGAGACTCATTCCTTTTACTGGAGACAAAGGATGTACAATTCTCAATAAAATATTGAGACATTCAGTTCAACGTCCACGGTTCAATACTGGCATGTGACATAGCGTAATAAACCACTGGCACTAACTTTCACAAGCTCTTGCAGGAGGAGCATAAACTCCAAGCACATCAGCACTGTGCATTAAGCCAAAATAACGTACCTTTTCACCAAGGGCTTGGCTATAGAACATTAGTAACTCCTCTAATGACATTATGGCTTCTGCAGCAGGAAAAATCCTCCTCATCTGCCAAAGTTGGATGTAAGAAGAACACCAAAACTTTGTTGATAGTCCTGTTGATTAAAACTTTATTCCCTTTTTAAATCCTTGCTGAAGTCAGCAATAACCTTCTGAAATAAATTTAACGAACCTTCAAAAGCCTTTACAAGCAGACGTTAACCCTTACATTAGCTCAGAAAATTGAAAATTAGCCAAATAAAATCTCACAACGATGTGTTTAACTATCATTTTAAGAATTTAGGGTTTTAAAAAACTTCAAATTTGCAATTGCAGCTGTAGCTAGAGGTAAAAAGGACCTACAACATGTTATTTTCTGAATGTGTTTTTTTCTTTTACCATAAACTGCATCAAGTATGTTTATGGAAGACGTTATTTATCTAAAAGTAAACAAAATTAAGTGTTTAGAAGCAGAATAATATTTTTTTCTCCTCAATCACTGAGTCTTTTTTTCTTTAAAATGTACATAAAATGCCTCTTGATGGAAAAATTACACTGTGAATTAAGTATAACATCAAGTACAACATCAGAGGATGATTAATGTGAAGCTGGTTTGGGAGTTGTAGCTGATTTTAGCAGCACTAGCATTGCAGGCCTTTAATTGTCCTATCATGTTAGCATCCACATGCTCTGCTGGATGTGTCTCCATAACATTAGCTGAGTTGTTGTATCCAAGTAGACACACACACAGCTAACAAACAACTTTGTATTCATCTCTTCGCTCAGAATACTGCTAAAACACACTGTCCCTGCAGAATAATTGCCATGCCATCCATTTAGTGTACTTTATTTACATTTAGGTTGTAGAGCATTAAAGCATGGCATTAGCTATAACTGTGCACATTTTGCCCAGAACCTTTGACTGGAACTTCAGGCCTTAACTGATAATAGATTAGAACAGGTTTTATGTCAAATAACTCTGTGTTTCTCTTATGGACAGGATCATAAGTTATACAACAATTACCACACACAGTTATCATTTTACTACAGGAAAGAAAAAAGTTAAGATGAAAAACAGCAAAGAACAGGAAGTTACATGTAACAGTAAAGGTAATCTTTTGGTAATTTCTTAATTAATTTGCTGTATGATAAGAACATTAAAATCTGAATGGTGGTAAACAAAACATAACTATGCATAGCTTAAAGGTACGTATGCTCATCACTGTGGCAGCTTTCAATGAAAAAGTCAGTCATGCTGGACCGTTAACATGCCCTGAAGTGAATCCATTTCTCACCATGACTGCGGGATTTGAAGTGACATGCACATGTCTGTGTGCTGCTCAAAATTTAAAAGGACATTATTTAATGCCGGCAGTCTGAGCCATCTGAATCTGTGTGAATTACATGAAAACTTTTGGTGAGATTCAGAGCTATAAAAGTGTTACAATAGTCTGCACAAACTTAACAAATCCTGAGAAAAGTCAGACATTGTTCTCCCCAGTTCTGATAAAATAAAGACTCCATTTTCAAACAAGTTGAACCACAGAGCTGTCGACCAACAAACAGAATACTTCAACTACTCACAATTCACTCTTCAAAGTCCATAACTTCTCTTGAGAGAAAGTGACATCTGTGGTAGTCAAAGAGTGAATCATCAAAACTTAAGTCTTGACAGCAGCTTTGCATCTCCCAAGCTATAAAACCTCAGTGAGAGGAAGGTCTCACTGACATTTGGTGCTCTCTTATGTCTCTGGAGATATCAATTTTTTAAACATCTTCTGCTGGTGTTTTCAATGATATCACAAAACCTTTTCCCTGTTTATTCATGTGGTTTACATGCTCTTCTAATTGAAAGATCTGCAGCAATAACTAATTCACTAAAAGCCTTTTTGTAATAAGTGAGCACACTTATTTTGACTAGGGTGTGGAGATATAGAGTGAAAGCAATATGCTGTCTCTCCATGAAAAAAAGACCAACTAATCTAACATTAAACAGACTGGGTCACGCTTAAAACTAAGAATAGAAGCATTTGAACAGCTACCTGGTGAAACTATCCCCTGTGCAGAAATATTTAATGACAAAACCACATTTGAAATATGCAGTTAAATGCAGAGGAGACACTGTTTTTGGCATCGAGAGACATTTTTGTATTCTAGTTACCTAGGTGAAATTGTGTCTAGAACAAAAAAGTCAATTTCAGCCATCATATGAATGTTGTTGCAAGAATATAAAATGTTACAGATGAGATGAATCATACCTCCACAACAGTGTTAATTTTGACAGCACTTTTCAATATAGTTTTAGCTATTGTCTTTTGCCTAAATTATCTTTCAGTTTTAGTCACAATTTAGTCATCTAAATTGTTTTAATTTTAGTCTGGTTTTAGTTGATGAAATTTCACAACATTTTAGTCGACGAACTCTACTGGAAATTTAGTCGACTAAAACATTAAGGCATTTTTTATGTTTCCTTGAATTTCTAAGGCCATGTTTACACTTGGATCTCGCCACCATGAAGCTACGGGAATTGTGATTGGATGGCCCTCTTAACTCATCCAACCTTTCCACACAACCAAAGCAGCTGTGATTCCTAACTTGTCTCTACTTTCTACATGAAAAAATTAGGTCTGTCAAACATTTTAGTCTAGTCTTTATTTGTTGATGAATATGTCAGCTAATTTAGTTTTAGTTTTGTGTCAATGTACACTTGTTGTTTTTTTTGTCAAAGTCTTGTTTTCGTCAGGGGAAAAAAGGTTGTTGACGAAAACTATGATGAAAATAATTAGTCGACAAAATTAACACTGCTTCACAAGCCCTCCAAGAATTTGCAGTAACATGAACTGACTAAATTGTTCTAAAAATAAAGGAGTTATGGCACTGAAACCACAAACATACATGGTATGTAAGCAGAAAATAAGACAAGTGTGTTCAGTGAAATTACAATATTATACCCTCTGCACACACAATAGGTCCACTCTTCACACTGGAGTCTCTGTTATCTGTTTGAGGATGATGTTGGCTTACTAATGTTGTCTTGACACAAAAGTTTTCAATTGTAATGCTATACTGATAGCAATTAACAATACCAAAAAATGTTTCAATACCACAAAAACATACACAAAGTAATTTTTTAAGCACATAATAGTTAATTTAATTATTTTTGATGTCCAACTTGCACATTAGAAGGTTAAGATTAGGGAACGTGTACCAAGATTAGACACATTGATAATAGTTATTAAAAAATGTACATGGATCAAAATATTTATTATCATTTATAAGTTATATGACAAGGGTGTTCAGAATTGTTCTGATTGAGGACATTCTCCGTGTCTGTAATGTGATGCAAAACCATTAATTGTCTATAGAAAACCCTTCGAGTTCAAGTGACTGATGACTTTTAATGCTTTGTGAGCAACTTTTTCAATTGTTACTCCATTGCACTCAGAGAGAGTTACTTCAGGATAATGCAAAGACTGGAGGTTTTGCTTGATAATTTTAATAATGGTCCCACTAAGACTAAAAATGTGGTGTAACAACCTAAACTTTGACTGCCCTGTCTCTCTTGTTGGTAATGGTGGGTGTATTCGGAAGGCTACTTGACATGGAAAGGAACTTAAGAGAATAACCTTGTTCCCTCCCACTGCACCAAGCTGCTGCTGACACTATACTTTCAAGCACTGCTGGATCATCTACTTTACTGCCCCCTTGACACAATAAAGTGCTCTTTTTTGCATTAAGGTCCGATATAGTATAGTGCCATGACAGTTAAGAAAACAGCACTTTCCAGTCCAATGCTGTCTAGACGGGTGAGTAAGAGTCCTCAAAAACACACATTGTGTTCCCTCTGGGGTACGGAAACACACACTTGGCCAGAAAACCTGGTGAGAGGGTTTGCTGTCAGGTCAATGCAGTTCCACGGTGCAGCATAAAGCAAACTCTGTGGTTAGGCGAGTTAAAATTGATGTGGTAGATGAGAGCGCTGCGACTATTGATCTTTCTGTGTTGTTTCTATTGCCTCATCTCTCATCTCTTTAACACTATCAGAGATTTGAGCAGGAGCTGGAGTGAGAGAAAAGCCCGAGAGGATAATAGGAGAGGCTGTCCTGTTCCAGTTAGCAGGGGTACCATGGCTACCTCAAAGCTCAACTTCAGAGCAACAACAGGGGGGCTCCATGGTGTTCAGCCAATATCACTGCTTCCTCTCCCGGGAGACGGGGTACACAATGCACTCCTGACTGCCGTTGACTCACCCTTAAATTATAGCTTCTCCTTATCCCCTGTAGCAGAAACAGGATTTATGCTGCAAATAGAGCACAGTCACCAAGACAAAAACCTTTAGGTGATTAAATACAGGTGACTTAAACTCTTATGGGTTTGAATGATCAGAGAAGCCTTTATCCACGCTGACAAGACTCTGGAATAAAAAATATTTGAAACTGCACTCAACCTTTTCTAAAAAGGGAGTATTTAGGGTCTCGAGACATAGAGTCATTTTGACACACCATTGTTGCACAAACAATTATGAATTCATGCAGGGGGGAGGGGGGTACACAGGACGTCAGCGGTGTGAATCAAACTAAACCAAAATGTCAACCCTTTCAACTGTCAGCTTGGAAAAAACCCTCTTGTGACATCAAAATGTAGTTGCCTAACACTAGCTTCTGATGAAGGTAAAAAGTCACTATCTGCTGAAATAACAATCACAGTGTGCTCAAACTTGTTGAAAAATTGTAAACAATTTTTAAATCAGCAGGTTGGGCATAAATTCAAACAAGCTGACATGTGGTCTCATGATGACGTTTTGAATGTCATCCCAGAAAAAAGGCTTTTAGGAGGAAAATACATAAGGACTTGATTGCTTGAAATTTAAAGAGGAACAAAAAGGTGTTTTTTTGTCTGAAAATGTAAAAAATTACAGATTTTTAAAGGTGATATAAGTTTGTTTTGTCCAGCAGTGTAACATAGATGTACTGGTACGGCTGTGAGCCGACAAGAGTTAAGAGGCCTTTTGCCTTTTAAAACTGTAATTTATATGTTTATTTTTTTCTATTTTGTATCATTAATTTAGGATGTTTATATTTTTCACTCAAAAGAAAAAGAAAAAAAAACCTTTAAACTAGAATAAAAAATAAAAGCTTTTAATCAGCAGTGCTGTTCCTGTAAAATGTGCCCTATAGGTTCAGGAGTAAGACTGAAAAAAGGACAACTCTTTGTGTCAAATCAGTTTGACACAAAGTAAGTCAAATGCAGTGTTTTTGTAGTGGCGAGATATTACATATTTTTAAAGCCCTGTCCACACACGCAACCCTAAAATTGCCTTGAAAGTTCAGGGAAATTCAGGGATTTTTTTTACACAAGGAGTAGAGGAGGTAAAAAAAATACAAGGGAGGCAGGGAAATTCTTGGGTGAAGTCTTGTAGAAAACCTTGCTGTTTAAACTCACACACTCAGCACAGCCAGGTTACCTCTGGAGGTTTTCTGGATGTGTGCATATATTTATACAGTTTCAGATTCAGACAACTTAGTTCATCCCAAAGGGCACTTAGGTTTGAGCAGTCCAGCTAGAAAAATACTGAACATTTGCAAAAGGGGATATGTCATAGACAAAAACAGTCAGCACATTAACTAGAGAGCTCACTGGCAGGCTCTCAACTTGCTACTGTATTTTCTCAAACTGTTATCTAGAGGATAAAAAAAGGCTCAGATTTTTTTGTGCCACAGTGGTTTGACATTTATTATGACATCAAAATCTTGAGTATGAAGTACAGTAAATGATTCTTGAGGTTAAACAACCAAGTTTTACATAAAATATGATGTTGAGCAGATGGCAGACAGTGGTACGCATATGCAGTAATTCTCTTGAGGGAAAAGAAAGGCCTGTCTTACTTGGTAGCCCGAAACTTCAGAAACTCACTTGCTTGGATATTTGGTTAATAACCAGTCAAAGATACTTTTGAAGTTCTGTTCTTTTAGATACATTCATTTCTCATTATTATATATTATTATCATTATTATATAGACAGTTTCAACTAAAGAACAGGAAAGGTTCAAATGCTATGTGCTCAACTATCAAAGGGACTGATTAAACCACTGGATGAAATCTGAGGATTGGACAATTAAACATGCAAGTCAACATTTTTTCATAGCCAGTCTCATAGATTCCATTTATTTTTTTTACTTTATTCATTGTTAAATATTCACAAGTAAACAACATCTAGTTTTCCTAGGGCAGAGATTTTCTTTGCTGTTCAGCAGTTTCTTAACCATAAATTACATATGTTTATGTTCAAGTCAAATTTTTTGACAAACTAAAATTATTTCAGATTTATATGTGTACTTAATAAAATTGTGATAGCAACACATGGAGTACTTAAAATATGTGTTTGCATTTAAGCACTAGATATAGGATCAGACAATATTGGTTACAATGTAATCCAGGATGTTTCAATACCATACAGTATTGGATCGAGCCCGATATCAGCACTTTTTTTAGGTTGATCATTTAATATATTGATCATGTTACACCTGAATGTTTGGGTCAGTTTCAGTCAGTTGAGCTAATGTTTGGCAGACTGCAAGATGCATGAGTGACATAGCGGTAGCTGTGTAGTCAACATGTTAGCAGTGAGGAAATATACTTTGATTTAGGAAAAAAGGTCTCATGGCTCCTGCAGAGTTTGCTAAACTACAGTTTTACATGGAGGTTGCACCAGAGCTGCTTTTAATACAACCATTTTGATGCAACATTAAAAAAAGAAACATGCAATGGAAAACGGAGGGTTTACTGAAGCTACAAGGGAAAGGGAGAGAGCCAAAACAACAAACTTTGGACTTTAAAAAGAAAGATAAATGTCCTTTCCACAGTGTTAAGACCAAAAAGGTTACAGCAAAGGTGGTTGAATTCATCGCTCTGGAAAACCAGACCACCTTTGTGGTGGAGAATACAGGTTTTTGACATATTTTGGAGCCTTTTGCTATGCCCTGTGGATGCCACATAGCAGACATGCTTTACAGGAACAAGGTTCAAGGCAACAAAAGAGGTGATCTAAAACGTGATGTGACTGCGTGAGTTCCATCATGGACATTTAGAGCTCAGATGTTTGGCCCATGTCATCGCTGAACTTCTCTGCACACTGGATTGATTCCCCCACTTTTGACTTAAAGGGGTCTCATCCAGCAGAGCATGTCCAACAGGACATCAAGGAGCTGCTGAGTACATGGAATTATCAACAAGCAACAGGAGCACGCCATTCTGTGTGACAACGCAAGATATATGAAAAAGGCAATGGGCATGATAGAGGTTGAAAGTGAGCTACACAGCAAAGCACAGCCACTCCAACTGGCTGAACACGAGGGTCTGATGTCACAACACAGCATTATAGTCTCACTTTAAAGTGCAAGGTCCATTTCAGGTCCTTATAGCAGGCCTACTGATGACAAGAAGATATCCAAAATGATATGAATAAACCAGTCATTCACCAATCACATATGCCATTCTGAGAAGTATTTTTTTTAACGAACAACAATGAACTGAGTCTAGTTAGACTTAGCTGAATGGAATCAGCTAAGGGCAGCTTGTTACTTGTATTAATTAATTAGGTTAACAAGCAAAAACATAAAAAAACACACAAAAAACTGTGCAGCATTGTTTAGGTAAATAAAAATATCACATTGGGATTCAACATTGGCATAGTCAAATCTAAAAACATCCCTAATTGGGACAATTCATGTTCATAAGAGGATAGAGTTGGGAAGCCTAATGCTTAGTAATATGGTTGTTTCTACTAAAAACTACAGACAGTAATATGCCTACTGACCACACAATCATTTACGTTAAATGTTTAGTCTTAATGGGGAATTATTAACTCATTCATTTGATTCTATTTAATAAGTATTTTCATTTTAAATACTTTATTGCACAAACAGGTCGTGGATGTTTATGCATTGTGCAGCCACCTGTTAATGAAAGTGATCGTACATTGTGTATCTCCATTTAGGGAACATACATAAAGCTATACTTTTGGTCTATTTTGGCCTACCCTACATAATCTCACTGCTCAAATGGCAAGGATGCTCTTCTTTTTAATCTTGTTCTTGATAAACAATATGTGTTTAGCATACCTTTCTGGCAGACCATAATTCTAGATGCTTCTATGCATTTAAAGAAAATATATTAGGCACTCCTCTGACTTTTCATCACCTTAATGGTAAATTAATAAACACACTTATTGTACAAAAATACTCAATTCTTGCAGCCTAACATAATTTTATGTGCATTGCAGGGTGATGCACTTTCAAGTTCTATAAAAGTTGGCAGTAAATACACTTTGTCAAACTCAAACTAAACAAAACAGCACATTATACTGTGAGTTTATAAAAAAAATCAAATGTTACTGTTAGATTATTGATGGTTCTACTTTTGCAAACTGTCCTTTCCTCTGGCTGAAATAAGACATGGTGTTCACATGGAGTAAGAGACAGACTCACACAGCCCTGACACACTAAAAGTGAGCATGCCTCCTTGCCAATCAAAGGTTCAGATGCTATATAAAGCCACTCTGTGCCCCTCCGAAGCCTCTGGGACCCCTGATATCCAGTTACAGGAAGAGAATGTGGCAAACACTGGGGGCACAAAAGCTTTGGTCTGCTGTACTGTAAGTGCTACATACTGACTGTGCACTAAGCCTGCATGTTTGCTAATAGGCCCATCTCACACAAACACTTTTATACCATAAAATATAATCAAGGGAGGGCATTTCACATAAAAGAGGTGGGAGCGTGCTGCAGTATGTCCAATATATGAGGCAGGCTGAGGGTCTTTGAGCACTGAGTGGAATCTGCAATGCTTGGATCAGCTGTCTTTGACACAGGCTGTCAGGTTACTTAAACAAACTGTCCCTTTGCTTTAGGAGCAAACTGGACTGTGAGGAAGCGGTACACTGCTTTTGGCCTCAGGCATGGTAGGGCTGTGTGGATTATTCCTACAGGCTCATATGATTTGTTACTTGTTGTGGTGCAAAGTGACACAAAACATTCACTTGGCACACTCTTGTGTATTTGTATGTTTTTTAGTAGTTTTTAAAGTCATTTAACATTTACTCAAGTATATTATGAAGGAAGTGCTGCACTTCACAACTTTTTACAAATCAAGGTTATTAGACAAAAGAGGAGGTCCAAGCTTTCTATCAACAATTCAAAACAGACAAGCTGTTTGGTATGTGCTTAAAAAATTATAATACTTTGCAAAAAGTGAGAGAAGAAAATCATTATTCGTTCAAGATTTGCTATTGTGTTTCATATTTTATACAGAAATGCACTGGTTCCATATTCATACAATCTTGAACTGCGTATGATGTATTGATCATTTACTTTTAAATTACACTATTCAGTACTTCATACTGAGGCTAGTGCTTTGAATAAATTAGAAGTGAGTGAATTAACCCTTTAATGCCTGAAAACACTAATTATAGCCAGAAAATTCTAATTTTTTGGAGCTGAAATTTTATTTCACTTTCTACTGAAATCCTAAAGAAATCAAAATTTCCATAAAATTTAACGTATATATATATATATATATATATATATATATATATATATATATATATATATATATATATATATATATATATATATATATATATATATATGGGGTTTTTTTGTATCTCATTTGATATATTAGGTGCTTTTGGCAACTGATAATTCTTTTGAGGACATTTTGATCATTTGTCTGATTCTATTCAGATGTGGGTTTTTTTATTAATTTGTTGATCATATTGATTAGATAGAGGTATCCTAAAAGTATGTATCAAATATGATACAAAAGGCGTTAAAGGGTTAATAGTCAGTAGTTTTAATTTAATTTGTGTAAATCTCACTCCAAACTACATAGTACTTTTACTTTTACTTGACTACTTGGACCCTGTCCATCCCTGCTACATATTAGAAAAACTAAATTTGGCTGTATCTGAGCTGTCCAAATCCAACAATGAAGAAACATTAGTGGTCAAAGACAATTACCCTAAAAGCAGAGAAAGCACTCAAAAAGAGAGGAGGCTCAATGATGTTGAACAAGTGACTGAGGACACTGAGGGAGTTCAGTCAAGGCTCCCGGCCATTAAAACAGCCAATATCGTCAATGTGTGACCGTTTATTTTACTAGCATATAAGTAGCCGGTGTTTTGATTTAAGGTGTGACCACGTTGGCATCTAATGAGCTTTTGATTTTCATGGTTGGAGTAGATGTTCTGACATGACAAAGCATCTTTGCGAATGCCCCTTTGTTTATTTATAATTTAAAATAATGCCTAAATAAACTTTTCAGATATGTTTTTGATGAAAAACTGATAAGAGAGGGGATTTTAGTGGCAGAGCTTTAGAAATGCTCAGCCCCTCAGGAGATTACAACCTTTTAGTATTCAACCTTTCTGCCATAAATGACTTATTTTGCAGAATAACAACAAACACAGCTGATATATGAGGCCAACACTGAAAAGTTCTGCATCATAAAACATTGTCAGGAACCATAAATATTTCTTAGAAAATGGCAGTTGGAATATGTTATATTCGTGTAACCATTATTTAAAGAGACCAGGTGTTATATTGGCTAAATATTTAGTTGTAGATTTATATTTGATATATGAATTTAGTTAGTCATTCAGTATGATAGAAAGTTTTGATAACACATTTTATGAAGGCCCCTTTTTATATTGCATTATAGATGCATTACAAACATGTTAACAATGCATCATAATTTGCTTCTAATGCTGCATAATCCTAGTTTAAAGCACTAACAATAGCAATCATAAGTCATTATAATGCCAGTGTTTATAACAAGTGATAAACATACTTATAGTGAGTTATGCTGTGCATATAGCTATAGGAAAATAGAATATCTATAATGCTTCATCACAAAAATCTGACACATGGTAAAACATTTTATAATGATTATTGAAGTAAGGTATTAAAACAGCAGATTTCTTGCTCACTGACTACATGCACAAAACACATTTTTTTTAAATCTACATTTAATCCATGACACTTCATGCATCTTTCACACTTTACTTAAAGCATAAAAATGATCACTTATTGTAACTTATACTTTGCTTGTAAAGAACCATATCTGCTTAAGAAACAGAGTTTTATTACCCTAACTAGAGCTAGATCTAGTGACTTATAACCACTTCATGATGCATTGTGATCATTTTAAAAATATGTTATTAATTTATTAAAATCTATTATGAGAAAAATTATTCAAATAAACTTTGGTCTTGTCAGTTAACACCAAACCTAAGTAATCATCATAAAATGCTTTATCATGTGTTAAATGTTTCTAATTTTTTAAAGCTGTCCTCACAATAAAACACTCTTTAAATATATTTATAACTTATTAAGAACAATGGCATTATAATGACTTGGGACTAAAATTATAAAGCATTACATATTATCTCAAGTGCTCATTTTTAGGATTATACAGCATTACAGGAACATTATGATGCATTTAAATCATTCTTGTAATCACTTATCATGCATTACAAAGAGGGGCCTCATTGAAAGTGTTTTGTAATATCAAGACCCTTTTACTTAGTATAAAGGTTGGAAAAAATGGCCTGAGAATAAAATATTCAATTTTCTCATAAAACTTGATTTCCGATCTCAATTGATTTTTTTAAACTCTCTCTCAAAAAAACTGAAACTACACAGAGCAAGTTTTGTCTTCATGTTACAAAAATATTTTCCACAACTAGACTGAATTTTCCTCTCAGTAACTAACATCATGCTGTTATTATCAGAGGTTTAGTATGTAGTTTGAAAATGGGCAGGCTTGTCTACATTGACACCGAAAGTTACACTATTTTCACATTATGTTGACATTTGATTCTCTTGCTAGTTGACTGGCATTGTAACCGTGTGGTTGACTTTTTGCTGCCTTATCACTGTATTTAAAATTCTGAAAGCTTACCTTTGTCTGTTTTTCCTTATTTACCTCTCTTAATCATGTTTTTAACACCAATTTGTATCCAATGAGTGGCGCTGCTGTACATGAATATAATTGTTTGAAATCTAGAAAAATCGAAAGTGAATCATTGCTCCTCAGAAATCTAACAGTAAGAGCATACATCAGAGTAAGAAAAAATCTTTTTACATACTTCCAGATTCTCTAACAATCACAATTTAGTTGAAGGAAATAAATTTGATGATAAAAGAAATTATCAATGATTCCTCAGAAAACTGGTTCAATTGCAAATTATCTAAATTTTGCTCTCTGTGATGTTCTCATACAAAAAAACCCAAAAACTTTGTTGCAGGAATTAAAGAAATCTATTCATGTCCAGGATAATCTTTAACAGGCAAGCCAACCAGCTGGTTGACCAATATATCTGCTCCCCGATTGGGTAATTCGAAAAAAAAAAAAAAAAAAACTGAAATGTTGCTAAATGAAGTGGAAGGAAAACAATTTTACCAACAAAAAATTTGTTGCGAATGTATTTCTTAGTTTGGAAGTCAAAAGGTTCAAGTGTACAACCCTTAAACTGTGTGAAACAGTCAACATTTTCCGTATTTATATCTGCCAACAATATCACAACCTACAAATTGTTATTGTGTCTCTGTGGGAATTAAACTTCTTGAAGGATTTATGTCAGAGCTGAAAAATAAGTGATAGAATTAGTAAATGACAAAAATCTTGATTTTTTGTTTTCATAAAATCTCTTTATGATTTAATCAATCTGTTGCCCAGCCCTAACAACATCTACAATGTCTTAAATTCCTGTTCTTGATGTGTTAATTATCTGAGTTCTTTCATTCATTAAAAACAGCAAAAGAAGAGGAGTTATATGGACTAAAGTTGCATGGCTAAAGACATACATTCTTCAATTTGTGTCACATTTGTTGCCTTGTTACTATTAATCCAGAGGTGCTGAGATGGAATTCAGATTTTGTTCACACTCAAGCTGAATATCTGAACCAGGACTAGCCCCTGTAACTGGATATTTGACAGTATTGTACTTCTTTCCTGTTATTGAAGGATTTGAGTCTTCCCCCTGAACCTCTGGCTTTTGCGAGCATCCTTGAAGTGCCTTAACACTCGGCTTTTTCAGCAGCTAAAGGGCAATAAAGTCGCCCACTTCAAACGGTCACTTGTTAAACCAGAACACCGGCGTTAGTTAGCTTTAGCCTCTCCGTTAGCCTAGCAGCCTAGCTTTGTCTCTCCCAGCAGGCTCACAGGAGTCAGTCAGAGCAGGCTTTCAGCACTGGGCTCAATGGATAGCACTGCTCGGCGTGCGGTTTAGCAGAGATTGGAGCAAACCACATCAGCCCAGCGCAGGAAATGCAGAACCGCCATGGCAATATAGGCGTGCTATGGAGTAACGAGCTGTAAAGCATCTCGGCGCAGGGATTTATCACCCCGCCAACCAGCTGAGGCACAATGATGAATGAAAAGGCGGACCTCGCCTAAGCTAATGTTAGCAGTGTGGCGGGTCAGACTGTGCAGCAAGTGAACCGCTACCGGGATGCTAGCACAAAAATCCTCCAGCCGACACAACCACAGCACCCCAGCAGCTCTCAAACTACCGCTACTCACCTTTAAGTGTGTGAGATGACAGCTCTTGTAGGTCCACAAACTGTCCTTAGCGCCTAAGTATTCCCCAAAAAATGGTGTCCGCGTGTTCCAATCAAAGCTACTGAGAAGAGTGAAAATCGACTCAATCTGGACGCTCTCCTCAAGCCTGTGGTGCTGAATCTGAGGCTCACACGCTTCTGTCGGTGTCTCGGAAATGCCTCCTCCTCCTGTGTCTCCCTCCCTGCGAAATAATGACCCCTCCCAGCGCTCCAACCACAACAACGGGAGGAGGGCAGGTGCAGATGATGGTGCGCCGCTAACGGAGAGCCTTGTTGGAGCGTAGTGGGCTGCGTGGTGGACCCCAGCGCCGTCAAATCAGGAGCGGCTCCGCGGTCAGCGCATGCGCGGTGGCTCGTGTGAGGATGCGCCCTGGTAGAGGAGCGAATGCATAGTGAGGAGGATCTCTGAGCTCAGGGAGGGAGGGAGGGTGCATGCCGGATCAGCTATCGTAGTAACAGCCGGGGGTTGAAAAAGTAGACCATAATGGCATTAATCCCCAACTTAAATGAGAGAATAAGTACAGCACTGCAACATTTCCCCTCTTAGGATTCAAGTGACGGTTTAGACATTCAGTTAACGTGCGTGATTCATCCGCAGAGTAAGGCCAGAAAATAACACTTGTAAAATTACTTTTATCATGCGAATATTACAAAGCATGCCATTAATAGAATCACATTGAGCGCTCATACCTCTGCTAAGTACGGAAGGGTATTAGGGCCATTTTAGATGGAAAAAATAATTTTCGGCAGGTCAAGATTAAAGTTAAAAGGACGAGAATAAAGTGGAAATTTTGAGATAAAAGTCGAAATGACGAGATAAAAGTTGAAATGTCGACAAAAAAGTTGAAATACAATTTCGTGATAAAAGTCAAAATGATGAGATTAAAGTTAAAATGTTGAGAAAAAAGGTGGAAAGTCGAGAATAAAGTCGACATACAATGTATTTCGACTTTATTCTTGACATTTCGGCTTTTTTTCTTGACACTTCGACTTTTTTCTCGACATTTCAACTTTTATCACAAAATTGTATTTCAACTTTATTCTTGTCATTTCAACTTTAATCCCGAAATTTTGACTTTAATCTCGACTTCCCCCAAATTATTTTCTCCATCTAACATGGCCCTTATACTCTTCCGTAGCCAAGGCATTTACAACCAAGTGTTAATTTTGTTGACAAAGTGTTCGTCAATGACCTTTTTTCCCCTGACGAAAACTAGACTATAACTAAAAAACACCAAGGGCCCAAATTTCCTGACGCAGTGCAAGGTGGCGCAGGATGGCGGAACCTGGCGCATCGCCGTACGCAGCCAATTTGGTAGACCGGCTGCACCGAGATGGGTGTGGCGCCGCACCAGGGGGAGGTGTCGACAGATTCAGCTTGGCTCAGTGACAATTTCGTGCCAAAAAAATGTGCGGAAGGTGCACTGAAAGCTCGCCAGCTCCAACCTGGTCTATTCTTATTTCTCTGTTTTAATCTTTATTTTTAACGTGATCTAAAAAGATGGAGTACATTATTAGTAACATTATTGCAAGGAGGATGAAGAGGAGATACAGGAAGAGAATATTTCACCAAAGGTTCTGCTATTTGGCGATGACAGACCAGGAATGCAGGTGGATCACAAGCATGATGAATGGATTAGCCTGCTGCTGTGTTTAAATGTAATTGGCAGTTAATTTTGTACTCCTATTCATGACACAGGAACAGATTACATCTGTCCCGCGAGGTGGTCCACACGGTGACATGCATAGTTGACTCCGATGCACTGCCCGGAGGTGTGCAGGTGCGTTGCCCATAAATTCGTGGTACATGCTGACTACCTCTTTCAATGTCTGGTAGTCCTAAATCAGAACAAATTCGGGTTGTCTCGGTTTCCAGAGAAATGTAACAGTCCAGCTAACAAAACTAGCAGCTCCAATTAGTCACAAACCACACAAATTGGTCAAACCCCAACTATCACCCTGACTCTCCTAAGTGCTTATTGTATGGTTTACTGTTACTTATCCCTAACAAGAGTATACCATTAGGTTCAGTTTACCCTTATTACATCTGATAGTCTTGAAGAACAAAGAAAGCACATCCAAATGATTCTGTGGCCTTTAGTTGAATAATAAGTCAGTCAGAAGTTTCAGTGCTTCACTGGTTGTTATGGCTGACAGGTCTTGCAGCCACTAAGAGTATGATTCGAGGTACTTGCAACATAGTATAGTCCAGTTAAATTATACTGTTCATGGTGGACCTACCATACTAAATGATTGGTGTCATTTGAAAATTACAAAAACCTTTTTTCTCTATAAAAAACATCTCTAAACAGTCATTTTTGGTTAATGGAATTTTTTGTATTAACATCTGATTTTGTCTTGAATTTGATCAGACATGGGGACGTTACTCCATTAAGTCCATTCTGACACCAATAGGAGAAACTTTGCTCTTAGAAATGTTCTGGGTTTTGCTTGTGGTCAAAGAGTTCATGAGCAGTTACCATTTAATGTTGTCATTTTCAGTGGTAGACTTAAAAATGGGTGCTATGGAAGAGTTGAACAAACACTAGCATTAGTTATCTGACTAAAATGTACATCATGGTGAATGTGTGACTGAATGCTTCCCATCTGCAAATGGAAACGTTCAGAGCGACTTCAGAGGAGCTGATTCCAGTTATCTGAACTTCACACCTATCCTAAGGGTGAGCTTATGGGGGTAAACTGAAGGAAAACTTATTTCAGCTTCCCTTCTGCCCCAAGTCAGAAAACTCCAAGTAATGTTTCTACCAAAGATTGCTTGACTTAATCGAGAGTCTCCCCCTCAAGCTTAAATTCTCCCTATCTTGACAGCCCAGGGCAGTGCCTACATAACCACAGATGGACGTGCACTGGTCAGTCTCCTATCGGTACTTTAACTTGCCTCTCGAAAAACCTCATCTCAAAACAGTCTTGCACTAATCCCATAAAAATGGTGAATGAAGCAGATGGAAGAGGATTTATTTGAAGTATGATATTGCTGACCAATGTTTTTGGATGTGAATGTCACAGCCAAATTCACACTTAAAATAATTTTCAGCAGTCCACCTGATTAAGATTTGGAAGTCTTGTTGATAACACAAGGGACAGCTTTAAAAAATGGTTGAAATTATGTTTTACAATCAGGAGGCAAACTTTAGCTCCCTGTAGAGAAAACGTGAAGATTTACCTATATTTTCACTTTATGTGTGCATTATCAGCACCTTCATTTAGATTTTAACCCCCAATCAAGCTGTTACATACAAAGTTAATTTCAATATTTTTTAAAAACCCTACACTTTAGTAAACAAGTGTATTCATCTATCATTAATCAACATGTCATCTCAAAGGATAGTCTCAGAGGGAAGACACTGAAAGTTTCCATTAAGCTTAGTTGGTTGAAATTGAGGACAATTACAGAGTCTGAAATGAGCAGGTAACTGCTGAAGGGCCCTGAGAAGCTCTGACTCCCGAGGAAAATCGGATTACTCTGACTTCCAGCCAGCACATTAGGTCAGTAAGGCACTACTGAATTAGATGGACCTTGGGTGCTTTTCTGCTGCCAAAAAACTCTGATGAACGTTAATTATCTATTAGGCGAACACTCATTGATAAAATCTGGCAAGTTTTGTAAGGTTTTTGGATGAAAAATTGTTGATGGGCATGAAGAAAATCAATGTTAACTTATTGACAGAAGTAAGGGTGAGAACACCTGGAGTTGTCTTAGGGATATGATACAGCCTAAAATGCAGTGAGGCTAATCAGGTACCCGGCTCCTGGTATGGGGCATAGGCCGTTTGACATTTGTTATGGGTAAATTTTCAGTTAAAATGTTTTTGGTGGCTTTTCTCCCCCAACACAAGACACAAAACACAACTAGGAAGTGTGTAACACACTTCAGAGATATTCACTGAGACATCAGGGTTTAAATGATTTTAATATACGCTCAGAAAAGACTGAAAAAGGTTATTTCAGTCAATTACTACTCCCCATAATAATTCCAATTGATACTACATTCTGTTAATGTCCTGCAAACTCAGCGTGTCTCCCTACTATCTATATTTCCATATGTACTTTACATCAACCCAAAGTTGAGCTTCTATTAAAAGTAAGGAAGAGCCACGATTAATCTCCTCACAAGGAACCTGAGTCATTGAATAACTGACCTGGAAAACCTGCAGGATAAAAGCATTCTGACAAACAAGGGCAATTTCTCCACAGAGACAGCACTGAAGCTTTAACTCTAAGAGGCACAGACAGAAAGAGCAATTGGACGGATTCTATATTCAGAAGATGTGCCTGAGACCCATGGCTCACGCTTCAAGTAATTGGTCAGTTCCGTTGTCAACGATTTAAACTGCTGACATCACACTGGTAGGTCTGTGGGTGTTGGGGGTGGGGCAACTATTCTAAGCAGATCCCAAGGTTGGTCCATCTTGCCAAGCTTCAATCTTCATGGAGTGTGCTTGGACCAAAGTGACACGGCCCGATCAGCATCCTTCAAAGCAGGAAAAGGTGAGAGCTATGAGTGAGATGACAGCAGGAAGTGACTGCTTGCACAGAGATTAGCATAAATGCTAACAGCTTCAGCAGCAGTTTTACCAGATCATTTCTTTATGAAGTGAAAAACAAATAACAAGCATTTCTTGATAGAAAGGATATTTTTGCTCCACTCCTGACATGCTTTGGTGAGAGTTTGTTCTAGGAAGTGGCTCACATTTTGTACTTTACAGCATGGCCTACTACATTATCTGATTGGCCTATAATGACTGTGACTGACATAATGACCATCCAATCACATCACAGTTTGCTATTTAAAAGTTCTACCCATCCTCAAACACAGCTGTTGCCTTTATGGGCTAGTGAAATGTAATGAACAGTTCGTCTGGTGTGACAGGTTACATGCTGGGAGGTCCCACACCCACTTTCAACATAAGTATGGTTGATAACAAACTTAGACACAGAGTACCTAGAGCTATCCACAACTCAAGTCCAAGTGAGATGAGGCTACTGCTCTCTGGACGTCTCAAGTATCTCTTAGTTATCTTAGTATGCCAGACAACCATTATCTTATGTATGAATGAAAATTATATTTCTTAGGAGCCCTGGAACTACAGTATCAAATACTAGGCACTGAAAAATAACCCAGCAGCGCCGGACAGTTACAGGACTCCAAATAACATGCTTGGTAGTTAACAGAGATGCAACACTTCAGTATGGCTTCCTGAGTTGAAAGTGGTTCAGTTTTCCATAGAGGTAGCTTTAATGTTGTATATTTGACTACATATTGGCTCTGCCCTGTGTGTGACTGTGAGTCAACATGTTGGGATGTGGAATCTCCTGCTCACTGATGCTGTGTTTCATTAACAACTGGGAAGAAGGGACTGAGAATTGCATCACATCCCAGTGAGATGCGTTCCAGTTACAAACTGATTAAGTCGGAGTAGCTGAAAGATGACAACTTCAAAGTGGGAAATTCCTACCAAAGGTGGCTTTTCCAGTGACATTATCTAATTTGAAACTCAGACTATCCTGGTTCTGAGATCAACTGAAATGCAAGTATACGCAGCTATGCACATTGGGGTAAAACATCATACATTACTTTTACATCATAAGCAGTGAAAAGAAGTAGCAATATGAGGAAGCACCCTTAATTTATGGTGTGGGTGGGGATGGAGATCATTCTGGTTTTGCGAGACCTAAAGATAAATACCATTTGAAGTTATCAGTGCAGCTCCTGAGTCTCATGGGTTCTGTGACCTAGTATGGCTTCAATCTTTCCATGGATGCACAAGACCTTGCAGAGTGTGGCACATCAGCATTGTGAATAAAATCAAACCAAAATGTTACACCTTTTGACAGTCATTTAGAAAAAATACCTGCCAACTCTTGACTTTAATGAAGTTGGGTTTTTTTATTGACTAGCTGAGCTTTCTACAATTTCACAAGTAGATAACCAAACACTGTATCCTAGTCTAAAAAGCAGTAAGGGAAAAATATGCTATTAATGATTCAACAAATCTCTATAATTAAGGTCTAAAAAGAGTTGAGCAGTAATAATCTTGGAAAATACTCCATTGGTGAGTAGACTTTACAGCCAGTGATCGTTGTGTTTATTCCCTGATGCTCTTTCTCTATCCTATTTGTCTTGGGAGCAGAGCAAAGCACATGCAGCAGCCTATTGTCTTCCATCTGCATGTGCTTTGAGTGCATGGCAGGGACTCAGCACAATGTGTTCGCAAGCTATTATTCATTTGTCAGACCACGTCGTGTTTTCTCACAGAGTATCCCAGCCTTTCACTATATAGTTCACTGGCCTGATCCCTGCGGAGCAAAGCTACACTGGGAATAAACCCGTCTTTGGCTTCGAGAAGTTGTCAATTGTTTTATTATATTTAGATCAAGGCTGGCAGTACAAAGACGAACAAGATCATAAGCTTCTTTTTGTCTTTAAAGTTGCATGACTTCAAAGTGACGTTTCCTCTGAGGTTTTAGTCTAATTCATACATTTTGTACAATATACAAGGAAACTGAATACGTGTGTGCTTATATATATGCATTTGTGTCCAAGTAACAAGTGCAGTGCATAGGTTTTGCTTACATAAACTCCATCTGTTTAGAACACTAATTCACATTCCTACTTGAGTCCAGCTGGGCCCTCCCCTCCACCCAGAGGAGAGCTACTCCAGGGACTTCAGTCACAAAATGTCCCTGGACTTGCTACTCTTAATGTAATTAGGCCATGACTACACCCTGCTGTACTGAGGGGATGAATTATACACTTCTGTACACTGTCTTGGCTTCTGAAACTTTATCTTCTGCATCAAAAGATGAGATGCAGGGGACAGAAAATGAAGGAGGGAGCTGCTGACTGAAACCTTGATTTGGTATTTGTGTCTCAAGACAAGAATCATTTTGGTGTTTTGTTTAGGTATTATTTAAATGTAGACAGGTATTTTCTAAACTGAGGTTTTCCCTCTCTGTACCATAAAATGATCCTGTCCACACATGTGACGCTTTCACATGAAAACTCAGAAACACTGTTACATGCCGTTACTTGGGTGCAACAAAGTGTGGTACAAAATCTACTTGTCATTCCCCTCAATGACTGTTTCTTTTTTAAATATGTACTCCTCAAAAAAAGCTTGGAAAAGTTATTTCAGTCAATTCCCTTTCCTGACACCAATTGATATTGTGTTTTATTATCATTGGAAAGCCTGTTTTGTCACCTTTCATCGAGGTACAACTTGTAAGGATCTTGCCTTTTGGAATGAGCAACACAGCTAAACATGTGGGTAGCGCCACAAAACGGTGCCAAAATCCCTTCTTCTTCTTCTGGAAGAAAGCCTACAGTTCTTCAGTGAAGCAAGGGTGAGGAGCTGGTCTTCCTGGGATGATGTCTTCCTCAAACGTCCCCCTTGCGGCCTATCTTTGACTTCACCAGTATCACAGAACTTGGTCCTAAGTTTTGAAACGGTACCAAAACCAAAGTTTTGAAGGCATGACTTCACTTCAAGTCGAACATTTCCACAGTGCTAATGGCACTATTCTAAAATAAATGATTACTCACACTTTTCACTATTATCTGAAATGGAGAGCTCAGGAGTGTGGATGATTTCATGTAAATGAGTATCCCGCTTCTAAGGCTGATTTCAGAACCATTATGGAGAAAATGGTCCTAATAACCACAGTTACCCTCACAATTGCCATAATCAGGTACACTAAAAATAGCTGTTCCTTTAGAGCTGATTATATTGTCTGACCTCTTCACCCTGTTCACATAAAGTAGGCCTTCTCTGCTAACTTTTCTTTTAGTTAGTACATAAATGAATCAAGTAAGGTATCCTCAGTTTTTCATATGATGACTGTGTCTATTTTTTAGCTTGTACAGCATCCTGGATCATGACTTAGAGGAACCCCAGCAGCAACAGCACCCCATTACTTTTACTCTGAGCTGACAAAACACATCAAATGATACTTAAAGGAATCATCTATTTTCTCTGTGCCTCTTACTGACATGTGGACTGTGGAGGTTGACATGCTCATGAACATCTTCTGCGTACATACATGCACATTCCTTCAAGCAGTAAAACACTAAAGCATGACAGTGTCAGATCTTTCTTTACTTCGACATCACTTCCCTCACCATTTGAATGAAATGCTTGAAGGAAGAGATTTCTACTTCAGTCAAACTGCCTTTTTTTTGTTAAATACATGCAGAGGATTATGATGCACTCAGAGAGGAGGTGGCACATTTGTGATCATGTCACCCTATCTGCATCACCCAGTGGTTTGCTTTGTTAGGACCCAGGGTTTTCGGGAGTGTGCTGACTAGATAAGCTTGTGTGGCATCTCCAGCAGAAACACACCTAACAATGGGATTGGACGTGAGAGGGAAACAGCATCTGCCTGTCATTCAGCATGTTTGTGAACGGGGCCTCCTTTTTCCAAACACAACCCTCAGAGATGCCATCTGTTTGAATTTATACAGGAGGAAATTCTGCAACTTAGGATGAAACATTTACATGGATTTTCTGAAAATATTTTACAGCAAGGAAGCAATTCATGATGTCTGCAAAGTTTAAATTTTAAATCCGAAAGCAACCTGCATACATTTTATTCATGCATGTCTTATCTTCATGAAAAATAAAGATTATGGAGGTCAATTTGTGTCACCAAAGTGCTTGTTCATTTGTAATGTATGCTCTTTTTAACATTTTTGTTTTCTAGCTCTAGCTCATCTGTAAGCTCTTCTGAATGAGAAAAAGAGAGTGGTGCAAATATGCAGGCTTATGCAAAATATATGCACTGGCCACTTTTTTAGGCATACCCTGCTGGTACTGGATAAGACTCACGTTTGACTTCAACACTATCTTAATTCTTTATGGTATAGATTCAACAAGGTGCTGGAAACAGAGATTTCGGTTAATATTAACATGATAGTATGTATCAAATAATTGCTGCAGATTTGTGCATCCTTGCTGCCAATTCCTCATTCCACCATAACCTAAAGGTGCTCTATTACAAGTTCTCAATGGATTTTTCATGGCACAGGAACGGAGTGATTAGACTTTGATGATAATCCAAACTAAGATGTGGATCACAGAATTTTCTAAAGGACTTCTTAACGGTGAGAGACAGACAGGGCAGTGTTCCACATTTTTTAAAATAACTCCCCTGATAATGTTGGAAATGCCGTGGAGGATGCTGATTTCTATCTATGAATACTTAAAGCCTCCCCTAGACAGTAAGTTGTAAATTAGCTTTCTGTTATAAACACTTAAAGCAGCTCATCCTAATTTCCTAATTTTCCTAATTTCCAAATTTCCCCGAGGGCAAGCATGTTAATTCTACATTGATATATTTCTTGCAAATAAAAAGCTATTTTTTTTAAAGATTTCATTGGAAATATTTTCATTTGTTATGTAGTAAAGCATTTCGCCTTTATAAATGGTGTTGTCAATATGACTGCAATATTTCATGGCATTTTTTTTTTGTCTTAATATTTTTTATTTTAAGAAATTGGAAATTGACAGCCAGTCTGCTTATCGAGTATGGAGGCTGCACGAGGCCGAAAAATGCTTTCAGTTCAGACCACAAGGGATAGTGTTCAGAGGTGAAAAATGATGTGAGAGGTCATTTTATAGCACTTTTGATGGATTACATTGTTGCTCAAAACAATCCAAATCTGTAAAGATGATGATGATGTGATGTGTAGGTTGGCAAACGGCCTACAACAGCCTGCAAAAGGAGGGACACAGCATCCAAGTACAACAACAGAAGTGCTCCAAGCCAGCACGGGCAGGGAGTGTGTGTGGGAGAGACGGACGCAAGAGACTGCTAATCACTCCTAAATTTGAAGTGCTCATGTGTTTAAATCTTTATCCTCCGTGCAGGATAAAGGTTGAGGGGAGTGACAGACGGTCTGTGCAACTTCATTAAGTTCCTTTTTTCATTTGACCCATCAAAAGTCTGAAATATAGGAGTCTTGTCTTAACATTGGCTCTAAGATGGATTTTTGTATACTAATACTGTATCAAATAGAGGTCAGTGAATGCAGCCATTTTGGACAGATATTGAAAGGAAATGAGATCAGTTTGTTCCATTTGTATCTGACGAAACTGGTTTCATTGTAAAGAGGAACCTTGAACTAAATGTGCAAGCAGCATGAAGTACTTTTATAATGTACTTTTTGAGTAGCATGCTGCATTTCTGCCCTTGTGGTGTTTTCTGGGTTTGGATTGTTTTGGAATTAGATTTGTTTCTTACATGTTTCTGCTCTTGCAGGTGCTTTTCTCTTATTAAACCGCATCACGCCATTATAGACTGTTTGCTCCCGTCAGCCACCATACATGTGTATAACAGTTAATGCACTCTTTTAGCATCTACTGCTTCCATATCCCCTTAGAAGTGTGATTGTATTAACACTAAATGTATTTACACACAATGATGGGATTGGGAGGACGCCAGTGTAAATAACAAGACTGTGAAATGTCATCCAAAGCCGGAAATTGGAGACTGCTCATCGCCTTCTGTGCTCGTTGATCCTGCCGCGTCATCACATTTGTAAATAGATTTGTAATGTAGCACATTCATGCCTTCACAAGGATGCAGACACACATACACACACACAGCTGTAAATGCATGAATGATTTATGTTTTGTCACAGCTCCAGCTCCTTGAAAATGCTGCATGATGATGTCACGCTGTGTCTTCACAGTCTGAAAATTCCTCCAAAGATTTGAGAACCTTTAGGTCCACTGAATGAGCTGCACTTTCTGCTTGAAAAATGTTCTGACCTTTCATGCAAAAAGCCAAGAATAACCACAGAACGGACGAGCATGAGTTCTTCACAGCTGTCAGTAAATGGAGGAGGTTGCAGGGCACAATGAATGAGGGAGAGAAGGAAAAGGGGACAGAAAGAGACAAAGAAGCATCAATTATTCATTCTTCCTGTGTGTGTTTGTGCTGTGAGGATGTGACTATATATTTAAACTAGGAAAAAAGCTATAGCGCACGTTGGTTGTTCCCTACAGGGGGTTTTATTGTTTCACTTCTCAGGCACATAAAATCATTCTTCAGTACTTTTAGTAAATGTACCAACAAGGCCTGAGGGGGTTCTTGTGATTATTTATCTGGCTTGTGTCCAGGAAATGCAGCTAATTTTCCTTGTAGACACCTTAAAATAGGAGGCAAGCCAGAAATGTCTCTGGCCATTTCATCAAAACACAGAACAACAAAAGGGCTTCTTTCATTTCATCGACATTAGAAAGAAACAATAAAGACAAATATGGTCAGTTTAAATATTGACTTAAAAACAAAATTATGTTTACAGAACTAGGCCCACCACACACAAACACATACAGCCCATTTAGAGCTCTTTATTCAGTGTCTACGCACACGTGACTCATCTGATCTAAACTATACAATGCTGAAATGACTTGCATTGATGTTGGATATTATTCTCCGTCAGTGATTGTTAATGCACAAGCCACTTATACATACATTTATTTTAAGATGATGATGAGATGGGATGGCTAAACAACCAGGAGTCTACCTTCTCAGCATGATGTGCAATGTTGGACAGATAGACAGAGACATGTCAGTACTGTTACTTAATAGATGTTTAAAACAGTATATCACAATATATGTGAAGAAATACTGTATTTATAACAATTGAGGGAGTTTTTTGTATTGCAGTTCAGCCTCCAACCACTAATTGGCAGCAAGCACTCAGCAATTTGACGCCCTGTTACGTGAGTTGGTATCATTTCTGTCACTGGGACGGACAATAAAGTTCGTCCATGTTGCTTGGATAGTGCTTTATATGAATAACAGTGACAAGACACTGTATTTTTGTATGCAGATAATGGGTTCTTATTGCTTAAAGTTTTATCAGATATCCTTTCAGTTTAAAAAAAAAAGTGACAAATTTCCCTGTTTATGTCTTGAGATATATCATGTTATGTTATATCAGAAATCCATATCATGATGCGTATCACCAGATTCAGACCCCTTCTTTTCAACATTTAATTGTGGCTAAAAAGAAATGAATAAATAAATAAAAGTCTATCTGTATTCAAATATGATGTTGTCAAAGGTTACCAATACTGTTATCCCAACTAAAATGTAGTTTTAAGATGCATGTAAACATATTAGTCTAGCTGGAATTGTGCTAAATTAAAGTCAAACTGAATCGTCACAAAATTTAAACCAATCTTTGTCAGTCCTGTTTTTGGTGGTTAAAAAAAAAAAAACACACACACAAAAATACTGAAACACAATATAAAGAAACAATATAAAAAATGTTAGAGCAACATACAGGAAAACACATCAATCAAAAATCCAAAACAAATCAACAAATCAAAAAACATAATAGATAACACACACACACACACACACACACACACACACACACACACACACAAAACAAACAGAAAACATTTACATCAAATAATAAAACCTAGCAAAAAAAAAGAGAGAAAGAACAACAAATAGGAAAACGTAACAGCCAAGTAAAACACAGCATAAAGGAAAAAGACAATAAGACAACAACACCACAATAAAGGGGACACAACAACATATAAAGAAAACAATAAGTCACAATGCACAACACCTTAGAAACACAACAACAAATCAAAGGGCATAAATGCATTCAGACACAGAAAAAACAAATTTAAAACAAAAACTTATATTGGGAAAAAAACATTATCAAATTGAAAAAAGACGTCATAATAGGTAAATAAAAATAAACAAATATAAAAGCACTAGGTAAAACATACAACAAGTATAAGGACAGAACAGAGAATTTGCAAAAATAAAAATTGAAGCATATCCTGTTTCTCTGTCTACTGTCTTTAATATGTTGTAGTGTATCCAAAGTTGTTGCAATGGTTTTTAATGTTTTTTGTTTTTTTTCCTGTGGTTATTGTGAAGTGTTTTTGGTTATCTCCTTTACATATTTCAAGATGGTGACATGCATGGTAGCCTGTGCACAGGGCTCTCCAGAAATTTGTCTGTTTTGGTCTATTTTCTGTGTGTTTGGACATTTTGATCCAAGCACTTTCAGCAGAGATAACCTGTTATCTATCAGCAAGTCCTCTCCTGACTTTTTTTTCCCACTTTTTACTCCAACCCAGAGAGTTTTTTTTTTTAGAACTTTTGGTTTGAGGAGCTGCAGTTCTGTAGGGCACATCCAAGAAAACGCGCTCATCAAGCTCTAACAGCGCAGACACCAAACACCTCTCCCATCCTACCACCTGGTGAACAGAAGCAACAAGGACTTTTTACTTTAACTGCCCTTTGCTTCACTGAAATCTGGCTCATTCCTTGTTAGCAGTTTGTTAGCAACTGTTGTTTTAAACACACAATAAAGGTTTAAGATTCAAAAGCAGGCAACATTAGATGCATTTTATTACTTGCCATTAAACATTAAAATCATGTGTGTGTGTTCATCACAACCTTTATTTCATGCACTTATCAAGTACTGGTATTCTAATTCCCATTTAGTATTGGGCTTGGGGACCAGAGGGCTAAGTGTGAACTCACTTTGACGTTTTTGGTCTCACTCCTACACCACTTGGTGAACGTCCACTCCCTGTCCAATAAAATGGACAAGCTGCCTCTCCTCAACAGAAGTAACAAGGACTTTGCACATTTCTCTGCACTTTGCGTCACTGAAACCTGGTTCAGTCTTTCTTAGTTAATATTGCCTCCAAACAACACAGACTTAGGAGGCAACATTAAATGCATTTTACTATTAAACATTAAAATCTCATGTGTGTGTTCATCACAAGCCTTTATTTCACGCGTATTTTCATGCAAATATTTTGCATGTTATTTATTTTCCTCGAACCTACTGTTTTTCAATGCAAGCTTTCACACCAGCGACGTTATTTTGCTGAGTGAAATCGAGGCTTTTATTTTTTCGGACCAAGGTCGATTTCTCAAAATTTTCTCTTCTGACGAGTACACATCCGACCAATCAAAAGGCTTGTTGTTGGCACGTCACATACAAAATCATTCAACACGGCGGACTGTTTGATTGTCTTCGTGTCCCAGCACCCGGTTATTTTCGACAAAAGACATAAAAACTATTAAGACAATGCTTTTAAAGACAATTTTTGGAGGAGAATAGCTGCGGAAATTGAATATGATGACAGTGTGTGTATAATCAAGCTCCTACCGATGTAAATTGTCTTTTTAAAACGATAGCCGCGCACAGCTGTTTACAAACAAACGGGACATGACTCAGATTATACTTTTAACAACAATGTTTTCTCTTACCTCAGACACACGGCTAATCCCTGCTCCGGGTCAATTGGTTCCCTAAAATTGTTCCTCTGCCTCCTCGGCCTTGGAGCTAGCTGTTGGAGCAGTGTTTGAAACTGTCCCACAGACATCCTGAAGTAGGTTCTAAAGCAGCTGTGGTACAGTTTCAACTCCTGAACCAAACAGTGAAACTCACCAAGTTCTCCTCTCCTTTGCAAAATCGCATGTACCCACTTATCTTGTTTTTGTCTTTTGTTTTTTAGCAAAACAATACCAGGTCATTATCACTCGATGATGAGTCCATGATTATTTGCTGTGTCTGGATCTTGACTTGCGTGTCAAGATTGTTTTTTTTTTTTGGAATGTGTTAAATCGCATCGCTCCTGATGTGCATAGACAGGCGTGTCAAAATTCGGCTCTGAATATTTGCAATATCGTGCCGTGCATTCGCATTGCCGTTGGTGTGCAAAGGCCTTTAGTCCCATTTAGTTTTGGGCTTGGGGAACAGAGAGTGCTAAGTGCTCACTCGCTTCCGCATTTTTGATCTCATTCCCACACTAATCTATCTTGTTCTCTGTTTTTGTTCGTGTTTTGTTATCATTGGTTTTGTTTTTGTCAACTGTTCTTTCTTTGCTGTAGTGTTTTTTGATCTGCTGTGTTTTCTTGTTTGTTGTATTTTTCTGACTTGCTGTGTTTTCTTATGTGTCATTGTGTTCTTTCACATTAGCTGTCATCTGCTGAGACTGAGTCAAACTTAAAAAGTTTGGCATTTGGGCAGAAGTCATGACATATTGTTACTTTCAAGCTTGAAGTGTAAAACGTGTTTCTTTGGTCATGCTTGAAATGTCACATAACTCATGACACAAAATGGCTACATGACCAGATAATGGGACTGTAGAATCATTGTCCATCATTTCATTAAAATAATATTCTCACCTAATTATAAGATGAACATTTTAATGACTCTCTTCTCCATTCACACAATGTTTTAATTTCTATCAAAGTAATAACATAGACTTACATGTAATAACTGTTGCTGCGGGTGCAACAATAATGTGATTCAACAGACTGTGAAAACCTCCCACTGAGCGGATGATTGTGTTACATGATTGCACGACATATGTTCTGCTCCTCACACAGCAGGAGGGTCATGGATATGATAATGCAAGAAAGAATTATGTTTACTTAGTTTAAAATGAAGCTGAGAAGAGCACCTGATATGAAAAACTAATGAAAACAGTCTTGAGACACACTGTGAAATTAGACAACATGGACGTATATATAATTTAATTTCAGTGTTTTTCTTCTATCAAGTGTTTCACAGCAAGTCTGAAGCTCTTTATACTGAGGACTATGAAACCCATACAGCAAAAATAAACCCAATTACTGTGATACAGATAATGTTCTTACTGATGGGTAAAAATAGGAGTTAAAGCAAACAAGTTAGCCCCAACAACAACTGTAAAACAACTGTAGTGGCTGTTATATTTTTATTAATGGCTTAAGACCTGAGGATGCATTAAATGCTTTGTATTTTTAACAGAAAAAAATAAAAATAAAGGAAACATATGTCAATCAATTTGAAATATGAGAACAGTGAAAGGGGTCTGGTCTACAATCTTGCTCTGCAAATAAATACATCACAGATTTACTATAATGTTTAAGATGCTTCCAGCTGACTCTCTGAATATTTTCACACATATGAGTCACAGGATGGTCCCATCATTTTGGACCATATGTGCATTACCAGCCCTCTCCTTCTACCTGGCACAGCTTTATACAGGGGAACATCGGTACCAGGGAGAAATGGCTGACAATAATTTAGTGCACACAACTCTAGAGCACATAAAACCTTCATGGCCTTTTCTTTTTCCTTTTCCAAAAACTATATTTTTCCAATTCTTGTGCGAGCCAAGTTTCAGAGATGAATATATGTTATCTTGAGCCAGGATTCCCAAAGTTTTCAGCTGACAGCCCCCAAAATATCCATCCCAGAGACAAGGCATCCTCGCCGCTTTGGAAGGCAAAGTAAAATTTAATGTACGGTATGAAATCCAATTATGGAAACATGATCATCTTTAATATTTTGTATTGTATGACATTTTAAATAGATTGTAAGGCCACATTTAGTGCGGAGGAGGGCCACATGTGATGCCCCTGGGCCATCAGTTGCCCAGCCATGATCAATAATTGTGTTTCCCCTTAAACCAAGATAATTTAACTTTTTCCTCATACCTTATAGGCAGTACAAATAAACAAAAACAGATTTTTTTCCAAGATGTATTTTCCATTTTCCTCGCGAGTATTAAAAAGATAACTCTGCATATGAAGTGTCAGAAGGTCCTTGTGACCGTCTCTCTCAGAAGTGCCTGCACTTGGGGCTCTTGGACGGCTGCAGTGATGTGTGACAGATGCATTCACTTGGTGTTGCCAACTTTCCTCAGTGACAGAACATCAAGGCAACAAGCAGCCCCAGGGAGACAGCTAACCTCAATTGATGATGCTGAACTGGTCATCATTCGTCTCTGCCAGAACATCTGCAACAACATGGCAAGAAGATTAGCTTCCTGACTTCATAATGCTGATTTATAAGAGTCATTTGGCTCACAGACTGAATCTTGATCTCATTGAGGGTTCTTAGGAAGGAAGCAGTACCAGCTTCTGACTTTGTATATAGGTTTAAGAGCTGAACATTTCTGCAAGTGTGTACTTGTGTTTTGGAGTGCTTATTTCACCAATAATTTACTCTTACTGTTATAATTTAAAATACATTGATCAGTAATCAACTGTTACTCAGGGTTGCTGCACACTGCTCAAAATCACATTCAAACTCTTTAAGACCTTTTCAGGACCAAAGAGAAAAAAATGAAACCATTTTGCACAAGCATTGTAGTTGGTGCTTTTTGGAATTCCCTGCCTATCATTCTGTCTCATTAACCTTAAAGTTAGATTTCTTTAGATTTCAATTTCAACATGCTTTCATTCACTCCTATGTTTATGGTTTGTGAGTTCATTCATTATACACTTTGATAAAATCTATAAATTGTCAAATAAACCAGCAAATTCATATCTAATAATGTATATAAAAGTGTCACATCTGACAACACAGTGTAAATTTCATAGACAATTTAGACATTTAAAATTCAAGACAGAAAAAAATATATAAATTAAAATACAGAATAAACTCTTAGACCTTTAAGTTTAAAAGACTCAAATTTAAGATTTTTAAGGCATTTAAGATTACATGGGTAGGGTTGGTAATCAAAAACAAACTCCAGTCGAAAAGTGCTAAGAACTAGCCCAAGATCTTGACGTCAGTGTGTCTTTATGCTTAACAATTCCCTTATCAATTCCTTCCAATTTGTTCTGCATGCCCTACAGATTAAGATTATCATGCTCAACCAGCAGAAGAAATAACAAAGAAGTCAAAGATGTAAAAATGGCAGACAGATATGGAAAATTTGTGACTATTTTACAAAATGATACTTATTGCACAAAGTCCAGTGGGTAGTGACACTGGAAACTTGCAAGATCATTCATTTATGCAACAGGGCAGTACATTTTAGGAGTGCCATGTATTTCACATTGCTGCCACTGAAAACCTGTGAAGGCCAACTGTTAGCCACACAAAAAAAATCCACAGGAATCAATAAGGTCATTGATAAAGAAACAGAAGTTAGACAAGCCATATCAGCTATGTAAATTAATATCAGTTCCAATTCCTCACTGTGGGTACCCTGCTTATTGGATATGTCTCTTTCTTTGAACTTTCGTGTCTTTGGTTCAAGAAAAAATCTAAAAACCACTCATAATGGCCAATCTAGGCCATGTAGAGCTCATCTGTGGTTCAACTGGGGGTTGGAACCCAGAAAATGGGCCTTGGAAATGGCATTAGTATAACATAATGATGTGCAGAACCCTAAAGCAGACAAATAAATATGTATTTTATTTTGCCACATTTTAGTCAATTGGTAGAAGGTAAATGGGCTTGAGCTTATATAGCGCTCAAAGCAGCTTTACACCTCAAGTCACATCTACCCTTGTACACCGATGTGCTCTCAAATTCACCCACTGATGGTTCAGAGTTTCTATGAAAGTTATTCATTACTATTTGCTACTACATTCATGCCCTTTCATACCAATTTACACACTGCTGATGTTGTAGTGGGAGCAACTTGGGATTAAATGTCTTACCCAATGACACATTGTGGCATTTGGAGCTGGGCTCTAACCTGCAACCAATTACTGACAGACTGCACTATCAGACTGCACCACAGATGCCCCATTTTGAAGCAATAATGAGTAATTTAACTCATTTCATGAGATTTCAACATATCTTGTTATCTTGAGATAACAAACCACTTTTTCCTCAAATTTAATTTCTGAAGAGCTCTAAAAAAGCAACCAAATTGTTGCAGATAATGGAATAAGATAAAATGTATGATCGTATGGACTTTTTGAGTTTCTGTACTGATGTGATATAAATTATGTTTTGTTTTTTTTTTATCCTGTCTCTTTGATCAGCCATTTTTTTTGCTCCATCAGAGGTCCAAACTGCAGTCTTTTTCGTGAAATTAATCTGAGTAATTGGTATTGTTTTGAAATGTGGGTCCTGAATTCTCACTAAGGAGGTGGTGGGTCCAAAGGCTTGACTGGTTAAGAAACACTGTGAAGATGATCATTAGCAGATCATCTGCAGAGCGAAAAATACAACCAGGCATCCTCAATTTACACTGTGCCAAAATTTTAATTTTATTTTCCTTATTCAGAATATCCAACATCATTTATTCTTTTTGTGATGAGTGAGGTCTTCATCTTACACATTGGATGGAGTGCTTTATGGATTCATCTACTGAATCCATGATGTTTATGAAAATAGTAAAGCATCTACATGACTGCCTTTGACCCCATCAGTATTCTGTGTGAGCAGAATGATCTTACAGTCCACACTTTTTTTTATGCTTACATTGTTCCAGTCTTCAGCTCTTGGGGTCATGCAGTCTGTGTTGTATTAGGCTGCATTAGTCAAAAATGCAAATTTGACTTCAAATCCACTTATTCTGTATTTTTTCTCCTTCCCTTTATCACATTTGATGGATGAAGCATTGTATCAACTTAGGTTTGGGTGAAATTAAATATTGATCATTACAAAGCAACTATTAAGCATGGTTTCTTGGTGAAGTTGATGACAGATGGTATAAAGCCTTGGGCACATAAAGGTGTGACAAACCCGACTAACTCACTGTACCTAACTCCGACTGTTTCCCATTGAAACCAAATCCCATCTACTCTCGAAATGACATATCAGAAAGTATTTCCCAACTATTTTCTTTCTGTTCTGCCTGCTTGAAAAATCCAGAGGCAGATAAAAGCAGAGGGACAAACACTGTACAGGCAGAGGCTGTCAGGATCAGAGGCTGCACAGCCTTGACTACTGACTTTTTATGGCGTGTGTGCTGTCACTAAATCTGAAATATACAATGTTACAAAGTCCTATTCAACGACTCTCATCCATTTATAAACAGATCTCCACAGAGGTCTCAGACAGAAAGCTTTGCCCTGAGTGCAACCTCGCTGCTTTATAGTCAACCTCAGGACAGTTTCACTGCCAGCCAGAGGACAATGCTGCTGCTGTTTAAAAGAATAGCGCAGCTCTGTAACTTTGGTGAACTGTTCTTCTAAGAACAATGAATTTTGCCCAGCAGGGTTGAACTGCATAAGCAGTGATAAATTTTGAGAAGTGAAAAAGTTTAAGCTCTAAGAAAATATAACAGCATTGAACTTTGAGAACAACAACCGAGGCAAGGTAAAGTGTTTCTGTTCTTCTCGTCTCCTGCAGTACGAAGCAAAAGCCAGATCAGAAATATATCACACATCTTTACGTCTTTTTCTCTGCCAAGTCAAAAATACAGCTCAACACAAATGCAAAGATGGATTACTCTGCAGCAGCTCTGAATGGTAGAACTCTTGATCACTGCCTTGAAGAAACACTGGATGATTGAAATGTTCATTCAAGTGTCAAGTATCACGAGGCAAACAACAGAAGCATTTTCTTTACAAGCCTGCAGACAGATTCTTCTTACTCCATAAGCAAGAGAGTTCAGGGAGAAAAGAAAAGAGGACAAACGGGTAGGTAGTTCTGACAAAACTTTCAAGGTGATTTATTGAAAAGGGAACTGGGAGGTGTTTATGGCATCTTTTGTGAATATTATCACATCATACTGTCACGATTTTGATAGCAGCCCACAGCAAATTCAATTTTGGAGTTGGTAAAATATCTTTTGCAGAGGTAATTATTTCTGGCTGGTGTTAAATCCCTGAAGATTTACTTTCAATAGAAAAGAGTCGGACTTATAAATAAGAGAGAATAAATTAGGTCAGTAAATCAAATATGGGAGAGAACTGTGACACAGCAGGTAGTGCACATACCTTACAGCGAGAGGGTTGCTGGTTTGAACCCTCATGTCAGTCGGGGCCTTTGTTAGTGGAGATTGCATGTTCTCCTCATGCATGCATGTTCTCTCCAGGCACAGGCTTCTTTCCAGAGACCAAAAAAGATGCTCATTAGGTAGATGGGTGACTCCATATTGCCCTTAAGTATGAGTGTGAGTGTGAATGGTTGTCCATCTTTCTATGTGGCCCTGTGATTGGCTGGCGATCAGTTCAGGGTGTACCTCATCTATTGCCAAGTGTCAGCTGGGATAGACTCCAGCAACCCCTACCCCCTGCAACCCCAAAAGGGATAAGCAATACAGATAATGGATGGATGCTGGTGTCACTGCAGCATCCTGAACTCTGAACTGGTCACTCTGTCAGCCATTCTGCCCGACCCATGTACTGACAAATGCCACACGTTCAGCAGGAAGTCCGCAATCTGTGCATGACCTCTGGATTTGGCCACACATTTTAAGAAAAATTACAGCACTGAGTACCAGATGTGATACTCATGCATTGACCAGCTTACTTATTTTAGACATTACTTTTTTTAACATTTTGTTAATATAGTTCTATGTTTCAGAAGATATTATAAATTGTTGTTATTATTACTGTTTTAAAATAAATGTGTCATAACCAGAAACAGAATCCATATCTCAGAACATTTTCCAGTTAAAATCAAATAATCAATTACAACAGTAATATCACCTTGCAGTTTTAGCTTGGAGGTTACATTTTAGTAACCAGATTATTTAGTTACACAGAATTTATCTAACACTACATAGAAATGCTAATCATAAGTTACATTTCAAAGTGTTAAAAAGTGTTCGATTTTAACTCCAAAAGAGTCAATAATCAGACTTCATGGTAGTTAAGGAACAAACTTTCCAAAAAGAGTCAAATCCCCTCTCTGTGGTGTGGACCAGTTTTTGCTGTGTACAGTCAGTCTACAGTTTAGTCACAGTAAGTATGATCTTAGAATGTATTTTACTTTTTTACTTATGGTGTATGTAATATATAGTATATGTTACATATTCTCAATAAATGACGCAAAACTAAATCCATCAAAACTGGTTGAAATCTTGAAAGAACTTCTAATAAGTTTCTGCTGTTAAACTTTGCTCTGTGATATCTATATTTTTTATGTCTAAAATAGCTGTAACACTGTATGCATACATGGAACTGGTGCTTTTATTGTTCGAAATTACATTATTAATATCTAAAAGTAAATATTTCTGTTTCACATATCTGAAATATAACTTGTGACTGCTAATAGCTGGATTTAATGTAACTAAACGAGGAGTTTTCTTTTAACTGTCCATTCTAGTAACAAAATGAGTTACATTTTGCATATTTAGAAAACTACCAGCAAATGAAGAGGAAAAAAATGCAGAGATTCATATGTTAATAAGGGGAGAAAATCCACTTTTTGTATCGGGGTTTTAAAGAAAATAACACTCCTTTTACCATTTCAGTGTCCATTTTAGAGATGTGTGGTGAGCCTCCTGCTGTTAAAACAAAGGCCTCCATTGTTTGTCAGAGAGAGAGATCTGTTTTATAACACTGCTTGCAGGAACCCAAAGCTGTACATCAAGACTGAGCCATTATTCTTCACTGAAACAGAATAATGGGAGCAAGCTGCTGTGATTCAGTGCCGCAGAAGCAGACCTGTTTGTGTGTGTCAGGGGAAAAGGATTGCTGATATTTAAAAATAAGAAAGAAGTACACATCATCCAGTTCAGTTTTTAACTGATGAGCACACAGTCACTTCACACATACTGTCTGAGCAGTATTACATTGACCCTGCACACCCACAGAAAATCAAAGAAATAGAAAAAATCTTGACTGAAAGGTTACAGGGGAGTCCCTTACATAAGCTCTGGTAATATTAGATTGAGTTTTCCATTGAAGAATTAATACTGAGAGACATCCTCTGTGAGTGCTCCAGTTCTATGGCAACAGATTTTAACTTTCAAACTTTCTTTTGACACACAAACACTTATGATGTTCAGACTGGAAGGATTGTGAATCACACTGTGAATCATATTGATTTATGTTTTGATGAATATGTTATCAAGTCACAGCTTTCAGATTGCTAGAATTAGCAGCACATCTATTATGTGTCTCTTATTAGTCCTCACCATCACTGGACATAGAAAGAAGACAAAAAAAAAATCAAGCAATGACAGAAACTAATTCAAAAGTATAACTATCTTTCAAAGTGCTGAATACTAAATGAGAGCTTTATTAGTGTTATCTAGCTCAAGGACAGCAGCATGTTAAGAAAATGTTTTTTTTTTATTTGAAATCAAGCAAGGCAGGTATATTTCAACAAGACAATTCAAAGGGCCTCAAACAACACAAGACTAGAACTTTTTATAGAAAGTTATAAATGAAATCCACAAATTACAAAAACAAACAAAAAATGTCAAAGAAAGGAAAAAGACATGAGAATAGAAATATTTGCAAGGACAAAAAATTAGGTAAAGTAAAAATTGATGGTTTGGTAACAGGAGGTCACGGATTATTGTCCCAAACAATTTGGTGCTTTTTGATGAATAGAAGTTAAAATCTATTCTATGACACACAGGGAGCTAGTTTAAGACCCCAGACATGATGATGTAGTACACTTAGTCAGGGCTTGATCAGCGTTCTGAATTGGCTACAGTTATCTGATTAGCCTTTTAGACAATCCTGAACAGTCATCCAATCAACTGAGGATATAAACATGGACAGCTTTTCCAGGTCCTGCTGAGACACAAGTTCTTTAATCAGTGGAACATTCTTCAGGTGATAGAAAGCCAGCTTTGTAATTGTCTTAACGTGCTTTTGAAAGTTCAGGTCTTTGTCCATGATCCTGATCAGTATTTTTTCAACTGTAAAAACTAAAGTTGCAAACAGACCTATTATCCCTCTCTTCTAGGTGTAAAAGCAACTTCCTCAATTCTTACTATGTTTGACTGACAACAATTCTGGCACATCCATCCATTAAGAAGGTAGCTGCACGTTTCATCCCAACTTTATGGCTCCAGTACAAACAGTGTCAGACCAGCTCTCCATCCAGTGTGTTAACCGAATATCTTAATTAATCAGGTTAGTCATGTGACAGGAGTTAAAACTTGCCCAAAAGCTTCACCCAAAAGTCCACTCTGCCACTGTTAATGATCAACAGTATTGACCTGTTATTAATATTAACCAATTTATGTTTACAACTGCACTCCCCTCTGCACTTGGTAACAGTTGTGAGGAGAAGCTAACCTGATCCGCCAGATAAACTGTTCAATATTAGTATAGAGCAAAGTATAGTATAGCAATGCAGGTATGAAACTAGTCAATATAGGAAACAACCCTTTGCTTTGACTGTGTTTGTTATAGTTGCTGTTAGTTATTTGTTTGTTGTTTATTTTGTGCATAAGCTTTTGTACTTGTTTTCTGCTAGTCTCTCTCTGTTTTGTCAAAGCACTTCATAAAACTTTATTTTTAAAAGTGCTTTATATGAAGTCATTATTATTATTATTATTATTATTATTTGGTGGTTGACTTGATTTAGGACTGCAGCAATCTGAATCTTTGTCATCATAGTCTGAACAGCTGCTTTAAAGTATTGTAACCCTTGTTTAGCTTGTCTTGAATTTGGAAAAAGTTCTGAAAAGCAGTGTAATGGTGGGCAAAGAAGCAACTCTGTACACAGTAACTTCAGCACCTGTTAAGTTCCATTAGCAATAAATATTTGACATGCAACACGTTTCTCTGACAATAAAAGCCCTCACTTTTAGCTCCAGTTAAGTGCTTCAATTTTGAACAGCCAAACCATGAAATTACTTGTTTTCAGTGACAGCTTAATGCAACTCAAGAGAGACCTGAGCCACAGATACAGTTACAGCAATAACACTAAGAACCAAACTCACAGAGACCAATAAAAATGTCTTTCAGTGAGTCTATGCACAAACTTGAGTGGGTATGTCATCACAGACTTGTTTTAGAGGATGAAGGCCAAACTATAAAAAGCAAAAGATACTGTGATATGATCTTAAGGTTATAATGCCCAGCCTTACTTGGCAGCTGATAGACTGCCAAGTAAGGGATAGACTCAACCCCACCCCCCTCAGCATCCAAACATTTGCCTGGCTTTGAACAATACAGCATTTACAGGGGCTCAGCACCAGAAAACACACAGATGGCTGCTAAAGAAAACTGGAAAACAAGTTGCTGTTTTGGTGTTTTGACCTAAAGAACTCAGTCCATCATCTCTGTTGTCCCACATGGTCCAGCTGTCAGGATGATTTCACCCAGGGGTCCAGGATTCAGTTCTGACTTGGGGGAAAAGATTGTTTTGATGCAGCAGGACATAAAATGATAAATCTGTTTGTGAGGAGGTGGTATGTCCCTTGACAGTCTTCAAAGTGTTGCCATGTTTCTCCTCCACCCGAGGGCAGATTATATAGGCTTCGAGATAAACTGTGAATGAACCCTTAAAGTTAAAGTCCTAAGGATTATTTGGACAGTTAACACTGTCATCAAAGAGATTTGCCTTAAAAATACATACAATACTCCTGCTTCATATACAATATAACGGCAGTATTAACTGTTCTGCCAGCATTCAAACAAGCATCCCCGATAACAAGTAGGTCCTGAGGGATTTCCTGCAGAATTTATTCTCCTCTATCCTGATTTAACTGCATATTTGTAGAGGGGTGTATTTGATTGCTAAATACATTGATGTAATTGGACTGTGTACTGACTGAAGATTAGATAATTCGATTTATCTGAAGAAATGAAAACTAAAGGCTTTGAGAATAAGAAATGTAAAAATGAATAAGCCGTGACAGCTCCTCTGCCCACATCCCTAAATCGTTTGTTTATTGAAGGCACAACAAATGAGCTCTAAAAATCTCATATCAGCAGCAGACCTGTGGAATGAAAGGAAAAGCTGACAAGCACACCATTTTGACCTAAATCTGGTGCAGCAAACACAACGCTAAAGTTTCCAAAGACAAACAGAGGAAGCTTCATCTGCCCAGATTCTTTTTATCCTTATAGATACCTGCTACACATCGCAGGACAATGTGGACCATCTGTTGTGTCCTGTACTGTGCTCTTTAAAAGGCACAGGACTACCTAAGAAGCACTCAGAGAGCACAAACCTCCGCCAAGGTAGCTCACATATTGCTTTTACATCTATAAGCAATAGGTTCATGATAAAGTTACCATCATAATATGATTCCTTGACCCTGAAAATCCACACCTAGCACTCAGAATCATGTTGATATCATTATTAGTTAGACAGTTATTGAGCAAAATGATCGCTTGCATATGGTGGTTATCTGCATCACCACCAAAATCTAATCATTTTAAGTTGGGCCATTACCAACATCTCCTGAAAATTTTAGCAAAATCCATCCAGTAGTTTTTTCATAATCTTGCTAACAAACAGACAAACAGACAAACAAACATCTCCTTGGCGGAGGTAAAAATGGATTCGTTAGCATAAGAAGAAAATGAGAAGTCGGCACAGACAGTAGAGGCGCAGCAGTGATGGTGACTACAGTGTGTGAGAAGCCAATAAGATAAGTGGCATGCAGCAGCTCTCCCTCTCAGGGACCTTTGACAGACGAGTCTTACTGAAGGCAAAGTCAATCATGTCCAGCCCTGATCAGCCACTGTTGGAGGGATTCATTCTCTCCCGTCTGGATCGAGATATAAGGTCCCTATGGCACGTTCAAATAGTTTCAAATTTTCCTTTGTGCCACGTGCAATTAATTCAGTCAACTTGCAAGATTCTTAAATTGCACTGCCCCAGTGGCAAAACCTATTTAAATCCCTATTTTAATTGACAACAGGTTTCACCCACTTCTTCACATCTTTTGTACACTATTATACTCTTTTAAGCTCTTTTAATACCTCTGTTTTTTTACTTTGTTGTAGTTGTTTATTTCAAGTTTGGTTGTTCGGTGCTGTATACTGCGATGTTGTTTTGTGTCAATGTTTATTTATTTGTTTGTAGTTGTTGGATATTCTGTCACTGCAGACCAAATTTCCCCTGAAGGGACAATAACGCTCTGAACTGAACTGAACTGAACTGAGAGTTATTAAAAATGACTAACCTCCATCTACAAAATGGAACAGGAAACAGTTCTGCTAACAAGTCAAACTTAATACAGCATCTTGTCTGAGCCACTCAGATTACAAGCAAAAGTAAAAGTCACGTATGATAACAGAGCGACATGATAGCAGTTAAGGCAGTTAATGACTGCCTTAAGTATGAAGAAGAGGTAACACTCGTCTATGAATGATGACATACAGTCTCATACAGTGACTCTAATGTGAAATCTTTCAGACTGTGTGCATTTTACACTCAAGATGACAAGAAAAAAAGATTAAAGAAGTAATAAAACAGCAGGACTAAACAGCCAAACTAGACAACATTTGCATTTAATTGATTTTGATTATTTTGAATCAGTTATTGATAAGACTGGATTAAATGTGTTTTCAAATTCTTATACTTCTTCTGACAACACAATCTAAAAACAACAATAAACAGAACTTTCCCATGCAACATCTTAGAGTAGACAATGAAAGAATATATAGTACTTCAGTTTATTAACCACAGTAGTAAATCCTCCTAGGTTTGGTGTTAAAATGATAATGTCAGTTACCAAATTTAAATCATTACTGCATTAATCATTACTCTTGTTAATCTTTATTGTTTTGTGTAAAATTATGTAATAACTGTAATTTAAGCTACAAATCTGCATTATCTCTTATGTAAAAAATCCAAAGAATGGCAAAGTGATTTAATACATCAGAAATGTTATAAAATTATCAAAAATGTTAAAAACTAATTTTCATATTTCCTTTATAAACAAATTCTAACAGTGATTTTACAGGTAATGCAAAAACAGAAATTATTATTATTCATGCTCAAATCTTGCAAAATAATTGAGATTAATGTGAGACCAAGATTGTTTCTTTGACTGTAATTATGGCATCAAAATTCATAATCATCCCATCTCTACTAATCTGATATGTTGTATAGGTTATCTGAATGATGTAATATCACTGAAAGAGTTCAGTTGCTATTCTCGACAATAGTCTATATTTATATTTATTTAATTAGTGCTTCCCAAAGAGTGGGTTGTGGCCTCCTGGTGTGCTGCCAGAGGCAGTGAACAATAGATAAAAACTTATATACTTGTCAAAATTATAAATTGAACTTTATAACATTTCATTTTCTGGTTTGTTTTTTATTATATTGATATTTTGTTGGACATTTTTTATGAAAACACTTTGTAAACCTATGTTTTAAAAATGCTATACAAATTAAGTTATGATAACGATGATAAATATTATTATTACTATTATTATTATTATTATTATTATTATTATTATTATTATTATTATTATTATAACAGTTCCCCTCTTGAATTTTAAGGCAGGGCTATTACACTTTGCTGCCATGACATGTTGCTTTACAGTGCATAAAAAGTACTGTTTTAAAACTTATATTGGGAAGGTAAAACTTTGGGTGTTTTACATTAAAGTTCTCTGTTCATGAAATAGGAAAAGATGGTAGATACTTTGGGTTTTGGTGGGCCCCCAAGAACTTCAGACTCGACAGTTGACAGGTGAAAGTCAAAGTTAAGGAGAGGCTGTCTAAGGACATTACAAAATTAAATGCATACGCAACAAATACTTAGTAGGTCTGATGTCTGGTTTACAAAAATAAAAAATAAAAAATGTTTCACATCATTCTCTGGAGGTCTTTTCACACCCCAGTGAAAAAAATCGACAACAATCTACTAATCAATTATTTACACACATCCTTCTCATTCCAGGAAATTCCTGAGGGCGTATAAAATAAACGCAGTGTGTAAATAGAGACAGGTGACAGGGGATTAGTTGTTGTGTGTCTGGGGTGTAAAACTGAGCCCAGAAAATTAGGAATCCAAAGATGTTCTTCATTGCTGCCAAATGACATCTTCAGCTTGTCAAAACCAGACCTTCTGAGAAACACTGATGTGACTAAAAAAACTTCCTGGTAAGTAAACAGCTTGGATCAAGTTTGAATTAAGATCCAAAAACATTGAACTGCAAGAGGATGGATGAAGGTATAAAGAAAAAAGAAGCAAAGAGTTGCTGGGACTGGGAGTCCTTTGAAAAGCATGACTGCTGATGTAATTAAAGATCTAATGTTGTTTTTACTGTTTATTATCTGCCAAATCATTCAATTTGCGTCAGTATGCATCCTGAAATTGTGCACTTGTCATTCACTCAGTGCCTTCAGGGAGATTTGTTATGAAGGAGATCACTGACAAAACAGAGCAGCTGTCTCCTCTCTAGCATTGACATCAGCATGACATTCGAAAGAGGAGATACTGTGTAAAATACTCCAAAATTATTCTCTTCGCAGTCTTGGATCTGATGTAACATGAACCGACTCTTTAATCATCATATGATTTTTTTTATAGTGTTCCCATAATGAAGCCAATGCCACACAAACACAGTTTAATACAAAAACTTGAATGACTGAGATGAACACCGGTCCAGACCCATTTTCCGTGCTTGCCGAGAGGCACCTTGTCCTGTTGTCATGGTGAAGTTGTCACCCTGGTGTGTTAATGGGAGATATGCGCACACATGGGGATGTTTCCTGTAATTATGTTTGAAGACGAGTCAATGTGGAAACCAAAATGTCACAGGCAAGGTGGTCTTTTTGTTGAACATGTTGATGTACCTTTCATGGATTTGCATAAAAATTCAAGAAATAAATACACTGTGCTTTGTGTGGTTATACATTCATGCCCCAGATGAAAAAGTATGTTTTTATCTATAACAAAGGCACAACAGCCAACAGGCCTCCAGTTTTGGTCTCTTTGAGACATATCAAAGGCCACAAATTATGTGAAATAGTGTTTTTAATGGTTTTTGTACAAAGATGTGTCCATGGCCTGTCTACAAACTTTGTAACATGAGATAAATCCCCTTTTTTCCTCTGTTACTTGGTCCACCTTTCAAAAAAGAGTGCACTGACAGCCATATTTGGAAACACTCCCTGAGCCAGGTATTCATCTGGTCCATGCATGGCTTCAAGAGACAAGTCTAGGCACGTCTGTGTAGCTTTAGTAAACATTAGAGCACATTGCTGAAAAGTGAAAGCCACATTTACTTCTTGAGAAGACTGGTATTTTTTGTGTAAAATGTTTGGCTTGTTATTCTGGCAGTCCACTTTTTGGGCACTGGGTCCCATGTTTTGCATTTAAGTACAAATCAGACCCTGTGTGCACACACACCACACACACACACACACACACCCACACACACACACACACACACACACACACACACAAAAATTCAAATTAATAAAACTGATAATGACATGACCACTGGATTCATCCTTGGTCAGGATGAGAACCATCCCTAGTGCAGTAGCATAAGGAGATGCTGCCAGCTAATCTTCACATTCAGAATAAAAACAAGTGCAAATTGCATGAAAATGCCTAAATTAACAGAATTGTTGATGCTTGACAGTGCTTTGTATAGTAAACTTTGTAGATTTGTTCTTGATAGATCTGGGGCCATAGTTGGCTTGGAACACCAATTGGTGTAATGCAGGGTATAAGGGGGTCAGCAGATCATTCCCTTTTAGTAAAGTTTTTAAACATTGTCTGCCTTCACTTATCAGTGAATTAGCCAATATTTCCCTTATGCTAAAGGAACAGACAGCCAACAGAAGCATTATTATAGGAGGCATGGCAAGAGTAAACCAAACAAATGACCTTTTTCTTTTTCTTTGAAATTTTGTATTTATGGTAACATTACTGCAAACATGTTTTACATTTTTATGTTTGATATTTGATCATATAATGTGGAAAAAGTAGCCCAATATGTGGCTGTACAAAGCAGTTGAGGGGAGGCTGAGTCTGACGTGTATAACAATGTGTATTCTTCATTGCAATGTGGTTTGGAGTGGGCTTATCACCAATTAACTCAATGAGAGATAATAAGTGTGCAGGAGCTTTAACTTAACAATCAAAGCCTGAGCTGTTCATTAATCACAGATAATAACACGGCTGAGTGGTTTCAAGCTTGTGTAGGAGGATTATATGATGGTGTACACATGACAAAAATTGCTCATGGGCTGATTATAGTGACTTCAATCAATAAAAAAAATATCAAGCAAAAGACTTTGATCACGGAGGGATTGACAAGTCAACATTTTTTCCAAAGAGTTATCAGTGTTTTATTCTAACCCCTAACTGACTTTACTCAAAGTGAGGTATCATACAAAGAGCCCTCCTCAAGCAAATCAGAGCTCGTGGCCTTCAGACAGGATGGAAAAACAACAGCACACAAAGTCGTTTTCAAACAGAATTATGCTGAATTAAGTGTTAGCTCAACAGAAAAGGTAAGTTAGAAATGAGGACTGCCATACTTTCTGTGGCTAACCCGTTGGGACACCTCTGGCTTTTTCTACATTTGCCTTTTTAAATTTGGTCATCATAACAGCTGTGCTACAGTTTTTGGAGCAAATTTTGGCAAGAGGGTTTCTTTTTTTACAGAATATATTCAAATCTCTTGTCGGTTACTCTCACAGGTCTATTATACACTACTGACACTTTTCACACCCTCTGAGGACCCTCAAGACAAAAAAAGACAAAAAAAAAACTACCATAAAATAATTATACAAAAATCTGTTAAACCACTTCAGCTCTACTCAAAACTACCAAATATTCTTTAATGTTCAAGATAGTAACCCAGTTTTAACACATGTTGCTACTTGTTTAATTGAAGAAACAATACAAAAAAATGAGATGTTTTTTATCAATGCAGAATGCAGCAAGGGCAGGGTTTATTGATCGGTTTACTTCAAAGACAAATGAAACAATCCCTGAGAAAAGGAACATGCCATGTATTATACAAAAAAAAAAAATCATAATTTGTATTATTTTTTATGAAAAAATGTTAAGGGTTTAAAATCCTTAAAGTTACTGAATATTTGGTAGTTTTAAGCAAAGCTGGAGTGGTTTAAAAGATTAATGCAGAAAAAAATGACATGTCATGATTTCACAGCAGTTTTCAAGGAAAAAAACAAAGCAAACAAAAAAAATCATCATACCCTTTTAAACACAGTTACTTTAGCACACTGCAGAGCCAGTGTGTGCCTTCACCTGGAGAGTAATGTGGCAAAACCAAGAAAGCAGAAAGGTAAAGCTTTGGGAATGGGTTCACAATAAACCATCACCCCAACACTGATTTATGGCTTGCTCTGTCAAAAAAAAAAAATAAATAAAATGAAAAAATAAATAACTATACTGAGTTCTTGTCCCCTTCTGCAACAATATAGGCTTCCTTTAGTGTCACTTCTCTTCTTACAAGGGCAAAGCTGATCAGAGTTGCTGAGGCTTATGAGTTTACTATTGAAAGTACCTCCTTAAACTCTTCTTCAAAAACATTAAAGTATCCCAAACAGGTTTCTCCAAATCCTGACATAAATTTTCTGTCTTAACTTGATTAGAATATAACACCATTCTGTAAAATTACTGCCCTCAAACACTTACTGACAGTAACAACAAAAATGATCCTGATGTAATCATTAAATAACATAATTGACTTATTATTGCTCACCGATGTTTTGATGATGGAGAATACTTTGTTTCCCACTTCCCAAACAGATCATAATAATAAAACCACCTATATATTTGTAGATTTTCACCCTGACAGTGGTGTAAGGGGAGGGATTCTCCAGTATTACACTGCATAAACATACCTGATGTAATGCTCTGGAAAGGACGGCCCTGTTTTAAGGGATGTAAGCAGGTGCTACAATGGCTCAAATGGCCTAAACTTATAGTTTATATTAATAACTCAATTTTTCCTGGGATGTGATCATTTGTTTTGTGGAGATGAAAAATATAAAGATAGTGCTGCAGCTCTGTACAGACATTTCCAAGGTATTAATAGGCTTCACCAACTGATGTTATTGCTTGTTACTGCTTTCTATTTTAAGAATGTAGGTATGTTATTTCCTCTAGCTAATGAGTAATCGAGTTCTGCTTAATAGAAATCATGGGAACTTTTGTGTCTTCTACAGGACCATGATTCATAATTCCACCCTCAGTAATTCAAGGACCTCAATGCAGGTAGTAAGAATGATCTTTACCTCTAAACACACTATTGAGTTCTATTTGAGTTTCATTTCCAGATTTGCAATTTGGTGTTTCTTGCTAATCCCCGTTGCAAGACAAATATGAAGTCAGTGCTGTATTTTTAGAGCCATCAGGGATAAGCTCATGACAGGGAAAAGTTAAACTCACTGTGTTATTTTGGAGTGTTTAATCAAAAATTATTTCAGTTTTTGGATCATTAGCTTTATACATGTAAGAGGATTTCAAAACGAGAGGCTGGGAAAATGCTCTAATTCCACCTGGAGGGTTTCTGTGTCAGAGAAAAGCAAAATATCCATTAGCATGAACCACTCTGCTAATCCTCTGGCTCATTAGTGATCTGAATTCGGTCCAGTGATGGAGTTATATTTGTAGCCATGCTCTTGGTGAAGTATTCAAAGAAGTTGCAAACAACACCGGATCTGTTTATCCTTCCCTGAACAACATTTTTAATTAGCTCTTACATTAACTCCTTTAATCCTTAATTTATCACCAAGTTTCCTCAAAGAGTTGATATGACGTGATGGAAGAACGTTACAGTTAAAGACAATGTTAGAAAGTGCTACTTGCCCTGAATGTGTGTTTGGCTGTAAAGGTGACATAGGATCTAAAATAGATCAGGGAAGAACAGCAGCACCCATACACAGTCTTGTAAAAAGGATGAGTCAATCTTATCTGCTCTCCACACACTCTGGATGCTCTAGTTTATCTAGTTTTAAATCTCAAAAGAGGAAATGATGCAACTTTTGTTAAAAGTTTTCTTCATTGTGGAGATGAAATCTTTTTCACGCTGTTACTTTACTTTATGCCAGAGATCTGAATCATCAACAGGAGGAAACCACTGTGGGTAAGCGATCTGATATTAGTACTGAATTAGCTATGAATTAATGCTTCCAGCATTTTCTACATAAGTAGTTTGTGAATACTACCAATTTTGATAACACCATATCACAATAGAGTGGTGCAGGAATTATTCCAAAAACATAGAAGTGAGTCAGCATTTTAGCACCTTCGGTTCCCAAGGCCAACAGTCTAAGGTTTTTTTCACACCTGGATCATTTGAGAGAGTTGCTCCAATACAAGTGGGCATTCTGTGCCTGGCACGGATTGTTTGCATAAATATAAACACAGCAATTGATCCCTGTTTCAGCACGAACAACCGCACTGAGACCGCCTGAAAGACATGGTCTCAGCTCATTTTCAATTGAATTTTGGAGTGGTTTGTTTGCAGTGAGACACGACTGCCCCAGGAACTGACACAAACAGGATGATGAGTTAACCCATCACATTGCTTTAGCAAAATAAGTAGCTGTAGTAGTAATAATAACTTCATTACAGCCACCGGGCATACCATGAAAACAACAGCAGGTTAACACTACTCACCGCCTCTACTGTGGATCATCACAGGATTTAACAAAGTGGTCTGATTCAAAAACTCCCAGATTGTATTAGTTCAGCTCCTCAAAGCAGGAGAATTTATCCTTTTGAACTGCTCTCTACTTTTCCCTATGCTATCTGGTGTCCACTCTATTTTGTGCACAGTTTGTTTATATATCGTCAGGCTTGTCCCACATTGATAAATATTGTATACTCATATAACCATACTTAGGACGCTAAATATCTGCTATCGTCATTATATTACAGTTTTGTGGGTAGTTTAACCTGCACAGTGAAACTCGTACTCATAGGAACATTGGTTGTGATGTAATGAGGCCATTTGGACTGAACTCAGCAAGCTTCAAAATGCTACCGTGAGAACAAGAAGCAATCAAAGGAGAATATGCAGATTTGTATTGTTTTTTATCAACTGAATCGTAACAAAACAACTGAGCTGTAAGCATGAAAACCACCTGACAGAGTTTACAGTAGCCTTTTGGAGAAACACCTGAAATAAGGTTTATGGTGAACACATGCAAATGAGATATGAACATTATTTTTTGCAACATAAAATGCATCTGACATTGCCCTTCTTTTGGATTTTGAAGCGTTATTGTGTTTTTTTAAAGGATGGTTGCTAACAAACTGCTAATAAGGACTACAACCCAAACCCAGTCATTACCATTCATATTTGTTAAAAAATAATACATACATCACAGAGAAATTTCTCAAACACTGGGCTACAAATACCATGGAGTTGTGTCAGTATCTTTTATGTCTAATCACCATGATGTAGTTCCATAACAGCTTAATAATAGCTTGATAATAGCTTGGTCATTTTTACTCTTGCCGATTACGTTTAAGCTTAAAAAAATCATTGAAGTAAGTGTGAGGACACCCCTCCTTTTGGCTTCTGTGCTGAATTTTTGGACTGTTTCTGTCTCCCGTGATGTATTTTTGTTTCTCTTTCTCTCTGCCTCACATTAAGTAAGAGTGGTTTTCCCCTGCACCGATTCACTGCCAATCACCTGCGCCTTCAAAGCCTGCACATGACGCATCTCCAGTGCCAGACGATTCCTGCATCTCCTGTGGTTTGTTGGCCAAATACTCTCGTTTTGAGTATTTTCTAATGTTGCATTTTAGTTGTGCCTTTTTGGATTTTTGATTTGCTTGTTGCCTTCCCTCAATAAAATCACCTTGTCGACTGATGTGACCTCGGTGACCATGCAAAGTCAATGTACAGCCACGATCAAGCGCAACCATTCATGACCAGATCTCACGCGATGTGAAGAATGCGATCTGGGAGACTTGGTCACATCTTGGGAGACATATGGTGGTGACCTTGTCCCTGCAGATGGGTGCTCTTGGGGTTGCTTTGGATGCGTGATCAGGTCGAGTCGCTCAGTCGCCAAAGTCGAAAAATTTGAACATTTTAGGTGACCCCGTGTGTGGCTGTGCCGTGACAACCTATCAGCGTTGTGTGGGTGTGTGATGACGCCCGTGACAGACTGTTTTTATTCTGGCTCACAGACAGAGAAACAATCCATGTCCGTGTAGTAACATTAAGTTAGTGAGTACATTAGTTGAACCTGGACAGGACCGCAGAGAACTCTCTACTCGAGGTGCTGCAGGGCCATCAGCTGCAGTGTTTTGTGGTTGGTAGGTAAGTGAAAAGGATACAGTTGGAAAAATCATATGATATGATCGCGGTGAAACTCGAGCAGGCGTGACGTCACTGAGCGACGCGATGGTGACAAAATGAACTATGGACAGGCGACGGGACTTGGGTGGGTGACCGCAGTCGTAAATCGTGTTTGGTGTGAACGCACCTTTACGCCTTTACTCTGCCTTTGGTTTTCAGCTTTGGGTCCTACAATAAAACACTCAGGAACCAGATCCTAACAGCAAGATTTGTTCATGAAGATAAGCATGATGAACAAATCCTATAAGTTCCATGTTTTTAAGTTTTCATATTTTCAGGGAACACTGGGAATGGCACACAGAAAAAAAATTATAAGTTTTGGTGGTAATCCGAATCCAGGTAGAGATCAAGGAATCTTTTAGAAAAATTGGTTACAGTGCCAGATTTCCACACAGTTTTCCACACTTTTGCAAATTACTCAGTAAGCTCTGAATGGATTCTGATGAGAATATTGATCATGGCACAAAGGGGGAGGTGAATGCATTTTGGTGGTGATCCAAATCTGGATGTGGATCCAGGAATCTTTTCAAGGATTTGTTTACAGTGAAAAGTGGGGAAGTTCTCCTCATTTTTGATATATTGCCCAACAATCCTGGATATGCCTTGGTGGAGGTTTTTGCTTTTTTGGGTTGGAGCACTTCTTTTTTTCTATATATATTTTTTAAAATGTATTTGTTTTTACATGTGTTACAAAATTGCTTCTGCTCTTCAGGGGATACTGTGACAGAAACGTATCAAACATCTGTAGATTAGTTTAAAGCACCTGTTTTGACTTTGCAAGCTGCCCCAGCGTACATACAACACCACCCAATGAAAATCTCCTGTTATCCACACCTGCTGTTATCCTCATCAAAACTTTAGGAGTTGATTTTGTCCAGATATCAATAAAAACTGATTTCTTAAACTCACATGGAAGATTAGATTGAATTTAGATAACAATTTTAAGTGTGTTTCATGACTGAAGAAAAGTATTCTCACGAAGCATTTGCTGATGAATAAAACATAAAAGTGAACAGATGGTTTTTGTTTAATAACAGCTGCAGTTATTGTGATTTAATAGAGAGAGTACCGGGGCACAGTCTCAACAGGCGACAGGGCCAAACCTGACATTGATTTATCTACAGTAGACAACAGAACATTGTTTAAAGAAAGGGATGATTAAATTATGTTTATGAAATTTATACGTCAACTCTTGTACCAGTGTTTAAATACATAAACCAAATAATGTCTGGTTTATTTAAATTGTGATTCAAATAAAAACTTCATTAACTGACCAGCTGACAAATATGTGAGATTGAACAATTTAAAATGTAGCAGAGAAGAGCATCTGAAAATGTTGACATCCTTACAAGTTATTTCAACATTTACGACAACTGTTACCTTTAAATGTGTACTAGCTCTGATTTAAAGACAGGTTGCTGTAAAACCTTCTGAATTCTCTGAAATTAATGTCAGGATCATTAGGTTTAAGACGGACTCAATACTAAAGAGGGCCCACAGAGAGAGACTGTAAATCTGTCTATAAACGGAGTTCAATTGTGGCTGCTTCATTCCAAATCAACAAACAGGGACACCTCAGCACCATCTACTGTCCAACCAAAAGACTGTTGGACTAAATAAGCAGATAAGAAATTTTTATTGTCATTGTTGAGGTTTTGATGTTTCAGAGGATAAAACAGAAAAACAGAGGAGGATGAAGCTTCAGGCTGGAGTCAAACCCTCAGCTGCTGTCCAGAGGACTCAACATCTGTTTTAATTTTGATGAGTTCAACCTGCACCCTGATGAATAGCAAGATTTCATTAATTTGGAGCATAGTTTATTTGATGTTGAGTCACCAGTTTTGAAATAGATGATTGTTAAAATGTGAAATACTTCAATGCCTTTTGAAAAACAGTTCTTGGCCTTAGTTAAAAGCTTTAACCAAACCCTTTTTCGTCATTTATCCATAAAAAGTCATAAAACTACTTAACTAAAGAAATCAGTATCTAAAGTAAACTTGATACTTTGCTTTTAAGTTGCTCATTAATCATTACTCAACTTTTTTTCATCCTGACCATAGTGACTCTTAAGAGAGGATAAAGGCTAAAGCTTTCTATAAGGACAAAACTCTATGAAGACTCTTCCTTTAAAAAAAAAAAGAGCATTATTTATTAAAACACCATAGATATACATTTCCATTGTTGCCTGTCAAATGCTTATTTTAAAATGGCATCATCCTTCCTTTTTGTAATACTAATGTTGGTGGATGAATGAATCCAAATCATACTATTTATTTTTGGCAAATGGGCAGGTACTCTACCAAACCATATACACATTTAGTAAAAAAAGTAACAGACAGGGTTATGTCACAGACTATCAATAAATTGTTGGTGTTGATGCTCACTGGTACTATCGCCACAAAAACAGTGCCAACTTGACTTTTGGTTTGGTAAAGCCATGTATAGGGACCTGGTAGAGCCAATCTGGGGCCCAGGCATGTCTGTGGGAAGTCCAGATCCTGACTGTGAGCCTCACATCACAGCACAAAAAGCATACTGACTCCAATGAAAGACCTGAGGGAGAAAATCCCAAAAAATAGACTGATGGTCATGACATACATTCTTCTAGATTATTGAAATTTGACTAGGATGAAATTTACTTTGTGGAAAATCTCCTTCATTTCACCTTTCATTGCTATATAAAGTGTGTCATCTTTTGGGAAACCTGTTCTAAAGTGCTGGCTGGAATAAACTGGGTGCCCAAGAGCTCATTTTGATGCTGTGAATCACAGCAGGTATCTCTATTACTTGTTTGTTTGTTTTTTGTCTGGCTTTGTGGCAAATTTCAAACTTCCCGTACTGAGACAAATTTAAGAATCCCTCCAAAATAAATAAATAAATAAATAAATACAAAAGTTGAATATTAATCTGTTTCTTCACCAATATGGCCCCTGACAACATAGTCCTTCACAATGACTGAGTATGAAGTTGTTAGATGTTTTTCCATAAGTCCTTGTCAAATATTTTCGTCTTAAACCTTAGTGAATTGCTAATAAGACGGTTTGTATATTGGGGGCAGAAACAAATTCCAGTTGAGAAATAAATTAAAAAAATACTACTAATCAATTTAACTTTTTTAAATAGGTAATTCTGTTTTCAGATACTTTCAATAAGTTCTGGATGCCATGCTAATCAATGAAGTGATGCTTTTACAAGAGGCAGTCAGCACAAATGACAACAAAGAAGCCAACAAAGTCATTATGGCAGACAAAATACTACAGCAGTCGAAAGAGTGGCTGTGTCTGGATTTCAAGTAAAGGTGAAAAAACCTACAAACTTACTGAAGCCTTGTTTAAATAGCACAGCATTAAATACCAGCAGTGCCATGTAATTGATGTTGTTTTTTTTCATTGAAAATCCACAGGGATCCACACAAGACTCGATAAAGAATTGAATCAATATGCAGAATTGAAAATGGCATTGTCATTAACAGAATATTGTCAGTAACCATTCTTTATGACTATTTTGACAGTAAAATGTTTAAAATATGTATTTTAGGAAAAAAATCTGCAAACTTTTCTTTTTAGATCTCTCTAAATCAAAATAACACATCATCAATACAAAGACCTATTAATTGTAATGATTTTTAAAAAGCCTGCCTTTACAACTCCTTTTAATATTCTGGAAAGGAGACTGAATGAAATGAGTAGAGTCTGAAATTCTTATATATTAAAAGCGGTGACACTTACTCAGACATATTGTCTATTTCATTCCTGATCATTTTTATCACAAGGCCTTAGGAGTTTAAAACCTTTTTGCAAGATAGGAGTCTCAGCCACAGCTAAGATTCAGTTATATGGAGGTTCCTGGAGAGGCAAAGGTAGGAGCCTAGGAGCTTTGTATGGACAAATCTTGTTTAGAACCTGTCTGTCCCTATAAATTCTAATGGTTGTAAAATAATCATATAAAATTTGCGACATTTATTAATTAGACCCCATCCATAACTCTGCACAATGAGTAGGTTTACAATGCGGCCACTAGGTGGCATGAAAGGCTAAACTCAAAAACTCTCATAGTTGAACACTTCATATGATAACACATTAACATCCTCTGAAATTAATGAAAAAATGAATTCATAAAAACAACCAGCAGAATTTTAGAATTGATTTTTCTGCATGAGGTTCTTGCCCAGGCTTGTGGAAAATGTTTTATCTCTTTGTTTAGTTTGTGGCTATCACATGCTGAAGATCTGCCAAAAATGTTGCACAGGGGTGAATTTAACAGTGGTAGAGGTCTCTGCATGTAAAAGGCAAAGGCCTTTGTGTTCAAGTCCATTATTGATCGACTGACTGGCTTCATTATAAATGTCAGTGCTTTGGGACTGGATGCAGACTCATTGATTTAGCCTATCCCTGATTAATTTCTAATGAGTAATTAATCACCTCAATGGAGACTATACTTTGGAGTTGAACCTGATGCAGAAAAACACTGAAGAAGAAGGGAGGTGATTGGATCAAATTTCTAACACTAGGGGGCAGAACTGCCATACTAAATACTCTGCATCACCTCAAAGAACCTTAAAAGGATACAGTCTTAAATAGAAAAACACATACATATAGAAAGTTAAAATTACTGTGCTTCCTTCAAATGTACATGAACATTTCCCTAAGCTTTAGTTTGTAGTATTGTAAGTAAGTACTGTTGTTTTTTTAGGGATGTTATTTTTTTTTTATTTAGGGTAAGGCAACACTGTTTGCATCGATAAATATCATGTTGCATCGATACAATTTTTTTCTGCTTAATTTGTTTATCCACGAAAGCAATGGTTGATTAACTGATTAGGTCAATGCAGAATCCAGACCTAACCACTAACATAAGCATGCCTTCAGTCATTTAGCCAGTATAGTTAACACTGTGTGGGGATGTAGCACAGGCTTTTTAATCTTATCTCAGCAAGATGACACATAATAATATCCAATATAAACCACAGGAAAAAAAAAGAAATTTCAACATAACCTATGACTTTTAGGCACTTTGGCCCCTTGCACCAGGACACTTTTCAAATAACTTAAAATAGCACTGAGTGTGTCAGAATGCCACACAAGTGATCTTTACATGACATAATAACAGATAATTCCTCCTTTCACACACAGGCCAGGATGAAAATAAACAGATGGGCAATGTCATGTATTTTTGATGTGTTTGGCTTTGGGAAACAAAGAATTAAAATTTATTCATCATCATAACATTTAAAAGTAATTAGCTAACCTAAGCTAGATAAAGTTTTTTGTAGTACAGAAAACTTTATAAGGGAGGTAAAATTCTGATCAGGTCAACACAAAAATGCATAAGGATAGGGTGAGTCTGCACAGCCCAACTGCTTTACAACTTGCAGAGACAGTGGGTGATTAGCCCTGGGTTCTCTCCGTGAGACGGGGCTCTGTTAGAATAATTCAGGCTTGTCTCCTCGTCTGTAAGAGCATCCATTCTGTCAGGACCACTTTGTCAAGAAAAGACATGAGGGCAGTAATTAGCTTTATATGCATTTAACTGCAATTTTTAATTTGGCAGTGTGGCCCTGATGAGGCTGTCCCTGCCTTCCCACACGCTGATGGTGGAAGGCCTAAGAAGGAATAGCACTCGTTTCTGCCCTCCTTGAAGTCCGCAAGGCAAGCATGAGGCAGGGAGAGAAGCAGCAAACAACCCCCCCCCCCCAGGGCAGACATCATGGTCAGCTGACACTGATTAAGTCAGAGAACAGCATAAAGGTGGAGCTGGGATGGAGGATGGTTGCAAAACATCTTGAGGTGGGAGCAGTGGAGAGTAGGCAGGCTAGAGCAGCTTAAGCAAGGCGGATTGAGTGCATTTATTTAATGTCAGCTTAGGGGTAATCAGCTGCTGTCAGCAGTGCTGGGCTAGCTTTGTATCATCTGTTTAACAATAGAATGCTGGCATGTTAGCAATCTTGACTCCATGTCCTGCTAGAACTTAGATTTATTTAATCTATAAAATGAACTTCACAAATGGTTGTCATTTATTGTGTACACACTGGCATGTGCTGTTTATGTAAATGTCTATTCGATATCTGATGTTAGGCCACTGTGGATTTGACCTTGTACAGATTTGGCTAGCGCTAAAACAAAATCAATATGCCAGTATTTGTCATCGACTCTACTGAGAGTACTGATACGTTTTAAACAGGATCAATACAGCCTCAAACGTCATGAGAGCGGTTGTAAAATATATCTTAGCTAATATCATCCATGGTGCAGTTCAGAGGGTGAAGGTAGGAACCAAACTACAAGATGGAGAATTCTGTTAAAGGATTAATAACGCCCAAAGTGTTCTTGAAAAGCAATATGCATGGTTTTGTGGCCTCTATATCAGGATACGTATAGTTAGGTTGCTGGAAGTACTGAACTCTATTAAAGGGTTGGTTGTAATCTATCAATAGAAAAGCAAAAAGATATTTCATGTATCATCAGTTATCCAAAAATATAAATTTTATTTTTGGTCCATACTGCCAAGCACTTATGTTGTGTGCATGTGTGCAAAAAAGTCAAAATTTCACTCAAAACTTGATGATGTTGATCCTGACACCAGCTCAAGTGAAAAAACCTTGATTTTGAAAAAAGGTGAAAGTTCACTCAAAACTCCAAGATGCCATTCCTGATGACTTCTGGAGTGAAAAGTTTCCGATTTTGAAAAAAGTCAAAATTCCACTTAAAACTTGATGATGCCGTTCCTGATGAAGTCTGAAGTGAAAATCAACAATTATTTAGAAAAGTCAAAATTTCATTCAAAGCTCAATGATGTTGATCTTGACACCAGCTGGAGTGAAAAACATCTATTTCGAAAAAGGTCGAAATTTCACTCAAAACTCTACAATGCCATCCCTGATGACTTCTGGAGTGAAAAGTATCCATTTTTGAAAAAAGTCAAAACGTCACTCAAAAGTCAATGATGCAGGTCCTGACAAGGTCTGGAGTGAAAATCAACAATTTTTGAAAAAAGTCAAAATTTCTCTCAAAACTCCATGACGCCAGTCCCGACAACTTGACTTGACTTGACTTGACTTGATTCAATGATGCTGGTCCTGATGATTTCTGGGGCGCAAAATGCTGATATTAGCAGAATAACATTCAGCAACACAACTGTAAGCTTCATACCATGCAAAAATGTTTCTGCCAGATTATTTTTTTCTTAAAATAGAGATCAAGTAAGAGGAAAAAGTAGTGTGTGGATCTGAATTGCCATAGGATAACTCCTTTTGCACCAACAATTCCAGCTCAAAGAGTATCTTATTTGAAATTCCCTTATCATGAACAAAACAAAAGAGAAGTGAGAGAGAGAAAAGATGAAGCTGTTTGGACATTAAAATAATTCATGTCCTTCTTTAAGTGAAGCAGACATTTCTCTGGCACTTGTATAAAGTAAGTGGCTCATCTTTGCTGCAGTAAGGTAAAAACAAAGACATTATTTGTAGCTTACATCCTTATCACTGGCATTCAGGTTCAATCTTTAATTAAGTTTCCCTTTGAGATATCTCTCTGGAGCTAAAGCACTGACTTTCATTAAAAAATGTTTGCCAGAAAATGTTCCCACACAGTTCTCATATGTAAAGTATGTAACCTGCCATAAGTGATGCATTGCCTAGAACTATAACCAAGGGATAACCCTGTTGAGGCTCTATTAATTATTTGTACATACAAATGCAGCTATTTTGCATTATCACATTAGTTTGAGCTTGGCGTAATTGTGAGTTGGAACATTAAATGACAACAGAATGTCATTAGGCACTGAAAGAATTAATCAAACTCCCATCACAGGAAGGACTTTGTAGGTTCGGTTATGTTGTTCACTGTTAAAACATGATGTCATAAGAAGTGCTTGGCTCTACTCAGACTGTCTGCAGTCAGTCCAATGCTTTGTTCTTGATAAGAAATCACAAAGAATTTAAAAGATTTACATTTTTAAAGATTAGGGTTGCCTTGGATCAGTGTTTCTCCTCTGATACTGATGACATATTATTTATATCAGCCAATACCAAAACAATAATTTTTTCTGTTTTGTAATAACAGCTTGTTGAGTGTTTGTTCAACAGAGCATTACGTAAAAGAAGTGATGCAACATGTATCCTATAGTAAGGACAATTTGATTATACAATATGATGGTTCATTTACCACGTGTTTATTTATGAAAATTAACAACATAATTAATAACAGACTGAAAAAAATGAAGCCTATACAGTGGACTAAATTAGGCGATGATTTAATATTAAAGGGGACATGTCTCGGAACATGAATTAAGGTACATTATGTAACTCATGCTATTACTTTATAATGCCAAGAAAAAGAAAAAAAATCACTCCAAACATTGTTTTTATTCAAGTTCCTAACCAAAACCCAAATTTATTTCAATCACATTTTAACAGCTAATGTACTAACCTCTGTCTTCTTGTAATTTAACAGAGCCAATATAAATGCATCAAAATGTAATGGACTGGACCTAAATTATATCACAATGTAATGTCTACCTGTTTGGATAGCTAAAGTGGGGTACACATAAGGATTTTCTAAATCTGAAGAGATTTTTTTATCTGATAGAGACCCCATACATAAGATAAAAAATCAGGCATTTAACAATTTTGATTGTAATGTGTGTGGTGTGCTCCGATAATCTCAACACAGCACACCACACACATAACCCTTCTGTCCCACCACTAATCTAGTATCTAGTCCTCAAAGACAGAAATCTTGCGTGATCAAACGTGATCTAAACAAAAATGAAGAAAAAGAAGCATAGCAACAACCGGGAAACACAACATGAAACATGGGAGAAGACATACGAGAAAAAGGGAATGATGGTGGTCTTTGGACTATTTTTGACGGAAAATCGGGAACTAAATAAAAGAAAAGACTGTGGAAAAATCCTGGAGACTACGTGAACATGTGAGCTGGTCTTCTATTTCTTAGGTCCACTGAACTTTATGTTTATGTTTCAGGTCGGCTGTGCTTATTTTTATTTACACCTGCTTACTTGTTCCTCAGTCAGCTCGCTTCTTGATTGGCTACATTCCGTTCCATGTCACAATTCACGGAGTCATGACTCGGGAGTCGTAGGCTTTCCCCACACATCATGATTTTTGGTCGTAAATATTGAACAAGTTTAATATTTACGATTGTCAGCCCTGACCTGTTTCGGAGCTGATTATGGGAACAAATTCAGTCTTAACACACCTCAGACCACAGGCCAATCTTACAGGATAATCTTATAAGACATAAGATAATCAGGCATTTGCCGTCCTTGGTCAGGAAGGGGGAAAGTCGGGACAAAAACAGCCCGATAATCTTTATGTGTGTACCCCGCTTAACTAGTTCAAAGCCAGCCAGTTTCTTGCAGTGGATTACAGATCAGCAGCAGCAGATGGGGGCTAGTTCGTTAATAACCTGAAGGTGCAGCATAGAGTTTGAACCACAGGTGACCAAATATGACAACAGGCATCAATTCCAATCAGTGATTATCCGTCTTAAGTGTTTCTTGGCCATTAACGATCAGCTCCTAATCAATTGGTGTATCTGTTCATAAAATAATTTCATCTTCATCTGAAGATGAATCATAGTTCGCATTCACAACTAAAATTTGGTGAAGCTGGTTTAGATCAGGAGTTTAGTTGCAACACTGATAGATTTTTTACTTAGTTTGTTTTTCTTTTTGTGTAATACTTGGCCTTTTGTTGAATTGTGACTCGGAAATACACAACTGGCCTCAAGTTGTAACAATGTTTAGATTGAAGCAGCTCTGTAGTAGTTTGAGTGATAAAATTAAGATATAGTTGTATTTAGGCAGCTCAGATGAAAATGGCATATGTACCGCAGTGATTTGTAACCATATTCCTGATGGACTTGAAGATTTTAACCTGAGGCTAGTAGCACTAGCAGTGTTAATATCAGCCACTCCCTTCCTGATATTGTCCCTGAGCACAATGTTTGCTTGCTAACTGTTGTTGTTTTCTGCCAACTTCAAGACACAATGCCTTGCTTTTTGGTTTGCTTGCCTCATTTAGTCCTTGTTTGGTATGGATGCCCCCTTACTTTAGTCACCCACTGATGTCTCATTATGGGCCAATAACATTCTTGATTCTTCATCAACTCAGACAGATACATCAGCATAAAAAACAGGTTGACTCAAGGTTTTGCACAGACTTTAATGGTTCCAAGAGGATGACTCTTCATGACTCTGACAATCTTTATACAATCCCTTGAGCTTCGAGGCATTGAAGCTTTTGAGTAAAAGATCCCTGTGGGCACTGGACAGATTGAGATTGTCTACCTGAACTAATTACTCTGCAATTTCAGGCTAATTAAACCAGATTTTTAATCTGCAAGACTGTTTCAGATGTCTGATGAAATCCAATTGTGTTTTTGCTTCTCATGATTATGAAGAAAAGATATTCAAGTTTAAAGGATCAATGTAATGACTGGGGTTATTTTGTCTGTATGTAGTTTGTCGAATGTGGTAAGCAGGACGTACATCCCTTCTTGTTGTAAGCAAAGCGTGAGCTCTGCCTCTCCCACTGAAACAGCTCTCACTTTACTTTAAGTGAAGAGCAGAGGGAGCCAGGTTCTGTACACCAGCAAGTTTGCAGAAGTATTTGTTACAATTAAAAATTCAAGCACAAAGTGACATACATGATAGATGTGATCTTATTAAATGACAACAATATGGGACAAGGGATTTTTGCATAACAGACTACTCCTACAGAGTACAAGATGCCTGAAAGCTAGTCAGGCTATAAACTGCTGCTGACTAGTCAGCTGAAAGGCATGTAAAGCACCATGGTAATAAGGTGTGCTTGCTGGATGTACTCTCCCCATTCCTATTACAAAAAACATAAATGAGTGAAGTAGTGACAGGAAATAGCTGTGGATATGAAGCTGCCAGGAAATGTTTGTTATGGTTAGCTTGTTAGTTAGCCTTTGTTTGTTGGTGACGCTGAGTAGTATGTGTGTGTGTTTGCATGTGTGTTGCATTGGCGTGAGAAAGTGAGTGTTCTTGACTTTACACTTTAGTGTTTGCTATGAACAACTAAACGACAATACATATGATTTAGCCCCACTTTGTCTGAGTTTAAGAAATCTAAGAAAAGTAAATTGCACAGACTAAACTGAGCTAACAGGAGCATGCTGCCATCATCTTTTGAAAAATACTAAAACATTCTCATAACAGAGCTTTAACCTTTGTAAGTTTGCCTGCATGTGTCAACTTTACAAATCTTACTTGTATTTCTTTTCATCCTTACACCAAAGAAATAAAGCATCTACAGCATTATAGTTCAAAGATGGGCACTTTTGTCACCTTAAACATGTTTGCTAGGAGTACAGACAATGGATGTTTTCAAGACTGCATACTATACTAGCAGTACGTATGATTTTGCCAACATGCACTTTGTCGAATGTAGTATGTAAACATTTATGAAATCTGCAGTATGACAAAAATATCTGGGTGTCATAATAATTTGGGGAAAATTAGGAGAATGCAGCGGAGCAGACCACACACACTGTCACCCTCAAAGCATAGCACCAGCTGGTTAGGGGTCAAAATGGCACACTATCAGCCTTAGTGATATCGGCATTAGCACTGAACAAAATAAAAAATTTTGAAGTTGCTGCATTTCTCATGCGTGTACTCAGTGGCAAAATCATGAAAAGCAAATCAATCATGCATTAGACTTCTTTTAGTTTATAGATGTCATTTTAGTGGCGCTAGCCTTTAACTGAGCTATGGTTAGCTTTTATTATTATTACCAGAGACAGAAATAAATGAAATTATTGGATTGTGGAGGGAAAGCACATGGCTTTGTTTAGATAGTAAAAAGAACAGAATTATTTATTTGTATTAAGAAAAATATTGTATAAAATAGTTGCTCTGATCCAAACCTTAACTCATTACACAGATCTACTGGGTTTTCTGGCCATTCACCAGAAAACCAAAGAAGAAGAGTTGTAGTACACAACAAAACCACAGCCATTTGTCAGTTACACCACATACTCCTATTAAATAGAGTATGAAGTACATGCCGGATACTGCATTTGTTAGAAGTGGGTAGTAAGCAGCTTTGATAATAGTCATTGTGTGAAATATTGTAAAAAGTCACAATAGTTATTAGAAACAGGATGTTCAGTGTTGGAGCCCCTTGGACATCCATCATCATCCAAACAACAGATTTTAAATGTCACACTGTTTCCTGTGCTGACAATAAATTTTCCCTGTCAGTTAGAGTCATCTCTTTATGTTATTGTTCATGAATGTTGCTGGATCACAGGTATGAGGTTAGACATAAATGTTACTTTCTGTTATTATATCATAATCCATCTCCCTGGGGACAGCACCCACTGCTGACATTTACCAAAGCACCTTCTTTCCAGAGAGGGACAGCAGACTTCATTAGCCTGGAGCAAAAATACAGCTCTCCATCAGATAGCAGAGATAAGCTAAAAATAGATCTGTATGGACATGACAGCACAGTTTTGAAATAAAAGTTTTTCTATAACTGAAAAGACTGAGAGACAATGAAGGCATCAGGACAAACACATCCAGCAAAACAGAAAGACCTCTTTCCAATTTTGAAGATCAGCCTTGGGGTGTTTGTGGCCAAAGTCTTATGGGAATTTGCCACAATATTAACAGTAACCTGTTGGCAAAGACAGCCAGGTTATCATACCAACATTAGTTGTTTATAATGAAATGAAACACTGTTTAGTTGAAAGTCTAAGGGCCGTTTCACACTAGATGCATTTTACTTGTGTGATGGTAGTGGTATGTGCGTGTTTTCATTTGGATGAGCATGCTCTGAACTGAGCCGCACGCCTCATGCATGTCTCCAGTGTGTCTCCCATGCTGAACATCTCAAAAAAAGGGCCAGCTATCCAGGTCAAGGTTATCCAATGCTGATCCAGGTGAGAGCTGGACTGGTTCCTGAAAAGGTTTTGCCTCTTTTCCAATCAGCCTATCAGCTTTAAAGAGTTGACAGGAGAAGAACTAGAAATCTAAGCCTCTGTTGACTATTTATATGCAAATGATCTGGGTGGTCATTGAGGGGCCGTCCATACTAAGTTGAATTCAGGTGTATCCCCACAAGGTTTTGATCATATAGGCATTTTGTCCACATGCATATGGCGTTTTGGGTACCTGAAAAAGCACATTTTTTAAACCTCTCCCCTAAACCACATGCACAAACCCTGACAACAACAGAAACAATGGCAGAATACAGTCTTGTGACCATGTTACAAATGCCACTGAGTAGCTTAAAAAGCCAAAAGTTTTGAGAACGGATTTGTATCGGACTCCGTGTAGACGAGATTCAGGGTTTCAAGGTGAAACGTTGACGCCACTGCATGCGCAGTAGTCTTTCACATGAAGGCTATGCGCGTATTCCAAGAACAACAGCAGCTTCGGCCGCCTACCGATCAACATGTGTGCTGCTCACCATGCTCGGTTTGTTATCCAGACAAAAATATCCAGACAGATTTGTTGTCCAGACAAACAACTCCTGCATCTTTGTGCGTCCACTCGCCATTGTTACTTATGAAAAGTTTGTCTTCACCGGAAAGCATACGCGTGTTGTAACACCGCCATTTCATCACAAACCAACATTGCCATCTACTGGTTTGGCATACACGCCACAGCATTTTCAGTCATTTTCACAGATCCGTGTGAACGCGGAGCGCTTTTGAAAATGCAACGGAAAATCCTCTCCGTTTTTGGTGACAACGTTGTTGTGTAAACATTTTGTCTCCATGGAGGTGTGACTGGCGGGAACTTCCAGGGTCATTTAAGTCACATGTTGTTTGGACCTTTGTTTCGTGGGTGGAGGTGTTGATAGGCTCTTCACAAGTCAACTCTTTAGAACTGAAGAAGCCTTTTGGAGAAGAAAACATCTTCAAGAATCTGAATCAGTCCAGTTGCCTCTTGATCAGTGCTGGATACTCAAGAATTGGAGGCTCACCTGTTTTTACTGCGAGCCACTCACCTCAGGCAAAACAGTCTGGAGAATTAAAAATAGAGATCCATAATTACCTTAACCCAGCAGGTATTTATGTCCACAGTGGTAGAATATTTCACAGAAAAGATAGAAACCATCCCATTACACCTCCTGCCTGTGCCTCTCAAAGACAAAAGCTCAGTTTGCCTGCTTTATATAAAAACTTGTCTTGTCCGTTCAGAATGCTTTCATTCAGCAGGTTTCCAGGTCAATTATTCAATGAATTAGGTACCTTGTGGGGAAATTTACTGTGGTTCTGCATGAACCTTCAATAGAAGCTTATTATTTGGGTGAAATTGATGTAAAAATTGAATTGTGGGAGCAGGGAGATGCAGCCACAACGTAGCACTTACACATCCCTGGTATGAAAGCCGAAGTGGCTCCAGCTTGTGTTTTTGTAGATACTTGCCAGAGAGCTCAGCCTGTGGGAAACAACCTGTTGAGAAGGATGTAAACTACAAACATGGAGACAACTGCACTTATTCTGAAAGAAAAACTACTCAAATAAAAAACAGACTTTGATGTCCTCATTAGCAGGCAACCAATAACAACCAATTGTCGCAGTGTTTTGCTTTAATGAGTGACCGTGTCAACTAGAGACTTTGCACCATGCAGCTCCATTTATAGATGTTGTAGTTAAAGCATCATAGAAAATACATGTCCTCTTCAATGCCTCATTGAGAAGTTCTTTTATCATAATATCAAATGAGGTGAATCAGCATTTTGTATTAAAGTAAATACAGCAGCAGAAACTGTGCTTACACTATAACAGCAAAGGTCAGAGTGATGCTGGTTAACTAGAGGTCACCAATTTACACTCATTGGATGCATCAAAACACCAAACCAATTTTCAAAACTGTTTCAGGTCTCCCAAGCCATAATATCTTTGTCATCAGTGGGATTCACCGACATGTGCATCTTTAGGACGAACCATATTAAGGGATGTCTTTCCTCAATACTCCATATACAGTTTAAAGCCTCTGAACTTGGATTATTACACCATTAGAAGTTTGACCATTCTTTAGATTAAACTGTGCTTTGGTACTAACCATAAATTATCATTTTTAAAAAAGTGTTTTTCAGTCAGAAGACTCATATCTGTAATACCTTGAAATGTTTATTGCTGCAGCAATTACCTCCAACCTCATCACTCGGGAAATCTTGCAGGTCAAATACACTGCCAAAGTGAGAGGATGATTTGTGGTGATTGTGGAGAGTGACGCATGTGAAGTGTGAAATCAGTAGAGCACGGGTTGCCTGCCTGAACTAGGTTGCAGGTGTAGCTCTATTTTTAGAACATTTCGTCACGCTGTCTTGCTGTTGCTTTTTGCAGCCTTACCTGACTCTTTATATACAAAGTGACTCACACTTGGCCTGGAATTTTATTTCAAAAGGTGCCCCTTTAAGAAACATCCCATCTTGAAGATGTTAATGGATATAAATGATTATTTTTAGGTATATGATCACGTTACGTTACGTCGTGTTACTCAACTGATGACATCAAATACATCTGAGCCCAGGGTTTACAATGCACAAAGTTAGTCAGAGATTAAGTGTCTAATTCTTGCAGGAGGAGGAGGTAGAGGAGCAGTGTAAAGAATTTCCAGCAAGTTATAGTATTTGTGTAATCCAGTATGCAATATCCAGCAAAATATCCTTGTGTTGTGTATTTGTAAGGTACTGTATTGCACTGTGTTGTGCTTGTACTTGTTATTTTGATGGTGATTAAATGGGGATTGAAATACGAAGACATTAGATTAAAGTTAAAGCCCCACTATGTAAGATTCTGACTTTCAGCTCCCTCGGGGCCTCTATGGACGTTGAATGTAACTGCACTGTCGTAAAACAGAGCGCCTCACACCAACATGCATTTGTTGACGTACAAAGGGAGGAGAAGCGAGTTAACAGGACGTCCTGAGAAACCATGTGGACTGGTAAAGTACAGTCTGATCACGTACCTTTTCGAAAAAATCACTTTTCAAGCGTCAGCTGTCAGTTGTTAGCAACATGTACTTACAAGTTCAACAATAACAGGGCCAAATCAGCATCAATCGGACATCCTTCCTCATCTTTCAGCTCACGTCAGAGAGTGAACGCCAGGCCAATGTTTTTCCTTGTCCGGGCATTTAGCTTGTTACTCTCCCACTTTCTATTTTAGTCTTCTCCTATAAAACTTTTCTTTTTTTCTGGTTTTTTCGCTGCTTCCGCCACGATAACAACTCTACGCTTAGCCTTCTTCTTCTTCTTCTTATAAGTTACGGCAGACTAGACGCAGCTAAGGCGTACTGCTGCCCTCCACAGGACTTTAGTGCTGATTAGTCAGCGCATACATTTCATAGACATGTATAGCTTTCGCCTCGACTTCCATCTTTTAAACAATTTGGGAAGGAGGGGGAAGTGACATATGCCATAAAGCAGTCAAAGCAGTAAAAATATTAAGCTTTTTAGTGTGGAAGGGTTCCTACCATCCATCTCGAAGTTACATAGTGCCAGTGAAGGCGATACAGATCCCTTCAGACCATGAGTAGTTTGCGCCAAAATCAAATGTGAACTGTCTGCTATGCCTGAGAAAGAGTATCTTTTCTAGGGACTTTGGAGAAATCACTATTGATTTTCTCTAGCAATTCATTACATGCCTGTCCGCTGGTTTTTATGAGCCAAGTATTTGTATGCCTGCTTTGGATACCTTACGATGAATCATAGAATGGCGGTCAACTCCCAGACGGGTGATATTTCCCTCACTGAATCTATGATGAGTCTTCAGAGAGGTTACTCGCCAGGCTGAGCACTTTCATCAGTATTACTGTTGGTCTGCAGAGGCTGTCCAAAGGGAAATAATGTGTCAAAATGGATCTTATATCTAGCTTCACATGAGAATTTGTCACAGTTCTTCTAACTGTCAATTTACACAGAGAGAATATGTCTGCACTGAAGTCAGCATGATCTACTTTTATCACAATTATTAGGAGCAAGCAACCACAGAAGCCATTAGTCTCGGTGTTGATTACGACTTCGGATGGAGAGCTTGTTTGCATCAATGAGCAGGGAGATTTTTTTCCTCTTACAACCTAATACAACAGGGGCGTGGGATTAAAACAAGAGAGTGAATGTAAATGTCAAGGGGGCTTTCAAACTGACAATGGTACGCTGAACAAGCAAAATAGCCTCAGTATGAGGGGGCTGCTACAAGCTTTAGAGACACGGAGCTTCTGACACATAAATCAGAACCAACAGTTTATTTACGAAATGCCAGGACCCAAATGCTACTCTCCTTTGAGCCTATTTGACAAGTTAATCAAGGAGCAAATATGTTTCGAATCCATCTCAATGCCTGGAAGGAAACTGCAAACCTTAATTCACTAATATACAATGCAGCAAAGCTCCACATTTTTTTTCCCATCTATTGCAGAAACTCTAGTGGCTTGAGATTCTGCTATACCTTGTAGCTTTTTGTTCCTTAGATGTTTTCAGCTGTGAATCTATCTTGAGAAGTGTCAAGCTGAAACACTTGTCCTCCATTAGAAAATGTTGAAAGCAGTCAGCACTCCCTAAGGAGAAAGAAGCTGTAGCTATTGGTAAAGAAGTGATATCAAGCCTTCAACAGTAAACATTTGTCCAATCACATTCTGCCTTTTATTTGTTTGGTTTGTTTTGGGTTGAGAGGTTCTGCATGGGATGATTCCTTGGATAAACTGGTGAAACATATCTGTTATGTGAAACAGTCCATCTACCACGTCATGTTAATTCGATTTAAATTAGAACAAAAAATCACGAAAAACTTCAAGGTGAGCTGCACGTGTTAAAGTAAAAGAACACCTTTTGCATACAAACTCAACCTGTGCAATTGCTTGTGGACCCCCTCTCAAATTTACTATGGGGGGTCAGGGTATGCTCATGGAAGAGTGGTTCAAGATGACATAATTATCCTGCAATGTGACAAGAGATGGTAAAAGCTGTCTCCATGCACAAAATGCAAACTTTTGTGCATTGTGATGATGACGTATTTAAACTACATGTAGCATAGATATAAAGGAAAATATTCTCATAATGAAAAGTGGAATCTGTCACTTGTACTGCCACCACCATGCTGTTTCTCCTCACTGTCTATTAGGGATGGCATTGAATATTTAAGGGGTGACCAGCTTGACATTTTCAGGACTGTACTGTTTATCCAGCATAGACAACTTGTCTTGCTTCTTTGCCATGTCAATCTGGGGCATATTGTACCAGTACTATTATCTCATGGCCTGATATTTAGGTCAGGATGCAGGGAAGTGGAGCTTTGGCTCTACTACTGGGGCGTCGAAGTCAGGGGCAGTGTCAGTCCTCCTCTGGGAGCCAGCTCTTTTTGAGACAACCAATTTCTCCAACCACTCCACTGGGTTTGTAGCTTGAAAGGACATTTCTTAGTAGATGGTCTTCACTGTGCTCAAGTAATTTTTTGTGGAGAATGAAAACAGGGCATGAGAGTAATTCTGGGTCAATGTTTACCCTCTGTGAAATGCAACATACTCTTAAAGATTACTTTTTCACCTCCAAACTCTGTAATCTAACTTCCTCCTACACAGCACACATGTCATCTTTTTTACTGCCACCAGGCATTGTTGGTTTCATGCTGGTTAATATGAGCTGTTCCTGTAGATAAAAATACATTTTTCACTATGGTGCGCTCCTGGAGACAACTGATAGCAAGCATTAATGGGCTGAAATACCCAAACTGGCTGATCAGCATTGCTATCCCCAAAGGAAGAAAAACACATGCAAAATACGTTTTCTAAAATTGTAACACAAGTATTGATATTTATGGTGATGTTATTTCTGTCCCATTCTGCCTAATGTGTATATGCACTGATTTCAGGACTGAGGGTCTAAAATGTACCATCTTGAGCGCCTACAGCAGGAATCCAGAGACAGTATGCCTGTATGATTTGCATGTCAGGCAGAGAGCCCAGCTGTTCACTATAACTCATCTCAACTTCATTATGCATATGCAGTTCTGACACTTTATGCCAACAGTGGTGGATGTCAAACCTGTTTTGCACTCATTTGCTGTCAGGCCAGAGTCTGACATGCAAATATGCAGGTTGTTAAGGGGGAGGAAAGAACTGGCTTTTCTTAAAACTGTTGCACAGAGTTGGTTCCAATTGTCTTGGACGTCATTGTGAACTAAAAATATCTTTAGGGAATATCAAGTTGTCCATCTCAGCCTAAAAAACAGACTAGACAGAAAGTTTGAAAAAGCAACAGTGAAAAATGTGCACAAATCATGTATAAAAATAGCAAAACTTCAGTGCGGAGATATTCCATCTATAGTAAACATTAAAAGGTCAAGAATTATTATTTAAAAGGACATGAGGCAGAGCAGTGTATAATGAGAATTCTATTATTATGTTCAGTCTATTGATGCACAATTACCAACCTCATTTTATGTTGCAAGAAGCAGACGCCAATGGGCCAGTTATTTGACAGCAATGGCAGATCATGGGAGCCCTCAATAGTTCCAAACAATGCAACCGAGGCAAAAGGATTCCTATGGGGAAGGTACGTTTCTCGCATTTATCGAAGGTCAATTTACGGGTAGGAAGCTACAGTCGACATTTTAATCATGCCCATTTTACAAGCACATTTGAATCAACTTAACAATGCAATTTAAAGGACAATAGCCTATCAATTTTAAACAGACATTAGTTTTAGTGTGGTCACTGGTCTGCTTCTTGTCACATCTTACATCATCAGTGAATATTCTTTCGCATTAGACCTACATGTTTAGTCTGGAAAAAACAGGATTGAATAAAATATTTAAGAAATTGGGTAAGCCATTGTTTTATGGCTTGTTTTTTAATTTTCATTGAATATAAGAAAGTACGGTTAAGTAGTCAAATAGTAAAAAATGACATGACGCTGTGGGTTAAAGCTAAATTACAGCAAAGGCAATGTCCTTGAAACATCTGAACATGTTTTCCTACTCAGGAGGATCACACTTCTTCCATCTTTGTCTGAAATGTTTAAACAAAACAAGTCAGTATTTTCCAAATCACTAATGCTATTATCAACGTTATTGTAATGTTACGGTGTCGAGCAATGTTTGCCAGTCAAAAACATAAGTATAGCCAGCTGGTTTGCGGCCTTCATTCTTCCTCATCAGAGGATATGTCAGCAATTTTTAAAGCATTATCCCAATAATAATGTTCCTACACATGTGCATGAAATATGGTTCACGTTTGACTTTATCTATATTAACATATGAGTGTAAAAAACTGAAAATATTGGTAAGTAATTACTAGAAATCACGGCTAAGCAGTTCATGTAAATGACCCACCATGCTTTGTTTGGAACTGTTCGGCTGCTGCATGACCCATGTGACCCTCTCGCATTCTGACCCCTCAATGATGCTACTCTCTCTTTGCACAGCTCTTCAAATAGCATTTTAGTATTTGAACTGACATTGTGTCCATAGTTAAAGGTCTGGTTCAATGAGATAAAAGTATGTGTTCTTTTCATAGTATTGCTAAGGTCAGTTCACTTCATATCCTATCCACCCAAAAATCAGACTCAATTCTTCATCCTGTTAGGCTTTAACATTTGAAATGGATTTTGTGTTTAACTGTCTTCAAGTCAAAAGGCAAAATTTCCCAATGAAGAAGATTAAATGAATGAGTCCTTGAACAAACACAGTAATCATCCAGTTGACTGAAAATTAGTACAAATATTTTTTGCTCATTGACAACACAAACCATTCAGTGTTTTTCCATGATCAATCATAATATGTACTGAACTTCTGCACACATCACATTACAGACTGTGATAAAACTCAGACTTTAAAAAAGGTTGCAAGCTACACAAAGCTTTAAATATCTTGTGTTCTCGGAGCCAGTTTCATATTGATCTTCCATTTGGGACGGCTTCAGTGAAAGGATCTAATGGAAGACCTTCAAGGTGACAGAAGAGGAAAGAAGAAAGGAAAAGTGAAGATTAGAGGGAGAGGAAACGGCTTTGAAATCAGGCAAGAGTACTGGAGAGAGAGCAGAGCCCTTTTATGATGGTCTGCTGGACCTAACTGTGTTTTCACCTGTTGCTCTTGATTGCAAAGAAAAAAGTTTCTGATGGTAACAGTGTGGAGAAATACCTTTCCTTTGTGGAGTTCAGAAGTAGGAAGGACACTGATATAGTCTCAGCTTTTCCTTTCAATTCAGTACACAAGAATGCACGAAGTGAACTATTCTTCATTTTGACTCTGCGATACACTCAACATTTATCTTTATCCTCTTCTACTTTATTGTTTTACATTTGCTCAGAAATCCGTGAAGACAGATCCTATAGCATTTTTGATTCAGTCACATGTTTAGAAAAACCTTATGACTGAAATGTGGCTTTGAGAAATAATAGGAAGTGAAAGTAGAATGACTTGTTTTTGTTTGTTTATTTTGAACATCTTAAAAATGATTATATATACACAAGAAGACAAGGTAAAATGCTGTAACAAAATTGTCAGAATAAGACATTTTTATTCTCAAAAAGGATTTAGGATGAAGCACAGAACGTATCTAGTTCTACCCCTTTTTGCACAAAATATCACTAACTAATCCAGCTAACAGCAACAGCAGGTGCAACATCAAAATAAAACATCGACATGACAAATCTATGTTATCTAAATGTATACACTTCTTTAGGTCTTATCTTTGTTTTTTGGATCCATTCCTTTTTGGTCTGTTTTTTACACCTACCTAATGTACATGTTTTAATTTCATGTACTACTGTTCCATAGATTGATCCTTTGTTGAGATACAGCGTAGTCTCATATTAGTCCTGATTGTTTGCTTTTTGAACATGTACAGTTTAAACCTCTCAATCAGCGTTTATCTTGCCTCTGCAGGAGGAAACGTTTAAATATTACCCTTTTAGTGTGGGTAGCAAGTGTCGAACTTTGATCCTGATTGAGGTAATTTGCATAAAAACTCGCAAAACAATGATTTTAATAAAATTTTGGAACCATAATTGCTTTCAGTAACCTTTAACCAAGAGTAGAAGTGTCTTGGACTTATTAATTAGCCATACACCTAATGAAAGAGCCAACATAATTCAAATTATTTTTGAGGACAATGAAAAACATTAAGTTTCATGAAAACATAAAAATTAATCCTTGCTGCAGGTTATGCCAGGAAATTAAAACACTGAACAGTTTTGGTCATGAAAAGCACTTAAAGTTTAATATCCATATTAAATTAGTTTTGAAAGTATCAATGGGGGTTTTCATGTGCTCCTGTGCCAGGAACAGCCGGGGTTGAACTGGCAGATATGACTGGTTCTTGTGAACATGTTATCTCAGAACATCTTTGAGGTATTTTTAATTAACTTTGAGGGAATGTCCACCTCATTCAGTTATGGCCTTTGTGGATTTTGGAGGTAAAAGGTCAAGGACAGGGAGTCTCATGGTCATCCTATGCTTGTAAACACAGTATATCAAGATGTCAGAAAGGGATTTTTCATCAGACTTTGCAAAACTATGCACTCTGACTCAATGATATACTAGTTGGATTGGGGAGGTCATAGATCAAAGTTCAATGTCAAAAGTCACATTTTCTTAAGTCATAGGTCAAACATGAAGGGTAGGGAGCCTTAATGTCAGCCTTTGCTTGTGAAAGCAGCTTCTTAAAAAAGCTAATGAGGACATACATCAAACTTTGCACAGACTTTCTTTATAGTATCAGATGATTAGATTCACAGACTGTGGGCCAAAGGCAAAGGTCATGAGCCTAATCATCACACTTTGCCTGTGAACAAGATCTTCTGGAAAGAAATATCATAAAAATTCTCCATTTTTTTTCCTTTTATCTTTACACAACTTTCCACCATGACACGTGAATGAACTGATTAGACTTGGAGAGCCACAGGTCAAATGTCAAGGTCATGGAGTCTCCTGTTTATCCTTTGCTTGTTAATGTGATAACAGTTTTTGCAGCAGCAGAAAACAGCTTGATTTTGGTTTCTAGGAGCCAACCTCATCTCTCTTCACATACAGTGAAGAGTGATGAAACATTATTTAAACCCCCTGATGGAGCGTACAGGTGGATGCTGGGGTGATGGAGGGTTGAAAGCAAGTGTGAAGCACTGATGCAGGGCAGAGCTGGCAGAGGTGAAGCAGAGAAAGGTTGCTTCTCTGCTTCACCTCTGCTTCACCTTCTTGGTTGTACTAATTAGAACTTTTACATACAAACAAAAGTCCACTGTGAGGAAACACATGGCTAATTTGCCAAATCAGGAAGGTAAAACTGCCTTTTAACAGGTAAAAACCTTATAGAAACCCAAATAGTTGGTTACTTTGAGTATATCCTGATGGATATATGATTAATTCAGAATGCACTTTTATAACAATAGAACTCAAATTTGACCAAGAAAAAGCCATAATGTAAAACTCTTTGTGAAATGTCAAAACAAATTCTACCGGGATTACTACACTCTCTTTCTATGTAAAACAGACTCAAAAAAAAAAAGTGAGCTGAAGTTCGAACAGTCTGATTTAAAGGTCCAGGGCCATGCTTCATTTTCTGTTTCACCCTAATGCTTTCTAAATAATCGAGGTTACAAAACTATTGCATAATAACCAATCCTTGTCTCAACAAGGCACTACATGTGTTTATTCTGAAGACTGAAAAAAGCAAAATCTATTAAAACATACTTTGTAATTAAATGTCATGGACTGTGTAATTAAACTTGTCTCTGAATGCAGTTATAATTTATGATTAACAGAATAACCTGCACTTCAAGGACAAAAACAACAACATTTGCAGTTTAACTTTGCACATTATGATGTTCAAATACTGGAAAATAGACTATTTACATAAACAAAAGAGCAAAATCAATTTCTGCTTTAGAATCTAAATAACATGGTAAACCAGTTTAAATCACTTTAATTTGCTTACACTTTTAAAAACCAATGTAGAGAGGAATAGAGAAATGGTCCAAACAAAAAGCATAAATCCTGACCCAGCACACAACCTGGTGGAGGTAATACAGTAATATCGGGATAGAAGAGGAGGGAAAATGAAGAAAACTGCATGAACACTCATTCTTTATGGAGAAGCTAAATTGAGCTCAGCAGGAGGATCACCATTTGTGAGAAACTAAGCAAAATGAGCTTTTCAATGTGCATGAACACAATCTCAGACATAAAATAAATGACACTATTACCCTTCAAAAACAGTATGCATGCACAGTCGAAAGACTTTTGGTGAATATGTAAAAACCATTATGCTAATAACAAACTTGAATTTTTCTGTGTATGTGAAAAATCATATAATAATAATAATAATAATAATTACAACAAAATAATAAATGTCATTTAAGGGCCCCTTTCATGACACTCAAGGTCACCTTACAAAAAGTACAAATACAAAAAAACGGCATAAAAACAGGTATAAGAACAAACAATACAATAGACAGTTCAAAATATCAGGGGGAGTGGGAGAGTTTGAACAGATGAGTTTTGAGTCTGGTTTTAAAGAGGGGGTAAGGAGTCAGTGCCGCAGAGGTCGGGGGGGAGTGAGTTCCATAACTGGGGAGCCGAGTTGCTGAATGCTCGGTCCCCCATGGTGCCGAGGCGAGCATGGCACGTGTAACCCCACGTTACACGGTGCTCTGAAAGAGGAGACTATAGCTCCACCCATTTAAATAACATGAACGGGATATGATCACCCTGCTTGTCAGTGTTTGGTGTGCAATAACTGATAGTTTGATTGGAGCAGGTCTCTAAGCAGCCTGCTTCTCTACATCTGTTTGTATCTGTTTCTTTTGCTGATTTTATCTTTCTACTGTTGATTTTATTGTTGATTTGACCTTGTGAACTTGTATAGTGTCCTTGAGTGTCCTGAAAGGCCCTTTTAAATATGACATATTATTATTATTATTATTATTATTATTATTATTATTATTATTATTATTATTATTATTAACCCGATACACCAGTGTGCCACAAACACACTATTTACAAGAGCAGGCCCACACTATTTACATGCCAACCTTGCCAGACGCAAAGGCCAAGCCTGAGAGGCAGAAAGGCTGCAAATGTAAGTCTGCCAGACGCAAGACTAATGAGAATACAGGCAAAGGCCCCACCAGGCCTGTGGGTAAAGGGCCACTCAGAACCACCAACAGCCACAAGGCTGACCAAGTGGGCCCTAGTATCTACCATGGAGCCACACCCAATACTCCCTCCCCAAAAGAAGGGCTGGCTGCTACATTAGGGCGGTAGAATTTGAACACTGAATCTTCAATGAACAGGACTGAAAACAAAGCTACGTGTATATCAGGTTTCTGTTACTGTGTTACAGAGCAGCACACAAGTTATCACGTTCATTTACGACCCGAAGGTGCTGCATGAGTATTAACCACAGAATTGTGTCTGCAGGAGTGACTTTTGATGAGGATTATTTTTTTCATAAATATCAGCCAATGATTATCAGCTCCTATTTGTGAGATGACTCTGAGCCTGACAGTAAATTCCCTGTCTTTATTTCTGTAACAAAACATTTGTCTTACTTTTAAGGTTATCTGCATGCTCTGCTGGTATTGTGCTGTGATGTAGCTGTATTTTTGAGCCATTATCTTTTTCTTTTTTTTGTATGTTTTTTTTGCTTGAAAATTGTTACAGAAAATAATCAGCCTTAAGCAACTGTTGTTCTGCTGTTTATAGGACAAAATTATTTGTTTAGAGTGTTCTTTAATTCTTATTTTTGGGCTGTTCATGCCTTCATTAAAGAGACAGAACGTTACATAGAAATGGATTTAAAGGAGGAAGTGGGGAATGACATGCAGGGAAGGAGCCTCCAACTAGCTCTGATCCCTGGTTGCCTTCTCAGTGAACTACATCCTCTATCCACAGGCTGTGAAAACTAACTCCTAGAGCGCAACTTCAATTAGTTCTGTGTCAATATTTCATGTCTGTGCTTATCTCTGACCCTCTAAGGTACAGGGGAAATTAGTAACTTGTTTGTGTGTAGAGGCATTTTGAGGTCACACATTTATATGCATGTTTTTTTCTTTTGCACTTTGGTCCCTCAGGGAAAACAAAATTGAACAATTTGCTGTCTTAGGTACAAAGGGAAATAGAATTGCCTGTCAACAACACATGTAAGCAACACAAACTTTGTCCTAATCACCCTCACTGTGGTCAATGAGTGGGCAAATTTCAGCTTGATTGAAAATGTCACTGCTTCCTCTTGACATTTTTGAAATGAACATAATGTTCAGAACTTTTCATTAATTCACTGTCACGGATCACCTTTCTGAGATGGCTTTTGGGGAGGAACAACCTCCGGCTGACAATTACTCTGCTTTAAGTAGACAAATGTACAAGTTTGTAGATTATTCTGTGTTATTCTGTTTATTTATTCTGATTACTCTGTGGTAGAATCTTTAACACCTTATTTTAAATAAACCACTGGAACGGATGAGGTCAGAGCAAGTAATTCAAGAATTGTATCTCCTTTGATTTTTGTTATTTGTTATTAAAAATGTCTATTTCAGTTTTTTTTTTTTTAATATCTTGGCATAATGAGGAAATTAAAGAAAATAAGATACTGTTCATGATACTAACAGCAGAGGGGAAGGAACTGCTGTCCAAGTGCTGTGAGGTTTTAGTCCGGATGGACTGCAGCCTCTTGCCAGAGAGGAGGATCACAAACAGACTGTGTCCAGGGTGAGAGGAATCGGCACACCTCCGGGTCCTGGAAGTGTACAGGTGGTAAAGAGGTGGGAGGTTGCACCTTTGCTGCAGAGCGAAAGATACCCTGAAGGCTGCTCTTGTTCCTTGTGGTGGCTGCAGCATACCAGGATGGAGGAGGTGAACTTTTTGGTTGAGTTCCACCCTGGGTGGATGTTCTCATTATCACATGCTGAAAGCTGGAGATGACTCTGCAAGTCACCAACTCTAAACTGAATAGTTCTTACCCGTCTAGATGTGTGTATCTTTGTTTTTGTTTTGTCTGTTCAGGGAAAGGAAACAAACAGGCAAAGAGCAGCGCCCCTAACTAAAGCTCACAGGGTTGGGAGAGGAGCTGGCTGTCTGTGTTAGTAAGCTGACAGTGTTAATGATTTCAGTTTAAGCACTTATTATTGTTTTATAATTTAATTTTATAACCAGGTCAAAACCGACCCAAACAAAACAAAGGTCATCATTTTAACCAGAACACTTCAGTTTAGTAAAATAGATTGTTTTGTTGTATTTTGTTTAAAAAGAGGTTCCTGACAAAGCAGAAATAATAAATAAACAAATATATGCAGTACTTTTATGCATTTAAAACCTAAAAACAGGTCAGTGCCGACCCGAAACACAAGAGGAAGGTTATGCATATGCTCTATGTCTTCTTCTCTGGTTTTGGTGTCTGGCTGACACAGTGTTACAGCACCACTTACTGGCCTGATATTCATACTTCAACATTTACAGTGTTTTAGTGTGGATGTACACATTTACTGAAATGATGCGGGTTTTATGTCTCTGTTTGGACAGGGCCAGAGACCCCACCACACAGAGCCAGCGTCTCTCTCTCTGAAAACTGTTTTTGCAGTTTCTCAGAGTAAACACGCTTACCTTCTTTTTCAAGAAAGCATGATTTTAGTTTAACTTTGTTCATGCTGACTTAAATGTTCATAAATAATTAATGAACATGAGGCTCTGTGACCTTAACCCTATAGTAATGAACTTCAAAAATCCAGGTAGCCTTAAATTGAAGAGAACATTTGTTCAAAGCTCCACAAATGTCCCTCCAAACATTTAAAAATGTCTGAAGAGTTTGGCAAGATGGATGGACAGATGGGCAGAAAGAGGCCAGAATAAAAGGTTGGCAGAATGGACGATTGTGAGAGTGAACATAATATTGTGAGGAATGTGAAAAGCAAAATAACCCAATATACAATGTTTGACAGTTTGTGTCTAATTAAAACATGAAACATCAACATACAATTTCAGCAAACATGTCTGATGTGTCAAATGTTTGTGCTGACAGCACAGTGTAGTCTACAGAGTATATGGACCTTTTAACTGCGTTGTTGTGCAGCACAGCAGTTTGTGACAATGTTATTTATCCACTGATATAAAAAGCTTTTTATTTCTCCCTGCTTTTTTAGATGAGGCATCGGAAAAATCTGCCTGGTTCAGTGTAACACAGCTGCTTTCAAGACTCCTCCATCAGTATAAAGATGGCAGGTAAAAAATGGCAAAGGAACTGATTATGATTAATCGCTTGAGCCTGTTGAGATATTTTTAGCCGGGTCAGCTGTGTTATGGTGTCTTAATTAAGTTTCATGTTTAAATGCAGCCTGAGAATTATCAGCCTGCCCCTTTGTGCTGAGCACTGCCAGCTGGTGCATCAAGTTGTTGAGTGACTATCTGTCTAATGAAGCTTTCATTGAGCCAGACAGGTGCCATAATCCCACAAACAGCCCTCAATCAGAGGTGCAAATCTGACACCTTTCCATAAAGAAAAACAGAGACTAGCAGACTAGAAGCTAAACAGATTTGAATCAGTCACCAATTTTGACTTTAAATTTCTCAGTGTATTGTATAATGGGCTATGCGCTTATATTAGTGCAACATGAACCAGAAAATATGCATCAGGTCTATTTTTTTTTTAACTTGAATTGGACTGAATCACTTAACCTGTTAATGCATCAGCGAATCAGATCATAGCCTGTGAAAACTGAAATAAAATTGTCTAAAAATGGGGAGACACCCTTTGTACAGCAGAATTATTCACCAGATGGACAGTTTCACATATCCATGAGATATATTTCAAGTCCATCTGGGCAACATTCCATAAAAAGTGACTGGGACAGGCAGAACCTCTAGAAGTAATGGAAGGTAAATGAACAAATGTTTTTTTTCTGTCACATTCACTACAGGCCAGTCAGAGGATTGTTGTAACTTTGCTTTCAGCACAACTAAACCACCTCTCACAACTGCAGCTTTGTCATCAAGAGACACTAAAAAGCCGAGTCATTTTCTGACCTGGAGCGATTGTGTCGGACTGAAGATTTGCAAGATGAATTTGCCTGATTACAGACATGGAATATGGTGAATCCAGCTGCTTTGCAAGATTACAGTATAATGACAACAAATCGCATTTCCAATATTATATTATTGTAGTGAGTAGGCTAATGTTGTTAACCTGTGCCCTTTCAGCTTGTGCCCTCAGTTTCTGGCAGTTACACAATAACCTTTCACAGCAGCTGGACCAGCCTGATTCAATGTCTGTAGCTATGCAGATCCATTTTGCCAAGCTCCAATCTACGATTGTGCTCGTCCTAAAGCAACACAGCCCATTCAGAGTCTTAAAGAGCAGGAAGAGGTGAGAGTGACAAGCAAGACGGCAGCAAGAAGTGACTGCACTTATAGAGATTAGTATAGATGCTAACAGCTTCTGTAGCAGTTTTATCAGACTGTGACCGCATTTCTTTATTAAATGTAAAAACAAGTAACAAGCTTCTCTTTAGTAAGGATATTTTTGCTTCACTTTCGAAATGTTTTGACCTGACTTTGTTTGACGAGTGGTTCACGTTCTGTAATGCAATAGCACACGCCTGCAACATTATCTGATTGGCCCTTAATAAATGTAAATTGAAGGAACATTGTCCAATCACCTGCAGGATATGCTTCTGAACATTCTGCTCTCTCCAAACACTTTCTATGGGCTCTCTCCCAGATGGATTAGTGAAATATTTTGAACAGTCTGTTCTGTCAGGTTAGCTACACAAAGCTCCATATTTAAAGCAAAGACAAAAATAAGACTAAATACGTTACTATGGCATATTTATTTTTTTCTTAGTTTTCTGTAAATATAGTGATGATATTGTTATTCTGCTATTACTGTTAACAATAATCATGAGGGAAAAATTGAATGCCTTGACTGACCTACTGTAAAGTGTGCTAAGAAAATATGCCCCGCACCACCAGCGTGAACCTTTGATAAAAGGCAGGACGCTTTCATGCCATCTGAATATTACAGCAGAAATCAACACTCATCAAACCAGGCACTTTCCCAGTCTTCTTTAAACTGTGGTCCCAGTTTCCTGTGCAGGAGACAGGAGTTGGCACCCAGTGTGGCGATCTGTTGCTGTGGCACAACTGCTTCAAGATTTGACCTGTTGTGCATTCAGAAACAGTCTTATACAACCTTGGTAATAACAAGGGGTTTTCCAATTGACTTTTGGCTTTTTATCATACCCAACCACAATGGCAATTCTCCCCTGACCTCTGGCATCAACAAGGCATTTTTCCTCAGCCGCTCACTGGATTTTTTCTCTTTTTGTCCATCCTATATAAAATCCCGGATGGGCTCTATAATACTCATACCAGCCCGTCTGGTATCAACAGTCATGCCACTGTCATCTTACACCACCTGTCTTCCTCAGTCTTAAGCTTGGTTTAAGCCTCAGCAGGTCGTCGTGACCACATCTACATGCCTTAAAGCATGTGACTGCCTGATATCTAATTTCAGTTTGCGAGAAGTTGAACGGGTGTGCCTAAAAAAGAGGCCAATGAGTGCCTTACAATCCTTTCAGTTATGTTTGAAGTTATTTGAATAATATTTCTTCACAAAGATTCAAAAAAACTCTCACAGCTGACAGCTCATCACCAAGATCTCAAATCAACCAGCAATAAAGGCAGACAGATTTTTATTCTTGAAGTTTTCTTTAGATTTATTCTCTTAAAAATTCACAACAGATGAGATAAGAAACAGAATATATGAACAGAAAACAAAATAATTAAAATCAAAATGGTATCCAAACCTAACGTCACTGTCATTTCATTTCTTTATTTTTGAGTCTTAAGAAGGTTAAAAATCATAAGCACACTGCAAAAACTCAAATCTTAGCAAGTTTATTTGTCTAATTTCAAGTCAAATATCCACAATACTTACTAAAATGTCATATTCATTTGACAAGTCCAGATGGAGATCAAAAAATTAAGCACTGAAAAACTTGTGAATATCAGGAAAATATATGCCAATGAAACAAACAAAATCGTGCTCCTTGGGGGTGTTAAAATCAGGTATAGAAACTATTTAAAATCACACATTCAGCACATCTTACTTCCAAGACATAGTACAATTAAAATTTGTCCACACTGGCAGATATTATAACTTACTGCAAGAAATTCAGGGTTTCTTTTTTGTTTTTAAATACTGAAATAAGATGTGAAGCTGGACATGTCAGGCAATTTTGGCTTACAATAAGTCCTGTGACACTTTTAGAATTGAAATTGGATGAATGATCTTCCTTGGATTTGAGTTTTTGCAGTGAACATGCTCAGCAGAATATTCCTAGACAAAAATCAGTGTTTTTTTAACAAAGGAAAAACCAAATTCATGTCACCTTTACAGTCTGGTCTCTTCATAAAAAGCTATTCCCACTGGGGAGCTGATACACCAGAGGCAGGGATGGTAAAGAACATGAGGGATGAAAAGCACTTTTATCATCAACACATTTTGGTGCAGCAATTACTTTTCTTGGCCTCTGGCCCCATGGCAGTCCTAAGAGTCCACTTTCTAGTAGTTATTTTTTCTGATTGTGAGGGATTTCAGCCAAAAATAGATTTATTTTCCCAGAGCACAAAAAGATGTCCATCCAACTCTCCCTGCACATGACAGGTGACATACAAGCAAAGCTCCTTTCCTCTGCTGACGTCCCAGACAGATTTGATTTTAGTCCATCAGGGTTTCAGTTTTATCTAAGATGAGAGATGTTTCTGAGATTTTTCTAAAAAACCTGTTTTTTTCTTGCTGTTGACGTCATGTATTAGTTATCATTGCTGTGATCTAAAGCATCATGCCTCGCATATATGAGCAGTTATTAGCGGATATCAACAAACCCTGTGGTAAATTGCAGGCTGATTGCAGTATCAGTCATGCATTTTAATCCATACAAACCTCTGCAGAGGCAAAGCCTGTGTGCTGGAAGAGTTATCAACTCACAACAAATGTGTTAAAAATCATACTGCGGTTAAGCAATGAGGAACACAACAATGTTCTCCATGTGTAAGATAAAAACTGAATCAACACTGTTCTTGGTGCAGTAATGACAATGTTTCAGAGTAAATCATTCTTGTGTTTAAGATGTCAACCTTCAGATAATGTCTCTATCAGTCAGAGTATGTTCCAGCAAGAGTGCAAAGTGGATTTTCACAGAGAGAAAGAGAACATGATATAAAAAATGAAATGATAGGACTATAATAGTCAAAACGACCTGTTTGGTATGGAACAACATCTTGAGAATCAAATAAATGTAGATCATTATTTAAATCAAATCTGAAACATGACAAGGGCCATGATCCTTGCATTACAGGATTTATTCTCTAAGTTACTTGCATATTGTGTTAGCATTCAAAAGCAGTCACAAAAGCTAAATCCTTCTCTGTGGCAGAGTCACAGAGCAGCATTAGTGTCTGGCTTTGGCACAGTCTGTCTCTGCAGTGATGGGCAGCCTGGTCCCTCATTTGTGTTTTTCCATTCACACTCATGCTACATAAGCTTGGCTAACCAGGCTATCTGTGGAGAGCAGACAAGCATGCTTAAGCAGATAGACAACAACTGCTGCACTGCCAAAACAATACAGAACAACACTGGGATCTATGTTGTGTTAAATGGACAAAGTAAACTTAAAGGAGTTGTAACATACTGTCTTATGATGGTTTAACTGTCATGAATAGCTACTTAAAATGCATCATAGTATAACTATGTGCATTTTAATGATTTTATAGTGCAGGGTTGTCAACTTTTTTATACTTTTTTAATTTAGGTGTATCAGTTGATACCATTTTCATGTTTTTGTTCAGTGTTAGAGAAAATACTTAAATCATAAAGGGACAAAGCAGCTTTATGATCTTATTGTCACACAAAACTACTACGAGTGGAAAAACAGTGGCAATGCTCTGAGCGATCAAATGAAAAAATCCACAGGTAAGCTTCAATGTGATGATGAAGAGAACTGAAACTCTATTTTCTTGTTGTGTCACAGGGCTTATGCCCTAAATGGTCAAGATTTTGTATCTTTGCCTGTGAAGTGATGCTCCTTCTTGCCTGTTGTGTCTGTATCTGCTCCACACTGCATCACAACCTGTACCTTTGCTAATTTTTTATTCAGCACTTCGCAATTACGTTTCATGAAGTCCCCTTAACATTTAGTTAAAATGCACACAGTGCCTGTTAAAAAGTAACAGGGTGTAGAGATGGGTAGCTAAATCCTGTACTAATGTGGTACTAGTACCAACACATCAAAAACCCATTTAGTTGAATTTAAACACATATTTAGGTGCTTCATTTAGGCACTTTTTACTAAAATTCACAGCAAGAGATAAGTGTGTATCTCATGTGTGTGCATACATTAGATAGACAGAGCGAGAGAAAGAGAGAGATACATAGATACATATATATTACTTTTTAAAAATGTTATTTTGGTCGATTATTTCTCCCCTTTAATAATACCAATTGGTATCGTATTTTATTTAGTTGAAAAGCCTGATTGGTCACCTTTACAATGAGGTACAACTTGTAAGGATCATGCCTTTGTGAAATAGGTGACACAGCTAGACATGTGGATAGTGCCCAAAGACATTGTGGTGCCAGCCCAGGTAGTTCCATCACATACTGTGAGGTGGGCATCCCAGGAAGACCAGTTCCTCACTGAGGAACTGTAGAGGAAGAAGGGATTTTGGGACTACCCACAAATTGCTCATTGTAAAGGCAACTAATCAGGCTTTCCAATGATATAAAATACAAAACCAGTTGGTGTTATTAAAGGGGATATATATATATATCGTATTCATTTCTGATATGAACAAACAATGACCTGCTACTTCATTCTGATATGTAAAATACATTTAATGGTGTTATTTCTGATAGCAGGCTGTTGAGCCAATAATTGGTAAAAGCTGCTGGTGCAGTAATGACATGTTGGGTTGTTATGTAATAGTCTTGGGTCATTGTCCTGCAATAATGACCTGCTCATGGTAATTGCTCTTTATGCAGTTTTAAACAGATGGTCATGCTGCAAACCAGGAGTGTAAATGAACATTTTCGCCCACTTGCTGCTGTGGCTGATGGATTGAACCACTTTATTCTAACTGACAGCATTATGTAATGAAAAAAATTCATTTTAATGACTCATAGTTTTTGAATAATCTGCTATTTTAGGTGAGGTAATGCTTCAGCTATTACAGACATGCTATTTGTCTCATTTCTGAAAAGAAAATCTGTTTCACTTTTTGCTGTGTGATCATGAGGATGGTTAGAGTCTCTATTGCAAAAATGTCCTTACGGCTGAGTTATCCATTGTTTTTTCAAATATACTCACCCATTTGAGGGGAGTCATTACAGCAATACAGGTCACTGATAGAAACTGTGAGTTCCATTTTGTTACCCCTCATCCTCACATGTGAGTCCCCCACAAGAAAACAGTCAATGGAAAACTCAACATGTGTGCACATGAGAACAGAGAAAAAACATTTTGTGTCATGTTTTTGCTTCACAAGACACTGCAGCCACTGAGTCAGTTTTGTGTCTCAGTTGTGCAAAATAACCACAACTGAAAACACTCCACTGCGACTCATAGAAGTGTAAGAAGTAACTTCCATGATAATGTTGAGAGAAACAGTATTTACAGCTGACCCTTTGATAACAAGCCACAGCCACAGTCAACTTATTTAATCATTTCTCATCTAATACATACAGTATAAGAAGATGGCCAGCCATGCTGTACTATGATTAAGTGACAGAATCAAGTTATTTCAGCCTGTAGCCTGTTGGAGTGAATTTCATTAACTCTGTCGAAAGAGGAAGGAGCCCTGTGGTCGGTCCACTTGTAGCTCAAAGTCAATGTGGAAGAAGCAGAACAGTGAGAATACAATAATCTATCTCTCACGCACTAACTCTGTTATATTGCTTTAATTTACCCACCACTGTGGCCAGTAGGTTGAGCAAATTCTCCTGAAACTGAACCAAAACACAAGCATTTGGAAGGTGATAATTGCCAACCCAGCACCTTAGTCTGGAGCTATGTTGCATGCTTTTCTTTTGTTTTTTTGTTTTGGTGACACAGCCTATGCACTTATCTAATACCTGATATACTGATAAGTCCCAACATTATGTTAATTTAAGCTAAAGCTCAGAGAAACCCTCTACACTACATACACAGCATTAAACAGCAAGCATGGGATGTCTCTGTTGCGCTGTAGTTGTTTGGTTTTATTCCTCTATATTTTTTTTTGTCATGCGTTTAAACCATGATTGGCTCCATTAGGCTTTTTTCTTTTGAAAGGTGTTTCTAGGGCAAAAACACATCAGACACTATTTAATTAATGGTTCACAGAGCAAACAGCACATCAGTATGACATCATCAAGGATAAATCACAGGAAAGAGAGGTAGAAAATTAAGTGGCTTGACAACAAACTGTCTGATGAGCCTATTCAGCTAATAAATGACCCTGTAAATAAAAATGATTTGAATCTCTCGTAGGCACCTGTGAGGAGGTTTTGGGTCAAAGCCGTACTGATTGAAACATTTAATAGATGAATGTCTTCATTAACGGAATATTTTGAAGCATGGTCCGAGTGAGAGTGGTCAAAGTAACACCAAACCATATTTCAAAACAATAATTTCCAATGCATCATAAAACAATCAGGCCTCTCTCTCCCATTTATTTAAGCCAAACAGGGAGGCCTCTTCTGCGCATGGCCTTTCAATAACATTGAGACCAAACTCAGTGATGTCCCTGACCCGGTGTCTGTGACACTGTCCAGCTGTCCAAAATTTCATTACAGCCATCAGCTCTTGCAGATTAATTATCCTCACCAACCGGAGGATTGAGTAGATTTTTTAAATATAATAATAAAATACTTGGTTTCAGGTAGAAATGCAAGTGGTTAGCCATCAATATGATTAAAGCTGCATTCTTCTGTAGTCAACACTAGAATTATTGGTCTGTTAAAATAATTACCTCCGCCAAGGAGGTTATGTTTTTGCCGGTGTTTATCTGTCTGTCTGTCTGTTTGTCTGTTTGTTTGTGTTCAAAATAACTTGAAAAGTTCTGAACGGTTTTGGATGAAATTTTCAGGAATTGTTGGAAATGGGATATGGAAGAACTGATTGAATTTTGGTGGTGATCCGGATCACCTTGGCGGAGGTCTGCGCTCTCTGAGTGCTTTTCTAGTTTTAAATAAGTTTGATCAGCTAAAGCCTTAAGGTACATGAATGCAAATGTCGAATTTTTATTGAATATCAAAACTCAATGTGTCATTGAGACCCTTGAATACCAGTACCAGTACCATCTGTAAGTTTTAGAAAATATTGTTCAAAAACAGTGATCTTTGAAATACCAAGCAAAGATCAGTGCTGAGATTTTTAGATATTTGATATTTTGCATATGTGATCATAAATATCATATGTAGAAAGTTTGTTGCCCACTTCCGGGCACATATGTCTTTGACTTCACCAGTCTCATGGAACTTGGACCTAATTTTGGAAATGGTGCCAAAGCTCACAAGCTCATCAAATAATGCTGTCTCCCTGCGTATAGTACTCAAACACCAGCTTCCAGTTGCAGGGGATCCTGGCACTTTCTTTTGGGAGCTACCCACATGTTTAGCTGTGATGCTCAGTTTGTGAGTGCACAATCCCTACAAGTTGTGCCTTGACGGAAAGGTGATTTATCAGGCTTTCCAAGAAACACAATACCAATTGGTATTGTTAAAGAAGATAAATAATCAACAATAATAACATTCCCAAACTTATTTGCAGGAGTATAGAAGTTATTCAATTCTTTTTCCCACCACGTTTATTCCGTTGGGTAAACCTAGAAAGTTGATTAAAACATGCAACTCTTAAAATATGAATTATTGTCACTTAAAAAAATACATCTATAATGAAACTATACCAGAGTAAGGCCATCAATAAGACATAATACTACTACTGCTGACATGATAACTTTGCAGAGCAGATGGACCTGCCTGATTCATTTTCTGAAATCCTGCACCAGCTAAATGCTTAGCGGCCCAATCAGAGGAAAGAGGTGGAAACTGAAGACGTGACGACTGACTGACTGCATGTTTGAAAACGATGGCGGCTTCTGAACTGGTCTCAGTGGATATGGCAGTATTTGTGGTTTTATCAGAAATGGACTCTATTTCTTCTTTAAAAGAAGAACAAAGACAGTCACTTAAAGCTTTCTGACAGGAAATGGACATGTTTTTGCTCTTCACCCGACCGGTTTTGGTAAGAGTTTGATTTACCTGTAGTTCATCTGGTCGTGAAAAAGATGTGAAGGAATCCAAACCCCATTGTGATAATTGCATCCCCTCTGGTTGCTCTAATGGACGATCAGATCAGAGAAACAGGGAAGCTGGGGATCACTGCTGGGAAACTGAGAGAGAACGCAGAAGCCCTCCGCAGATGATGCCTGTTAGTCTATGGTAGTCATGGTTACTCAGCCATACCTGGTGAAATATGCTCTCCTCAGAATTACCAGGAGAACTTGGTGGGGATTGTCATTGAAGAGGTTCATGCCACATATAAGTGGTAAATGATACATCTGTGTGGTATAATTTAATGTAAGACGATAGGCGAAGGACTGAAATGTAGTTTAAGCTAACGGCTAACAGGGTCTAGTTGCTACGTCATACTGTGGCTTGATACGGATTGGTCTGTGATGAGTGTGATGAGCAGAACAACTGTCCAATCACCAGCTGCTGTTGTTTTTGAAAACATTTTCAAACGGCTCTTTCCCAGATGGACTAGTGAAATATTTCTGTGGCAGATATACGGAACTGCCCATATGTCATGTCAGGTTACTGACATGAGCCAGATTCGACAAATCCAATTCCTATTGTTTAACTACTGACACTTTGATCCCCTATTAAATTAAACAGCATTTGGAGATCGTAAACTTCCACCAAGGTAGCTTACATAGATATATATATAGATAGATAGATAGATAGATAGACTTTATTGTCCCTTGCAGGAATTTGTCTTAGATAGCAGTGCTACTGGCTAAGAGCATGATATAAATAAAACCCACTAGATGACATAATAAAGTTACTTAAGCAAGAGGTCGGCAACAAGCCTGGTCAGTAGTTATTTCACAAGAAGATTAAAGTGCAGTGCTCATTACAATAAGCAGCGAAAATAAGTAGAAATAAGTTAAAATGGTTGAATAACAATAAAAATAATGAAACAATAGATAAAGCAGGATAACAACAGGTAAGTGACTGGTGACAGTAAAATAAGCTGAAAAAATATATTACATAACAATTGTAGGGGAAGAATTACTTGGACTGTTTGTTGAGAAGAGATATGGATGTTGGGAGAAAAGACAGCTTATAGCGGCTTGCTTTGTTTTGTATTGCTGCTACACCTATAAGCAATAGTGCCATGATGAAACTAGAAAGCACTTGGAGAGTGCAGACCTCCGCCAAGCACCACAGTTCCCCCTATTTGTCATTTGCACCATAAATATTAGTCCCACATTTATTTTGACTACATTTTTAGATTCCTTGACCATGAAAACATACCATTGGCAACTGTATTCATAATGATATCAACATTAGTTCAGCAGTTATTCACAAAAATCGCATTTTTCGTAATGGCGGTTTTCTTCTGGATCTAGTTTCACAGCTTTTGAAGATACAGCAAATCCGTTGGCACCTTCCAAATTCCACAATGCCTTGGCTATTTAATGGTGTTTGTCGCGTGTTTATAGCTTCATTTGTTCTCTTCCTATGATGAAAATTCCAAAGGTCCCCTATTTTTTCATATTCTGGATCATAGTATCCGGAATTATTCCTTTATCCGGATCAGTCTTTGATATACTGTAGAGCATGTTAGAAACTTGTCCTGTATTTTTTTCCCAAGTGCCCTGACCATTATTGTGGAGTTATATGCACAAATGTCGAAAATGGCCCTATCTCCCAATGTTAAAGAATCCTTTGAAAAATTCCTGGAGCCAGACAGAGATCCGGATCGCTTCCAAAATCTAATCATTTGTTCCTTATCCCAATCCAGACATTCCCTGAAAATTTAATCAATATCCGTCCATAACTTTTTGAGTAATGTTGCTAACTATCTAACAGACAGACAGACCAAACAAACCCTCCCAAAAACATAACCTCCTTGGTGGAGGTAATAACCCTCATTATAAGAATCACTGACCCTGAAAACCTACTCTAGCACTTGGAATCATGCAGATATTGTTATTAGTTTGACAGTTATTGAGCGACAATGACTGTTCACTAATGGTGGTTATCCAGATCAGCACCAAAAAGTAATCACTTATGCTCACCTTTGTAGACTCTTTGTGGAAAAAACAATAAAGAGATTGTTAAACAAAAAAAATTGTAATCACTTGTCTCTTGTGCCATGACCAACATTCCCTGAAAATGTCATCAAAATCCATTGAGAACTTATTAAGTTCTTAATGAAACTGTGGAAAACTGCCCTGTCTTGCACTGTTAACAAATCCTTCAAAATATTCCTGGATCAACATCCAGATCTGGATCACCACCAAAATCTTTAAGTTCGCCCATTACAGACATCTCCCTTTAAATATCAACAAAATCCTTCCAGTAGGTTTTGTGTATTCTTGTGAACAAGCATACAAGCAGACAAACGCAGGCAAACACAAACCTGCTTGGCAGAGTTAATAAGCTGCATACACTTTTGACTGTAGCTGAGTGTTTTCTTCACTTAAACTCTACTTTATGGCTCAACTGCACATGTTGTGGTTCTTTACTTGGAGGAACTTAAACATATTTTACTGATCAAATAGACTTCTAGATGTCTTTTGCAGCAGCTTTGTAGCCTGTATCACACAGTGCATGTAAGTAAGAGGAAATGAGAAAACCAATGATCAAATGTTGGAATTTTGATGCTTTGACAAACAACATGAGTATCATCATTTATCATTGAAGAATGCATTACACACAGACATCACATCTCAGTTAAGAACAGTGGAAATTACCCCACACTGAGACACATGCTGATGTGAGAGGGAGAGAATGATTTGGTTAAGATTAGTTCCCACAAGCTTTGACTTAGCCTCTGAACCTGACACATCCCAGGGGGCTTTGTGTTTGAGTGGGACTGAAACAACACACAAACCACTGACAAAAAAACAACATGCAGTTAATGGGGATATTAACATAACCCTATGCCTGTATGGAGTCAATGCACTGAGGCAAAAACCTGGACCAATCATAACTTTGGACTAGAAAGAGGGTGTGCAGTTACAGGAAACACAAGTGAAAAAACTGCAAGACAGTCTGCAGGATTGACTTTTAAAGGTGGTTAGCTAACAAGCAGCAGTAGCTTCAGGGACGTAATTTCTTCCAAACAGGTTCAATGACAAGTCAGGTCTGAAGACACAGTTGAGGGTGGTATATCACAGCCAGCTGACAGTGCACTGATTAAGGTCATCATAGTGGAAGGGCGTGAGATACTTGAACTAAGTGGTTCGATGATGAGTGTGAATCATGCTGCTGTTAACATACAACAAGCAGACTTTTCATCATGCAACTCTAATTCAACATAAAAACAGTCAAGCAGAAGGACCTTTCTGATTTCAGTATTTTTGTATCATTGAAACGCAGTTTGTGTTGTACTTATTTTATGTATTTCAATTTAGATCCCCCTCCAGAAAAAAAATATGTTTGGAGTTCAAGGAGACCCCAAGGATGTTCTAGATGTTCATGCTGCTCTCAGCAGAAATGCAAAACTGCTGACCCAGACAAAGAATATTGCTGGATGGTGAAAGGACACCTGAAGGAACTCCCTAATCTAACTGGCAGGTCCTCTGATGAGGAGTAGAGTCTAATCACCCAGGGGAATTCGACCTATATCAGGTACTGAAGAGATTTCCCATTAGATGCCAAAGGCTCTGGACATTTTTTAGACTGTCATGGCTGAGACCCCTCCTCTTTGTTATACACTGAGCTCAGTGACAGTGCCCGTGAAATGATAGACCGGAGTGGTGGGACCCTCAATCGTGGTCATTAGGCTTGGGTGATAACTGAAAGGATGAGTTTCTGAATATTGGTAGCTAAAAAGTGTTTTCTCCTTTCTCCGTTAGGGTGACTTGGCTCAGTCTTAATGACAGGATGAAGAGCTCAGACAGGTCAGCAGACTCAAAGAGAGGTATAGCCAGAGAGGTATATACCTTTTCCATTATGAATTCAGCCTGTCAATACAACTCTTCATCTATTTCTGCATTGATTCCTGGGGGTTTCTGTGTGTGTGAAAGAAAAGATACTGGCAAAGGGTTTCAGGGGCAACAACGTCAGTTACATGGTACTCCTGATTTATGATGCTGTTCTGTGTAAAAAAATAAATTGTATTCAGTATACTACATGTGCAGTATTATTTTGGTGTTGAATTATTACAGCCTGGTATATGTCTACAATTATACCAACATTCATTTGTATGCATTATTACTTTTTTTATGCAGTGTCAAACACTCACACTCATTTTCATATGGTTAAAATGACGCCATCTGGTGTAGAGCAGTAAAACTGAACAAAAGCCCTGATGGACACCCAGATATAATATAACGTACGTACTATGCTTAAATTGAAGTGAGATCAAAACTTGCAGCTTGCATGGGTTTCATGCAAGCTGCATGCATTAATTTCTTAGCTTAACAGTATGAGTGTAACACTTGTTTGTTCAAACTGTTTTTTGGACTTATAGTAGGAGCTGTGCTGGAAATAACAAGATCAAATAAAAATAAAAATAAAAATCTGGCCAGAATTCTTGCCATATGCATGAACACAGTTAAAATGATAAAAAAAAATGAAGAATTAAAAGTGCATAAAAATGTGCACCTGTGATAAAATGAAACATGACATTGTAAAAAATAAAGGGCTTGTAAGCACCTTTGTCTGACATAGCAACCCTGATTCTATTGCAGAATAAATGATCCCAGTAAATTTCTTTTTTATTCTTCTTTTTGCAGTAAACTTTTGTGGCATCATATTGTTACAGTTACCATTTACCATACAGTATACCCTTCTGTTTATCTGTTTATCTGTTTCAGGAAGTCAAAGCTACAGAGCGAATGTTTTTCTCTTCACTTCGTTGTATATCAAAATTCTTACATCTTTTTCTTTACTGTTAGTTCTTCACACGCCACACTACTCTCAAGGTCAATCCCCTGAGCTTAATTTGTCTAAACTCTGACTCACAGCTGTCATCCTCTCAACGTCAGAGGAATAAACTTATGCCTCAAACTTCTGATGGCCACAGTGACAGTTTGATCTAAGACCTGCAGTGAGACTTTCACAGTGAGAGAAGCAGACGTTTAAGGAAAACTAACTGGGCAAACAGAGGCCTCTTTGGCCAAAGAACTCTGGCTCCACCAGATGTTATGAAACATCATTAATGTTATTAGTCACGCCTGCGCACGTACACACACTCTGCAGCCAAGGCCTAACCTGCTCCTCTAAGTCATCAGCTGATCCATCATGAAGTGATAAGGCGAGTATGGGGTTGAGGATTCAAACCCAATCCCTCAGATTTACTTGGATCTATACAGAAGCAGCTGGCCTGGTTAAAGATATGAAGCTGTGGAGGACTGTTAGCCTCCACCCAGAGTCATGTTGCCCACAAGGATCAGGTAAACCAGAATAAAAAGGGGATATCTGTAAATCAGACAGAAATACAAGAAAGAAATGCTAATAACGGTTTGCTCATTGAGAGACCAATGCAACACATAATAGAAAACATGATGTACAACCTCACCTAATTCAAACAAGCTAACACACATCTTCAACATTTGTAACAGACAACAGTTTTCTATGGGTGAAGCATGTATGATAGATGAAAACAATTATGTTCAGTCATATTTGATTTTAGAAAGGCCAGAATTGAAATTACTATTTAATTATTTTTAATCGTGGCTCGGCCAGACAAGTTAATTCAGTTTATTTTTCATATACAGTGCTTGACAAATTTATAAGACCACCACCCAATGTAAAACTTATGATAGTGATAATGGGTGAGTTATCACTATCAACTATTAACCCTCCCAACTCCCATCCCTGGTGCCCCAAAGCAGTAACACTTGGACTGTTTACAACAACTATTAATGAGGAAGATTACCCTTTAGGGTCCCAGGCCAATTACATCCCTTGCAAAAATGTTTAATCCAGCCATGAAATATATATCATATTCTTGATGGGAAAATGTGGCAGTGTTATTATCAGACTTTTACAAAGGGTGTTTCTCATCACTTAAGTTTTTCCATCCTTGCTTCCTCTCTCCATTCTCCAGTCACTCTCCCTCTGCCATAATGAAGGATCTTCCAATGCCCAAAAATGTACCTAGAGGAGGCAAGGATGGAGGAGAGAGGAAGATTCTGGAGGAACTCAGAGCATGGATACAGCAGTGTTTCCTCTCAGGAAGTCTTTCAACTGTAACTAAGTGATGGACGGAGGCGTGGCATTGACTGAAATGATCATTACTTTTCCACACAGATTTTTCTGACAGAGCTGATCTGATACACTTTAAACTTAGGAGAATTTGTTTCTGAACAAACTGTAATGTTTGTTCATTTTTTTGATATCAGAGGGTGTCTGTGCAGTGACGTGTTTGACAGCCAATCAGCTGAGCAGCTCATCTTGAGCACCTGATGCTGTCCTTTCAATTCCTAGTTGGGAGGAGCTAAGAAGACCCTTTTGAGAAAGTGACAACTTTTTGTCAGCCCATTGACCAATCAGAGGCACCCAATTTCGTTTTGTCTTGCTTGCTTGATAGTAGCGTCCAATCTGATGCAGCCAAAGGTCAACTAGGCACAAGATGTCAATTTGTACTGGAGCTAAGCAATTAATTGATTAATCAAATGAATCAAACATTTTGAACTTTTTTCTTTTCCCATCATTTTTATTAGCAGTTTATGTATATTACATATATAAATATATTTCTATTTTTACATTTATATTTCCATGTATTGCCCAGTATTTCATGTAAAAAATTACGTGATCATGTTAGAAGCACATATGTTCAATAAAAGCCTGTTGTGTGAGTTTTGAAATAAGTTATTTATTGTGTTTCATAACAATGAACTCAGTATCTATTGAAATAATCACAGTTATGATTTTTGCAATAATTGAGCAGCGCTGATTTTAAGAAATGTAATGTGTCACCTTCATTTGATATTTCACCTAAGAGTAGCACTAATAACTACGCAAAGATAAATCACATCTGAAGGATTAAGTGTAAATAAATACAAAGTAGCTGTTGTATGTTTATTTGTAAGTTGTTATTTTTCTCCTAATAGCAGCTTTAACAGAATCATATTCAGATCTGAAAGCATTTAGGTATTTTGATAGAGTTTGGTGATATTCAATTTTTATTTTGAGTTTCCATTTTGTCCTTTTGGTCATCCACCTTTAATACATCAGTTTGACGTCATGGCAGCATACATATTCCGACATAGGTAGTCACAAAAAGACGTCATAAACTTGATTCTGCTTGAAAGGGTTGAGGTTTTACATGCACAACTACAAAAAAAAAATCTGAATGGACCAAAAAAATATATATATATAAATAGGAGGGGGAGTTGCAAGGATTAAATCACAAATAAATTTGTCAATCTATCTTATTGCTGTGGAAAAGTTATTTAAAGTTACAGCATGAGAGACAAACACTTTGATTAAAATCATATTTCTTCAAAATGAATCTGTCAATATCTCTGCATTTACTAAAGTTTGTGAATGTTTAAGGTGGGACTTTGTCATAATGCAAAACATGAAAATGCCATATTTCAGGGATTTTTATACGCTTACATAAACAAACATTAAAACAGTCATCATAATCAGGAAGTGAAATGTCTTACTGCAATGTGCTTCACTCACTCATTGGTTATCAGGGGAAAACACAGACAATACGTGTCCTCTCTTGGCTCCTTTTTGGCTGACCCAGAGCTGTGAGCAGCAGAGCAACAGAGCAACATGAAGGTTAAAAGGCTTTTTCTCGGTGGACAAAGCTGAAATCAGCGGGAGTTTTGTTTAGAGATCAAGGTTAAGATTCAGGTCAAATACACTCTGTGGCCCAAAGCTTTTTTTTGCTGCTCCTCTGAGGCACATATTTTATGTATCACAACAAAGACCTAGAGCTCCACGACATGAATGGTGATATTGATGTTTTGAGTTTTATTTTTGTTGCTGTGGAATCAAAACAGGAACCAATACTTTAGCGCATTTACAAGTATTATTTCAAAGTTAAAGAGTCTGATATGGTGAAATCTTGTAACTGCAGCTTATAATTAACTAATAATGTCCAACAAATTACTAATCAGCTAATTTTGTTTTTATTTAAAGAAACAAAACAAAGGACATCTTTTTCATCCAAATAACTGGTGCAGCACACTGAAGCAGTACAGCAGGGGTGTCCAAACTATGGCCCGGGGGGCCAAATGTGGCCCGCTGCCCATTTTGAAATGGCCCCCTGAAATAGTTGAATGAATAAATACATTTTGATTACAGCAGCAAATACCGTCAATCATGCACATTTTCTGCCATATTTACTTAGTCACAAGGTCTCATTCACAAAGTATATTGCAATATTCATCTTCAAGCACCAACCTTCTTGCAGTTTACTCTTGTTTTGTGTCTGAAAGTGAAGATAAGCCTCCAGTGTCTCCCATCTCTGCTGCTCAGAAGGTCATTCTCACCCTGACTAGGTGTGAATCCAGTGATAGCTCGGGGTTACAAGGGCCCCTTGACAGGCGATAACCCACCCCTAAACCCTAAAACTTGAACTTAAATACACTAAAAGTGAGGTGCAGCAAGTGGCTCAGTCGTCCATGTATTCCTCTTTATGCAGCCCTCGATGTTGAAAGTTTGGACACCCCTGCTGAACAGTAAGAGTTAAGCTTTCACCAATCGATTGTAGGAAGTGATCATGCTAGCATAAAAAACATGCGCTGACGGCTACATTACGCAGACATTAATATACTCTGCTTGAAGTTTGTGTGTGGAAAAAAGTTTGATGCATCATTTATATAGGATCTTATAGGCCAACTTCTAAGGTCAGAAAATTCAGAGTTCAGAGTTCAGAGTTCATATGAAAAATCACCCATCACATCACAAATTAATGTTGTAGAAGCAATGACGGACCACTGAAGAATTCATTTACTATCAACAATGATTAGATAGACAGACAGCAATGCAAGCGGTCACGGACCACTTGACTATCATAGACCCTGGGGCCAAGCATTATTGTAAAAAACTTATATTATTTCCTTTTAAGGCATATAATATTGAGATGTAGTAAACAGAAGGTACAGATAAATGCATTGTATTTTATGTGAATTAACTGAATCGTCAATCAAAATATATATATTTTTTTCTTACAATATTCTGAAAGTATTTTCACACATGAAATCAATACTCCTCTGCTGTCAGCAAACACAGAGTGCTGCTCTCTTGACAGCACCTTGACAGAAACATGAAGGAGTAAGAGTAAAAGGGAAGAGAGAAAAGGTGGAGCGACACGTTTTTCAGAGGAAAAAAACATTAAAAATAAACTTGTTGCTTTTTACTGCACAGCTGCATGTCAGGACATCCTCTACCCTGCTGCTTATCTTCTAAGAAACATAATAACAGCAAAGTCAAGTGCCAAAGCCGTATCCCAATTCATGTCCATTTTTGGTATTCCAAAATTTATTCAGTCTGATCTGAGGTCCAACATGTGCTCAAAGGTGTTCACTGACGCTCAAAACATTTTAAGGTGTATGTGTGGAGCAGAGTGAGGCTGTTAGTTGTGGACACAGACCACATCCCACGGACCCTTTTGTACTGTCTGCAAAATCCAAATTATGTGTTGTGTCTCTTTCTCCAGCCTTTTCATTTACACATACACCATGTGAAGAGCACTGACAACACCAGAGCAGATGCCATGTCTCCAGGTATTAAACTTATTTCTCTGAGCCTGTCCATGGCTTCTCTTAAAAGTGCTTCCAAGGTACCAAGGCTGCTGGGGCTTTCGCCTGGTCAAGATGGGGTTAAACTACAGGTCATATGAAAATATCACATGTTAATATCAATATAATCCATTACATTGTTGATATAGAGCAAAGTTTTAAGTTTTTTGTTTATTGATTTCTAGGTGTGGAGGTTTTATGCAGTTTAAGTTTGGAAGTCCTGGTGAGGGCTCCCATCTCAAGGCTTCCATTCCTCTGGTTCTTTCTTCCTGGCTGTATGATTTCTTTTCTTTAAATCTCAACACTCTTTGTAAGTTCACAGGTCAGGTGCCTGGAGTTACATCTGGGTGAAGAGCAGAAAGTAGGAAGGCAACTTATTAAGGCTATGTCCTGGTTGAGTTTAAGTCCAAGCCTTGAAATCTAAAATACAGTAAAAAAGGGCATCAATTGGCCCTGTGCCATTTGAGGAAACTGTCATATATAACTGTACATGATCAGCATAATAATAATGCCGGCCTCCTGATGACATCACCTAACGGTAACATGACCGGCAATTTTATGCCATCAACAAACTGTATATTCAATCATGGCATTGACTAGCTTAGCTGAAATAAGATGAGTGGCTTTGGTTTTTATCAAACAACACAGAACTGGCAGCATGACCTACTTCAGGTCACATGGCTAAAGTCACACGTCCTGTGATGTGACTGTTGCATATGCGCACATCCCAGTCACAGCTGAAATGCGATGTATCACTCAGCTCTACTAAACCCTGTGCTGAGAGTATAATATAAACCACACAGAGTAGATGGCTTCTTGTTCCTCCATGTGCTGTGATCCCTTATCTAACACACAAACTCATGCATATACACACACGTATTAGCCTCCACCACATTCTCCTTCATTACATAGCAAAGGCATGTAATCATTTGGTATGAGTCATCACACTCAGATAGCCCCCCGCCTCCCCTCTCAGCTAACAATCCCTGCCTGGCTATGCAGTGACACATTTCAGCTTAATGGTCCTTTTCCCAAGTTTTCACCTCCAGCCTGATACTCTCAGGGACTATAGGTGGAAAAATGAGGTGAAATTAGACATCTGCCAAAGCAAGCAAGCAGAAACATTTGCCTTAAATAATGGGATAATAACGGTACTTAAGGTTAGAGAGGGTTCAAAACACAAATAAGCAAAGGGGTAAAACCACTCCTGTTGCAAGGTTTTAGATATCTATCTCACTTCTTATTCACATAATTGGACATTTTACAGTACAGAGAAAGTACACCAAGTTTTTGTTCAAAAAGTGAAAGATTGTATGTGAAACAGCCCCTCAACACAGATTTTATTTTGTCTTTTATTCTGGGACATGCATTTCTGTGATCTGACTATTTTTCAATATGACAGTCCCATTTTCCACCCCCCCTCTTCATCTGCCCTCTGTTTCCACCTCTTCTCCTTGCTCTTTGTCTGCCTGTTTACAGTTTTAATGTGTATTTGTCAGAGTGAGAAGGTCAGCAGTGATGGAGATAGTTGTTTCCTCTGTAATGCCACTAATTACTGATCAGCATCATTCTCATGAGTGGACTTTGAGCCGTGACAAGCCACTAATAGAGGAAGCTCTCATGAGCCAGAGATACTGTTGTGAAAGCTGAGGCTCACGCTCTGAAAAGCTTTTCCTCTCTGGAGAGGACTGGGAAATAGCCAGCATGAAGGAATAAAACACACATTCATTATGCATATTAAGAAACAAGGACCACATGCTGGCATTTATCTGACACAAATTAAAAAGGCTGAAGGGACTTGAAGAGCAATTTGAATGTCAGTGAAAGTAGAAATTCAGTCACGGGACAGATTTGAAAGGGTTCAGGTCAGGAAACAAAGTTAAATGTTTCGTATTATAAAAGTCTGTTGTGCTTGTGTTGAGGTGAAAAAATTACATGGCTGTGAAGAAAGGCTGACAAAATCCTCAAATGTGAAAATACTTCATTATGTGGTTAAAATTGAAGTATTTATGACAACCAATAAACATAAAAGGATAAGAAAAATACATTAGCAGCCACCAGTATAGTTGGTTTAAGATCCAGTTACTGATTATGGTTCTATGGATTGCATGTAAACAGTAAAATATTGTGTATAAACAGTTGCATCCTCACTTTAGCTGCTCCCATCAAACACTGCATTTGCAGTCCAATTGGACTTAACTGCTTGGCCCTCAGTGCTGCACTGTGTTTAGCCATTAGAAGGCCAGAAGTAAAGTTGAGAAGGAAATATGGGCTACAATGAAGGAATGGGTTGGAGCAGTGGTTCTCAACCTTTTTGGGCTCCTGGACACCCTGCATATTTTTGATCTACCATTACTCTGGGCGTGGGGGGGGGGGACCCATAACACAGAAAATTGATGTAAACCTACTTCCTACAGATGCATGAATGGATAATGCAGACAGGATGGCATGGCAGTACTTTGAATAAGTCACAAATCAGCATAATGGCTGGCCGGTAAAGTAATCATACAGAACGGCTGATTTGTGGGCGCCGCCATTACTGCGATGGAACAGCGTGTCTACTCCCACCTGCTGGCTGAGCAGGTGTCTGACTTTATACATATTTCACAGATTAAGGATTTTACTCACATCAATTATCTATTTAAAAAATAACGTAAAAAATGTGAAATTAGGTTAAGAGTTCATGCTAGACTCTCTAAGCTGACCAACCTCCAGAATTCAGTCAAAAACAACTATCGAGCATAAGCAGCGTCCAACAGCAACAAAACAGACAGAAACACAAACACTGATCCAGTGTCATGTCTCACAAGAGCAAGGCTGGAGCCACATATTTCAGTCGAAAATTCACCAGAGTGACCATCCTGTTTCTACAGCCCGTTTCTAAACACAGATTACACACGACCAGAACTCCAAAACGACTGGAAAAACTCATAATTCCATCTATTTGCTTGCAAGTTGGATGGAATAGATCATTTAGTATGACAATCTGCTTCTTATCCGTCTTTTGTGTCATTTCACACATTAAGCAACCAGTAGCTTCACTAAACTCCCATTAGTCCACAGTTTATTAGCTCTGATTAGCAGCTCACAGCCACATATCCTTCAAAACACCAACACAAAACTCTGCATTTTAAATGACCTGTGTTGCTCACCCACTGACGATTCTGATCTTCATAACCTGATGAATTCAGCTGCAACCGCTGTTCACCTTAAACTTTAACATCCAGCCGTGAAAAATGAGTCCTCTGGTTCAGTAATAGTTAAGTGTTGTCCTCCGTTTGTTGGTAGTTTAGTGCTGTCCTTTTGTTGTTTTTCCCTCCATCAGATTTACGTCTTCACTGCTGTGAGCCTTTAGCCTTGAGCATGCTAACCACCAGCTCCAACTCCAAGTTCATCTCATGAATATTCAATTAGCCATGTGCTGCTTATGTATTTCAATAACTTTGGCACTGAACAGGAAGGAGTATCGCTACCTGATGGTTACACAAAGAGAGTTGAGAGGATGTTTTTTTTACAGTGAAAAACAAAAAAACTTTGATTTTTGTTGATTCTGCTGATCACTCTCATTCAGACGTATGCTAGTCACGGGACTATTACCACCGCAGTAATGGCGGCTCGTCAACTTCCGGTATTTCTCAGGATTGGTCTAATGCTGCGTTCCAGGCAACCCGTAACTCGGAAATTTCCCAGTTGAAATCTTCGACTTCCGACCTGAAAGCGTTCCAGGCAAATTAAACTAAATTAATTATAAATTAAACTAATTAATAAACTAAATTAAATCAAAACTTCAGTTTGAGCACAAGGAATTCTGGTATGTAAACAAAACAACATGGCAGACATTATAAGATTTATGCTTAATCATTTCAATCACCAAAGAAGCCTGCAACTTGATCATTTGAGTGAAACGGAGGAGGGGAAACGGTGCAGAAGGTAACAGAAGCTTATACTTTAAATTTTACGGTATGTGTCGTTACTTAGAGGCTGCCATATTGTTTAGGCAGTGATGTGACGTCACAAGTCGTAACTCCGAGTATATCGATCTGGTACGAGTTCACGGGTGGGAAGTTACGAGTTCGACTGCCGTTCCAGTGCACTTCCACGAGTTACAGGTGGGAAAAACACGAGTTACGGGTTGCCTGGAACGCAGCATAAAATGGCCAGTAAATTCATGAGGAGTACATACAACAAAAGTTCTAATCCCTCGGAACATGGGGAGGAGCAACAAACATTTCTTGGAGTACTGGGCTCCTTTGTAACATTTGTATGGCTAATGGTCAAAAGACGTTTGCAACTGTAAAAATGCCATGACAGGGAAGAAAAAGGAGACGGAACATGCATGCAGAGAGGTGGTCTTGCAAGATGACTGGTACTGCTTTCACTATGAAGTGTCTGTTGCCAAGGAAATGCCTGTCAGCTTAAGGTTTATGTTTATTTCAATAAAATAGATGGTTCAGTTAAAGCAGTCCTATGAACTCTATGTTTGCAGAATTTTACAATGACTGATGTCAGATGGACCCCAACCATCAAACACTAGTAGTGAACACAGACATTCATCCCGAAGTAAAGTAATGGCAGTTTTCTTGAATTAAACCAACATTAAATTGCATGATGGCATTCTTGCTGGAATTCAGTTCCTTTCAACATTCATCTTCTTGCCCTATCAGCATGTGAGTATCAGCGTCTCTTTGCTTTGCACAACATCAGACACCTGCTGTGCTGCATGTGTTAAATATTTGATTCTCTGCTCTGTATACTTCAGTTTTCCCTTTAAACATTGCATCTCGCAGTTTTGATTTACAGAGACAAAGCTGTGATCAACATTGTAGTGAAGAACTGTTAAAGGCATTGAGCCAAGTATGTTTGCCTCTGGGTTAACACAAGTCAGATAGAGGATTGTTTAAATATATAACTATCATCACTTTGTAGCAAAAGCTCAAAAGCTATGTTTAGTGATAAGTCAAATCACCTTTGTTATTCCCCAGTAGCGACAAAGCAGGAAATAGATGGGTCAACAAGGTAAAAACGTCAGGCCCATTGTGCTGACTTATGCTGCATGCTTTTGAAAACTGCTGAGAAGCTGCCTCCCATGCTGTTAGGACACACTATAGCTGGGTGAACCTAGTGTCAATTTAGGGATGTCTTCAGATTTTAGTTTTCGAGTATAGTTACTGTTTAGTCGTAGAGCACATGTGAGGCTTACCAAAGCCATCAAAAGTTTAACCTCTTATGAGGTGTGCAAATGAAAGTAACAAAGCAGGAAGGCGCATGGCAGGAGGAAAAGTTCTGATTAAGTCCTGCAAGACTCGCTGACACTATAGTTTTTAACGACTACGATAAAGACCTTGGTCATCTCCTGTGTTTCAATCCAGACACATGTTCAGCCTATGAATGCTCGCTCTGAGCCTATTAACACACACAGCACACATTAACTACTGTCATATTGGATACTTTTCATAACATGGGTTATGGGGTGCTGGTATGGGGAAGTGGGCAGTAACACACCTACTGTGAGATGAGACCCTTGCCCAGTGCAGGGAGCCTAGATTCGGATCCAACAGGATCTCTCTTCGCATGGATCATGTTTTTGATTTAAAGTTCCCTTGTCCTGCACAATAAATTTTCTTTTTTTTTTTTTTTACATTGTTGGAAGAGGCTTGGGGCATAGAAGAAAACTCAATTCACTGAGAAATGTGCTATGCCTCCTTAGAGAAACTGCCATTTAAAATGGTCTGATTTTTACTTCCTGGGGTTTTTGATGTAATAGCTAGAGTCTCCACAAACGTGTGTTTTCTCCTCGTCACAGGCAGACGCCATGACTGTTTTATGGGGTCAGGTGTGAGAGACCTGTTAAAGCGTCATTTTGTCAGGCAAATGAATTGATTATGCCATCACAGGTGTATTTTTTTGGGGGGGAGGAGGGGTTACAGCAGCTGGAAATGCATTAAAGTATATTATCTTTTAAATTTGTAATGATACAACATATTCCTGTTAACACAAAGAAAATCAGTATACATTTTATGCCATATTGTCCAGCTCCAAACCTGATAAAGAAGTTTGAGCTCTGGTAAGCTTGCATGACCAACAGCAAAACAGAGATCTGTCAATCACTGCAGTACATTTTATGTAAATCAAGTCAGTGTGACAGGCCAGGTGTCAAATGCAACAACTGGGCGTGATGGCTGAGAGCTGACAAGTTGGACAGCTTGAATTGTTATCATTGTTCTTGTGCCGTGCCTCTTGCCTTAACTGCACCTGAACAGGCGAGCCTCTTTGAAGGCACAACAAGTGGATCTATGAAAATGGTATTCAGTCAGAGGGAGCCTCTGCCAGAATTCAGGATGGGACTGTGCACGCCGAGCACCCTTGCACTCGCCAATCGGGCTGTCAAGTCTGTGATGTCCTTCACAACTTTAGTAAGGAGTAGATTCTCAGCTCTGACAAGCATGAAAATAACATCCAGACGGGAGCTGTGTTTGTGTGGGCTTCCTCAACTTTAGCCAAACATTGCAGAGTTATGTGCAATCTCTCAAGGACACCCTTCACATCAATCTGTCTGAGTAGTCCTACTTCACAGCTCCAAGTGGATTTTATGTTCTGTATGTACACGTTGGTCTTTGTGTGGTTTGAAACTGAGTGGGCAAGAGGTGAAGTGTGTTAGGGGCTTTGTAGTCAAAGCTATTATGTCTTAAAGGATTTAGGGGTATTAGAAAATAGTGAAGATAGACATATAATAGGTATTATATTTCTACGTAATAACCTTAAAGATCAGCTGAACATCTGAAGAAACAACTCGACATTGTTAACATATAACATACTGAGACCATTAATGGGACCAAATATGAGCTAGTGGATATGTATAGTACAATAATGCAAAGAAAACCAAATTACAGTACAAAAGAACAGTTTTTACCCTAGTGTTTAAAAAATAAATATGTGTTGCCTATGCCTGTATGGCATCAAGATGAGAAATCAAGACCTTACAACCCACAGCTACAGGGTGCAGAAAAAAGGGTGCTGGCAGTGCATATGAATCAGCTGGACTGGTCGATGAAGGTGTGCGCTGATTGAGACAAATATCTTCTTTTGTTGTTCATTATATCAGACATACTTTATCTGCATGCAGGCTGATTAGTCTACAGATGAACATAAAACCTGATAATGACTGCAGTTCATTTTAAAAATGCTGATTTGATGTAATGGGAATAGATTGTGTGAGGGGGCGGACAGCAGAGGAGTTTTAAAAATAGTGTGCTGGAAAAGATTCTCAGCAGGTGCTCAGGAGCTGTCCTAGAGGCAATTGTAAACACTCCTCACCTGTCAGTTAGGAGGTATATAAATACGCATAAAGTTCCTGTTGGCTTGTATCGAGTTAGAAAAAACTGTAAAAAAAAAAAAAAGAAATATTGTATGAAAAGAAATTTAAAATCAAATAAAAATTAAAGGGAAAAAGACCATGTCCAATGTCCATGAAAAGCAGATAGCATGAGTCTATTTAAAGTGTTTTGCCCTCCGTTATTGTCACAGCATAATAATAAAGCAGCTAAAAAGAGTGTGTACTGCATTATTAAATGGACTGTTATGGGATAAACTAAGTAAACATAAAAGTTGCAACAAAGCAAGTGTTGTACTGTTAATACTCAAATTCTTGACAATACAATGACAATACTATTCTTGGTTGCATACCATACTACAAATTAGGGCTTGGCGATATTTCAAGCTTTTAAAATATATCCATACAGTTTTGAACAAGACATAGAGCAAGACAATATTGTATATATTGATATAATTTATTTGTAGACAGTGCCAGAAATGCAGAATGGCAACCTTACAAGCCAGACAGACAGATCCATATTTCTGCCACAGAAATATTTCACTAGTCGATATGGAGAAGAGCCCATGGAAAATGTTTTCGGAGATAAGAACCTTCAAAAACAACTGCAGTTGGTGATCGGACGATCGATCTGCCAGTCACACTCATCACAGACCAATCCATATCAAGCCACAGTATGATGTAGCAGCTAGACCCTGCTACTAGCCGTTAGCTTAAACTACGTTTCAGTCCTCAGGCAATCGTCTTACATTAAATTATACCACACAGATGTATCATTTACCGCTTATATGTGACATGCACGCCATCAATGACAATCTCCACCAAGCTCTCCCTGCACACTTCTGAGGAGAGCATATGTCGCTTGAGTAACCACGACCCCAAACTACCATAAACCAACTGGCATCATCCGCGGAGGATTTCCGCATCTCTCTCAGTTTCCAAACAGTGATCCCCGGTCGAGAGAAGAGCAAAAACATGATTTTCCATAAAAAATGCCTAAACTAATGTTCTTTGCTCCTCTTTTGATAAAACTGCAGATATTGCCACAAGTTAGGTTGAGGTTTCCATAAATCTTGGCCAGTCTGGCTTTGGTAAGACGTACAGGATGAACAACTGTGCACTGTGTTATACAATGTTTGGCACAGAATGAGGAGGAATGTACCCTGTTCAGGATTGACTCCCACAGGTGGTCAGTGACCTCCTGACGCAGGTCCTCTCCCAAGCTTCTCTAATAGTTTGTAGGGGGGAAGGACACAATAAAAAAAAATAATCCGAACAAAACAGAATTGGTGCCCTTAATGCTCGGTAACAGTTCAGAAAAATGGAGCTGAGTCAGCCAGATTTGGAAAAATTGTGCTGTTGCTGCACAAGAAACAAGTTAATTGTAGGTATCTAAAGAAATGTACATTTTGGAGCGCATATTTTACAGTTGCTCAGATGATGCCATTATATTCCAGATACACAGATCCTTAAATGATCTGATACCCTGGTTAGACCAAATCAATCAATCAATCTTTATTTGATTCATAAACCAAATTCATAAAGGCTCACAGTAACAGTGACAGTGGCAAGAAAAAACCTATTTAGCAGTTGGAAATCTTGAGTAGATCCAGCCTCTTGTTGAACAGCCATCCACCAAAGGTTTGGGGTTGTGGGTGAAGGAAGTGAGGTGGGCAGAGGAAAAGGGACTAAAGTAAGAATTGAAGGTTAGTGACTGATCCATAGGCCAATCATATCTGTCATCATCATATTTGTCTCTGCTGTATATAAATTTATTCGCATTAGCCCCTTGAGATGTGGCATCTCGTTTTCAAGAGGGTCCTCATGTCGATATGTTGGTGAAGGAAGTTTTAATAGAGGTATAATCAATAACAACCAGGATGGAGTGATTGATCTGAGATTAACATGAGTAAACTCTTATCCAACAAGGAGGGAGGGAACACTGGATAAGATAAAATCGGGGTCATTAGAAAGAGAGACTGCAAACCAAATTGTGGTTTAAACTGGCTCCAAATCCTGAGAGTTGGTTTGACAATCATGTTTTTAGAGTATGGAGCAAGAGGAAAATTTAAACAGGCATGTACAGAAACCGATAGTGAGGCTAGATTGGAGGAAGTGTTTTCTAAAATTAACCATGGGCGGAGAGAGGTAAGTTAACTGAACTCAGAGGTATAAAACTTTAAAACTGGCTGCCCAGTAATAAAATGACTTAGGTGGAACCATGGCTCCTAAGTGTTTTGCCTTTTTTATAAAGTAATTCTACTGAGTTTGGGAATGTTTTTATTCCAGATGAATTCTGAGATCAAACTGTCAATCTTGTGAAAGAATGATTGGGTTATAAAAATATGAAGGTATTGGAAGAGATATGAAAATTTTGACTTGAGCAGTTTAAAAAGATCTTCAAATTTATCCATAAAAACAATTCCTACATATGTGAAACCAAGCAGAGCCATATGTGAGTGTAGCTGTGCATCACATGGAAGTTGGAGAATTTAACAGTGCCTGTCCTGGTAAAACTTATTTTTGTTTTGTATTTGCTCTGTTTAAATTTTGATTACTTGCACAGCTATATGTATGTGGTTTTGCAGAAAAATAACTTTTTTTTAATTTCATTCATTTATCATTCACTTATTATATCTTAGTTTAATCCATTATTTATTTACTTAATTTCATTCTTTATTAATTAACTACCTGGTAGTTAAGTCTCATGACATTTTTAATGCACATGTTCACATGTGCAATTGAGTTGATAATAAACCTGAGTGCAATTGTCATTTAGTTCATTAGGATTTGATTTAAAGCTAAATATGTTTTTTATTCTTTACAGAGGAATATATTGAGATATATTTTGACTTTTGCAATTCAGCTAAAATTAATGAGATATACAGGGTATAAAGAGGGCGACACAGTGGCTCAGCAGGCAGTGCGCATGCCTCCCAGCAAGGTTGCCGGTTGTGTGAAACTTGCATGTTCTTCCCGGCATGTGTGGGTTCTCTCCAGGCACTCCAGCTTCCTCCCACAGACCAGCCTGTCTCTCTATGTGGCCCTGCGATTGACTGGCGACCTCTTGCCCAATGACAGCTGGGAAAGGCTCCAAACCCCCCGCGACCCCAAAAGGGAGGAGCGATATAGAAAATGGATGAATGAACAGGGAATAAAGAGTTGGACTCCCAGAGTCAGAAATGGCAACCACAGTTTCTTTTAAGAGCACAGACTTTACAGAGCTGTAAACTACAAACACAAACAATATGCTATTGAATTTATACTGTAAGATAAGGTAAGGCGTGGCACTGTGCCATCTAAGAGTTAATCAACTGGATTAAAAAGAACAACTGCCAATACCAACACATTTGTATTTAATCCAAGAGGATGTAATATAGACTAATGGACTAGTAAAATTATTTCCCATCCACAGTGACATGAGTTTGACTAAGACTCTCATCAGCCAGATAAAGAAGGATTACTGAAAGGTATGAGAGTGAGGCTCCACACAGACTAGCGCTGTAATCTCTTTTGCAGAATGAGTCAGGCGTCTCAGCTATGACTTTATTCAATTAAGATTCATTGCCATGAAAGGCTCTTGGATTTACCTCAGCTCCAGGAACGCCTGGATAAAAAGACTGAGTGGATTCTCATAAAAGTATCTTTTTAAATAAAAGGCATGGATATGTTAAACTGAAGTAAAGTGTTATTACAGGATATTAACAGGGTCAACACTTTTAAAAGCAGCTAAAGTCTCTCATTCAAACTTTTTCACCTATCAAAAGCCTTATGAATATTTTGGAAACTGTTAGTCCATCACTTTGGAGGGATATAAACAAAAAGAAGATATTTGCCTTGAATACTGCCATTTGATTTAATATAGCCTTTCTCAGGCCCCTTTATGAGCTTTATATTTGCAGAATAAATAGACATTTCTCAAATCAAACCAAATGGCTGAGGACAGGATGTTGAGTGGAGACTTTTAGTCAGGGCTGCTTGTTTTTAGCAAAAACCAAAAACCATGTTTACCTTGGTCAGTGCTGAGATGACTTGAAGCACAGTTAGTCTCATTGATATCAGAGATCTCTATTTCTTTTTTTCTTTTTTTTTTTTTTTACCAAGAATGGTGGCAACACAGTTACAACTAGCACACAAATTAATGCAATGCACATTAAACAATAGGATCAGTGATAAATCATCATTTTAAACAGTTACATAGCCTGGACACAAGCTTTTTCACCATGGATTTATTAATATTTAGGGTGACTAAAATTTGAATTCTAAAATTAGTCTGTAAGTTGTGCAGAAACCCAAAAGCTTTCTTTTTCAACTCAGTTCGAATAAATCACAAGATAACACACTTTTAGATGCCATGATAAGTGAAACTGAAGGAAATTAAGGGCGATCTTTGGGTTAATATATTCAACTCATCAAACAGAAGATGACGAGAAATTACATTGTCAGGATTACAAAGCAGCTTCATCTACAGAGGTCAGATCAGGGCGAAGTGCTTATTGCATCCCCAAAGTAGTAAAACTTGCCTGATTGATGAAGCAAGTTAGAGAAACAAATAAAAAAATTGTTATTTCATGGTTCTTACAGTACATATCTACAAGACAAAGCAGAGAGGGACTAAAGGGACCAGGGATGTTTACATGTGAACAATTTTAAATTTTACAGCATATGAAATTGATTGGATTAAGCCAAAAAGTAAAAAAAAAAATGCCTCTAAAACATCATGAAAAGGGCAGAAAACCAAGTAGTAACAGACACACCAACTCACTCTTTAGCCCCGCTACCACCAAAGGGTTCAGTTCGGTTTGTCTCAGTACGGCTCGCTTTTGTGGCGTTTCCATAGCCTAAAACCGGTACAGGACCCCTTATAAGAGAACCGTACCATCCTACTTTTTGGGACCCTTCTGTTGGGGTGCCAAGCATACCGATCCGACCCCAGAAGGTGGAGCTAGAAACACCGCAGCCCGTTGATTGGTCGAAGGAGACGTCATTTCCCATGCAACAGCGGTAATAAAGAACAACACAGCCCCGCCATGTTTAAATCACCACTCGTCTTCGTGAAGATAACTCTCAAGGCCTTTTTTTGTTTGGAAAATGGCATCAAGATCGAGCGTCCCATGGTCTACTGTGGAGGTGCAGACCTTCCTCGGTATTCTTGGTGAAGAGAATCGTTGCTCTTTGTTTACTGTGTCGCGTTTTCTTCTTCGTTGTATTTAATAGCCTGGTACACTGTGTCGTGCTGCTATGACATCATGCTATCAGCATCCGGCTTAGATGCCGCCTACCAAGTAGGGTACGGCTGGCTGTGGAAATGCAACCAGGGTCAGGCTTTACCGATAAGGCCTGAGCCAAACCGTGCCGATGCATACCAGACCACTTGGTGGAAACGGGGCTTTTCATGCCCTATTCAACAACCACAACACTTTACAGTCCATGTTGCCGTTATTCACTATTTTACTGTTGGCCACATTGGCATAACCATCCACTGAAGACTGATAAGCTACATGGGTATAAAACAATGCACCAGACAAATTTGTGTTTAATCAGCTTTGTTTAAAATAAACCATTTATGATGATCTGGAGCAAACAAACTACACTTTTCACAGTCCTGGAGTGTTACAGCAATGTGAGGGATGAAGTCTGTGGTTATAAATGGACATCTGCAGTTGGCTGCTTGTGTACTAAAATTAATAGTCTTTCATTTAATGAGGGAATAATCTTAAATGTACTTAAAGAAGACACGAGCATGTACTGTATCAACCTCATTTAAGGAAAGACATGATTCACTCACATTTTCTCTGATCCCTTTTTTTCCAACTAATGAGACACAACACCAATGGGAACAGCTATAAACTAGTGATTTAACATACAGCTGGTGTTTTAAAGTGAGACTACGAGGACCTATGGACAAAGTAAATCAGAACCAAAACATTTTGTTTTAATTTGAAAAGCATAAGGTTCTGGTCACATTATAAAACCTGCGTCTTCATAATATCTGAATCCATCTAATCAGTTCTCTCACTTCTTTAAGTCTTGGACTTTCTTGATTTAGAATTAAATCTCTTCAACACCAGTGTTATATTTCTCTATGCATTTGCATAGCACAAAATCTGAAAGCACTATTATTGTGTTTACATAGTGCAAACTATACATTATGATAATGTCAAGGACTTGAGTCTTTTTAAATGAGCTAACTTATTATGTTCAAAGAACTATCAAAAGCAGAGACTGATCAATGAGAGGATGGCTCTGGTTTGATGAGCAGCACACCGTAACAAAACAATTTCTCCTTTTCACTCTCAGTCAACGAGTCTGCTCATCTCACACAGTAATTACATCCCATTCACAGCCCTCACATCCGACTCAAGATACTCCCATCATCTTTTCATCCACGCTCAGCTCTCTGCTGTTCAGAGCCCATAATCAGTCAGGTGATGATTCCTTTGGGAGTCATCCTCCGCCCTGACACACAGTGACGCATGGCCCCGCTTTAACTTTCAGGTCACACTCAGTCTTTTAAAAAAAAAACTCATGTCCATGAAAATACCGCTCACTCCCTGCTGCGAGAGAGCCTCACACTTTCAGAAGGCAAACGAGCCGCTGTGGCTGCCGGGAAAAGTTGAAGAATCCTGATTAAAATGCTGCAGGGTGCAGTGACTGAGCAGCAGACTGCAATAGGAATAATGGCAGTAATGACGAAGATGGATCCACAGAGCTGGGTTTGGATTGTATTCAGAGTGCCAGATTTTTTTGGCAAGAACAGACATGTGCTTTCTGCAAAGTTAGGTTTATTCAGTTCATAAAAGAGAAGATAATATCCGTAAGTGCAGGAGTGAAAGTAAGATGTTTAACTAAAAAAAGCAAAACTCCCAAAAAAGTGATCCATCAACAAAGAAGAGGCAGTTCATACACTATCTGAATGAACTATGAGGGATCTTTCAAACTCCTTAACATGAAATCATTTAATATATTTTCTGTTGTGTAAAATACAGCTTTCACAGTGTATCAAAACTTTTCAATGTAGTAATGTTTCATAAGTAATTATTTGTCCTCCATTTTGGTTAAATGATTGTTGATGCATAGCCAAGTACAACAGCTAGAAGCACACACTCTGTCTTCGGAGTCACACTAATCACACTGATCACTATTTCACGCACGGAGAGCAGGACCACTCATCAGAAGCTGAGCATAAAATGTTTGGGAATAGTTCAGCCTGATATTGTCCAGATGCTCAAAATTAGCTCTGTGTATTTATGTTAACAAGCTTCATTTGGATACGAGTATTTTTGCCTGCATGCCTGTGAGACTCATTTATGTGATTGAGCGCTTGTATGATTACAGTTATCTGTCTGAAATCACAGCATAATTAATCTGAACTGGCTCATCTCTCTGGAAAAAAAAAAATATATCGACCACAAAATCTGATATGCATTTGTTTAAGATCTTAAACAATGTGGGGGATGCTGTAAAATGTTTTGGTTTTATAATTAATATGTTTTTGTTGGTTCAAATACTGTAAAACATTAATAATAGTACCATGAGACTTCAATTACTAGCCCACACTTTATTATTCACAGTAAAGATAGAAAAGATTGTGTATTTTTACACTTACATTAGCAATAATTTAATTTTATCTCAGTTTGTGAAGCCAGTTCAACCAGCAGAGTCCTCTTCATCACTCATGTCACTCACTAACACATAATGCTGTCTTTCTCAGACTGATGTTTAAGGTTGTTTGTGACGTGTTTCAGTGCTTTGTTTTTGTTGTGGATTCAAGCCAAACTAGATACATAATTGCCTCTTACCAAAACCTGTTTTTATTTGTCAAAACAAGCAGCTAGTACAAGGGTTGTTAACTATGAAGGGCTCTTATTTGAGCAGTGTGTCCAGCAGGAAATGTGGCAGTTAAAGTGGTAACTCCAGTTTTTATCCGTTTGTAAATCTTCCTGCCATGATTACCTTTTTGACTTCTTTGTTGTTGTTGTTGATGCAGACTGCCTCTGATAAAAGAGTGACCTCCTTAATTTGCAAGGCATACAGGACTTATTGGTACCAACAGGAGCGCCACCAGGAATTGTGCTCCCCTTAAAAAGATATTAATGTGGGCCCAACAGACACCTAAATTAACTATGCCTGTCTTAAGCAAAGCACATTTTAGGTTTTATTGATTTTAATTTGATCTAAATAAGACAAAAACATGCAGTTTTGTCTGCTCACCCCATTTACAGACGCTGTTGCTCTTGATGTGACATGGGTGGGGTTTGGCTTGTGGCCTCTTTCCCATACATCATCCCCCACTTTCTCTCTTTCCCTCTTTGGTTTGGGACTCAATCCAGTATCTCTCTGTCCAGTGAAGGCATAAAAAGCCCATAAATAAACTCATCCTACTCAAACACACTCATATCACTCTTGATGAATTGGGAAATTGCAATTATAATTGCATTTTTTTTAAGCCAACAAATGAGTTATTTATTTCAGTAGATAATGGATTAAGTTGTATAATGCAACTTACTGGCTTTGGCTCCAATTTTAAGAAAAATAACAGAATTTTTAAAATCTTTCAGCAATACCAATGTAAACTGCAAGATGCTTTTTTTGCAGTTATAAAAAGAGAAGACAAAGAAATTGGGGCCTCTAACCTCATGTGGTGAAAAAAATACATTTCTGAGGATTCAGTTTGAATTTATTTAAAAAATATAACTGACCACTGTTATAATATTTTAGGGCCCCTGTCAGCCATGGGCCCTTGAAATTGTCCCAACTTTTCACCACCTTTCAGTACTCCTGGGTATTGATTAAAAAAAAGGTAAGAAAAAATACATAAGATGATGATTCCTTTAGCTATTTGTTAATAGCTAAAGGTGGAACTATTTTTTTTTCCAATCCCTGATCTCCACAAGACAGGAAACTTTCATTGAGCCTTCTGTCTGAGGCTGAAACTCACCTTGTTTGTACAGAATGCTCTTTTTCTGAAGTCTCCCTGGGTCTGATATTCAATGAATCAAGTTTCTTGTTGGGAGATTTATTGTGGTCTTCCATTAGTTTCCTTTGAATAATGTGACAATTATGGAGTGACAAAGCTATGGCTGCAGGAAATTGCAGCCAAAACGAAGCACGCTGATGGTATGAAAGCCATATCATTGCAAGCCAAAGCTGGCATATTCACCAGGTACCTGCATCCAGTGTGAAACTGCTGCAGGTCACATGAGGCTCAATGTTAGTGATGTCAGGCATCAAAACAATCAACACGGATGTAGCATTACCAATTTATGAGAACTAACAGCTGCACACAAAAAGGGAATGTTTGACACGAAGTGGATAAAAAAAGAACAAGAGCATTTAAAGGAAGGACATAAAAAGATTTTTTTGACTGTGTAGCATTGTGAACAGAAGTGGCAAAGTGGGGAAAGTATGTATTTATTATTATTAGGAATAACAAACTATTAATAATACCTTTATCTATATATCATTATCATCATCATTATCATCATCATCATCTTCCGCTTATCCGTGATAGGGTGGCGGGGGCAGCAGCCTAAGCAGGGACGCCAAGACTTCCCTCTCCCCGGCCACTTTGTCCAGCTCTTCCTGGGGGATCCTGAAGTGTTCCCAGGCCAGCTGAGGCACATAGTCCCTCCAGCGTGTCCTGGGTCTTCCCGGGGTCTCCTCCCGGTGGGATGTGCCCGGAACACCTCACCAGGTAGGCGTCCGGGAGGCATCCTAATTAGATGCCTGAGCCACCTCATTTGGCCCCTCTCAATGTGGAGGAGCAGCGGCTCTACTCCAAGCCCCTCCCGGATGACTGAGCTTCTCACCCTGTCTCTAAGGGAGAGCCCGGACACCCTGCGAAGGAAACTCATTTCTGCCACTTGTACCCGCAATCTTGTTCTTTCGGTCACTACCCACAACTCGTGACCATAGGTGAGGGTAGGAACGAAGATCGAGTGGTAAATCGAGAGCTTTACCTTTTGGCTCAGCTCCCTCTTTACCATGACGGACCTGTGCAGAGTCCGCATCGATCCGCCTGTTGATCTCCCGTTACCCCCTTCCCTCACTCGTGAACAAGACCCCGAGGTACTTGAACTCCTCCACTTGGGGCAGAACCTCATCCCGACCCGGAGGGGGAACTCCACCCTTTTCCGGTCAAGGCCAATGGACTCAGATTTGGAGGTGCTGATTCTGGTGTGTCCTCTCCTTGAGCCACCACCTTATCGCGGTGGAGGGGTTTGAGCATCCCAATGATCCCAGGAGCTATGTTGTTGGGGGCTTCATGCCCTTGGTAGGGTCACCAAAGGCAAACAGGTCCTGGGGGAGGGTCCAGACAAAGTGTGGCTCAAAGACCAAAATGGAGTACACAACCAAAGCATTTCAGTCCCCCCCCCGGAGCCAGACCTGGGGGTGGAGCTCTTCGGCGATTACCTGGTTGCCGGGCCTATACCCATGGGGCCTGGCTGGGCACAGCCAGGAAAGGAGACATGGGACCCTCCACCCATGGGAGGGGCCAAGGTGGTCGGGTGCTTTGTGAGCTGGGTGGCGACCTTGGCGGTCCAATCCCCGGCTGCAACGGCTAGCTTTAGGGATGTGGAACGTCACCTCTCTGGTGGGGAAGGAGCCTGAGCTGGTGCGTTAGGTTGAGAGGTTCCGACCAGATATAGTCCGACTCACCTCGACACATGCTTGGGCTCTGGAACCAGTCCTCTCGAGGGGGGCTGGACCCTCTTCCATTCTGGAGTTGCCGATGGTGAGAGGCGCTGAGCGGGGGTGGCAGTACTTGTTGCTCCTAGGCTCTGTGCCTGTATGTTAGGGTTTACCCTGGTGGATGAGAGGGTAGCCTCCCACCGCCTTCGGGTGGGGCGACAGAACCTGACTGTTGTTTGTGCTTATGCACCGTTTGTGCTGTCAACACTGTCTATGGTGGGGATGGTGCACTGCTGACCTCGACTCGGGATGTTGTGGATCGGTGGAAGGAATACTTCAAAGATCCCACCAGCATGTCCTCCATGAGGAAGCAGGGCTGGGGGACTCTGTGGTGGGCTCTCTTATGTCCGGGGCTTAGGTCGCCGAGGTGGTCAAAGGTGGATCTCCCCGGGGGTGGATGAGATCCGCCCAGAGTTCCTCAAGGCCCTGGATGTTGTGGGGTTGTCATGGTTGACATGACTCTGCAACATCGCGTGGACATCGGGGGCAGTGCCCCTGGATTGGCAGACTAGGGTGGTGGTCCCTCTTTACAGGAAGGGGGACCAGAGGGTGTGCTCCAACTATAGGGGGATCAAAGATAAAAGAAATAGTAGACAGCTGCAGGCCTCCATTTACAGTATATTGCTAAATATTGCTAAATGGAATTGACTTAACACTGAATTTTTATCAATTTATTCTTTTTTCAGCAAAGTAGTTAAGGTGAAGGGTGCATGTTTGTAAGGTGACCTTAACTATCAAGCACTGCTGGACATACTGAATATAATAAATACTGACAGATTACTGACAAATAGGTAGCATCTATGGAGGGATCCATTGTTCATAGCCTCTGAGACTACCTAGGCTGAACTGAAATAGGGGTGGTTTTAAATCAGAAAAGCAAAGCTTTGACCTGTCGTTGTGGAGTCATGGGTCTTCATAAATTTACTTGTGGGAAGGATGTTGCCTCTGAGCAGAAACGTGGTTGGTATTACACTTTTCCTCTGCTGTCCAAATCAGTTTAACTCATCAAAGTGTTTAGTATGGGTTATCAAGACATGTGTCTTACTTAGAATGTTAGCTTTACAGTAGCTGTTATTCACATGAGATAAGCACTGGTTACTAAAGATTTCATTTATCGTGAATATATTGACTCACAGATAGTATTATGTAAACCATATAAATCATAGATGTCAATGTCTCAAAATCACATAACATTTCATAAACTCACTCACAGGGACCTCAGTTGTCATAATATAAGCATGACACATGTCATCATAGGTATGTTACTTCAACCACAAGGTCAACACCTTCAAGGGAAAGTCTTGGTCAGTAAGGCTACAAAAGGGTCGACAGAGAAGCCAACCAAGAAAGTGTCATTGAAAACAAGTTGTTCAGTCATTTTTGAAAATATCTTGGCATCAGTGTTATTATGTAGCAGAGTACCTCAAAGTACAAATGACACTGGGAAAATACAGGTAAAGGTAAATGAAAAAGCAATTACATTAAATTAACCAAGTGAGATGAAAACTGTTTACGTCATAAGTCTAAAATGGAGACTGAAAGAGAAGAGAATGGAAATATCCCTTATTCTGGTTCTTCCATATCATTGGCCAGTACTTTTAATAATTCAAAGGTTATATTCATCTCACTCTCTGCAGAGAGGCCCTAAGACAGGATTTGCTAGAGGTTGAACTGCATAAATCTACACCACAGCTGCTTCAGACTGTACTGGCCTTGCTTGAAAAGTAGATATTTATCATAGAAATCAATACACTGAGTCCATTTGGAATAGCTATTCACATTGGTAAGGATTTATGCTCTTAAAAGGATCTTAGCAGTTCAGATTCTGGGTGGAAAAGGTTATTTTTAGTATTCACGGCCTCTATTTTCAGCTAATTGATATACAGCCCCTTAATGAAAGCCTCAACTTATGACTCATCGTCCTCGGCAGGCAAGAGGATCTGAGTCAGAAAAGTCTTTAACTTAACGGTATAAAAAAAATGTGCTGAGTAAAAGAAACTGTATTAAATGGAAAACAGGAGGAGCAGAGGCATAAAAAATGTAGGGAATATAACATTACAATGTTGTACTTGAATGCTTGATGTAAATTAGACATGGGCAGCACTACCAAAAACTTCAACGTATCAGGACACAGGTCTTTACATGGCCACTGTCATGTAGAGCTCAACAGCGCAGTTCCAGGGGTAAAAATCCTATTCATATTTTCTTCATAGCAGATCTGATCATTAGCTATTGTGCCTTTACCATCCAAGGTATACTCACAACAAGATGCCTGTTTGTGAAACGTGAATATATGCACTTTTGGAATACAAAATGTTGTTTTATACTGACTTTGATATAACATGATATCTTAGCAATTGTGTGTCACAGTCTGACTGGTGGAGCTTGCTGTTACCATGGGTATGTTCACTGTGTCTGAACTTTGAGGCTGGTGATGGAGACCATACCATACAAACCATACAGTGAAAGCTATATGAAACATACACAAAGAAAATCACATAATTTATATGTAAATATTTTTACCAACAATAAAAATACAACAATAACCAGAAGTAATCTACTAAGACTTTCTGACATTGTTAGCCGAGTGTAGCATACAATGATGTTAGTGGGTTCCACTCAGCACAATAATCACTGTCACACAAGCGTCTGGCAAACAAACCGTCTTTATTCACTCACTGGAAGAATCATAAATGAAAATACACAGTCCTTGGCGTGCCCGGCGCTCCACAGGGTCCAGCTCCATGTTAATCAGTCCCAACATTAAAATCTTCTCCAGCAAGGAGCACCTCCTTGCTGTCTGAGTCCAGTGAATGAAATGCCAGCTCCAGCATGTTACTGCAGGGAGAACAAAGACTGTAATCAGAGGACAGTCAGTTAGCCTGACACTGTTTCCACACACCATCCCCCACATCTCTCTCCCCTGCAGCTCAGCTCACCCATGCCCAACTACCACACCAACTTTTTAACAAAAAAGTGGAAAACTGCCCTAAGGGGCAATGTTATCAAATCCTGAAAAAAAAATTCCTGGATCAACGTTCAGATGAACACCATAATCTCATTACTTCTTCAATGTGCCATGATCAACAATACCTGACATCTTCATCAAAATCCATCAAAAGCTTTTTGAGTTTTTAGCGAAAATGGGGAAAACTGCCCATTCTCGCAATGTTCACAAAAACTTCTGGATAGACATCTGTGTTTGGATGTCCACCAAAGTCTGCTGCTGCTCTGTTGGAGCTCCTGTCATTTTAAGGCCATCATGATAAAAACTGCTTTCTTGCCTTAGTGATTAGAGTACAAGACCAAGTCTGCTTTGTACACCCTCCCACTTGGGTTTCTCTGAGGACTTTGTCTGCCATCCAGGCTTCTCTTATTGCAGACTGTCAAGAGCGCGTCTCAGACGGTCTCAGAGGGATTTTCAGCAAATAAGAACAGTTTCATTTCACAGCTATTGCACTCTCTATGTAGAGGCCCTGCAAAGTGATGCATTACAACAAGTCCCACAGGACAAATCAAAGAGTGTTGAACACACTGTCCTCTAAGTGTCAGGAGCACTGAGTGAAACATGGCTGTCTATAAACAACAAAGATAATTAGAGGAGGGTTGAGTTTTTTCACCGGCCCCCAGTTCTGCAGGAGAGCCAAAGTTAGTTCAACTTTTGAATGAACTGAAGGAATTGTTGAAAGTTTTCAGAACTGTTATGGCTTTTGGTGTCAAAACCTACAGATTAAGCTTCAAAACTAATTTGTTCCACTAAATAGTTCAAAGTTTTCCCTGAAAGGCAAAAAATAAAAAATAAAATAAAAATTATGCAACCAAATTATAAAGTTCCTCTGACAATGTCCAGTGAAAAAAAACATAAAAATAAGTAATAAGTTTCCACTACAAATACCAAGTCCTGCTTACATTTATAAATCAAGATTTTACAAGAAACATCAAATTTAGTTTTTCCGTAAAGTGAAACATTTGCAGCAAATGTGTTTTTCTTACAGGTAATGAAACATTTTTGTAACAGATTTTAACAAGCTATCCCAGAATGCAAAGTTGTTTTTTTTTTTTTTTTTTTTGGACATGGAAAAGGTGTTTTGTTTTTTTAAAAACTCGATAATTAATTTTTCCCAACAATGGACAAGTTTTCCTGACATTTAGTATTAACTTCCCTTAACAAATATGATCAAGTTTTCTTGGTCAAATTATTTATAATTTTGCCAGAATTTTTTTTAAATGAAAAGATTAAGTCTTGTAACAAATATCAGGGTTTTTTTTTAAACTATTTGTGACAAATAGTTGTTTCCCCTGCCAACAATTATGATAAAGTTTTAGGACAGTAATTATGAGTTCACAAATAAAACCAATTTTCCTTTAAAATATGAGTATCAAGTTTTGATGAAAAATAGCTATAAGATTTGCCTGAAAATATGTTTTCCTAATAAACAGTAATTAGTTTTCTGACCAAATAGAAAAAAGCTTTAATTACAAGATATTGATGAGTGGTCCCAAAAATGTTCATATATTGAGTTTTTCAAATTTGTTGAATTGTCCCGATAAAAACAAACTATTTTTAAATCATTTTCAAATAAAATTAGATGTCAATTCCCATGCTATTCAAAATCCAAATAAAAAAATATTTCTGTAACTAGTTCAGTTATTATTCTAAGATGACACAACATAACACTTAATAAAGTGTATTAACTGTGAAACATTTCATTGATACAAGCCTTTTTAATTGATCAACAAAGTAACAAAAAACATTGGTTACTTTTTAAAGGGATTACCTTGTGATTACCTATTGACCATTTAGAAATAATCAAACTGTGTGAGTTGGCTTAAGATGACAAAATAAAATCCTGAATGGTTTTGTGATTTGGTATGCTCATTTCATTCATAGCACATGATCATCTTGATAAAGGACACATCCAAAACAAGACCGTCATTTCTTATTTAAACTTGCTGTCAGTGAATGTTAGTGGATATATTAAAAAAAAAAACTGATCATATTTTGAGGCACATTGTGTTAAAAATCTCCCAAAATAACCTCAATATTATTTGGAGCACTAAAAAGAGCTTGAGCAGAACACTTGATGTCACACCAAAGTTTAGTTTCAGTCTTGTGTATCTTGGCGAAAGTCATTCTGTTATTTCTAAAGAAAACTGCAGCCATCTGAAACCTCTCAAACTGCCTGTGTTTGTTCTCTTTGGCAGGATTAGGCCCCAGCATGGTTGCCATGGGGATGTGCTGTAATCAGATTGGACCTAATGGTCTTCTCCCTGCTAACTTGGATGGCATGCCATTAGACATTCATATTACAACCATGCTGAGTATGTGATTGAGTCATTTTAACAGATTTCAGGACCTCAGCCTGTTTTTGAAATTGCAGCTTTAAAGGAACATGTGAGGGCAGATGTTCTGAATGTTATGGGCATAAACAATACAGGCATTTCTTTAGGACTTCCACTTTGGCTTATTTTTTAAGTAGCTATTAATAGATCATCAAGCCAATAAATTCAACACCCAAAAAAAAAGACAGTTACTTGGCAGTTAAATTCAAGCAGCACAGATTAAAAACAGAATAAAGCTGTTTTCTTGTTTGCTTTTCTAAATCACTCTGTTTGTTCTTGGCTTAATTAGCAAAGGCTAAACTTTGAAACTGATAAGACAAAAAGAATATCAGTTAAAATCAAGGTTTCCCTGCAGTTTTCTGATCCTCAAAAGATGTTTTGAGCTGTCTTGCCCCTTTTTAATGCAGTGGCAGAAATCTCCTTTCATTTCCTTGAGTTCAAAGTCAGAGTTTTCTGAGTTTAAAAAGCACATTTCCTTCTCAGTCCATTTCAAAGGTGGTTCAAGTTATCTCATTATAGTGTTAGATGATAAGTCTTTGATTGGCTTGGTATGACAGACTAAACATGCACCCAGGTGCAGACAAATGCGGCAGCTATCCAATCTCTCCTGAAGTAAAGACCTGCACATTGGTTCTTTACCACAGACTGTAGAAAATGTTGGGCAAAGTCTGAGAGATGTGAGTCATTGCATAACTGGCAGAGGGTTCTGAATGCACCCCACAGTTGTTTCCATAATTAAAACACTTTCAAACTTTCAGGGGGCTCAAGGCAGTCCCTGGGCCTGCTGATAAACAGCCAAAAGGTGCTTGTTTGTCATCCTATCAGCTATGCCCATGATTAAACACAACTTATATATTTTATAAGGCCAAAACAGACAAATTATGAAAAGAAAATCATTTCTTGCACAGTGTTTGCCCATAATATCATGAACTGTTCCAACCAAAATCATTTTTTGAACCATGCTGTTAATTTTACATGATGGTCAAATAATTAAAAATATTTGAACCACTTGCAGTTACATGTCAGCTTGCCCTTATCAGTGAGTAAATGCACAAGTTATTTTTTTGTTTTCTTAAGTCTGGGACATTTTTGAGTGACTGGAATTATTATTAGACTATCAGTAAGTCATCACAGGCAGGTATAGATTCTAGTCAGTAGGTGGCAGCATTGAGTATTGAGTATTGGGATGTATCAGTAGACAGGGTTGTTTTTTTGAGTGACAAAGAACAAAAATCAGCAAGTAAACACAAACATCTTGTTAGGTAAGATTATAAAGGGGAGGAAAATTTCCAGTAACTTTCCAAAAACTTTCCAAGACAAGTTAAGCTGGGGAATTTTGGAAATACTCTAAATGAAAATCTTTCCATGGGAATCATGGAAATAATTGGCCCAAAATGTATCTGATTGACATAACTATCATCCAATCACCTACTGGATATTCGTCTGATAGGTACTGCAGTAGAGACCCTGATCAAATGATACTTTGTTCTTGGACTAAGTAATAAAAAATATTGTGGTTCTAGCCCAGAATCATTACATTGTTGTTATCATCCAGAATTTGAAGAGCCATTTTCATAAATTGATGCTCTTTGTTTGGAGAAAAATTGTTTGTCAGTAAAGAGCATTGCAATTGGCAGAGGCAAGTTGATACTTTTTAGTTCTTAGTTGAAAATTTAAAGCTTTTAAAATGCCAAAAACATAAATAATAATAAATTTTCGAATTTTTAAACTTAAAACTTGACTTCTGTTTCTCATGGCTTCATGACTCTAGACTCAATTTTTCCTCAAAAATGTACAAATCCTAAATTATTCTTTGCTGAATTTTAAATGTGTGTCCAAAACTCTGTGGTTGCAGGTAGACATGTTCAGTAAATATCGTAATGAGATTGTTTTCAATGGGTAATGCTGTATTCTTCATTTGGAATGAAGATGTTATTCTGTTTCTACAGAAAACTGTTTGTGCTCATTTTATCTCTGTTTGAATCAAAGGTTGTTGGTTTTTTTTTTTTTTTAAATGTGTTATTCATTCTTAAGACTTTCTGGGGAGACTAACTTGTTTAACCTTACATTAATAGTAACAACTTGCTGATAAAAATAACTCTGCAAACAAGAGCTGAAGTTGTTGTTTTTTTTTCTTTTTGTTTCCTGTGACAAAGCCCACTGCTTATATTTATTTATTTTTTTTCACGTCTTTCTATTTTGTTTGGTTTGCTTTTAGTTCAGCTGAAATAACCCCAACATAATTGTGCCCTTTGTGGTGCAACATGTTACACAAACATGCTTAATTCTGCTGTAAAAATTATCATTTCAACATGGAGTATGTGTGTGACTTCTGTTGGCCACCCTCAAGTGGACATTGGTGAAATAAGAGGTTTTTTTCACTTTTGTCTGGCTTCATTTTTCAGCCCCGTAGGTTACTGCTTGTTCTGATATGGCTTTTTTTTTTTTTTGCAACTGTTAAGACCCCTGCCATCATACTTTAAGAAAATCCATGTGTGTTCATATTGATTTCAACATAGCCTTAGTTTTACGGTGTTACAACAAGATCAAATCAGAGGAAATATTATGAACAAAGAACAAATTCTGTACCTTTCAGTTTTTAGTGAGGGTCATTTCATGGGTCAGAAATCATCTAAATAGATCCTCTAGTGGAGAGAAATGGGTTAGCGCTCACGACAACAGAGTCGATAAATCCTGTCGTCCTCCATATTGGAAAGAATGGGCTGTGCAGTCTGCTGTGACTGACATAAATGGAATTCAATACTGCAGCCATGAGCTTCAGCCCCATTGAACACATTAGTATGTAATTAACAGCAAAATCAGCGGAAAAAGTGCTAGCATCCTTGTTGTATGTGTTACGTAATCTCCAATAGTGTTAGGACTTTCAAGACTCAGGGCTCAAGGTGCACAAACAGGGGAACTGACTATAAATGGAGCTGAGCTGATCTGCTCTAATATCATACTAACCGTTTTGGTTCACTGAAGTTAGTGTTTTTAGTTTTTTCAACTTCTTTTCATGTACTTATTTTCTCAGCCTTGAGACTTTGCAATATTAAGCACAAATAATACACACTTAAAACTGATGGGTAAAAAATAACACAACACCTGCTTTATTATGCTCTCTATATGTGGATTTTGACAGTTGTTAGTATCAAAACAATGGTCAAATGCAGTCTTTGATAAATGGGAGGGGTTCAGTGATTTCAGTGGTCATGGCAAGATTTATGACCTCCAAGGAATTGGTAATTTGATCTCCAAAGCTTAGAATCTATAAAAAAGTCCAATGTAGGCTATGACACGTGTTAGCTGCATTTGTAAGTTAGTTAAGAAACACTTCAAAAGAGGGCTGTTTAAAGTTTTCTGTGGATGTGAAATTCACTGTTAAAAAACAGGACTGGATAGTTGTGACATCAGTCCTTTGATTTTCAGTGGAGCCTTTTGAACGTCTGTGCTGCCCTTCAATGGACGCTTGTACCATCTCAATCGAACTTTAGCTCTACCTCCTCACAGACAGAAAGGCCATGTTGAAGCAGGACTCAAGACCATCTGACCAATAGCAGCTCTGTGTTTCCAAAACAGGAAATACTCAATAAATCCTCAGCTAAAGAAAAACAGGCAATATGAAAAAATCACCCCTCTCACAGTGAGAGTACATAGATGTGTTAAAGTTATAGATTGGAGCTATTTTTTGAAACAGGCTGTAAAGATGTAGGCAGTGAAACCCATTTTCCCTGCATACAGTCACTAAGGTGTCAGATTTCTGCAGCTAGCCTCAAGTGGACACTGTAGGGTACTACAGAATTTGACATTTCCGCATTGGCCTCCATTTTCAGCCCTGGAAGTTGCCGCCTATTTGACACAAGAGGGAATCAAACCAACCCATAAATGTCAAATCCAACCCGGGGATCAGTCCTGACTTGGGGGTCAGCCCTTAATCCACTGACCTAACTGCATACCATCCCTTATGGAATTCATGCAGACCAGGCAGTAAATGTCCAGTTCAGGCTGATTGTGAGCAGATATGATATGTTGTACTTTGAAACTGGACAGTTCGCAGGTCGTTGATTGTAGGTGTAATGGAGCAGGGCTGCATATGAATTGATATTATTTGATATCAGGTGTACATAAATTAAAATAATTTGCCTTTTTTGATTTTCTGTGTCTGAGTTTAATTTTGAAACTATAAGTGTTCTGAAGCATAAACCCCCGCCAAGGCATTCTTGACATTGTAAGCCAAGTTATTACCAAAATTGTGGAAACTGTCCCATTCGTATTAACAAATCCTTTAAAAATCCTGGATCCACATCTAGGTTTGGATCAGATCCAAAACTGAATCTCTTCTCTCTCATGTCATGACCAATATTCCCTGTAAATTTCTTCAGAATCTGTTGGAATATTTTTGAATTGTCTTGCTCACAGACAGACAAACAAACAGCAGCAAAACCATAACTTCCTTGGCAGAGGTAAAAATAACCAGAATCTTGAAAATCTGTCTGTGCCTTGACTGTCAAGACTTGACACTCAGAGGTTCCCTGTCTGTCACAGCTGCGATGACTGAAAAACTATGGCCTGAGATAAACCTGCTGTTCAACCTTATTTATCCTTGCACACTAGTCCAGCTGCATCATGAACGTTATTTTAAATGCAGACCTTGCACAACTTGTAACAGGAGAATACCAGGGCACACAAGAGCACTCAGACTGTATACAACTTATTGATGAGTAGGAAGATCATTCAGAGGTCCTAACTAAAATACTTATCAGTAACATCAATAACATCAGATCAGCTTAAACTAATGAAGGATGGTCTCAAAACAAAATGTCAAAACACAATATGTGCACAGTTTTAATGTCATTTTCATCCTCTGCTCTAACGCATCATTCTGCTGCAATAAGTGAGTTAATTACTGTGTTAACTGTTGACTTTCAGGTTTCTGTTTCTAGATGTGGCTGTTACAGCAGATGTTGAAAACTGATCAAGTCCTTGTGAATGTTGCACTTTTCAATTTCTAATATGAAGCTGCATACTAAACTGAAAGTCACCAGATTCCTGGTCACTGGTAAACCGACTCACCAACTAAGCTCAACAGTGTTTTTCAGGGAAACATACTTATGGCTCTGGCTGATCATGTGTAATGGTGAGTTTTAATTACTATGCACAACATGTGGGACAAATTCCCTCTTTTGCATTAATAAGTAGGCAATGAAGTGTTTATTAATCTATTCTATTCATTGATGGAGCACTCAGTTTTCACTTTTGGTTCTGTGCTGTGATCCCTGTCAATATCTACAAACAAGGCCATATGTTAATGGATCTCTGTGAAAGGTCAGTCAATCTGTTGTCCGCCATCAATAAGCTCATGTTTATGTGCTCTGATCAGCTCAGAATATTAAAAGGGCAAATAAAAACATTTCAGAATACAAAAGTGGCACATTTTATTTTTCAAAAACCTAAAAATAGTCTTTGTTTTCTGCCATAGACACATTATGGTGGTCTAGTCCTTGACTTTCAATTTTGCATATTCATTAAATTTTAAGTATCGAGTAGCAAGATTGTAAAGTACTTGCCAGGAAAGACCCTGATTTAAGGTCTAGATAGTAACATTATAATGCATTTATGTTGGCTTATAACCATTGGGAAAATGTCAGTATATAAAAGGTTTAGATGTTTAAAAATAAAAATGTGAGAAAATACAATAAATTCAATTTATTGAATTTGCTATAAGATGTAATATTAGTTTTGATTGTGCATTTTGGTGTGTATCTGAATGTCCGAATGGCTTGTTAGAATGTTTTGATTGTTAAATTTACAGGTTATGGAAGACAAAAGGTTTTATCCTTGACAGGGTTAAAAGGTCAGGGAATTATGAGGACTGTTTATGTCTTGAAAGTAAATGATAATTTAAAAAAAAATGTTGTTAAAAATGGCCCAATGCCAGAAAGATACTGATACTACATAGTTTAATTCAACATTTATTGTACAATTTTCCACTGAAGAGTGCTTTCTCCACTGTCTGATACTTATTTATGTCTTTAAATAAAATAACTTGGCCGTAGGATATATGATATGATATATAAACAGTCCATTTAAAAAAAAAATGTATTTCACGGTATTCTCTTTTTGCTTGACAATTGTTTGGTTTGAGAAACTGTGCAGAACTGGTTTGGGATAAGGCCCTTTGTGGTACCCTTTCATAGGGCCCAAAAGTTTTGTTAGTGTCCCTGTTCTTGGCTATCAGCACTGATACATTTTTAGTCAATTTATAATTTTGTCAACCAGTTCCCAGTAATTAAACAAATTATCACACTGAGTGTAGTTCACTTTTTCTTACTGCAAGACAGTTGTTGGGTCTGAACAATTCCAATCCCAAAATTGATTGGTATCAGCCATTCTCACTGGGTGACTGACAGCAAAAATCTTGACTGGAACTTCCCTAAAAAGCACAAGTGCAACAGTGGAATACAATTATTTCTAAGGACTAAAATACAGTTTTTAATTGGTTTTGACTATTTTCGCAAGAGGGGACAGGGATTTGAAAGGCAGCCAAAAGCAAACCTCAAAAATTTGGTCAGATTACTTGAAAAAAATTACACAAAATGCAAACAAGTAACCCAAGGAATAGTCGTTGCAAGCTGGAATAACTGCACACAAAAAGAGGTTTCAATTAGGGTGTGATTAATATTTAAGGTCATGATGCTAGGAGTCTTTTGAGTTGAGCTGCCTGACACTTTCTGAGTATGGCTGGAAGGAGGAAGCATCCCCTAATGACATCCAAGGAATTTTCCCACAGCTGAGGGAGAGAGAAGCCAAGGGATTAATCTCTTTTACATGTTTGGAGAGGGAACAGGATGATTCTGAGTCTCTAAGCTGCTATCACCTCCAAGTCCTGAAGGTCACTTCCCATCTGCATTTGACTGTTCTTTTCATTGTTATCACTGGTTATGTAAGGACAGGCCAAAAGGGATTGACAATTAGCTGTTCTCAGCATTTTACCTGCAGGAGTTTTTGGAAGGGAACAGGAAGTAAACACAGCAGCTTGTACTGACACTGGAATCTGAGATTGTATAAAGGGAAGGAAATAATCACATGCCCTGACTGAACACAAGTGCTGCCTCTTGTCTTACATATAAATCAAGTATAAATACTTTAAACCCAATCCCCTCTGCAGATGCGGTGCTATGTAGCTGCTTGTCAGCCAGTTTTAAGTGGTTAAGATAGGCTCGGAAACAAATGCTGTGTGTAGAAAAAATGCAGAGTTAGCGAGGAAATTGACTGTTATGAACTAATTTATAAGGGTCTGTCTTGAAATGTATTTTTCTTACAAATGCCACAGTTAGAGCAAGATACTTGCTGCCTATTTAGGAAAGATATGACCAGCTCAAAACATTAATCTTAAAAGATGCTACTTACAGGGAATGTAAGTGCATTAACATGGACATCAGTGCCAGTTTCATATACCCTTCAATGTATATTCTATGTCTTCTTGAAATGTCATATTCCCCTCACACCCTGAAAAGACATAACACTGTGATGTCCTACCACTGTTGCGTTGGTAGTTCAATATTGAATATCCAGTTTTTAAGGATAGAAATCTTGATTTGTGTGGAGTGCAGCAAGGACAGCTGAGCATGTTACTGTCTTTTGTCACATAGAACAGAACTATAACCAATCAGGGAGCAAGTTGGCTAAAGCAGGAACCAAATGTAGCCTTGGCAATAATAATAAAGGCGAAGGACCAACTTGTTGATTTGTGGCCAAACATGAGCACTTATACAGCATGACCTTTTGATTATATGTTAGTTAGTTAGTGATTTATTTATTTCATTCATATATCTGAAATAAAACATTTTCATACAAGCATAAAGCATATATTTGAATGAAAAGGAACAGAAAGAAGAAAAATCTTGTAATATCTGCCCCTTTTAGACACTTAAATATTTCAAAAACAAAACAACAACAACAACACAATGATCAACATAATTCTCAACAACAACAATAATAAAAAAAAACAACAACTGGTCATCAACACAGGCTGTCCTCAAATTCTTTTTGAAATCTCAATGGCAATAACAACATGCAACAATCACCAAATAATACTAATAATTATAAAGTCGTCAATTATCAAAAATGGTTATGGTATTTCACTCAACATACTGCTCTTTAATGTTCTATTAAATGTAGATTTTGATTTGGATTGTTAAAATGTTCTTTAGTCAGATTGTTCCATAAATTAACCCCCATCCAACAGAAACACAACAACCCATCCGTTTTTTACCTAATTTTTTTTTTTTTTTAAAACTCTATTCCTCTTAAATTATAATTACTCTCTTTTTCAGATCTTTCTGAAGATTAATGGGTAACAATATTTTATGTGCTTTAAACATATATTGCAAGAAACAATAATCTACTAAATTATAAAATTTCAACACTTTTAACTGAAGAAATAATGAGTTAGTTGGATCTCTATATTGTTTTCTAGTAATTTATGGAATAACTCTTTTTGCAGAATAAAAATAGACTTTGTATATGTTTTACAGGCATTTCCCCAAACTTCAACACAGTAGGTCAGATATGGAACAATCATAGAATAGTATAAAATATATAATGCTTCATTATCCAATGAATCCTTTATCTTATGTAACATCTCAAATTCTTTTGATATTTTTTACCTTTTTATAATTTATAAGTGATTTCCAACTCAAATTCTCATCCAACAAAACACCTAGAAACTTAGTTTCCTTCACTCTCTTAAGCTCAGTACCATCTATACTAACTGAAGCATCAGTGTCTTCACATCTTTTACTATATATCATACAATTTGCTTTTTCCAGATTACAGACAATTTGTTAACATCAAACCATATTTTTTGTCTTTTAAATTCATTTTTAACCACATTCAACACCTGTGTCCGATCTTCCCTAGAGTTAAGGTAGGTCGTATCATCCCAAACAAAATACATTTAAGCAGTTCAGACACATTAATAAAATCAGATAATGAACAAAATAAACATTTTTGGCCCAAGGACCGACCCTTGAGGTACTCCACACTTGATATCATTTAATTCTGATTTTACATCATTCATCTGCACAAACTGCTTTCTATGTTCTAAATAACTTGAAACCCACTGATGTGTGACAAACTTGTAAAGAGAACAGCTGGGTGGAAAATTAAAACTGTGGCGGGTATCCTTTAAAGCTAACTGCTAGCTGCTTTAGCTTCAGTTCCTTCTGCCATTGTCTATCTTGTTTGTTAAAACTGAAGTCACATGTGATCATGTGAGACTTTAGTGTTAGGTTGCGAAAGTAGAGACTCTGGTTGTTGGTGATTGGGTCAGTTGGTGTGTGATGTGCTATGTCTATCATCTTCTGGCACACCACACACTGAAAGAACAAAACTGTGATTAAGTAACCTCAGGTGATGGGTCTCTCACAGTTTTAAAATTGGTCAAGATTTTAAATATCTTCATGTGTGCTCGGTCCAAGGCCAATATGTCCAAATATGCCTGTTTCTCAGGAAGTTAAGCTCAGACTTGCTGCCTGTTACTAGACTGACCAAAGTGAGTTAGAGTCAGCTTTTCCAGTTCATCGGCCACAGCCATCATCATTTAACTTCAAAACTCCTCCTAAGAAATCAGTGTGTAATGTCAATGAGATTTTGTCCATGCTGTATAAAGTATATGATTAACCCCTCAGCTGCTGGATGGACTGGACACACCATCACAAGTTCAAACATGACCTCTCATCCTAATCTTCATTAATGTGGTGTAAATATTCAACAAAATGGACCCAATTGAAAGGGGATTTTTTTTTGTCCTGTCATGTTCAGCTTTTTCCCTGTACAGAAGTTGCAGTCAGGCAGACAGCATATTTTGTTGGGGTCTTTAACTACAGAAAAGGAATGAAGAAGAATGTCTGATTTGACCCCTGAACAGCACACGAATGTCAAGGTATGATGGTGACACACTGATCTTTCTTAACACTTGTTTTTCTTTCTAACTGACTTCAGCAGGGTATAGTGAGAGCTTTAGCTTAAATTGCTGTTTGTTTAGAGAAGAAAACTCCAAGGTTCAAGTCTGTGAACAAAAACCAGAGCAGGCATTTTCTTTTCTGACAGACTAACTGAGGTACATAGAGAGGCTGCTTCATGCTCTATATATCATTGAACGGTTGCGCTTATTTTTGTTTCAACCAGATGCTGATCTGGAGTAAGTTTAAACTATAAAATCAGTTCACATATTTGTAGAGAAGCATTACTGAGAGCCCTTTTCTTCAACTATTCATTTTTTGCTAAATTCCAATACTTTCATTAATATTTCCTCATAGATTACTGTCATGAACCTGTAAATAAAGTTTTCAGTGAAAGATAAAAGTAGAATTTCATCAAAGATACAACTTTGCAGTCACAAATTTGATTAAAATCCATCTCCAATTAAATTAAATAAGAACTAAACCTGATACATTTCTAATCTAGCTGTGTTATATCTTTTGTAACTTTTTCTGATCACACAGCTTCAGTGAGGACATGTGGACGTGTCTGGCACTAACTAAAAACTGGCTCAGGCCCTGGGAAAGCAACAGGAAATCTCTCCACCCTCATTCTCTTGTTTCCTGTGGGAGGCCTCCGTCACCTCAAAGTCACCTGAATGTGACGAACTTTGTTCTTATTTGCAGACAAATCATTCATGGAGACCTGTCTCCTCTTTTGTCTCCGACATGATGAGAATCAATGTGCAGCTATTATCTTTGGTGAGCTGCTCCTGACTGCATGGAGCTGCCTGGGGCTAAAGCTCACCTGCTGCTAGGAGACCTTATCTGAACCTGATTGTGTTTAGACTTGTGCTAATCTCACGGCTGACAGTGCATCATGATGTAAAGAGAGCACAATCTTTTAATAAAACCATATCATTAAAGAATCATGCAGGAGACAGTTCTTTGTGCAAACCATTGAGGAAAAAATCACACAAAGTCAGTATAGCACAAAAAAATCTGAAAGGTATTTAAATGTAGATAGACAGATGTTTTTTTGTTTCTGAACCTGCTGGTGACATTACACAAAATGATTGGCTGGATGTTTTGTTTGGTGATGTAGCATATTCTCATTTGTTGTTGAATTAGCCTGGATAGATATCAATCCTTGAACCAATATTAACGTTTAAACACACTCAAAGTGTTTTTCTCATGGGCAAAGGTGGTCATAACAATTCACAACCTGAACCTTTAACATGACCTTGAAAATCTTAATATGTTGTCTTTGATTCAGATAGAAAATCCCTGAAACTGTTCTTGAGCTATTTTGTTCACAAGTAAGAGTTTAAGATAAGGCTTCATGACTGATAGGCAGACGGGCATAAAGACGGATAACCTTAAAAAACATGATACCTTTGGCTCCCTAGTTGTGGGTGTGGAGGAAAAATCTCACTTTACATCATTAGTTTATTTGTACTGTATTAAGGGTTTTCACTATTAGGATGGACCTACCAAATATTATTAAGCAGGATCACAAGTTAGGATACCAGACTTAATTTTAAAGACTATTTATAATTGAACAAGTCTTGATTTTTAGTATAAAACATTAAAAAAGAGTTTGGTTACTTTCTTTCCCTCATTGTTATGGAGCTGAAGGTTAAAAGTCCTCCACTGCCCCTGAAGCAGTGAAATTCATGGAATATCAATCGATTGCTTCCCATCTTTTATTTAAACTTCACCTGCAGCAGCGGCTGTACCTTGGGACAGAAATATCCTCCATATGACCACGCAGTCTATTGAGGTGTCGGTCAGAATATTAGAAGTCTTCACACAATATGAAGCAGTCAGTGAGAAAGAGACAAAAAATGAAATATATGTAGAAGGAGCAGTACGTCTGTGTCATGTATCAGACAAAAATGAGACATGAACAAAATAAAGAGTACAAACAAAGGCATGCTGTGATCACACTGAAGGTCATTATTGCAGTCAAGGGTGAAGCAACATCCACTGTGATGCAAGGCAAAGTCCACAGATATGAAAAAAAAACAATATGTCCATGTAAATCTTTTCACTTAAGGTCAACCTTAATGAACTTAAATTAGTCTTTATAGGTATAATATGCAAACTTTTCAGCAGTAATGACAGAAATCAAGCATACCATGACCAAATAAATCTCTGATTCATGAGTTTACAAATGAGTAAAATCAAGTTTGATGTTTTCAGCTGTGCTCACACTGACAGGATAGAGCTTTCTTTAGCTTCAATAAGAACCAACAACATCCTAAAATGATGATGAGACTCTGTTTGGTCCAAAATACTGCAAAGAGGTGGAAACAGCATTTTATCTTGACTGCACATCTTAATGAAAGCCCATCTCACAAACAGCCGTGCTTGGTGTTGACACTATGAGTGGGGTGAGGAAAGAAAGGAGGTGGTGCTGTTTTTTATGTTCTCAGAGACTGTTTGGTGATGAATTAAAAAAAACTACTTCATACTACTTCTACTGCAGGCAAAGGATCTTGTGAGTTGTGTGTCAAAGCAGGTGCCTTTCTAAGGGCCTTTCTAGCTGAAAAGTAAAATGATGATAATTTAAGAATGTAGGATACATTTGTTGTGATGTTGCTGTGGGCTTGTAACTGTAACAAGGCTTTATATCTCTAAAGAGCTTTGTCTTCAGAGATATACAGCCTTTCTTCAGTGCTGGCAATCTGTTTCCCGAAAAAGGCCACACAAAAGAGCATCTACTGTGGGTGATGTACCAGCACACTTACACAGTCTCAATTAAAAAAAGAGGTTTCATTTCAGTGCAAATTCTGTGGGAAGCACAAGTCTTTAATGTAAAACCAGGAGGTCCAGATTTTCGGAAGTTATCACAGATATTCTCCATGCTTCATCATCCAACTAAAAGCAGCTCAGCCAATATCGGACCAAACCTACGAATTTTAGCAGCATCACAGAGGAGGCATACTTCTCTGTATTACTGCTATTACTGAAAGTCATGGGAGACAACTCAATTATGCAAATTCTATGTGTGTTAATACTAGCTTGTTAACCTACTCCACTGTTTAAGGTCAAGTCAAAGTCAGGGTAAACTTTATTGTCCCTTAAGAGAAATTTGTCTTGGGCATTGTGCTAGATTATTACTTCACAGGGCAGAGCAATAAAAAAAAATAAATAAATAAAATAACAATCACCTAAAAGAAAAACAGGAATTGACTACCAAACCAGGACTAAAAACAGGAAACACATTACGATGCCAACACAGGCATACAGTGCTTTAAAGTGCTAGAAAAAGTGCCAAGTGCTAAAGTGGTTGTGTTCATTGCATGTTGCTCTATTGCACTAGTTTTTTGCATTGTTCAACAGCTTGATGGAGGCTGGAGCAGCTGGTAATTTGAGTTGATTTGTTTTGCACTTTGGTATACGAAATCTTCTTCTTGAAGGGAGAAGTTCGTATTCAGAGGACAGTAGGTGAGCGGAGTGTGAGGAGATTTTTGTTGCTTGTGTCATAACTGACTGGTTATACAAACTCTCTATGGACTCATATTGTTTCATACCAATTATCTTCACTGCTGTTCTGTGCATGTTAGCCAATCTGTTTTTCAGCTGTACTGTTAGGTTGCCAAACCAGGCAGTGATTCCATATCTGATTAGGCTCTCTAAGATAGTTTTGTAGAAAATTAGCATGATCTGATTGCTCACATCATACAGCCTCAATCGTCTCAGAAAATACAGTCTCTGCTGCAGTTTGTTACACAAGTTATCAGTGTGTGATTTCCAGCTGAGCAGGTTATCTACATGGACCCCTTGATATTTGTATGTTGTCACCTGATTGACAGACTGGTCTTTAATGACCACTGGCTTATGTGAAGCCACTTGCCTTGGGTCAAAAACCATCTCCTGTGTTTTTTTGTCACATTTAAAATCAGATGGTTTTTGTCACACCACTTAATGAAGGTGTCAGTCTCATCGTGGTAAACAAAAAGGTCCATGTCCTTATGCAGAAGGCTCATAACTGCTGTGTCATCTGCAAATTTAAAAATAAAATTGTTAGGATGTACTTTCCTGCAGTCATTGGTATAAATTGTAAAAAGGATTGGTGAAAGCATGCAGCCTTGTGGAACTCCTGTCTGACAGTGTCTGATTAACCTTCACTTGCTGTGTGGTTAGTTAATAAAAGAATAAAACCATTTGATCAGGGTAGTGTTGACATTCATGTCCTTCAGTTTTAACAAGAGCAGGTGTGGTTGCACAGTATTAAATGCTGAGCTAAAATCAATAAATAAAAGTTGAGCAAAAGCTTTTGTCTCTTCAGATGCTTAGAGACAGAAGCAACATGCATGTTACATACAGAACAAGCTAACAGCAAGCTTGTTTTGGCTAGCCTGTTCTTGGTTGAGGGCCTGTGCAAACACAGAAAGTGCTCATTTCCAATACAAAACCAATGTTGTCCAATATTATAAGTGCTCAGGGTCTTGAACAGAAAAAAGCCCTCACTGTCAGCAGATTTTTGTCACCTCACTGTCATCACTCTCAAGTGAAAACAGTTCAACATTTAGAACAGCACTGTGCTCACCAGTGTTGATTAATCAAAGTCAAGAAGAGATGGGACTTGTGAAATCTACTTGTCAACAATGGCAAAGAGAACTGGTACCACTGGTACATTTAAAAGAGCAATATCCTTTTCTTTAGCTGCTACTGCTGAGGAAAATGTTTCTTTAACTTTTTAAGTTTTAACGAATCAAGATCAATTAAGAGCCTCCCTAATTTACCTTAAACCAGGTCTATATATTCATTTTGTATGCCTGAGAGGGTATGTTCACAATCACTAATCCTCAAAAACTCTCCAGATTTTCATCAGAGTCCCCGATACAGCTGTATCCTCTGTGTGACTGAGACACTCAATTAGAGCTCCTGCCCCTTTAAGGTCCCCTTCCCCATGTGGGTCCGATCCCCTCTGATTGGTTGACTGGTTTACTCTTGGTCAATTGGTCAATTCAGCACTCATCTGCACCATATTGTCAACAACTCCGCAGTCATTCTGCCAACTCTGCTATGCACTGCAATTGGCTTGCTATGATGAGCCAGTGGCCTTAAAATTGTTGAAGAAACGATAGTAGGATGACACACCGGCAGGTCTGTTTGGTCTGCTGGGGTAACGAGTGGTTTCTGGCAGCTACTGTTGCTATTAACAGGGGGAGAGGAAGAAGTCCTGAAGCCACAGACTTTTTGGTTTGTGCAAAGAAGCACTCTGTCACTCAAAGGAAACATATTGGGCACACTTAAGGACACTAAAAAAAACCCAAAAAGTCTAATATGAGCTCTTTTAGCACTATTCAAAGAACCTTATGGACACTATAAAGAGAGGCAGAATTACATTTTCGTAACCTTGAAACATTAAAACTCAAAGGGAGCTGATGACACTGACTCTTAAGATGTATTTAATGTAGTAGTAACCTGTTATTCATTTTTGAGCTTGCAAATTGTAACAATATTAACTTTAAACCGCAATTACAACTTCGACAAATTGATTCTCCAGCATCTCCTCATCTGACAACTTAAGGGCTTAGATCAAACCAACAAAACAAGGAGGTTTCATATTGCCTAAAGTCTATAGTTAAAGCTACTTAAAATTGATGAATTAATGTTTTGTTACATTGTGTTTTACTTTTTCCTTACATGAACCCTTTAGTTACTCTGCTCTATTACATTTTCCACATGGACTAGTGATACAATATGTCTTTCCTCAAGTATAACATAATTAAGACATTTACCGTGACCCTATAAAAAGGAGAAAAAAAAACAGATCCAATTCCATATCATGAGGAGAAAACAAAAGAAACACGTTTAAAAGAAAAATCAACAAACAAATGTGAAAAAGTGTCACATTTATTTCTCCTGTTTCTATTCATGCTCAAATTTTCTTTTCCTCTTCCACTACATCTTATTACAGATGGAAAAAGAAAAGTATGTTCTCTCTCTTGCCACAACCAGGTCAGCATCAATCCCTGATGTAACATTTCCTTTTTTTCTTTCTTTCTTCTTTGTTCCTTTTTTAAAAGCTTAACAGGACCCCGTTTTTAAGAAGTGGGAAGGAAAATGAAAGTGTATTGTTTTCACTGTGGCTTTTTATTCCCCTGCCTTGAAATAGCTAATTATACAAAGTGCCACTTCATTATTGTTTGTGCAGCCGGAATGAACTGCGGCCTCGGCGAAAATATTTCTCTTCTGCGCGTCCATTTAAGTTGGAGCAGTGCCATGTGAATTTCAATGAATGACCTGTGTTATTTTTAGTTACACTTTGACAGATATGTCTTAACCGCTAAAGTCAGACTCGAAAATAAAGAAAAAAAAAGCTTGCACCCACTGGGGGAGCAGACATAGGAGAAATGAAACTGCATTGTCAATTACATGTCTAGACCCATGAAGCATATTGAGACAGTCAGTCTCTCATATGTAATTCAGTTTTTCCTCATCTTGGTTTTTATTCTTTATGTCTTTCATTTGACTTGAACATGACATGCAAGTCTATAATGAAGTGAATTGACTCTAAGAGTGCACTGGGGCTGGAGACAAATGTTCCTGTCATGCTCTGTGTTACTCTCCTTAGCTGAAGATGTATGGAGGTTGTAATGGAAAGGTGGATTTTGCCTTTAGGTACCACCAGGGCAGCATATGGTGGTTAATGTACCTGCCAACTCTCTTTAGAACTTAGGTGAAAAAAATCAATCCATCGTTTTTGATGGGAGTTTCAGAGACTGGCATTAACAAAGTAAAGTACTTGAGTACTGTACATAAAAACATTTTTTAATGTCTGCCATGTTGAGTTTTTTAATTTTAATTAGGGAATTGATGTAAGATGTTCAGTAACATTTACTGGTGGGAAAAAATGTACATTTGCCTTATTGTCTGTGTTCAGTCTTGAATATGTTCAGAATCAAATATTTAATAGGTAAGAGAAGGGAGTGATTTGCAAGGGAATAAAGGGAATTTCCTCCATTCTGCTTCTGATTGTATTTTTTATCTCCGAGGGCAATGTTTCATCTCATCCTCTACTCTGATTACTTCTGTAGGACAGCAGATGGTAGCTTTTATAATCCAGTTAATTTTCATCAATGCCACATGCTTTCCCTACTCAATCAGATAATTTTGCCAATTTCTGACTCTTGTCATCAAAACAAAGGCTAACAGCAGCTCATCTAACAGCAGCTCAGCTACAGCACCGCAGCTAACAACCTTTACATTCATTAATGGCCTAAAAAAGCTCTCAATAGTGATTCACTTGGATTTTCACTGTTGTCACACCTGAACTTATGCATGCCAAATGTGTAATATCTATGTAACAACTCAAGAATGTGATTTTATGAGATTTGATTTGCTTCACTGTAATGTGTTTGCAACAGAACCAATGTTATTGCAAATTTTGCAAAGGCTGCTGTCATGGTGCCACTGTGGAGTTGCATTCTGGGAAAAAAATCAGACATGATTTTGCATCAGTCTTTCATTATTTAACTGGTATATGCCTTTGTCTTGCTCGTGAAAAATCCTTCTTAATGCTGATGAGGTCAGTTCTGAGTTGAATGAGTCTTACAGTGAGTCAGAGGACAAGAAGGTAATCTTATCTTATGTACATTACATTAGGGAAAAAATGTCAAAACCCAAATTTCTTATATTATCAAGATGCAGAGGGAACATCATCTAAAAAAGTCAAAAAGCTCCAACTGCAGAGGCTGATAATGCTAAGGGGGAGTTTTGTTATTTTATTGAAAGATATGACCTGTTTTCATTCACAGATTTTGTAGCGGTAATGAACATCGCTCTGATTGATTCTTTTCAAGTGTCATATGTGAGGTACAGTGTTAAGTCTAAGGGATGCATTTAACATTTTTAACGGTATCATTGTAAAAAGAAATTATGAAATACAGGGATATCTTTATCCCATGAGTAAAATTTCCAATTTCACAGAAAGGCTTATTACAAAATTATATGTTTTCTTTGCATTAAAATAATTGATAAATGCATGTATTTAGGTAAGTGTTACAGGTAGATTACTACTTTACCTGTATAGGTAAAGGTGCTCCATAGTAGATGAATTGCATATGCACCCTTAGACATTCTGCCTCAGAAAAAAAAACTTAACATATTTCTATTGTTAAAAAGACTTTCTAAAAATATAGTTAAATTGTGAGATGTAGATGACCAGAATTCTAACATTTTAGAAAATAGTAAATACTAAATTAAATAGTACCTTTTGTTTAGTACTCTTTTCTCCATCATCTTTGCACAAATGTTTGATGATGTTTATCAGAGAGGTGAAGGCGAGAGCTCAAAGGACAGGAACATCTGAAAGTGTTATAATGATAAAAACATGATGTTAAAGATGATGATTAGTCTTTAAAATTGTATTATATTTTAAACAACTATAGTTGTTTCCATTATAATTTGGCAGAGTACTTTGAAAAATTAATAAAGTAAGTTTTCTTTATGAAAACATTGAAATTAATATGACAAAGGGGGGCAACAAAGAATATTCTGATATCAGATTCTAAGTAATTTTTCAAGGTTAAATTAGTGTTTCTATCAGTCTAATGTAGAAATCGGAACCCACATCCAATGGTATCATTCTGCCCTTTCATTTCCAAGGACTTCCCTGACCTCAATCTGAGTTATACCCCTCAAGGATTTTATCTTCTATGAGCCCCTATAGGAAAATAATCAGCCACCCACAGACACATTTTTGGCTGAGGAGACGTTTCATCCCATTATCTTACCACTATGCCCAAGCCTCACCAAAGGTTCTGTTGACCCAGACCACTTGACAGGGTGGAAAGACAGACATGTCACCACAGCAAGATGAGTTTTACTGCATTTGACAAAAGGTCATTTGTCATTAAGTCTAATATTATTTTGCCTTCTCTTGTCATTGTTAGACATTTATTGTCCTCCATATATCAGACCGGTCACTGCATGTCACTGCCACTTAAACAGTCTGTCTTACATTGGATCAATATTTTTTATTTATCTTATGTTCAAGATTTTATTTGTGGCTTTGACCTGCAAGATCCCACTACATGTTTCACCAAAGCTAGTATTCCTTGACTAATATGGATCAATTAATCAGTCAATCTTTATTTGTATAGCACCAATTTATAACAAGTGTTTTCTCAAGACACTTTACAATAGAGCAGGCTGAAGACAAACTCTTTAGTTTATGAATACACATATTTGCATATACACATATATATAAAATACACATATACACATATATATACACATACATACAACCAAAACCCAACATGAATCCATCATGGTGGCAAGAAAAAACCTCTGTTTAGCAGTAGGAAATCTTGAATGTGGATCCCAGTCTCATGATGAACAGCCATCCACACTATACTGTGTTGGGTGAAGGAAGGGAGGTGAGCGGAGAGAAGTGGAGTTAAGTAAGAACTTAAAGCTAGTGACAGATCTATGGGCCAATCATTAGACCTGTCTTCATCATATTTGTCTCTGCTGAATAGAAATTTATTAGAGGTGCTTGAGATGCAGCATCTCGTTTTCAGTAGGGTTGTCATGTCTGTTTGATTGTAGTGATAGTTTTTATAGAAGTATAACCAATTATAATCATGAAAAGACTAATTAATCTAATATTTACATTAACATCTGTAATGATTATAAGATAGAGTTGAACAACAAGGAGTTGCACGGCACTACAAGCTCTTTAAGTTAATTGGTGCCTGTCCAATGGGAGCTATATAGGTGAGAATAAGAATCTTGAATGCTATTCTATATTTTATGGGAAGCCAATGCAGAGAAGCTAATACAGGAGTAATGTGGTCTCTTCTCCTAGTTCTAGTCAGTACACGTGCTGCAGCATTTTGAACCAGCTGAAGCGTCTTCAGCGACTTGCTGGGACAGCCTGATAGTGGAGAATTACAATAATCCAGTCTAGAGGTAACAAAAGCATGGACTAGCTTTTCAGCATCATCATGAGAATGGATAGGTCTGATTTTAGCAATGTTAAGAGGATGAAAAAGGGCTGTTTTTGAAATTTGCTTTGTGTTAGAGTTGAAGAATAAATCCTGATCAAACAGAACCCCAAGATTTCTAAGAGTTGTGCTCGGTGTTAGGCTAATGTCATCTAGGGCAGTTAAATCACTAGAAAAGGTTTCTCTAAGGTGTCGGGGGGCCCAGCATAAGGACCTCTGTCTTGTCTGAGTTAAGAAGAAGAAAATTTCTGTCCATCCAGGTCCTAATGTCCTTTAGACATGGGTCTAGTTTGGATAACTGATTTGTCTCACCTGGCTTCATTGATACGTACAGCTGAGTATCATCAGAGTAACAACAAAAATGAGTGAGTATTTCTTCATGACATCACCGGGGAGCATATAAATGGAGAAGAGAATCTGACCTAGCAGAGAGCCTTGAGGAACTCCTTAACTTACTTTAGTGTACACAGAAGACTTGTTGTTCAGGTGGACAAACTGGTATCTATTAGATTAGTAAGACTTAAACCAATTTAAAGCAGTCCCTATAATCTCGGGTAATTCCTCTAATCTCTGTAGAAGAACATTATGATCTACGGTTTCAAATCTGCACTAAGATCTAACAAAACAAGTACAGAGAGAAATCCCTCATTTGAGGCTGAAAGTAAATCGTTGGTTACTTTAACCAGAGCAGTGGTGAGCTCTACATCCTGACTGACAGTCCTCAAACAACCTGTTGTTTGCAGGAAATCACATAGCTGATTAGCCACTACTTTCTCAAGGATCTTTGAAGTAAATGAAAGGTTTGATATCGGCCTGTGGTTAACCAATGTGCATGAATCGAAGGTAGGCTTTTTTTAGAAGAGGTTCGATTACAACTACTCTAAAGGACTGTGGCCTGTAGCCTGTTGATTAGCCTGTTGATAAAGATATACTGATTGTCTCCAGCAAGGATGGACCAACTAAGGGTAAGACCTCCTTGAACAGCTTAGTTGGGGTCGGGTCTAAAAGGCAGGTTGATGGTTTGGAGGAGGACCAACAGAATTTACTTCTTGAAGGCCAATTGTCAAAAACAGTCTAAGTCAGGTTTAACTACATATAATTGAAAGGCAGGTCCAGGTGAAGGCAGAGAGGTACTAATTGTATCTCTAATTTTAAGAATTTTATCGTTAAATAAATTCATAAAGTCCTCAAAGCTGAGCGTTAGTGGAATCACAGGCTAAATAGGGCTCTGACTCTGTGTCAGCCTGGCTACAGTGCTGAAAATGTACCCTGGGTTGTTTTTATTTTCCTCAATTAGTGAGGAGTAGTAGGCAGCTCGAACATGCTGTAAGGCTGTCATGTGTCCCTTTTACTGGAGCGCCACAATCTCTGTAATTTCCAGGATGCTTGTTTAAGAGCACGAGTTTCAGAACTACACCAAGGAGCTATCCTCTGACATTTAATAGTTTTTGTCTCAGTGGGGCAATTGAGTCCAAATTGGATCTTCTTAGACTGGCAGAGGTATCGCCAAGCTGATCCAGCTGAGGGGTGCTATAATTAATATCACAGTTATTAACTGGCCAATGTGCTGAATTTAAGGCAGCAGGAATGGACTCTTTAAATTTAGCCACAGCACCATTGAACAGATTTCTGCTCTTCACTGTTTTATTACAAAAAGCAAAATCCTCAAAGATGTTAAAAGTTAATAAAAAGTGATGAGATAAAGGATTTTCAGGGAAGGCTTTAAGGCCATTAATATCAAAGCTGTATGCTAGAACAGGATTGAGAGTGGATCTTAATTTGTCTAAAGTCTTATTACTGAACAATTTGTCTGTCTCCCAATGTTCTTTTTTAAACAAACAACATCCTCCAACATCCTACTCAGGTAGCTGTTTGTTTGTTGTTGTTTGTTTACTGGCAACTTTAAATCATACTAGAAAAATATTTGGCCAAGAGTATCAATACTTTGACTCAGGTAATGAAGCTGCATAACTTGTCCACCCATGGGAGCTCCCAACTAATGAATACAGTATGCCACTGACAGCTCAAAACTGCAGCCACATACAAAAGATGGCAGAGCTATACAAAAGATAAAGAACATCCTTTCCTGCAGAAAGTCAGAGGTTATGTGAACTGACCTGTGAACACTCTGAGGCCTGGATACAGAGACCACAGAGGCTTTCATCTTCCTCTGCAGGCAGAGGTTGGATCACATAATTAGTCTGTTTGTTATTGTAAATTTTACACAGCAGATAAAAGCAAAGTGCTGAAGGGAACAAGCAGAGAATAACCGTGATTTCCCATAAGAGCTTCTTCCTTGTTAATAATCGTTTATCTTAAAGTCATGGTTAACCTGGAAATATAAACTGGGATTATCTGAAAAATTGCTCCCTTCTTGTGCATCTATGTGTGTATGGATATGTTTGTGAGTAGCCACATGTGCTTTTAAACATGTTATTTTCAGAAGAAAGAATGGGGGCTCAACTGACAAGTTTGGACATATGAGGAGATTGATAGTTTATTTTTTTGTCATGGGAACTTTTGACAAGATAAAGGAAATGATGGACAAAACCCAAACCCCCCAAATCCCACAGGATGAGTGCAATCCACAATCAATCTACGCACCCATTTAGCTCTGGTGGTGCACACTTCTGTCTTCAAGATCAATATCTGAAGCAGATCACAGTGCAGCACAGCTGGATCAGTTCTAGAGTCCATATGGGAATACAGAAAACAACATACAAACAGCATTTCACTTTGCATGTTTAAGGTTCATTTGCCATTTGTTTGCTTCCTGATCAAGCAGAATTGATGAAGTGATGAATCTGTTAAGCAGTCTGTACATGGTATTGTACTGCAAAATTGACCAGATGCTCAGTGTGTTCCTCTGTCTGACATCCAGTTTAGGTTCATACGTTCTGTTCTTGGCATCTATGGGAAGCGTCTCCATCAAAAAAAGTGTGTATTTCAAGTGTAGTGGCAGTCAATAACTGTGGAGAGTAACTGAATGAAGTCATGTTACATCAGTCTTAATAATTAAGAAAAAGGGCTTTTGGACACTTCTGAAGCCAACCTGTTGTTGCAGCCACTGTAAATGCATCCTCTGACCTTTCTCTATAGAGGCCTATTCACACATCAATGTGTATTGGCTGACACCAACCAACAATGTAGATGACAGAACGTTCAGTATGTAGAACTCGATGCTTCTTTTTTCAGACTTAGGGCTCTAATTTCCTGGCGCAACTCAGGGTGGCGCAGCCTGGCGCACCCCTCGCAGTGGTAATTTCGTCCAGCGCACCGCCGTGCGCAGCCAATTTGGCAATTTGGTAGACCGGCTGCGCCGAGATGGGTGTGATGGCGCACCAGGGGGAGGTGTCCACAGATTCAGCTTGGCGCAGTGACAATTTCGTGCCAAAAAACCACGCGGAAGGTGCGCTGAAAGCCCGCCAGCTCCAACCTGGTCTATTTTCGGCGCAGGAGAGGAGCACTCGGGGCAGTGGTAATTTGGCTGACAGGCGCACAGGGCGCACACGTCACCAGAACCTCACAGGCAGGTGTCCAGAGTGTCAGGTACATTTCAATGCAATAAACAATCACAGCAACCACTATTTAATGTAACCGTCTGAACCAGCACATACATTTGTATCTATATTAATTGTCCCGTCACATCTGATGTCAGATCAGAGACGTTTGTCATAACTAACGAGTTCACATCTCTCAGTCAACCACAAACAGCCACATCATCCGATACGTGATGAGTATCCGGCTGCTCTCATCTATTGAAATTCAAAAGAAAAGAAAACAGAGAGAGAGGCTCGCTAAATAAATAGTGTCTTAAGGATTTACCTGTGATTGCCCATATTTCTCTGTTTTAATCTTTATTCGTAACGTGATCTAAAAAGATGGAGTAGCCTACATTATTGCAAGGAAGATGAGGAGGAGATATATTTTCACCTAAGGGGCTGCTTTTTGGCGATGACGACCAGGAATGCGGGTGGCTCACAAGCATGATGAATGGATTAACCTGCTGCTGTGTTTAAATTTAATTATCACTTAATTTTGTACTCATATTTATGAGACAGGAACAGATTACATCTGTCCCGTGAGGTGGTCCACATGGTGACGCGCATCGTGTCCTCCAATGCGCTGCCCGGTGGCCCCTGCGCTCTCCCAGGGGCCAGCTGCTGCAAAAGTGACAGCGGCTCTGACCTTCTTCGTCACCAAGGTGAAATTGTCACTGCGCCTCGCCCGCGGCGCATTTAAAGGCGAGGAGAGGCGTTCATTTGATTGGTGAAGATTACACTCGGCTGTGTTAAACCCACTCAAGCCTACTCTCCTCCCTCTCTGCCATTTGCGCCAGTGGGAGAGACGGAGGCATGGGTGCGTCTCCCTGCGCCAGACTACGCTGTGCACGAAACTTGCAAAATGCCCTGGACACACCCCGTTGGCGTGGCGCAGGCGCGGCGCAGGGCAGGTGCGCCCCGCCTGCACCTGGTTTATGAAATTAGAGCCCTTAGTCCCACAACATATTTTGGAAGTTTATTTTCTAAAAACCAGCTCAGATAGTGGCATGTCCTTCACCCCCTATGTTTTAGCCCTTAAAGGATAAGTTCGGTTTTTTGACACCTGGACTTTATTTTTAGGATTAAATACACTCGTAGACTCACCCAGACAATTTTGGCAGAGCTCGGAGCCGTTTTCGAGCAATTTAGATCCATCCGACAACGTTTTTCTCTCATGCTATAGCAGCAGACGGGGCCAGAAATCGAAGCCCCTAAATTAGACATTATCTGCTGCAAAACTCACTCCTCCTCTGTTGCCCCTGCCATGCAATGTCCACAACACCACCACCAGTTAGCCCCCATTCGTGGCCGTGCAGTGGTTGCTTGTTCTCTGGCCAGCTGTTCGGCTCTTTCCCTCTGCCTCCTCCTTTCAAATGGCTCCTCGTCGGTATATTCTGGCTCAAAACGATATGGGCATCCATTATACTCAAACTCGTCGTCAGACACTTCTACACCGGATAAATATTCCGCCATGTTGCACAAAAATAGCCATGTAGCCGTGTATCCTAGCAACAACAGCGGCTCTGCTCAGCTGCGCTCTTGTGGTGCATGTCTGTGACGTCACCAAAAGTTACCCATCCTTGTAAAGCCCCGGATGACCATAACAACAAAGTTGAGCTAACGTGGTGGTAACACTGGCCATTCATTTATAAAATGTAGCTGAAATGAGCGAGTTTCACAGCAGATAATGTCTAATTTAGGGGCTTCGATTTCTAGCCCCGTCTGCTGCTATAGCATGAGAGAAAAACGTCGTCGGATGGATCTAAATTGCTCGAAAACGGCTCTGAGCTCCGCCAAAATTGTCTGGGTGAGTCTACAAGCGTATTTAATCCTAAAAATAAGGTCCAGGTGTCAAAAAACCAAACTTATCCTTTAATGGATTGTCTTGAGCCCTTGTTCACACATGCGACCCAGCAGATAGCCTCCACCATAGCAGCAGAACAGCTAGCCTCCACTACAGTGGCAGATAAAGCTAGCCTATACTGCGGAGGTCCAGCAGCATGCCTGGCACCCAAGAAGTAAAATAAAAAAAAAAAAAAAGTCTGTTTGGCACTTAAACATACGAAGCATGATCTCCAAAAGAGAACAACTGGAGCATTGATTGACTAACTCAAATTCTTCTTTCTGGGCCTATTTGAAACATGGTTATCATCCATATCACTGACTGCTGAAGCTATTGTTAACATGCATGGCTATAACGTGTTTAGGAAAGGCAGAGATCAGGCAAAAGGTGGAGGTATTTTTATATGTCAAAAACAAGTAAGAAATTAAAAAGATTGAATGGTGAAAGATATCAAACTGGAATGTGTAACACTAAATATCAAGCTCCCTCAAACCATGACCTTCACGGCTATTTGTTATATCAGAGAACCTTCGTCTAACATAGATTTTTATGATCAGTTTTAATCTTTTCCTCAAGCAGTGTGATCACAAAAGTTAGATTTTTTTTAGGTGATATCCTCCAATGGTTTAATTAAGGGATTTTTTTTTTCCAAATGGATTGTCCATGCACACATTTTGTGAAAGAAAGAAACCATGGACATATAATTTCATAAAAAAAAAAAAAAGGACCAAACGAAAAAACAAAAAACAGGGGAGGGCAGCTCAGGCGTCACCTCACTAAATGTGGTCCCCTAGTAATTTCCAAAAATCAGCAAATTTAAAATATGAAGAAACCATAACAAAATCCATCAAATGTGCTTAACATGAGATATGAATACAACACCATGCACAAATTCAGATATCTAATAGATTTATTTCTCTATGATCTTGATTTTCTTTGTTTGTTTTTGCAAGTAATTAAATAACTTACTTTGCTAAAATTATTTATCTAAATTTCCTTTCCTTTGCATTAGAACACAGTGTTATGTATTACTCAATGCTTCATTGAGAAAATTGTAGTGGTAAAATATTTGGGCTCTTAATATTGGAAAACCATTAATGTTTTGTTAAATTAAAAAGAAGATTAATTGGCTTTAATTCTGTGTAAATTGGCTTGAGCCCTCTATCGAGTTAATTTAACTATGCATAATTACTTGTGTTTGGGTTATGTTTAAATGGTAGCTTTAAAATTGCATTTTTTATTTATTATTCATTATTTTTGCCCATTGAGAGTATCTGACATTTTGTTACAATGTAACCCTCAGGCTGTGGAAAAAGGCTTTATGTGGCCATAATGGCATTTTTTTCACTCTATGACTTCTACTGTAATGTACAAAGCACTCTGTTTTTTTGTTTTTTGCTTGTTTGTTTTTGAGGCTTTGAATCTCATTGTGGAGAAATGTTTTGGGGATACTCTGAAAATAGCATGTTGGCTGTAAATCCTCTCAGCACCTGCTCATGTTATCCAGTCAGCTATGAGAGATGAAGACAGAGAGGAAAAACCTTCACTTATCACAGCGAGGATAGAAGCAACCAGAAAGACTGAGAAGAAACTCAATCTTCTAATTAAAAAATACCTGATTACCTTAAGGTTTAGAGATCACAAACATCTCTATCCACCAATTTTGAATATTACATTAACTTTCCAAGCTACATATCCAAAGTTACTCTCTTAGGTTCTCTATATAAACTTCTCTACAAATCAGACAAGCCTGTCAGCAGTCATTAGAGTTTGTGGAGGAGCAGATGCTTGAAAGCCGAGAGACATTCTATCAGCCTCCCACTCCTCTAATTACTGACTGATCAAATAATGTTCCTCCCTTAGTTATGGTGACATCGTTTCTAAATTTAGCTCTATAACTTTGCACTCTTCTGGTGGTGAATTTTGTCTTTAACCCTGCGAAAGCTAATATAAGAAGTTCCATAAAACAGTAAAAGAAATAGAGCGTGACAAGGTCAGGTCAGGAACCAGAGTGTCCCACTTTTACTCAGATTCTTGGCTTTAGCCATCTCCACTCACAGTATTTCATGAGGGTTGCAGTTTGGATGGCTCGTCTGCTCATTTTCCCGCTCTTCTCTGTCAAAGTTGAGTGTATAGTAAGAGAAGTGCCTGCAGTAGTCTTTGTGTGTTCAGTGTCTCTGTGGCTTAGCCCTGAAATCTGAAAAAAAAAAATGTTTTTCCAAAACTACCACTACATTTAATGCAGATGGCTCAGTAGGTAGTTCCATTACACATGATGCATTAACTGCTATCATACCATGGTCTGGGTGAATACTCGATTCTGATTGGCTGCAGGGTGTCCGTTAAAAAGTGTTATAGGACACCTGGAAAAAAGTTCCGGTCAAATAGCCTGATTACTCTAAATTATTGCGCTGGCTAAAACGCTAGTTGGTAACCGTGGCAACAGAATCTCAGAACATATGTCAACATACGTTATTTCACAGTTTATTTATCACAACGGCAAGACAGTAGACAAAATATGAGTGATTTTATAGTTTCCTTTAACCTTTTTGGTAAATTTGATCATTTTGAAGACTGGGATGCAGCAGAAGAGAAAGAGAGAAGAGAATATAAGCAGAAGGAGATGTGACACAAGGAGGTGACACCAGAGGAATTGAATGATTTAGAGGATGAAAAGGAAACTATCTGTGGACTTTGATTATATGGAACAAAATTTCGCATCATCATCTGGACACACACAAGTGGTAAGAGGTGCACTTGCCCTCTGCCATGATACTTTGTATCACGTAACATAACGTTAAGCAATCATCTCACTTCCCTCCACTGATTAGACCTAATATAGGCAAACAGCTTCAGCCGACCGAGCTGCAGGTTCTATGGCCAGAGCCGGTTACCTTGGCAACGCGTCACAACGAGAGATTAAATAGTCCACTCAGCCGCTTCTTGTGAAAAACTTACGATTTTAACGGTAAAAAACAACATTAGCGTATTAATAATTGATTTAATATTTATTTCCTCCGTAAGTGACCATGGTATAAGCGGGATAATGCCCTTCGAGGTGTCCATTATCAGAAATTAATGGACGACGCGGAGGCGTGAACCGTCCTCCGCTTCGCGTCGGACGGTTCACGCCTCCGCGTCGTCCATTAATTTCTGATAACGGACACCTCGTCGGGCATTATCCCTTACATAAAGGCAGCCGTTTAACTAGCAGTCAGGCTAATGTGTTGCCACAAGAACAATATAAACCACTTCTGGGTTGCTGTTGTGGATTTTACTGGTCTTCTGTACCAGCAGAAGACACGCTTTTCATGAAGCATTAAGGGCCTTCTTAACTTCAAGTTGATACCAGCTGATCTTCCTGTTTCTTTAACACTGTCTCTTTTGTTACGGCATCTTGCAGGTAGCAGCAGAGATCAGAGGCATTATGTTTTCAAATTATCCATCTGTCCTTCTTTCTATCCATCCAGAGATGGTGAGTCGTGTTGTTGTTAGCTCGATGTCTTGAGGTTGAGGCAAAGTCCGTGCTGCAGACTTTGTTTTCTTGCACATATAAGTATCATGTGGATGGGACATGTAAAACTTACCAAAGAGCTTATAAAACCTTAAAGAAGCAGCATAATATGACCTCTTTCATGTTTATTTTAGGCTCCTTTGTCTCCAACGAGACAGAACAGATTAAGTTGAATTGGGAGAATATGAGAGAGTGAGCAATGAAATGCTGGAAAGAAGCCACAGGCCAGATTTGAAGCTGTGCTCTCTGCTACAAAGAACAGCCTCAGCATAAGGGGAGCCTAGATTTAACCAAAAGGCCACTGCCTTGCCATTTTGCTGTGCTCTTAAGTTCTTTTACCTTCGTCTCTTTTGTCATACATGAGTTTTGACAAGTGTATTTGCCATGGTCTGAGGAAAAAATGCCCTTGCAGTTTTGTGAGTGAGAATTTAATCTCTTCACCTGAGCTGTCACTGGTGTTTGCATTGCATATTAGCACAGATATTAAAAACTAGAGGGGCTGCAGCTTCAGGTTGTAACATTTACTCATAAAAAATTGAGACACTTTGAATGTTTACCTCTCAATATTTCCATGAGCCCAAGTGGACAGGATAAAGTTCATTTTCGTGGAGCTCTGTCTGACTCGAGGCTTAGTGTTTCTTGATCCCATGGACATAGTGTGCAATTTAGATCTAAGCTAATATATTCACACAGCAGACATATGCTCTTCTGCTATTATACTGCACCAAATATAAGAGGGCTGCTTTATGTCTGACAGACACATTCATATGCAACAAAGGATTACTTTACAAACTGATTAAGTAAGAGGAATTTTGAGGTCTTTGTGTTTGTTTTACCTTCGATTTTAGACCAATTACCAATGTAACCTGTGCTTCTTAAGGCATAAACATTACTTGCACAACATCTCACATCTTCATTCAATTTTCAAAAACTAAATTAGATCATAGCCAATCTTACGACTTTTGTCATCCCTTGTGTATATTTTGTCAAAGCTTTTAATTGCTTAAATGTGTTTTTGGTCTGTATTGTTCTGTGGTAACAGCACTTGCTCCCTTTTTTAAATTACAGTTTTCTCACACTTGAAAGGATATTTTCAGCTGATAAAAGCCCTGTCTAAACCCTCTCTCACTCTCTTTACAAAGCTACCTTTTTACCTGTCATTCCAGTGCTTTTAGTCCTGTGTCTTGAACTTACACTTCTGTGCAATTGCACAGTTGCAAGACAGCTCTGTATCACCATGTGACTCTTACAACTCTCACTGGCAAGCAATACCCCCACAATTAACATGTTTGCTTGAGTCCAGGCAAAACTTTACCAACAGGGGAGTCCATCAAAAAAAGTGCTTTAGCCTAAAGCGTGTCTTTGACTGAGGGCAGACTGGATTTTTTTTTTCATTTAATAATTTTACTTAATAAAGAAACACTGTAAGTAATCCAACACTAAGAAAATGTTAAAGAAGATTAACATTTCCCATAATATAATTATTGTCCAATAAAGTGTCCAATATTTTTTTAATCTTCCAATTATTCATTGATCTCTTTTTGTTTATTTACTGTATTGACACTTGTTTGTGTCACAGTTGTATTCTTATGTTTATAACCATTTACATGTTCATATTTTTATGTTAATTTGTGTGTTTGTTTGTAAACGTATTTTTGCCTCTATGAAGCACTTTGTTTTAAATGTGCCATAAACTGAGTTGGCTTGTCTTGACAAAGTTATATAATGTCAAGCTGCAGTTTCTATAGTAACCATGTCTCTCATGATATGAGTGTGATGACAGGACAATGTGCAGGTGCAGGTTTTAAATGTTACATGTAAATTAGTGTTGATCTTCTATTGTACGAGGCAGAATGGGGCCAAACCCTTTTCCGAACAGACTGTATGCTGCTTGGTTTCAGATGGGTTGCAAATTACATGCTGCTACATGCCACATATCAATCAAAGCATTTCGCAGAGGCATGAAGAGAGTCATGTTAAGAAAATGCAATTATATCAAATAGCAATAAAGGCTTTTTTGATTAGATGACATGTATTTTGCAATGCAAAGTAATGTTATAGTGTATTTCCTCATTTTCCAGGTTCTAAATTATAAAATCTAAAAGGGGATGGTTGCTGTCATTTTTTAATGCAAGAAAAGTGAACATTTGAGAGCCTGACTACTCCAAGACATTGCCTGACATTTACATATAATTTATATATAAGATTTTTGTTTTGTCCCTGTTATCGTGACTGTTGCCAGGTTAAACCAGTGGTTCCTGACCTTTATTCCCCTCAGCCCTCCATAGTTGTAATTAGGAAGAGTAAAGCCCTCTTATAACCGACATAAAAAAATGGATATATAGCTGTTCAAAATGTCCTCTAATTTAATTGTTTTCAAAAACAAGATAAAATGGGTTTAACACAAATGCTTCTGCTAAGACCTTTAAAGAAAGTATGCCCTGAGCATGTTATTATTGTTTTAATAAATGTAGATAGACTAAATTCTGACCTCGCCTCAAGGCCGACTGAGTCTTGCACCACCCCTTAGACCCCCTTTGCTTTTTTTAAATCCATACATTATATTAACATTTATATTTATTCATACCCATGCGCCAACAAAGCGCATGGGTATAAATAAATAGAGTAACACAATTCAGATATTCTTGGAAAATGTTTTGGAAGGCTCACAGAGAAAATGTGACCAAATTTATAGTCATGGTGCAAAGAAATGTTCCATATTTAAATACAAAGACCATTTACCAAAAATGGTGATATGTAGCCTGTTGGACAAAACCCACCTCAGGCAGGAAAAAAGGCCATTACAGGATTCTGGATTGGCATTTGGTGTGGCTAATCAGATTAAAGGGGTCCAGGCCTATGTAGCCATGTTCATGCCTACACATGGATTTTTAAGTTTTGGGTCTAACTCATGATTCTAAGTTGTGAGAAAAACTACTCAAAATTAAGAAAACAGTGACAGATGGGAATTGAACCTTGGCCAATCGAAGCACTAATAAGCTATGTATTTTGCATACCACTAAGCCAAATCAGCATTCAAAGTGTGTAGGCTTTACACAAATTGTATGCATAGAATTTGACCTAATCTCAAACCAATTGTTTTAAGTTTTGTCAACTTAACTTAAATAACACCAACTTAACATATATAAAACATAATATAGTTAAGATTAATACTTTGATGCATTTCACACCGGCAATTAGCATTTTTTTATTATTACAGTGCTCTATTGACCATTTGCAGACACGTGACTAACATGACATCACTCAGTTCTGTGGACAGCGGCAGTACCCCTGTTCTCAATAGACTATAATACAGTTTATCTGATAATTACTGGGGGAACTGGAAGACATGAGGCCATCCACGTTACCTGTTGATGCAGGTGTATGAATTTTGGGCTTATGTTGTCAAATTTGGCGAAATGCCAGTGTAACTTGATAAAAACACTTCAGGATGTTCTGGGATCAGAGGACAACAGTCACTGATGTGTGTAAATCTGCAGTCTGTCTCACTCCTCATGCAGATCCTTCTTGCTGTAAAGAACATTTATACTTTTACGGACCCAAATCAATGTTTTTCAAACAAAACAAACCAGGAGGGCTGAATGAAAGTCAATCTATGTGTGTTCTACACTGATTGTTTATTGTATAAAGAAACAGCCATGTTAGCACTAGTGTTAGCCCACAAAGTGTTTCTGTTGCATATGATAGTTTAAGCTTCATAAAATGACTCACAGATGTATAAAACTGACATTTAAAGCTTTGTCAGAATTGTCCACGGCACAGCAGTAGATAATCATGGTTGGATAAGGTTTAAGTTCACCAAGGGGACAATTTTTTATTATTATTTTGCATAAATGTCCATTAAGTTACATGATGGATGTCATTGTTTTTTAAGTCCAGCCAAAATGGGATGGAGTGAGACATCACGTGCAAATAGTCAATTTGAGAACCACCTAACAAGACCAAGTCTTTCTAGTGTGTCACTGTGATTGTGACCATTATCTTATTATTTCAACACCTTTAAAAGGTCTTTGGGTGTCTTTACATGTAAATATATTTCATCCCAGTTTCTAAATTGAAGATTCTCATGAAAAATACCTTATTTGTATTCAGTGGATAACCACACTGGCATTTCAACCTTTCTACTATTACAAAGAATATTTAAGCTGGCCATATGTTCCACGGTAAGATATTTTTTCAATACAGAGGAATGTTGTCTTCTTCACCATCAATGTGATGTAGCTATATTGTTACTTAGTAGGTACTAAAGGTCATATTTTACCTGAACTTTGGTTCATATATTAAAAATTTATGACTTCTAGGGTGTGTTCACAATTGCTACTGTTTCAGGAGCACCAACAAAGTGTCTCAGATAGACTTCTCTTTGCATTTACTAAACAGTTTAAGTCAAATGATAATCGTCTATTGAATAACCTGATCTTAAAGGTTGCAAAATGGCATTTACTCCCTAGCCACTGTCAAAGTGAAATGGCTGCTTATATGGTTGACTATAGCCTACAAGAATGTTATTTATTTACAGCTGCAGACTTAAATTTTCCAACAAAAGGCTCTCTGGTACTCTCCAGGACAGTCTTGCATCACAACAAACACCCTCCTGACTGGGCTCTCTGCTGCATCTCAGATTCTGTGTCATATTTTGTTTTCCTGAGGCATGAGAAGGAGAAGATGTCTCAAAGTTTAGGTATTACATCAGGATGTGTTGAAAGTTGATCTTTTTTTGAGCTCAAACCCTGAATTTATCAAGAGCCTCCAGAATATGAGGCTTGCTACATACTTTTAACCACAAGGTTCAACTTCATCCAAAGAAAAAAACAGGAGCAGGTGTTAATTTTCTCTTCTTAGAATCACTGCAAATTGAATATGTATGTAAGTGCCATAGTGCTGTTTGAACAAAAGACATTTAAAGTAATTACCTCGGGTGACTTGGATTATAATTATGATTATAATGATGTGTAAACAGGGCCTATCTGTTATACCATGTAAAACAACAGACATGTATGACATCCTCTTGAGTGGTACTAAAATTACAATTGGGACTTTAATCAACGTTCACATTTTATATAGAACAAGATTAACTTGGAAAATAATTAAAGGCAGATTAAGTTCCCCATATACTGGCTTTTACAAAACTACTTTTCCCCTATCCAAATGACCTTGTATCCCCCTGTGAGAGAACAGACAAAAATGTCAGGAAAACTATTTTGTTCAAATTTTTATTCATGTTTTCTTAAAACAAACTAACAAACAGGAGTCACTGCTGACACCTTTTTGCTTCTTCTATGTTTTTCTATATGAAAACTGTAGCCATCTTGCTGTAAAGTTCACATATGTATTGATGGTTATTGCGCCAACAGATATTTACACATGCTGCTCAGGATATGTTATTTTGGCACGAGTTAAAGAATACAGACAAGGATTTCCATAAAGAAAATGATTTTATGAATGTTAACAGCATGTTTTTATTTGATGTAGAGCCTACTGTAGGCTATTTAAATAGACTCTTTTTGATCATGTTTGTTCTACCTGGAGATACTTATCGTTCCAGATGTTACTCACATAAAGTGTCCAGTGCCTGCTTTGTAAAAATCTGATTTTGTCGTAATGCCTAAGTGAAATACAACTCTAGTTTCAGTACAATCATATTTCATTGTGTCCTGTGTGCCTTCAATGTGTCATTTGGCATGATATAAGAGAAGAAAATAATCTACCCAGTCTGTAGTTTTTTTTTTTTTTCTAAAAAAAATTAAATCTGCAGTTTAAATAAGAAAGTGTCAGCTAAATATGATGAGAGCTGACACTTTGACTGGATTGATTCAGGTTGTGCTCGAAACACATCTATGTATATTCAGGATATGTAATCAGTTCTTTCTTCGAGTAAACTGTAAGTGTTATCTAATGGCCACTGACAGTGACCCATAACCCATTATTATGCATTATTTATTTCTCTCCATTTTACGAATAAAAATCTCCATAAACGCTGTGAATACAGTCAGTTATTGTCTAATAAGTTCTATTAACATCTAACCTTTATTAATCATTAAAATATTATTATCAGGGTCAGATTTTATTTTGTCATAAATAATTCTAAATTTCTTAATTTTTTTTCTAGCCATATGCACATTACAACACACTATAAATGTATTTATAACTCAAAACTAATGGCACTATAATTTCCTATGTTTGCTATTATGAAGCATAATAAAATATTACAACTGCATATACCTAAGATAATACAGCATTATAAAGACATTATAAAACATTTAAAGCATTGTATAGATGCTTATAATATGTTTATAATGCATTATAAAGGGGAGCTTCATAGAAAGTGTTTAAAAAAAAACAGTTGAAAAATACACATAACATAAACCAATTCATTTTTTAATTAATCAAGAAATTTCAATGCAGAAATTCCATAAACTGTGCCTGTATGACCTGAGAAGAATTTGACTCAGAGCATATGACTATGATTGTAATTATGAAGGAAGCAGAGATTTTAATGCAGGAGGAAGTAATTAAATCATCAGACAACTGGCATGGAAGTAAATAGGAAATGATGTTGGAAGGAATTCGAATGAGAATTCCCTCATTGTGCCCCTGCAAACACAAACAGACGTGTGTACACCCACAATAAATATTTATCATGCTAAACTGGGTCCTCAGTGAGCAATCAAGAGAGATTTACAACAAATACCAGTCAAAAGGATGTGAGTGTGTGGAATATTTTAAAAAGGGGATCAGCGTTAATATCTTCTGTCCGTACAAACACAAAACACACACACAGAACAAAGTGCATGTAGCGTGAGAAAGGCGCCGCAGGGTCCTTGGATTTTGCAGGACACCCAGAGTTCACAGAACAGATCTCAGGAGAGTTGTTTCAGTAAACTATCAGTGGCTGATAATTAATTTAAATTCACGCACTGTCAGAAAGGCCAACAGGTCAAAACTGCTTTCAAAAGCGATGAGTGTTTGTTGCAGCAAGAGCAGCAAGCTCATGTCACTGCAGTCACACTGCAGATTGCACTGCTCAACATGATTAATCCAAGTTTACTCTGTGCTGTTGATTATTTTTACTGTGGAATGTCTTATGTGTCTTTTTCTTTACATGGGGGATTTATCTTGGATTGTATGGGAAAGGCAAAAATGAGCCATGAGCTTTAAGACTTTCCCTTTTTCGTTTATTGATGAGTTTGTGTTCAATGGTTGTATTTAATGATTGTTTTTAACATTTATGTATCCAAAATAAAAATGGTAATAATAATATTGTTTCCAAGATAACTGGAAACCTGAACAAATTATGATGATGATCCAAATCCGGATGCATAGAGGAATTTTTTTTTTTCAGGAGATTTTGACAGAATTTTTTTAGGGAATGTTGGTCATGACACAAGAGAAAAGTGACTACATGTTTGTGATGATCTCAATCTAGATGTGGGTCCAGGAATTTTTTCAAGGTTTGTTAACCATGCCACATAAGGCAGTTTTCTTTTTTGACAATAATATGATGGAACAGTGTTGAAAACGTCTTGGCAGAAGTTGATTTGTTGGAGCACTTCTGGCTTAGTTATTTTCACTATGCAATAGCAATCATACAACAAAAATGTACACAAAATAACACCAGACACCTTCAAACTTCCACTCCACAAAAAGAAAAACTTCCACAAACAGAAACAGAATGAAACGAAGATATAAAAAATATCAGCAAAATAATTAATACAAATGTGCTTGAATTTTCAGATCATGGAAGCATACTTGCATACAAATTTGCAAATAAAGGGATTTTAAATCTCAACACCAAACAAAAGAAATTCAGAACAGTTACAAACAGAATGGGTAAAATATGTCCTTGGTTTGTTTTATACTTCACAGTTTCAGGACGTGTCCTGAACAACTTCTGTTGTTGACCTCTGGTTAACTTTTTAACGTAAGAATATAATGGAAACCAAAGAGTCATAGAGAAAGAGGAATATGTTGTGTTTTTGTAAAAGTAAAAGAGCTTTCACACTCACAGCTTGTTTGCTTTGTTCTTTTCAGATAAATTGATCCATCTTTTCTTTTTAAATCACAGATTTATATTTCAGCACTGTACAGTAGGCTATATCACACACCGTCAAAGAGCTGTCCTGCTTTGTTGCACTGTATTTAAACATTGACACGCTCACAGTATAGGACACGTGTTAGCATTAAACAAAATGAGTCATTTTTAGCATGTAGTAGAGAAAAGGTCAAATGCTTCATGAGCATTTTGACAGATGAGTATAGTTCTGAAATGTTTAACACAACTCATTCAATAAAAAAATCTAAGAGACTGTGGCTGAACAAGAGGGGCTTTTTAACACCTACCCGTGTCAGCAGCAGTCATCTCAGAGGTCACCAGATAAGCAGCATGAGGAGCAGTGTCCGTAGAGAAATCTGAAAGGAAATATAAAAATTAGAGAGCCACTTTGTAAAAGTGGTGGTTCACGTAATAAAAAGGTAAAACAAACCCTCTGCTTCTACAAGCTTGACTAAGGTAGGTCCAGTAGGACAGTAGGTAATGCTATCCTGTCATTTTCTTTATGATAATTAGTATGGATGCACATTATTATCTGTACAATATCAATGTAGGCAGGCCTAAAAAGTTATATGTCTGTTTCGGCTGTTTTCTTTCGTCTTTAACATCCAGCCATAAACCCATGCAGGTTTAATTGCAAAAACACAACATCTCCTCCAAATGACTCCACTCCTTTTTTTACTGGATTTGAGAGGGATAACAGTGCATAGCTGCAGTGTATTAGCGCCTTAATTCACCATGGAGGTGGTGGGGGAATACAATTTGACACATTTTGAGGTTTTTCTTTAAACTGAGGAGGTTCTGAAAAAATGTCACCAGAGGCGATATCTGCTCAGGAAGCTAAGATCTTTTGGAGTGAACAGAGATTCTCTCGCCCTTTAACCACTCCTCCATCAAGGGTGTGCTAATATTTTCTTTCACCTTTTTTTTCCATCAGCCTGCAATTTGGACACGGTTGATGTTTAACAAATATGTTCAGGGGACATCTGAGTGTAAATATGGGAGGTTTGATGATTGCTAAATCATTTTGCCATCATGCTCAATGTCAAGGCATTTCAGAGATAACAAAGTACATCAGAAAAACAGCTCACTCTGTCGCTCATGAATAAGGTCACTGTGAGTACTTTAGCATAAATAAAAATGATAGTTAAAAATCATGGATTCAGAGTTCTGTTTCCTTGTTTTATTGATTCTTTTTCTTTCTTTCCATAACCTTGCCCTTGGCTTCTGATCCTCCTCTACATTGTCAGGCCAGATAGAGACACCTCGCAGAGATTTTAATAATTTTTGCGGGAAAGTGTTTTTTAAGCAGCACTGGGACTTGAGAGGTTTAATTAGATGGCTCTGCTTTATCTTTAATAGATGCCTGAAAACAAATTTTTGTTTGGTTGAGTTTTGAATAAAATGACCTTCAGTCCCTTACAGCTGTCTCAGTGTTTAGAGTTTGAACATCACTGAACAGCTTAGCGTGTATGACTCATCTGTACAACTTTGATTACTGGTCTTTCAAACATTCCCATAAATAGAAGATAGATTACGGTGAAGACTGGAGACATGCAATATCAGGATGCACTCTTCAAACAGTGGTTCTCAAAGAGTGGGTCAAGCCATAGTGGGGCTGCAGAGAGGTTTTAATAGGTCATAAACAGAGGCCCAAAGTGGACATACAGGGGGCATTTAAAGAATCAGAGATTTAGTGGTGCTCATGACCAAGAGGCCCTGTGGGATGAAGATCTCCTGCATGTGTTCAGTTCTTCCTCTATACTTTAGTGAACAACATGAGGGTCTTTGGCTTTGTTTGATACGTTTTTTTTTTTGTTTTTTGTTTTTTTTTGGATTGAAACAAGAATAAATGTAGCTCCAATATGATTTTGTAGAAGAATATGCTTCTTCTGAATATTCTATCCTTCATTATTGTTGTGAATTTATTTTCACATTATTCAATGTTGCAATTCTATTTAAGCCTGTACCATTAGAAACTAGAAAAGCACTGGGAGAGCGAAGACCTCCGCCAAGCGCCACAGTTCCCTCCATATTGTGATTCACACCAAAAAAATTTCTGGATCCAGACGGTGATCCGGATCACCCCTAAAATTTAATCAGTTCTTCCATATCCCATTTCCGACAATTCCTGAAAATTTCAAGTTATTTTGAACACAGACAAACAAACAGACAGATTAACACCGGCAAAAACATAACCTCCTTAGCGGAGGTAAATATACTTATTGTCGATCCATATTTTGCTACCAGTATATTAGCTACAAAATTTTAAATTCAGAACTTAAGAGTTTAAACTACATTTTTAATATGTGAACTCTTTCTTGTTTTAACTAAATAAATACAAAAACAAATCAGCAAGTTACAGCAGATTACATTACTTTTTTTTTAAATGTTACATTAATGAGTTTTAACATTTAAACATTCAGTAACATGGAAGCTGAATTATAGATTTAATAAGTAGTTAAGTAACTTTGTAAAATTGCAAAATTTGAGTGACTTGTGTCGCTGTTACTGAAGCAACTCTGAGATTCATGCACACTGGCCACTTTATTAGGTACACCTTGATAGTAAGGGTTTGCTGTTTTGCCTTCAGAACTGCCCCATTTTTTCTTGCAAAACAAGGGGCTTAAAACATTTCCCTGTGATTCTGGTCCCTATTGACTTGATAGCATGAGACAGTTGCAGCAGATCTGTCAGCTGTACACCCATGATGCAAATCCCCCATTCCACCACATTAAGGTGCTCCAGCAGTTGAGATCTGGTGACTGTATAAGCCACAGGCATACAGTGATTAAGAAACCAGTTTGAGATCATTTGAGCTATGTAACATGGTACCTTTTCATGGTGGAAGTAAAAAATAAGACAACGGATACTGTGGTCATAAAGGTATAGACATGGCCAGTAGTTTGATACTAATTTAGTACCAGTGGGCCAAAATGTCCCAAGAAAATAAGGAAGAAAACATCTCTCACACCACCACCCACAGCCTGTTCTGTTTTTCAGTCGTGCAGTTTTCTGCCATCTAAAGTCCAAACAGCAACATTTTTCACAGAAATGAATAAATTGTCATGGTCATCAGACGTTTTCCCCACAAAGTCATTAATGAATTTAGTTTGCATTAAACTACAGATCCAGGCTTTTCAGTTTTGTTTTTCCACTCTCTCTTTTAAGATGAAGGCATAACTTAAGGGTGTGAGATAATGCAGTAGATTACAGGGTCAGGTTGTTGCTGGTAGGGAAGTTTATTGTAGTTTGACTGATGTCCCGAGGTCAGCAGGGTCAGATGATAAAGCTACAAGCAGGTCATAGGAGCATTTAAATAACCTGAAGCATTCAGGTTATTTAACAGATCACTTAGACAGTTCACTTAGACTTGCAACAAATAATCTAGGTCCGATAAAATTTATAGCCACTTGCCCTAAAAACACTCACATAACTCATTGTTCCTACAACGAAAATAGATTCAGTGAGAGACATAAAAAATGTAAACAAATAAAGTTAAACATGTGCTTGAGTTGCATCCTACAGCTGACTTAATACCAACACAGCAAAATAATTCTTCCTGTTTACATTCCCCATAACCCCAAAGTTCAATATTTATGTTTCCTTTTGTGTGATAAGCCCTTAAAATGAATTGTTAGAAAGGAAACTAAGAGGACAACTAAAAGCATATGTTCAAAATTATTTAAAAAAGCAGCAACTGTGTTGTCTTTAGCTAAGTGGTTCCCAACCTTATTTTAACGACCTTAAAGCTGACAGAGCCTTGTAACCCCCCCTGAGGTGAGGCCAGACCCCCAGTCGGAGCCAAGGCTTTAGCTTAATAGCAGTTTATAAGACCAATGGCCCCCCTTAGGAAAACATCAGGCCCCATAAAGCTTTTCAAGATCTAAAAATGGCAGGAGAAAATAATATATTTAAGATTATAGGCTATATTTTGTTAAATTCATACTAAAGAATAAATCAGTTTAATTAGAAATGAGTGGATGTTTGATCCATTTTGTAGAAATCCATTTGTCTGCCTTTGTAAGGGCCTATTCAACCCAGAGTATAAGTATATCAGTGATGGACAAAGACAGTCCCAGGGATGAGAAGCCAAAAGAAAGTTACCTCCATGTGCCTAGCAGCAGTATGGGTGACAGGGACCTGATCTAAAGGCAAAATTAGCTGTTTAATAATTATTTGTAAAGTAGACAAACACACTCCTAGCATCTCAGTATATTTGTCTGCATGACAGATTTCAAAATCTGTCATGCAGGAGAAAATTGGGTAAAAAAATTAGCATTATATGGTCAAGTATGTTGCCAGTCTAAATTAAAAAATATTTATTTGTGAATATTGTGTATTGGAGAAAATCAAAGAAACTGTAGATATTCCTTGGTAGGTGCTGGGTCCAGAATTAACAAGCCTAAGAGGGCAAGAAGATCTGCATCCTAGAAAGCTGCCATTCAAGGAATTATATGGAAACAAATGATCTTAAGATCCTTCTTGTTCTACCTCAGAAATGTAATTATACTTGTGATATAGATCAGACCATGTACCATTGTATAGGGATCCAAACAGCCACTGAGCACAGCCAACAATGCAACACCTTTTCTATATCATGTTGTTTTAATTTTGTGTTATAGTTAGTATTCTTTGCACCTAATAAAGAAATGATGGATCTCAGCTGTGTTCAGTCATATGCATGTCGATGAATATTTAAGGGGGTGACTCACGAATACATTTGCAAGTCTGAGGAAGAGCATGTGGGCTCAAACGTCACATGTTGCTAAATAAATCCTTTTATGGGGGGGGGGGGGGGGGGGGGGGGGGCTTCCGGGGGTGCAGATATTCATGGCTCTTTGTGAAAGTTGGATTTCCAAATGATGAAGTCTAAATATTTCATGTTACAGAATGATGTTTGCTGCTAGAGCTTGGTGGGTGCAGCTCCTTTGATTTCTTCCTGTGGGAGAGCCAGACGTAGAAATCTCTGACATAATCAGTCTTTGGTACATGACATAAATTTTGACTCTTAAAGTTTCAGATTACACACATTGGTTTTAGCATCCCACCCTTTATCCCTGCCTGGTTATAGTTTACCGCATGTGGCTTCTGTTACATTTTTCTGGGACATCATGAGATTTGCTGAATATTGAGTTTTACCAGTTTTAGCAGCACAAACTCATTGACTGGAGGATCTGTGCCCTGATTTACAGCAGGCCTTTACTTTAAATGGCACAGCTCTCCATCAGTTTCCAAACATATATCACTTATGATCAACCCCAGCCATGTCTGAAGGATGCTTAATATGCATCTGCCTGCTTCAACGTTACCTTGCTTCTTTTCATAGCAAAACACAGCAGATTTTAAAACCAATTTTAAGTTAGCTTATCATAATGCATACATAGCTAAGCCACCTGATTCCTTACAGCACCTCCCTGTAATAATAAAAGTTCCATGACCATCTTAGGTGTTTAAATCTCACTCTGTGCTACCATGAGTAACTTGTGTATACTTTGATTAAGGACAGCAGTCTCTGTAGCTGGGGCATACAGAACCACTAGGTTTTGGCCTCCCAATATAAGCCATTTAATGTTAAGTACTTGTCAGACCCAAATTGATCCTTTTTGTGCTTATAAACAGTGTGATTTTATCATGGGTATGGCTTTCCTGGAGTTAAAACCCTCCTCTAGACACATGAGCTAGCGCTGACTGAAAGGCTTCCTGTTAAATAGGAAAGTCATAATCAGTCCTGGACCAAGTTTGTTACTTGAGAAAAAAGTTAACACTGAACACTGTTATTACTACACCCTTTACTGACCCTGTTTACATGCATAACCATGGATTAAAATCCATTCTGGGCTTATACCAAGTTGACTTGGTTGACTCATAAAACAGTCCAGTTTAGTAACAATTTGTTTTTTGTTGATGTCCACCTATCCTTCATTTGTTGAGTTCCCCTGTATGAAATGAACAGAGTCAAATTAACAGACAAGCAGCCCTCTTTAACAGCCTTTCTCCTTCATTTGATCCCAAAACATGCTATAAAATGCACCAGTAATATGTTAACAAATAAACCATGTGGGGAACAGGTTAAATTAAAATGGCAACTAATTTAAAAACTAAATGTGATGCGCACTTTGTGAACGAGCAGCTTTGAAAGAGATAGTTTTAATTTTTACTAATTTTTCTTGATTAATGGGCAGAATTGAACAGGACAAACACAAAAACAGAAAACATTTTCTGCACTTTCTTGCTTTTTGGCAGTCTATCACAGATCATATTAACAGATATTATGTTTTATGACCTTGCAGTGCAGCTGGATCAGTCTGATTTAATGTCTGTAATCAGGCAGATCCACATTGCAGCGCTCCAATCAAGCTTGGTCTGGAGAGGAATTGACTAGTCAGCATTATGTGAGAGGTAAGAGGCAGGAGCTATCAGCAGCTGCACGCCTGTGACAATGGCTGCCCACACGGAGAAAAGAATGGACACTGCCTAGTTTAGTAGTAGCTTTACAAGAATCTGATACTTTTTGATTAAATGAAGGAAAGAACAAAAAAAACATTTCTCAGTGGAAAAGATATTGTTCCCCCTTTCAGGTTTTGGCAAGATATTGAGTTTCCAACTTCTTGGTATACTGAACCTTGCCTTTTGTGACATCACAATAATGGTCTGAAAAGGGTAAAAGTGAGTGTAGAGAACTGTTTTCACACACACAAAGAAATGCATGTGAGAATGCAAAGGAATAATTTTCATCTTTTACTTAGGAATGTTGAGAAGAGCATACAGCAAGCCTTCTGGGGGAATAGTGTTAGCATTTAAATCCTGCAACTGGTTGGATCCCTTTGCGTGTAATGAAAGTGCTTCATTAGGTTTTCTGTTTGCCGGTGTGTTTCTCTCAGCTCCTTTGTTGATGCAGTGTATAGTCTGAACTACAACATCTCATTGCTATAAAGAGAAAAACTGCCATGTGTTACCTCCTGAGTGGCTCCCATCCCATCTGACAGGGACAGTCTCCTGCTGTGAGGTATGTGTGTCAACAAGCAACTCCTCAGGATTTCAGCGGGAGCCCACCTGAAATTTTCTAAGTTTATCAGGACTACACACATGAGAGTAGATCACTACACAGCTGTATGATTACAATACTATCTGAGAGGAGTCAATGCCACAGCGTTTTTTTCAGTAGTTGGAACAGTGTATCAGCTGCATGGTCCTTCAAAAATTAAAAGGGCATGCTTCAGGGTCCATTTCTCATAATCTATGCACCTCCATATTCACCATAACTCTCTGAAACGTGATGAACTTGCACTGTTAAGCCAAATGTTTTGGTCTTTCCCCTTCTTGGTTATATGTATCTGACAGACTCTCTTTTTACACTGATGCCACAGATACACAAAAGAGAGCTTTAACAGTAAGTAGCCTGACAGCATGCAGTGTTAGTCTAATACACTTATTCCAAGAGTGGGCGCATGGCCCTTTAGGAAGCCCAAGGTTATAACAAGGGGTTTTAGCACCGTTAAATCAATTAGCAATGTTTTGCACTGCTATCAAAGCAAGGACATTTGCAAGTAAATGTAAGGACAAAGTGGTTCTGCACCAGTCTTACGTAGGTTACATTTCTGTTCTTTTTCAGACAATATTAGAGATATATTATATACTGCTGTCAGCCTCAAAACACCTTTAAGTGTATGAAGACATCACTATGAAGTCAGATCAGAAATACCAATCACAGAAGACACTGCACCTTAATCATTTATCCTAGTGTTTCTCCTTGTTGTAATGTTACTGTTGTTTTTTTAGTGTGCTCTTGAAACAAGAGGTAGGAAGGTTTGATGGGTGGGCAATTTAAATATCCTTAAATTAAGCAATCAAAAATAAAGGCAGTTCTTACTGGCAAATTAATCTTTTCTTAGTTAAACTAATCAGTAAAACTTTGCATATCTGTGTTCCAGTAAATTCAGCCTTTTACCCAACGATGTCATCGCGCCCCCTGTGCTGTCATTGGCAAATGTTCCGGTCAATGTTCCCTGTCAAGAGCAATATGTATTTGTTTTTCTGATTTTTAAGAGGCAAATAACCTTGGGCAAATTTATATCAGTATGAAATTCAACTAAAAAGCCTTGTTGTTATCCTGACCTCGTACACTTTTGTTCAGTTTCCATGAAAGAGCATTACTCCATTGTGATTTAAGAATGGATCAAATACAAAGAGTAAGTTACAGCCTTCAAAAATGCCTTCATTTACAGTATAACAAAAAAAGCATTCACAAGTTTTTTAATCGATTTTCACAAACTTTTGTGCACGCTTAAAAATGCTTTGAGAACAGATTTTGCTTAAGATGAAATGATACCAACAAGACACCAAAGTCAACTCGGACAAAAGAGACAGAATTCAACATTTTAAATGGATTTCTACCAAGCAGCGCCTTTACAGCTCCTCTTCTTGCCTACACTTTTCTCTTTCTAAAGCTAACACAGGAGAACCAGGGGCTCATGCTCAAGGCAGGAGTTGTAATTTTGTGCTGTTGCTTTGCCACATTTCCTCAGTACTTCCTCCTGTACTGCCCAGGCCAGTAGATTAACATTACACAGGCAGTTTCCAGGAAAAAAAACAGATGGTTTCCCAACCTTATATCTCTGACTGTCCAGGCAGAAGTTTGCTTTCCAGAGGGGAAATTTCCCCTGTGTGTTGTGTGTAACCTGGACCAGAGTGATATGAGCTGCCATACACACAACTTCTAGAGGTAGAGCATGTGTGAATCATTTTACTTGATATTTGTTAAACACAGTCGCATATCATATACACATTAAATAAGCTGGACTGTGACTGCAAGCTCAAAGCTCAAATGCAAAACCACCTCTGGACTTGCTGACAGGTACTGGGAGCAACAAAAAGTGTCCTGACAGACTTACAATGGCATTGCTTAAGAAACTTTCAAGGTTTCCTAAAGGATGTGTCCCTATGATTTATGGCACCGTTTTAGAAAGTAAATAACAAATGGGATTCAACTTTGTGAAAGAAGTAGAGCACTAAATGCTGCACTGTGGTGCTCTGCCACTGACTAATACCTGCTCCCAAATTAAACCTTGCTTTAAGCCTTTATTTAATTTTAAGATGCCAGTTGTAAAAATACCCCTCCCACACATTAGTTTTAGTCAGAAAGTTATCCATACAAACCTAAACCTTTCACTTTTCAGGCTGTAAACATGTTTATTTCCATTGTAAAGTAGGTCCATTTAGGTAGGCTCTCATCTAGACTGACTCCTCTTTGAGTCAGCCTTAGGTAAACACTGACCATGCAGCAGTTTTCATTGATTTTTCTGCCTGTTTGCTTATCAACATTTTTATTTTGGGTTCTCCTTATTTCTGAGATGACAGATGAGAGTTTGATTATAAGTTGAGTTGCTTTAGGACTACACCCTACAGGTTTGGAAAAATATTTTGAGACTTTTAAGGGATATTTCCATATTTTTAAGTTGGGTTGCATCAGGCACCTGACGATAGTCAAAAGTGGCTGAGAGGGCCCCCATCAGCACTGTAGCTTTAGAAACAATACACCCAGACCACTTGTAAGGGACACTTCTCATTTTTTTGTTTTATACTAGGTTGTCTTGTCAAACTTTGTAGAACCCTGAATGTCGTGTATGCAAAATTGTATCATAGTTCCGTTTTATAATGTGTGTTTTGTGACAAAGTGACAGAAAAAGCTGTGAAAGGGAGCTGCTAGCCTCTTGGCTTTTGGAAAATAAATCACTGATGCTCCTGCATTACAGCACGTAGCATATAGGGCTCAAGAAGTTAAGGATAGATTGATGTGAATAAACCATAGTTTTATTCACTTGCATAACTGAAGATTTGTAAGAAATGCATTATATGAATGTGCATACTTGAACTCTGACAACTTGGTATCCAGATTCTCAAAACAGATATTAATTTGTCAAATGCATGTAAACTGGATACAAAAATCATGATGGTGATGGCGCTAAGTTAAAATTCAGCCTGTTAGCACCTATTCATCAATGTTGTTTTGTTTTAATTACACTTTTTGCACCGAGGTGTCCTCACATATCTAGATTGGGCCATGTGTCATTGACAGTTTTAAAGAGCAAGATAAAAACAACATACAAGTCAAGACTGGCTTGTACTTTGGCTAACACTTCTGGATTGTTTTGCCTCCACTGAAGACCCGGCCCACCAAAAAATGTCCCACATATTTTCAAACAGGATTGGTGTAAGGCATCCTTTATCAGTATAATTAGCGTTAATTCTAAAATAAAAAAGGGTGGGAAAACAACAAGCTTGCTTTAGAGGGATAGTTCAGTATTGTTAAAGTAAGGTTGTATGAGGTTCATTTTAACATAATATAAATAAGTTACAATAGTTTTGATCAGCTCTGCTCCTGTTGGACAAGAACGGGCATGTAAGTTCGACTATAAATGCTGCAGATGGGACATAAATAACTGAATTTTACACAAAAATGAACTAAAAACCCATTTGGATAATTGACCCTGCACTGAACACATTTTCAATGTTTTACGTCTTTGCCAGCAAGCCCCTTTGTTTTGGCTCTACTTCACTGCAGACTCAGGGATATGAGCTCTGCTGTGTGCTGAGGTAGTGCTAAAACAAAGGGGCTTACCAGGATGAAAGTTAAGGATTGTAAATGTATTTACATGCAGTAAACATTCAACACTATTTTGTTCGTACATTTCACCTGAAACTTAGTATTTTACACAGAGCTATTGGCCCCATCCGCAGTAGTGTTCAGCTTAAATTCTACCCCAGTTCCCTCAGAGGGGCAGAGCAGAACAAAATCACTGTAGCTGATGTATTTGCTACTAAAATGAACTTCATACAACATCACATCAGCAGAACTGAACTATCCTTTCAAGGACTGTCTTTGGTGATTGTAATTTATATCAATACATTTTTGCATTCTTCCACCAACTTCCTATGGCACATATAGGACCAAGCTGCATCCCTGTATTAATTTCCATATTTACTTCAAATTACAAACATGATGCATGCATAACAGCTGTGACGAAATTGTGACATCTACTCCAAATTGATATTCAAACTGTTTTTTATTTTATGTCATTCTCATAACAACTTTTTCCCTCACAAAAGTGTGGTTTATTTTATTTGTGTGTATGGTATTTATGTACATTTTGACACTGTGCAGCTGATTATCAGTAAAAGTCCAATTGTGAAATTCGGCATTTGGCTTACTAGGCCTTTGACTTAAGTTGGACTTTGCTGCTTCTATTGCTTTACAGAAAAATACTGAGATAGATATTCTGTATATCCATCTGTCTAAAAGGGATAGTAAGATATCATTTTTACTCCACATCATCCTTCCCTGCTCTGTACATTGCAGGACCTAACCACCAGGTCAACCCGTGCCTTAGACCTACAGCTTTTACACCATTTTTGGCTCTGTATTCTACACTGAGGTTGATTTGGCTTTCCAGAGTGTATAAAATTCTTAAAGCATATCATCTATAGGGAGTAAGACTCACCCCCGTGGTACTCTGGTCTATTTCAGGTCTGGTGCCATGGCCCTTACAACTCTGAAACAAACAGAATAGTCTCATAACATGCCAATTGATACTGACAGGTTTAAAATGATTAGTATTCCAAAGCTGCACTGATAGCTGAGTCCTTATTTGACACTGTTTTCAATCATTTAACAGCTTAGGGTCACACTATGCTCTCTTACCTGCAAGTCCAACATTAATGTATTAATCATTTTATGAAATCACACAATACTGAGTCATTCATAACAGGCAGAAATATCTTTAAAAAAAAAAACCTTTGCAATTATCAACAATAATTCAAATCAGATTAAGAGATTTGGGAGTTCCTGTTGTTACAATTAAACTTATTTGCATGGAAGTTTAAGTCAGACATGACAGCAGCCTTATTATGGATTGTGTTTTTTTAAGTACCTTGGAGTATCTTCTGCTTTTGACACTTTTCCACCTGGAGCCAGGTTAAACTGTGGCAAAATAAGACGTGGATCCATGCCACATGGTGAAAATGAAGCAGTGAACACAACTCTATTCCCCTGCAGATAAAATGCATTTTAAAAGCCAGGTTCAAAGGTGTTCAATCAACACTTTCCCATGACGTTGGCTGAGTAACCTAAGGGATATCAAGACCTACAGATGTGACGCTGAGTTAAGGCAGCGTCAATTTAAAGTCCAGATTTATTTATCTGATCACATCTTCACAGACTTCAGTCTTCAATCAGGACAACCAAATGAAGTAAACTAGGGGGCAGTATATGAAACCTTTGACTTTTTGACCTTTCCAAACATTTGAGTCTTTGAACAGTCATGTATGAAGTGATTTCACAGCACAACATGATTCGTGGCCGACTGAAACCCGGTGCTCTGCAGAGGACTGATAAGATGGCACACAGTCAAAGTCTAGGGCAGATTACCATACTGAGACTCTGAGGGCAGACCGAGAGAGAGAGAGAGAGAGAGGGCAGACTGAGAGACTGTCACTTGTCTTCCGCCTCGATGATGCTCTTCAAAACTAGTCTACATCCAACGTCACGTCTCTACAGTCAACCCCCAGACAGTTACTTTTGAAGCTTTTTTCTAATTTCATTGTAATTCTCCTTACGTTCAACCAGCAATCAATAAATCACACGCTGATAAAAAAAAAGGGAAGAAAATGTTGTATTATGGATATGTGGCTGTTGCGTGTTGAGAATAATGTTTTTTACATCCAGCCCCCAGGAACAGCAAGGCTCAAATGCAGCTAACATTGTGCTTGAGAGATGCCTTTCTCCAAGTTCCAATTCGTTTTGGCAAAAATAGACTGATAAAATTTGTAAAAAAATAAATAATAATAATTTAAAAAATACCAGCAAATCTGCAACACACCAAAGGAGTCATAAAATGGGGAAATTAAGAAGATTCTTAGGGCCTGTGACCTACAAGATCCCAATAAAAATATTATATTACAGTATTTTTTATGTATTAATTTATTAACTTTTTGCCAATTCCAATACAAAAATACCAAGCTTGTCCTTTTACTGAAATAGTAATATTCATGCATCTTTACATTGGTTAGCTCCCATGAAATAGCATTTATATGAAAACAGGCCTTTTTGAACATTTATTAGAGAATATTAATTTTGTTTATGCTTCTGCTATATACCAAATAGGAAGTTCAGATATTTAGGGTCTTTAGAAGAAACAGGTTTTAAAGTAAGACAAATGTATGATCTGCAAATGTGTTGAATCACAGGTTTAAGAGATCAGAGAGTCATGAGGACTGATCATACAATATTTAATATTTTAAACTCTTAAAAATGACTCAAATGCTAGAAGGTTATCTATCGAGGATAGTTGAATTCACAATTAATTGTATAATTTCAGCAGGAGAGTGTTTTCTCTGATATATGAAGCTTATTTGTGTCTTTAAACAGAATGACATGACTGTAATAGTTATAAAGAATATCCTTTGTGTCACCATATTTATCAATTCACTTCACAGGTGCTTGGTTTGAGAAACTGCAAAGCTGGTCTGGGATAGGGTCCAATCCTATTATCTTTTAATGAGGCCCAAAATTTCTGGCAGTGCCCATGAACACACCGATGACAGTTTAACTGTTTAGAGCATTAGAATTTGACGGATGTTTCTACACTTTTCAGTTTAAAGATACAATATTGTCTTGTTTAAGCCTTGGAAGCAAGGTTAATCATGTGGGGTGTAAGAGTCACACAACAAGGAATCTTACGTCAAAGGAACTTTACTTAAGGTTGTAATAATTATTGTATGCTCTAGTTTGGTTATGCCTCTAGCACCGTCCATGCGATGAGCAACAGGCACCTGTCTTTCAGCAACTGAAAAGCAGTTGTCACAACATACTGTCAACAACTCTGCTTTCATTCTATGGTCCCTGCCAGTGGGCTTAAACTGCTGACAAAACAATCGTGGGACATCACACAGGGTAGGTCCATTCGGGGGGCTGGGGGAACGAGTCACTTCAAGCAGCTGCTGGCACCATCAATATGAGAAGGAAAAGTCCTGGTACCACTGACATTTTGTCTTGTTCATAGAAGTGCTCTATCATGAGGAGGGGACACGTTAAACATATCAAACCGCACGTAAAACAAAAAAGTATAATATGGGCTCTTAAATAACTGATCTGTTTTTGATTTAATGAAGGATGGGGGTTGTTTATAAGAGGATTATTGCTGACTCTTTGCTTATGCTAGCATGATGAAACTGTTTGTCATTTTCAGCCACATCAACTCAAAAGCTAGGGTGCTCAGACTTATTTTTCAATTTAGAAAATAATCAATTCATCATAAATCCTGGGTGCACTTATAAAGGACATTCACATTAGTAACCTCTAACCATCTTTCTGATATATCATTATGTGAAACACCCTTGTCCTGACGACTAATGGTCTGCACCTATAAACCCTCTCTCTTCGGCCTGAGGTTGGCTCTGCATGACTGAGTTCAGCCTCTCACAGAGCAGAGCAGCTGGGCTGGATGAGCCTGTAGCTTCTTTTATATGAATCCAATAATGAGGATGTGCTCTGACAGCTGAGCAGACTCCCCATGACACAGAAGTGTTGCTGGTGCCCACAGCCAGACCGTTGCCTCAAAAACATCAGAAATGGTCTTCCTTTTGGCAAACAAATCCAGTAGTTTACACGATGAGCGTTCGCCTGTTGTCCCCTGTGTTGGAACAGGTATTCACAGTTCTCAAATATATTCTAAAAAGTTTAAAGTTTCTCCCTCATTGTCTGAAATTCATTCATGTTATTGCAACATTGGTTTGTGGTGTAATAAACTCATGCTGTTCAGCAGAGTCCTCACCTTCAAAAGAGAATCAAACAGTGAGGGGGTCTACATCAGGTCTGTCTTTGTCATCTTATCTTGGATACGAGTCATTCGGTGGAAAATTTTTACACAATGTGTTTATCGTCTCTGGTTAACATGACATACCATTTGAAAGACCATTTTATGAATAACTAATTTCAAATGAAAAGGCACGATATTTGGCAGAACAGTTTGCATAAAAGTGCAATGTGTTTTCCAACTTCCAACTCCATAATTTCACTAAACCATTCCAAATCAAACAAAAAAAAGGGGAGAGCAAACTACTATCAGCAGGAATCAATTAGTGAGGTGCATGCACCAGTGGTCGAAAATCAGAGGAAATTATGATTAACATGATAAACAATATGTTTGATAAGTTTTTCAGTCGAACTGGCAATATTCTCTATCTTGATGGCTGTTTTCCCATGCAGGCCATGTTTGTCCGCTCTGTGACTCTGCCTCTTGACCTCTCCTCTCCTCAGGACTCCCTGGTGGTTTGTACAGGCCTGTCCCTCCACTAAAGCTATGTACACACAGCCCTGTGGATGGCAGCTGCAAGTGTCCCTTGGAAACTTCACAGCTCTGCCCCCAGGCGCTCACTAGTTTACTCCAGCAGTCAGAGCTTGCTTGTTGTTGTCACCCCAGGCTGTTTAGATAATCTGACTGATGGTGTTTTGTCTCTTTTGTGAGATGGATCAGAGGTTATTTGGGGCTGCCAATTAGAGGGTTCCTGTTTTCCTGTTGCTTTTTTGCTGTTCTGTCTTTTTTCATGATTGAAGCAGTATGATTCCCATCCCTCTGTTTATACAGACAGTTGAAACATTACAGGAAAGTGCAACATAAAGTGTCCCAACATAGAAATTTTACCATTTGGTGTTTTATGGTGGTCATACATTACGTTAGCTTGTTACAGTTTTAGTTTCTAAATATACATGTTGTATCCATGGCATTGTAATGTTGGTGTCTCATATGGCTGCAAGAAATATGCAGTGGGAGTGCCATGTGTACACAATCAGAGATGGAAACATATACACAATCAGCCCTGATCAACCTTTCTGGCTCAAGCATTTCACATTGCCAGATTGTTTCCCCTGCTACAGCATTGATCCTGTAAATATTTTTGAATTTATTTGAGTTAATATCCATGCTTGATAATCATTTACCAAGTCAGCTGCACTTCGGTACTAGGGTTCACACTTTGCATCAGGGATGCCCGCAGTTAGCAGGTTAAATGGTTTTATTTTTACAACTGAATTGCTGGCACCATATGTACATGTCAGTTCAACATATTTTCTATTTGTTTCCTATATCTTTTTTTTTTTTTTAATTCGCTTTTGTTTTGTTTTATTTTAATTTATCTTTTACCTCATTTCATTTTTTTTTTAAATTTTATTTAATGATATATTTAATTTTACACTTTAACCTAACCTCCAGTGTTTACTCATTTTAAATCTTTAAGATGGCATTTCCTCAGTGTGTTCTGAGTACAACAATGTTCCTGCTTTATTATTGTCTTTTATTTATGCATTTTATCAACATTGTGTACAGATTGCGGGGTGGGTGGGTTCGGGGCTGGGTGGAGTGGGTTTGGGTCATAATTCCTTTAATCTTATTTTTATTTATCTGCCTGTAAAGCACTTTGTGCTACATTTTTTGTATAAAGTGCTATATAAATAAAGTTTGATTGATTGATATAAATTGGTACAGAACTAATGTCCTGGTCAAATACTCTTTATAAAGTGTTACAGGGCTGCTAACCACTGTTGCTCCACTTGATGGCTGCTGCAGCAGAATTGCTCCCCCACCCCGATGAAAACAAAGGATGTTGAATTAAGGCTGTGGGATAAACAGGTGAATCAGTTTGACAGTATCTGATCTTGAGAAAATCATAATTAAGTTGTATGTAGGCTGTATCGTGAAGTACTCACATATAACCACTTGACCAAAGCACATATATCCACAGTCAGCACAGAAACTGCTGCTAAACTGAAAGGAAAGACAATGTTTAACTGCTAGCACAGCTTATGCTAGCTACACTTCACATCCATTCTGCAAACCAATAATGCCAATATTGTCCTGAGGCAATCCAATTTTTCTAAATTTGGACTGTTTTCTAGCTGTTTTGTGCATCTAGCTTTAGCCTGTTGAAATTCTGCTCAAAGAAACACCCCTTATCTGACACACCAGATGGACTGTTTCACATTTTAATGTGATCATTTTCAAGGACTTGAAAACTGGCAAATGCAGCTTTTTGCAGGGATAGAGCACCCCTACTTTACATCGACAATATTTTCCATCATCTACCTTTAATCAGATCACACTTTGGAACTACCAGAACCACATGAATGTTTACTTAATCACAAGAATTTCCTTCATAAACACTTTATGAATAAATCAGATTAAAATTAACGAAAATTAATGAACAAGAAGTTAGCAGTGCCACTTTGACAGCTTGTCTGCCATGTTTTCTTACAACAAATTTATTTTAAAAGGAATCGTGATATACTATATAGAAAATGTACCTTGCCAGGCAAAAGCCAGATTGAAATACCAACTTATCTGAAAAGATAAGTGGGACCAGGGTTGGTGTGCTAGCATTTAAGTTGTGACTGAAGTATTGCTAGCAGCTTCATAACATGTCCTAGGCTATGATTCCTAGTAACAAGCTAAGGGAATAGTGGTTGCTCTATGGTCTTTAAAGGAGAAATATTATGTTTTTCCTCTTTTCTGACCTATAAATGTTGTTACAATGTCAGATACTCATGCTGAACGATGCCAAAGCGTCAAATAATGAGGTTCATGCGTTTGGAAGTGAGCCCTGCAAGCTGTTTTTGATGGCTCTGCGTACTGTATTTTACAGTCTTTTTTAAAAGTGTAGTCCCAGTGGCGTTAATGTGTGCCAGAGTCCCCTACATGGCCATGCAGGCATATGCTCTAGGCAGAGTGGGCTCAGCAGGAGGTACATGGAGGAGGGCCGGGAGTGGAGTAAATTACACAGACCATCTTCGCAGCATGGAGGAAATACAAATCATATTAAATGACTAAATCATATTAGTTAAACACAGAATTAAAGCCAATTAAATTATCTTTTTCTGTGTGATAATATATACCACTTTTCTTCAAAGTTTAATTTGACTTATTTTACCTGTAAGTCCATTGAAAATGTAAAAAAGATTTACCGAGGCTAGGCAGCAGTCAAAAAGTTCTTTGGTACTGATGATATGCAAGTTCATGTGACTTCACCCCCAAAAACACTAACTAATACCTTGTTAAAGACCTGTACTGAAACTTTTTTTTTTTTAGCAAATAATATCTTTTTTCTAAGGAATAAAATATAATCAGCATTAAACACTATTATTGAAATATTTAACATTTTTTATGTTTTAATTCATTTTGCCTGTGTTCATGGTGTCATGGAGACAAATCAGACTAAAATTCTCATGGCAAATTTTCAATCATTATGACTGCTTTTTGGAGGAATTTTAAGTTGTCTGGCAAGCCAAACTGAATGAGGAGGAAGGCCACATGTGGACCCCTGACTACCAGTTGCCCACCAGCAGTCAAGATAGACTGATCTGAATTGATTAACAAATCCACTGGAGAAAAGATCCGAATGCATCGGTCTGTGGAGCCCTACATCTGTGCAATACTAACAAACTGGATAATGACAGTACATCAAACTGCACTCACCCTCAGTTGTATTCAAGGCTGCTGACTCCTCAAACTCTTGCAGAAATATAAAGTAGGGGACAGCACTCTAATGACTTAAATAATCTTTTAATAGCCGCACAGACGTGTCAAGCAAAGCTCTTCTTTCTTAATCTTAGTGGCTGCTGGCAAAAATCTCTGCTTAGCAGTCACACACTGATGACCCTTATTAGTAATTAGTATCAGTGCTGCTAATCCAGCTCCTGCAACAGCTGCTGCAACACCCAAGTAAAAAAAACAGTTTACCTGAGCTTCACTATTTGTTGTCATGGAGCCTGAACTGAGCTGCTCCACATACTTTTGCTCTAAGACAATAACTTGTTATCTCCAAAACTGCAACTTTTTAGAAAGAAAAAAAAAAGGCTGTACTGAATGAATGAAAATTTTTATTACCCAGATTACCAGTGATTTCTTTGCATATTTAACTTTTATAAAATTCCACCTCATCAACATGGAAGGTGACCAACAGCACTGTTTTATGAAAAAAAAAAGTAAAAAAAAAAAAAAAAAAAAACAGGATAAGAGGTTTGTACTCAACAGCAAGGACACCCTTTCACAGCATCTTAACTACAAGATCTTGGTAAAACTTTCATCTTTCAACATGAATCATATGAGTGATAGGATGCTTGCTAGGTAGCTAGGTGCATGACACGAAGAATGCATAATCGCCAGGGCATTTTATGGTTCTCAATTTCAGAGACCAGTGTAGACTCGCTGTGGCAGTGGGAAAACATTAAACTGTCTGCCTGGCTGGACACTTTGGAGTGAAGTTACAAAGTAAAATAGCAGCACACAAATCTTATCTACTGAGATGGCAGGGTTAGCAAACTGCAGCAGTAGCAGACTCAAATTGATTCACATTTTTTATCCATTCACAATTCTGCAGTCTTTCATGGCATCTGAAGCCCATTTTATTAATGGGGCTAACAATACCATGGTGTTAGGAGTGACTGATTCTGTGTTATAGCCTAAATTATATAAATACATTGATATATATATTCCTGGAGCTTGAAAATCAAATGCTCATATTGATCCATGCAACAATGTGTCCCAAAATGCAGATGTGAAATAGTATTGTACTACTTCAGGTTCCCTGGCCTCAATGGATTTTTTTTTTTCGATAAACACCTGAAATAGGGTCTGTGGTGAACAAATCAGTGGATATTTTGACATTCTTACAACAATATAAAATATAGATACATTTAACAGGGCGGTTGCTAACAAACTGTTACAGAGACCAACAAAAATAGCAGGGGACACAAACAAAATCATTTCTGATCATCTTTCAAAAGCAATGTTACAAACACAATTACCACAGCCATAAGCACCAACTTGACCGGATCATATTTGGAGGAAATTTTCCAAAACAACAGGAAACAGTGTGAGATATAACTTGTTAGTGTGGAAGTGGCTTCAAAGTTAAACTCCAATTTTTCATTGACATATCAGCCTGCCAATAGCTTTTTTACAGATGTATCAATTATGTTAATGTTTCAAAAATCATGAGGGTTATGTTTGGTTGTAAAGATTCTCATTATGAACAAAATGTGTGCTTTTTGTTAACTTTTAAGAATCCCATTATCAGCACTAATAATAATGATAATGATAAACATCAAGAAAATCCTGTAGGTCTTTGTGAGAGGGTTTGGGTTAAGATCTGTAGAGGGCCCAGGGCAGCAAGTACATGAGCAAAGATTTATACCCTTGTGGTTTAATACCCTCGTGGTTTTTCACAGTTTTTGAGGCTTTCATCCATGTCAGGTGCAAACCTTTTACCTCCATTTTTTATTTTTATTCTTTTCATAAATCAGTGCTATAGGTCCCCTTTTATGTTGGTGAGTGGGATATATACATGTTTAAACAAATAAAAGACCAGAAATACTTTATAATCAGGAAACTAGAAAATCAATTCAGTCAGTAGCAGAGCAAGTTCATTTTTTCATCCTCTTAAAAAAAACACAGCTTTAGAGGTTTGTGCCTGCAGCAGCAATATGATATTGTATTGATTGAATTGCTCTGGCTAGATATGGGGTTTTGTCACATTTATTGCATGAAATAAAAAAGTTTAGCTTGAACAGTTGGACAGTTGTTTCTGACATAATAATTATTGAATATTAAAATGCTGACGTGACTGTAGCCATTGTTCCTTGGTAATGACTCTAGAGTAATGGGGCAAAAGGTGTTGGTTGGTTTGGAGGACAGTATAAAATAAACCTGGGGGGGGGGGGCATAGCAGTTGTTGCCCAGAGGCATGATGTTTCCCTAATCTGGCCCTGCCTGTTTCCCCATTTTGTCTAAATTTCATTAAGTAAAACAAAAGTTCTGTTGGTTTCATCACCAGTTACAGTAGATCAAAACAAGTCATAACAAATGAAATAAAATTGAATAGTTCTGTACTCTGAATAATTGTCAGTAAATCAGACATTTGCTTGTGAACTGAGATTCAGAGCAAACCATCTTGCAAAGGAGACATCCATACCCCTATCATTCACCACATTTCAAGACATTTAAAGGTGCATCACAATAACATACCAATGAAAGACAGAGACAAAATAAGAAAACAAGGGTCACCAACAAAAAAGAGGACATACACTGGTCAAATAATGGGTCCTTTTTACAAGACAAGTTCAGAGTTTTATAAGTCTCGGAGGCAGTGGGAGCATGTGCTTAACTGTCTGAAATACATATAAAACTCAGGTCAGCAATGTAATAAAAAACATCAATCAATAATCACAGCTGTTTAATATGCCAAGACTTCCACACAGAATCAAAACCAAATAAAAATGTCACCAATTCTCACAACCTTTCCTATAAAAACGTATCCTGCTGAATTTCCTCCACGCAGCAAAGTCGTCAGCCCTCGGTGTTTCATATTTAGGTCGTGACTGGATTCATGGGGCTCTCTTGTGGAGACCGTGAACGCAGCAGTAAAAATATGAATTGGGGGGTGGAGCTGTAGGTTCAGACCTGCTGAAGCAGCTCTCACTCTGTGATCATTTACAAAGGATGCCACTAGTGGAAACCCAGCGTGAGGGAGCAACGCGTGGAGATGGAACCAGATTTAACTCTTGGTTTTACATGTTTTCATTTTTCCCAGATGATAACTTTACTCTATGTGGAGTATGCTTGATTGTTTTTTTTTTGTTTGTTTTTTTTTTTTTACAACAGCAGCTTCTTTATGATACATGTTTACCTGTGTTGACTTTTGCCTTCGTTTAAAGTGTCTCAGTTTTACCGAATTTTAGAGAGCTTGACTCTTCCTGCTGCAAGAAGAGGCTGAAACAACACCAGCTCACTGCTGTGTGAGGAAAACAAACTCTAAAGTTGTCTTTATGGCGTTTCAAAATGACAGACTCTAACTTGAGGAACGAAAGCAGCTATGGAGTCTATTTTTCTGAATCTTTTAACGGATCCTTCTTGGACCAGATGTCTCCTAATGACAGCAATACGACCTGCACGAAGTTCACTCTGGACTCCCAGGTGGTCGGGGTTGGGGTCTTTCTCTCGGTTTTTATTTTGGTTGCGATTGTTGGAAATATTTTGGTCATCTTGTCTGTGGTGTGTAATAAACATCTGCAGACGGTCACAAACTTCTTCATAGTGAACTTAGCCGTGGCAGACCTGCTGCTGAGCATTATAGTGCTGCCTTTCTCTGCCTCTCTGGAGGTGCTGGGATGCTGGGTGTTCGGCAGGGTTTTCTGCAACATCTGGGCAGCTGTGGATGTCCTCTGCTGCACGGCATCCATCCTCAGCCTCTGCATCATCTCCGTGGACCGCTACATCGGGGTCAAATACTGCCTGAAATACCCGAGTATCATGACAGAGAGGAAAGCAGTTGCTATTTTGGTTCTAGTTTGGGTCTTATCCACGGTTATCTCAGTGGGACCGCTCCTGGGATGGAAGGAACCTCCGCCTGTGGACGAAAGCATCTGCAGCATCACGGAGGAGCCGGGATACGCGCTCTTCTCCTCTCTCTTCTCTTTCTACCTCCCGCTCATGGTCATTCTCTTCATGTACTTCAGGGTCTACGTGGTTGCGCGCAGGACTACTAAAAGCCTGGAAGCGGGCGTCAAACGGGAGCGGAATAAGTCGATGGAGGTGGTGCTCCGGATCCACTGCCGCAGCGTGCTGGAGGACGCGCGCACGGCGAGCGCAAAAAGTAGCAAAAACCACCCGTTCAGAAGTTCGCTGTCTGTGCGCCTCATGAAGTTCTCCAAGGAGAAAAAGGCTGCCAAAACACTTGCCATCGTTGTGGGGATGTTCATACTGTGTTGGCTGCCATTTTTCTTCTTTCTGCCTATTGGTACGTCCTATAACTTTCTGTTTAATGTTTCTCAACTTAGGCTACGTAACGCACCAAAGGTCCAGTCTTTGCATTTCCATCCCCATTTAATGCGTGAAAGTAGGGATACACGTATTATTTTTTTTCTGATATACAATGTACTTTTAAACTCATTTAGCTCATACTAAGACTGATTTATACGCACTTTCAATGATGGGGGAGACCAGGGTTAGTTGTCACACTTTACTTTCATGATCATAACGCTCTTTGCACACCAAGTCTGTTTTTTGGACATATTTTTGGATCCTTTTTTGAAACCTTGTTCACTGAGTTGTTACTAATTGCATTATCTGGCACAATGAGGCGTCAAGCAGCAAAGATGATAACATGTTTTTTTCCACTACTTATAAGGAAAAAGAGAGGAAAACTCTTGGTCCATCGATTCCTCACAGAGCTGGTTCAATGTGCCGGGCTCATGAATAGCAGAGTTGTGCCAATTAATCAGCAAAAAACTTTAAAAGAACATATGTTGTAGTTTTGTAGTTATTGTCTTATGTGTCCCTATCAGTTATTTTTCATGGTTGAAATCCCAAAATAAGTGCAGTACAGTGTTAAAAGTAATGTTTCAGGGCCAGGTAGAGAGAGGCATGTATGTATATATATATATATATATATATATATATAACATATATATATATACATATATATATATATATATATATATATATATATATATATATATGTTTATAAATATTCACAGTATATTATATCAGAGCATGCTAATGAAAATATAATGCTGATTTTCATCCCCCACTTGAGACATCCTACCTACATTAATTATCAGACACCTAGAATACAATATTGTAAGTGCATCATTTAGAAGTAGGGGTGGGAAAATTTGTTTACCAAGAGGGTAACTTTATTTCTATTCGTACTACAAAAGTCAGGAGTTATTGGATATTCAAGCCTGATTTTTATGTCACACTTCAGTCTGGAAGATATGTTTCTGGCTTAAGGGACCGGAACCGACATCTCTTATACCCTGAAATCATCCTGACTTTAGCCAGATGAGCCACATGTGTGAACACAAACAGTCAAGTTGTTCACCTGGACTTTACCCGTGTAATTACCTTGCTCCCCTCACCGGCATTTTCTGCATAAGGTCAGAGTGAGCCAGAGTTTGAATGCAGCAGCAAATAATCAGGGACATTCACGGCAGGCGAGAGGGGAGGGGTGATGAAATCATCCTGTGTGACAGTGGGAAAACTGGAAAAGGGAGACTTGACAGGATGGATAAAAACAACTATTGTTGTGGGAGAAGTTTATTTGATTGCAAGGGGAGTGACAACAACTCAAATGTGTGTGTGGACATTTGAAAGTGTTGTTTCCACTGCTCATCATCAAAGTTCTGAACATCTGCTCTAAAATGTACACCATTGGGTCTCTCACACATACAAAGAGCCCTGCTGTTGGATACAGAGCTAAAACACTGCAGCTTTCTCTCTCTGATGCTGTTGATTTGCTTTTTAATATGTATAGGTCCCAATTGTCCTCAAAATTTTGGTTTTAAGTTTCTTGCTTAGAATTCCACTCAGGTGGGGGTGCTGGTTTGGCAGAGTGGTAGGCAACCAGACACAATCAAAATAACAGCCATTTGGCAGTTATGCTACTGTTAAATACAGTATTCAGTGTACAGTGCATACTACACATTAGTTAGTAGTATGTAGAATGCAGTTTTGAAAACGGAGTTTTTGAGCACACATTTTCTGGAAAAAGAGCAAAAGAGAGTGAGAAGGGATTTTCGTCATGTTGAGAGGGTTGGTAGACAGGTCATGTACAAATATTTTAAAGAAAGAGAGTATTTTTCAAAATATATTACTGCTAATTTATATTGAACTTTCATCTCTGTTTTTATTTTTTGGAAACAAAAAAGAGTTACCTAAATGATACAGATCACATAGAGTGATTATCAGCAAAGATTGAAATATATCTCTGCTCAAAGATTATTATGGAGGTATTTTTAGGACTGAATGCATTCACCTATAGTTTATGTACATGTTGTTATGGTGGCCGGTCTTGCTGAAAAGGGAAGAAGCAGATCATGTCATGTTTTCACTGTGTTTCCGTTTTTTGAAATTGACTTGAGGGTCACATTAAGTTTGAGGAGGAATGGCATGTTTCCCAGAGCTGCCAATTTCCCACCAACAATATAACTAATGTATGCATTATTCGTTTGGGAGGTAGGGGCTTGATGCATTTGCATCACAAGACTTCTTGAAAAGCACACATGCACACACACTAGCTCCAAGAAATGGTCAGTATAATATGAACATTAAAGTTAAAATAACAAGGCAAGTGCCTGCTGGTTACAATAAGATTAATAAAATGAAACACTGATTGCCTTAAAACTGAACTTAATGAAATGTTTATTTTAAAGAACTAACTGGAAATTAAAACCAAATGAAGGCTATGAGAATTTAATAATCATCCAATAGTTCAGTCCGAAAAGGTCAAATTTGCAGCGTGACCATTAACATGGCTCGGTCTTTGCCTGTCATTTTTCCTGGGAGCCTATTTGCTCAGATGGCGTGCATCAGATTTTTAAGGAGCAGTCATAATAATCTGACATTCTTTACTAATGAGCTCTCACACACTGCTGCTTATCACAAATATGAGCTACAGTGCAGGTGCTACCTATTTTCAGATGATTTTTTTTTGTGTTTAGAGCTTAGATTTTTTCCTTGATGTGTAGAGAGTGTGCATCTTAAAAATCAAATAACTGAATAAAAAAAAAAATCGTAATGCCTAGAACTACATTTAAACTCTCCCCAGCACTAAAAGGATTGGCCGAAGGAGTAAGGATGATTAATGGATGAGGAAATAGTCCGAGCAGATGGTTGAAAAGGCCTTTCAGTGGGGATGACCAATAACAGACATTATGGTTGTACATAAATCATACTGAGGACTGCGTCTTGAATTTAAAGCTGCACTTACACAAAGCAACTGCATTCTCAACACATATGCTCACACTAATGGTGGCCTCATGAATTTTAATTTGCATATATCTCACATAATTGAAAGAAGGAGCCACCCTGGACAAATGACTGCTCTGTGATCAGGTAAAGCACTCTCTGTCTCACTGCACGTCCAAATAGAGTGAATCAAATTATCGGAACAAAGCCTGCAGGGGGAGAGAGTAGAAGTTCATGAAAAATGAAGTCAGGGCTGCTGATTATTTTGTACGCTCAATAGGAGGGAAAAGGCCAAGTTTATTTGTATCCAGAAGTCTAAGACAGATGAATGCTTAAGCTCTACTTTGGATTACAAAAAGGAAAGATGAACATTTCGTTAAAACTAAGGCATTTTAATCAGGGCCCAAGACACCAACACTCAGGGACATGTCCCGGTGGTGGTCTTAGGTGGCTTTGGTCCTGATCCGATGGGCCACCTTCAGTTTCATCCTAAACTCTGATTGGCTCTCTGCCCAGGCACATGCAGGACTCATATGAAGGACCTGAATTGACATTACTTTCACCATAGAAGCCTATAAATTGGATTTAGGGAAAAGCTCTATAGTGCCTTTTTTAGGGACCATATAGGTTAGCAATTAATGGTCCTTCCTGAATATTTAAAAAATGACCTTTTATTTCAAACCTGAACATTCACCATTACTTGAACACAAATTTAAACTGCCTAAATTTAGAGTGGTAGGACATTTTATGTTGCAACTATTAATGATAAATTGTGGATAGATCAGTTGAGCTAACCCATTAGGTCAGAAATGTCTCTTTGTGGGCTACAGCCATGCAATGGCCTACAGCAAACCTTTTTTTAGTCCGCTCAAATGCTCAAAAGCTGATTGGTGCCAGTCCTAAAAGGCTTACTTTAGCCAGAAGCTAGTGATAACTCCACTAATGGAACCTGGACAAGTTGATATTACTAAATAACATATGAGGGCCAATTCACTGGGCCTTTTGGAGGGCCCAAAACCATAGCTGGACCTGTTTTCTGACATTTTACCTTTAAGCCAACTGGTTAAAATGAACAGTGTTGTGTCTAAAATCTACTAAAAAGAACTGCATATATTTAACATGCTTGCATTTTTGGTGATTACTTAACTGAATGTTAATTTTTCAACTCATTAATTAAATAAGTGAGTATCATTCACTCAGTAAACACCATTTATTCCAGAGGCACTGGGACAAATGTGTGAGACAGCATCTTGTATGCCCTTGGATTGGTTTTTAAAGTGTTTGTGTATTTCAAAATATAAAACTTTCATCATCATTTTTAGCATTTTTACTCCGTAGTGGGATCACATCTGTTCACACAAACTGCTTTTTTTAGAAAAGTGAATGCTGAATAAGGACACTTGCAAAGCTTTTTCACTCTGTATCCCTTGTAAACTTAATTTACCAAAAAGATCATAAGCTGTTTGTGTATGCTTTTAGTTATTATCAGATCTAAAACTAAGGGTGAGCATTATTCCTGTATGATCTTCTTTTGACTTTAAGCCAAGACTGCAGCAGGAAGTGACTGCTTATACAGAAATTAGCATAGACGCTAACAGCTTCAGTAGCAGTTTTATCAGATCTGGACCATATGTTTTTATTAAATGAAGAACAAACAACAACAGTGGAAGCCCTTCTCGATAGAAATTATAGTTTCATTTCATTTCCAATATGTTTTGACAATAGTCTTTATCAGCCTACTACATTATTTGATGGGGCCATGATAAATGTGATTGAGGAATGATCATCCAGTAGCCGGCTGGATTTGCTTCTGAAAGGTTCTACCCATCCTAAAACACTTCCCATGGGTAGTTTCCTAGATGGACTAGTTCAATATTGAACAGTCCACCTGGTGTGTCAGGTTACACTGACTTTTCTCAGCATGCATTTACATTTTCGTCTGTATGGTTGAAAATCACACTTAATTCATGTAAATAATAGGCTACTGGTTTCCAATAGCTGAATTCGGGAAACCTGTTAACTTATTTTATATCAACTCACTACAAAATAAAGAGTGATAAAAAATTGTGCTGACACTTATTAAGTATCACAAAGTAAAGGAAAAGTCTTTCACATTTTTTTCTGTCGGAAATAAATCTTGAAAATACACCCTATGAACTTCAACTTCAGTAACTTTTTATGGCCCAGGAGTAAAATGATGCAGAAAAAAGATGAATTAACAATAAAATTAAACTAATTTACACAACAAAACAAACTAGAAAAACTGAACTAGATTATATTTGGATGTGTGAACTGAACTTTGTGCTAGCTCATTTTGTGTACTTGTACAACACTGAAAATGAGAGAGGTAAACTGGAGTAGGATCAGATTATAATCTTACCAAACTGACAGCCTGCAGTATATACACCAGTAATCCTGCAACTTTATTAAAGTATTGTAACAGTTAAAAAAAAAATTAAGTAATATGAAGGCTTTATTGACCAAAGACCTAAGCTATCCACAAAGAACATTCCTATCATGTTATAATAAAAAAGATGGCACTTTTTTTCTCTGTTTTAAAGCTCGAATTCTGAGCATAACCTGGTTCTGAACAGGTTAACTTTGCATGCCAATGCCTAGTGTATTCTTCTATAAGGAATATACCTCATAACCGAAGCCGAAGTGAGCTGAGCATTTGTTTAGCTGAACACTTCATCTCAGAGGCCTGTATGCTTATAAAGTTCAAAAGTTAGTCCAGTAATCTCTGCATACTGTGATGTCAATGCCCCTCTTCTATTAGGCTGTGTTGTAACAGGACGTTATGTGGCATTTCAATGTGGCATATTTATTTTGAGACCACACCTATGCTCCACCTATTCAAGATTAGGTCTTTTGAGTCCTACAAGATGACTTGAGAATTAATTAAAAATGTTTGTGTGCATGCATGCTTTATACCACTACTGCATAAGTCAGTGCAGCTGGGACCCTGAAGTCCTGAAAATCTGGATATACCCCCTCCAGTACAAAGTTTGGAATAAACCAAACACTATGATGGTACAGTGTAATGATTTTAATATAGTATTGCACTGAAATAATATTATACCCCAAGGAACTGCTGCTATTTTAGGAACGAGGCGGGGCAGTGTGATTGTTTTTTAAATGGTTAATCGCAGAGTTTGGGGCAATCTCAAACAACCATTATTCAAGCTCAGCCATTCCATCCTGTCAGACAGATAGATGTTGGTGTGGTGCAGAGACATCATTAATAAGTAACCTTTGTGGGGACAAAGACGTATTTCCACCATTCAGGCCCTTTCAGTGTGTTGATTCTGTTTTAGACTGAGTAGTCTGACTCATACTGAGCTCCACTGAGAGTAACCTAAAACCATTTGCTTAAATTAGTGCACTAGACTCATGAAAATATTTTTACTGCCAGAAAAAGACAGGAAAATCTGGTTCAGCCTTGGGAATAATTTGAATACTTTGTATCTCTCATTGTAGTAAAGAAACTGGTGGAAGATAATTGCTGAGGAAACAGAGCAGGAATGCTTTGTTCAGATTTTTTCAGTGATCTCATAAATAACTCTTGTTATTTGACTGATAAAATCAAGTGACATAAAACAGACATTTAATACACAATATGTAATTTCCACTTCCAGTGGGCTCACAATCACAACAATGCCAAAAGATGAAATGAGGAGACGGGCTGTCAGCTTTGCCCACCTCCCCTGGTTGTGTGAGGATTCTAAAGGTCTCACTCAGTAAGGTGTCTTTCCACAACTTTTACAAGCATTTTTGTTTCATGGACAAATTTGACATATTGAGGGAGATAAGCTATTAATAGTGGCCTTCCTGGTTTATGCCACAAGCTACTTACAAAGCATGGATTGCTTGTAGATCAGCTTTCTGTTTTGTTAATACTACACCTTATGGAGAACAACTTCTGGCGAAAAGAGTTCTTAGATTTAAAAAGCAAGTAAGAAGTGGAGCTAGGAAGAGTTGTGTGGGAGAATGTGGTTATTTATTTTTGGGGATCTTGGGTATCAGAAAGCAAAGTCAATGGCAGGGGATCATTGTGGTCCTTTACAGGTAATCAGAACAAAGATTAACTTAATAAATTAAAAAGCAACAGCTTTCATACCAGCTACCCTTTCTTTATGTTGCAATGTCTGACAGTCTATTGTTTTCATAATGACAGACATGTAGGTCATATTTGAGACCAACTATTACATTTTGGTCTAATCTGCAGTACGTGCAGATTTGACCAAAATGTTCAAAATCGTATTTTGTGTATATCATTACTTTTTTTTTTTTTTAAATAAACTTTATTGAAAATTAACAATTTACAAGTACAACATCAAGTAAAACATAAAAATGCTAAAAAGAAAAGTTATATACAGTACAAATACACCTCAAGTGAGGAAGATGATAAAATAAGTGAGAGATTACTGGACTAAGTTTTGTACTGTGCACCTTGAGATTTGTTTTCAAATGTAAAGTGCATTATAAATAAAATCTATTATTATTATTATTATTATTATTATTATTATTATTATTATTAGAAATAAAAACAAAGAAAAAGAGGGCAAGAGTGACACATGATGATTACTGAAACATGTTTAAAGAACTAATTGTACATTGTACATTAGTTGTATGGATTGCTTTTTTGTTCCTTGAAGGGTAAATAGTCAAAATGTACTGTTCAATTTCCTTCAGAAGCACAATTTAATTTTTTTGTGAAGCTTAGTAAGAAGCAGAATTAAATTATGAGAAAGATTGCATCTCCATCCTTATAACCAAAACAATGAAAACAATCTATAATAAAGAGTGAAATGAGATAAAATGTTGGCAACAATGAAAATATTAACTTCTTTCCACAGTTTGTACGTAAATTCACAAGACCAGACTAAATGGGATACAAACTTTCACAAGATAGAATCTATGAATCAACTTAAATAAAACTTCTTTCACTTTATTTATCAAAAGGAATTTTTGTGGTAAGGACCAAACTTTCTTGCAGTTGATTTTACTAACAAATTTACTCCAGTAGACTGCTGCTGTGGGAGTGGAAAACATATCTTCCTGAATTAAAGCTCTGACTCTGGTGTTCCTACCTCTATTAAAATTAAAGGAAAAACAGACTTTACCTAATGGAGAATCTACTGGGTCAGAAGGTGACAATGACAGGGGTGAAAAGTGTTCAACACACCTAAATAACGTGCACAAACCAGACGGGATGGCATCAAAAAATATATAAAATTCTTTTGGAGTCACTGGTATATTGTATCTGGCAAGAAATTCTGAGTAGTTGTACAGTAAACCCTCATTATTAAAAAGCTGTTGGACTAAAATAATACCATTACTGAACCATTTATCATAGAATAGGGACTTGTTCTTAAATAAGATGTAACGGTTGTTCCAAATATAAAACCTCTGTGGAGAAAAATTGTGCTTGTAAATGTTTATATTGTTACTTATTCTGCGACAATAAGATTGACACAAAGAGACTGAACAGATCCCTGGTGGGCGAGGAAACCACCAGCAGGATTGAAGTCTTTTGGCTAAGGTTTTCTACTGTGCTTTTGAGCAAAAGCTGTGTGTGTCTGCTGTGTTTTATGAAGACATCTTCTGGTGGGAAGGCTTCCTGCACACAAATACACTCATTGTATTCATGTTGTTAAATAACCGTAATATTAATATTTATCATTTGAAACATTAACACAATCACTTGATCACATGCTTATTTTAGGCTTCTAATTTGGGCAATTACATGTTAGCACTTGAAATTTTCACGATTTTATACAGTATGTATAACATTTTTCTAAATATATTCATTGTAAATTAAAAAAATATATAAAATATTATAAAGATAATATATTAATTAACTAGTAAAATATACAGTTGTGAGTAACGGTAAATATGTAACTGCAAAATAAAAAAAAATTAAAAAAAAAAATATATATATATATATATATATATATACTGGTGTGAAGCGGCAAATAATATACACGAGGAAGACCAACTTCCGGTTTGTACTTCCAGTATGGGTTGGACATATGGCAGCACCCTTGTCCCTGCAGACGGGTAGCCTACTCTTGAAAAAAAAATGGATGTCACACTAATTTGGAAAAAAAAGCAGAATGCATCCAAGCAGTCTACCTTTGGTCCTATGCAAAAAACTATTTTGAGAGGTTAAATTGGCAGACAGCACCATAACTTATCAATGCCAATAGCTTTAGCATTATTAGCATAAGCATTAGCATGAGTTTTGTGACCTTTACAGAAATGGAAATTAAATCTCTCTAAGGTCACACTGTTCAGGTTGTGACATAGATGTTACACATGTAGGGATAAATATTGAGCTTTGAAAACCATGAAAATAAAAACAACTAAAAAGCCCTTTTAAAAATTATTTTCAGTTCATAAATGAATGCTGGAGGTTTTCAGCTATTTGCTGGGCTATTTTGTCTAGACCAGAGGCATTAATTAGATACATGTATGAAGCATTGGGAGGGAATGCAAAGCCTTGATCATATTTCTTTAAAAAATGGATTATTGGAGTAATTTGGAATCCAGTCCACTCCTCAGCATAGAAGGTAACAGTGATTCACCTGAATTTCCATTGCCATCCTCCAAAAAAACAAACAAAAAGAGAATGAATCTGCTAGGCCGCAAACTCACCACCATCTGGCAATCACGCTACAGTACATGCTGCTCCTGAATGCAGTATTTACTCGTGGTCTGAAATAGGGAATTTCAAAACCAGACAAAACCCCCAAAGATACAGCTTGTGGTTGTGGAGCTGTCTATGTCATTCAGGGAGATGAACCAGTGTGAAATATGACTGCCTGAAATCCTTTATTAACTTGAGTATTAATGCTTTGAGCCAAAGCTGGCTAAAAGATGAATCACTTTGACATAAATAGATTTATGATTTAAGAAATGTAGCAGTCATACAGATAATGCACATGCTGCAGAAAAAAGTTATAAGAAGAGGTGAGAGCTCGATTTTCTTCTTACAGGCACATAGCACTGACAGTCGCTTACGACACAAACGATTGATCAAAAAGTCACAAACAAGTTATACAAGACTTCTTTGTTCAAACCAAATCAACCTGAAAATGGCCTTTTGACTCCAGGGAGTGAAGACTTGAGCACCGTGCTATGCTGATCTCTGTGTCCAGGGTCGACACTGTGTTTAATCTAAGCCTGGGGAGTCGAGAATAAATAGAAGGCAGTGAGGCAATGTCCCATGAAAAAGAGCATTACAAACCAAAACCTTGCTGAAATCAGAGGGAATATTTGCCCTTTAACTCAAAAACAAAATGTTCTCATTTAAAGTTAGCACTCTGTTATGTCATGTGTATTAAAGTTCAAAGACCTTAAATCTCCTGTGAGAGGTCTTTAGCTGGCTTAGAAATAGACTCAAATTAGTGATTCTTATTAAGCTGCAAAAGCAGAGAAGGCTATCATCAAGAGACTGATTATCTCTAAATGTCTAAAACAGCTGCAATTGCAACTAGTTTTTTGGGGGGTGGGGGGTGGGGGGGTTGAAGAACCTCCTTACTCCAGCTAACCAATAATTAGTGTTATGGTATACTAATTTATAGTGTTTATCCTTTATATCCTTTAATCTTAAGGGGCTTCCTACCTTCCCAATGCTACCCCTGCCACTCCAAGAGACAGGTATACATTACACCTCTTTCATTTTCTGATTCAGTATTCAATTTTGATTGATTGATTGATTCTTGTAAAAATAATCCTCTAAACAAAAACAAAACATCCACATCAACTTTTAATATTTTGATTTACACACTTTAGAACAGCTTGCTTCTGTTTAAGTGCTACATCAGTACAGACTGTTTTTTTCTGTGCTTTACCATGATTAAAGATATTCAGCCTTTTGATGATCAGGATGGATTATTATTGGTTTACCATAATTGAGGTAAAGGGAAGAGGATGGATCATGAATGCTGACTTTTGATGAAAAGTGAGCCATGTTTGTCTCATTAAAGAGAAAAAGATAGTCTTTAATAATTGAGAAGTTGTGGGTAAAAGCTGAGTCTCTGTCCTCATTAACATGACTCGCTGTCTTTCTGCTGGCCAGAGAAACATGAGGTGTAAGTCTTTAACAGTCAGGGGCAGATCCAGACCTGGTCGTCCAACAGATGTTTTGACTTATTCAGGGGTATAACAACAATGCAGAGTTTTTGATAATATGGCTCAGAGCAGTGCTGAACTGACCAGTTACCACAGTGTAGAATTGTAACCAATCAGTTCAATTAAATTCAACTCAGTTTTATTTGTATTACACATTTCATACAAGTATAAGCTCAATGTGCTTCACAGAAGATAAAAAGAGGCACAGAAAAGAAAAAAATAAAACATATAAAAAATACAAAAAATACAATAATAATAATAATTATTATTATTTATTTATTTATTTTTTATCAAAGCGGCAAGGCCCACTTGGGAAAGGGAGCCTTAAAGGGTCGGGAGCTTTAACAGAGCGTCTCAGTCAGAGAGAGAATACAGTACTATCAGGAGTGCTCTGTATATGAAAACTAGAGGGTTTTTAACATTAGTGATTGTAAACGTACTATATGTAGGACAAAAAGAGACATGATTTACTGTGTTGTCCTCTGAGGGAGCCCAGAGGTCATTATTCCATACATTATATATTGCTCAACTATAACAAGTAAATTTTTGTTTGTGTCTTGAGATTTCATCATATTTTACTCTTATCGTGGGACATTTATGTAACCCTGCTAATAAATTACTTTTATTTCTTTAAGTCATTATCACTGAAAAACAAACCCTCTGTCCTGAAATTACAAGAGAAAATAACAATATGTTGAAATGCTGGCTCAGCATTTCAACATAATGAGTAGAGGTCCCGGGACACCAATTGAAATTTGTTTGCGTTTAGGAGACAGTAAGAACTGTTGTCTTAACATAGTGAAACAAACAGTTAAAGTTTAATTAAATATGGATTTAAATCCACTTGGGGCTTCAATATACCAACTTTTTAAGCTTTGCTTCACTTTATGCAAGCTTTTGGTAGTTGATGTTCTTACTGTGAAATTAATGCATCATCATTATCCTACAGAAAGCTGATAAAAAAAAAGAATATTCAATGTCGTCCAAGGTCGAGTTTTCCATCTCTTCAATACTATTGATGAAGGGTTTGAGTGAGCCACATGCCAATGCAGTGTACATGCCATCCATAAAGAATCAAGGCCTGTTGAAGATTACTGTCTGTGTTTAATAACTCAAGTAAAGCAAAAACATAAGAAAGTTGTGGAAGGGAAGACAACGGTTGTCCTCTTGATGTAATTATGTTACTGTTTGTTCAACAAATAAAGGAAACATTTAAATACTAGGAACTTCTAAGAGATATCTTATAAATCACATATATTCCTCACAACAGTGCAGTAGAGTTTTGTGCATGTGAGCTTGTGGCTCTGTCTCGTTAATTTCAGTCCACAAAATGGAATTCCCATTTGCCATAAACAACTAAACAGTTACTGCTGCACAGTGCATCATTACAAAAATAATATTGAGAATGGCCTGCTGTCAGAGAGATGAAAAATGTCTTTCACACAGTAATTTACAAAGCAGCAAGGTTTGTAATGTACTGATTAGACAGTGGATAAGGAACATTCAGTGTTTCAATACTTTTATAGTCATGAAATGGCTGATGTTTGAAATGACTCTGGAGTATAGTTTTCAACATAATTAGATTAATGAATGTGTAACTAAATACAAGTACAAAATTCACTGAATTTATGCCTCTTAGTGCAGCTGTAAGTTCACTCAAATTGACCTGATTTTCATATTTAAACAGAGGGCTGAAAGAAGGACATTTCTTAGGCCAACCTGGACCTTAGCATTACACTAGTTTCATCAACAGACATCCTGTGGAGTTTCTCATGGTTTGTTGGATTATAGTTTAAAATTAGTTCTTTGGCAAGAAAAAATAGAAGTTTATGGCACTAAAACATCTTTGGGCCTGTTCAACCCAGATATATTTTTTTTAGGAAAGTAGTTTTTTCAATACTATTGCCGGTCAATGCAACCTTATACACCAGTGATGTATTTCCAGCTAAACTGCAAATTTTATATTTTCAGACCGCTATCAATTTTTTTTTAATTATTATTTTTTATCTCTTGTTTTTTTTGCACATGGCAAACTCTCATCTGACCTTGTTACACCTCATGTTTGTCACAGTGAAAACATTCAACACGGTGGACCACCTGATTGTGTGTTTGCTTCATAGACTGTAAAAGAATTGGACAAAGCCATGTCATTGAAGTCTAAGTATTCTGTTGAAGCCCTCTATTGGAGGCTGCCAAACCACAAATACTGTCTCGACCAAATTTTAGCTACTTCTGCTCACACAAAGGCTGTGGTGAGGTGGGACTTAAAGCCCGTCTGACCAACATAAATGACTCCATTTAAATCCTGCATTTAGAGTGTGGAGCAGAACCTTTTTTCACATTTGGTATTTCCTGCAGTGCTATAGTGCTAAGTGTCATAGCTTTGACTTAGAGCTCAAAACATCCCTGTAATGCCTTCAGACATGGGGAGGGTGCTGCATTTCAAACTGTTTGTAACAGCATCTTCTTGGATCAGTATTGAAACTTCTAAATAAGAAGTTGTTGCATGTTAGTGAAGTCATTGGCAACAGGGTTTCTTGTGTCTCACCATTGCGAGAAACTCACTCATCACTCATGTCTTGCAGTTTTTTGTGCAGTATTAACACCACGAGAAGCTGCAACTTGTTCTCTTTTTTGTCATTTATTTGTTTCTCATACAGAACTAATGATTATTATTGTTCTGTGTGTATGCGTGTATGAGAGTGCAAATTTTATATTTTCAGACCGCTATGACTCATTAAACCAATGACACAAATGCAACACACAAACCTTTTTTTTACTTTACCACAGTCAAACCACCATCTCTTGAACTTGTCCTCCTTGCTCAGAGAAAATTATGTTAATTATCCTTGATGCTTTTGAGGGTTAGTGTAGAGAAATTTGCCCACTTTCTGAGTTGTTTAGCATTTTTTCTGAGTACCCCACAATACTTGAAAGCATAGACCGCCACCAAAGCAGCTTCCTGTGTCTTGTCATGTGTTATATTAGTTATGTTAACAGCATCCTTTGCAAAACAAGCAGCTAGACAACTCTTGATTAATGTCTTTACATCTAACATCAGTGTTCTATATGCTGGTTTTAACCACAATATTGGATTCCCTGACCATAAACCCTATCCTTCACATTTGGAGTCACATCAATATCACTATTAGTTTATTAGTTATTCACAAAAAGCAATACTTACGAAATAGTGATGATTTTCCATATCTCCATAACTTATGAGGATATGTTTAATCAGTTGACAATCTACTCAATCAGCAGAGCCTCAGCTACACTTTGGTGTTGCTTGCATAGCTTTATACTGTATGTTATCTCACCATAGCCACTTTCCTCAAACCTGACATACCAGATAGACCATTCAACATATTTCACTAGTCCATCCGGGCAACAGCCCAAAGAAAGTGTCTGGAAATAGGCAGAATCTATCAAAAGCACATCCGGCAGGTGATTGGATTACCGTTCCGTCAACCACATTCAACACAGGCCAGTCTGATATTGTAGTAGGTGGGCGCTAATGCAGTGATTTAAAGGACAGAATGTGAGCCACTTTGTAGAACAATCTCTTGTCAAAACATGTCTGAAGTGGAGCGAAAGTATACTTTAGAAGTTTGTAGTGTTGTTATTTCTTCTTCATTTGATGCAGAAGTGCGGTCCAGATTTGACAAAATTGCTTTTGAAGCTGTTAGCATCTATGCTTATCTCTGTATGACCAGTTGCTTCCTGATGTCAACCTGTTCATTTCTGCCAACTCTTTCTGCTTCAAAGGATGCTGATTGGGCCGTGACGATTTGAGCCGCTCACAGTTGTTCTGGAAGCTGGATCTGCCTGCTTACAGACACTGAATCAGGCGGATCCATCTGCACTTTAAGGTTAAATTTCCTCTTAGCCCATGAATTTAAGCATTCTGGATCAGTGGATTGAGTATCCAGATAAATCTTTGTTATGTGGTAGAACATGTAATAAAGTCATTCTATATATTTTTGCCACACATTCTGAGCATTTATTGTGGAGCTACAATCAAAAATGTTCAAAATGGCTCTATCCTGAAATGGTAAAGAATATTTTAATAAAAATCCTATATCAGTTGGTGATCTGGATCACGCCCAAAATCTAACTGATTGGTCCTTGGCCCAAAGTGTTCACTTTTACCCTGGACGCTGCAGTCCCCAGTGTCACTCAGAGTTGTATACTCCTTTTTTCTTTCACTGTTGAGCCAGAGGGTGTGTGTATCAATGAGAAGGGTTGCATGGAGATGAGAGAGGGAGTGGGAGGAACAGCTTGTCACGCAGTCATTTTACTGCACCATTCTATTTCACTTTATTATATTTTATGTAGCATTAAAAGCAGTTTACTCTAATTGTATTGTGCTTATACTGACTATCCACTCACTAATACCTCTGCCTTCCCTCAGGGTCCTTTTTTCCAGCCTTGAAGCCATCTAAGACTGTCTTCAAGGTGATCTTCTGGCTTGGCTACTTCAACAGTTGCATCAACCCCATGATCTACCCTTGCTCCAGCAAAGAGTTTCAGCGCGCTTTCACTCGCCTCCTCAAGTGCCAGTGCCACAAGAGACAGAGAGTCCTGCGTCGCTTCTACGACCAGAGGTGGCGGACAGCTGTCAAGGGAATGACAGAAGATCAGATTGGGGACTACAAGCCGGGATACGCTGTGCAGGAATCCTTAGGCAGCTCTTTGTTTCGCTCGGGAAAAGGGCGCTCGCTCGGTTTCAAAAGGTGGAGCCTGTTTCCACCCTTGCATAAGTCCTCTTTCCAGCTCAAGGAAACAGTGAACAATCTGTCAAACAAAATCAGAGGGGGGACTGGGAAAAGCAGCACACCTGCAGTGGGTCGGATTGATATAGTTGACACAGTGTCCATGGGGATTTACAACTCATGTGAGCAGAGTGGTTATCAGTTCTATGATCTGGCAGATTGCTACGGCCTGAAAGAGACTGACATTTAGAGAACAGCAGGGGAATCTTTTATTTATTTTTAATGAAAGGGTCATTTTGGAACGACAAGCAAGGGGGACTGTGATTCTGCATCCACTAAATATGTGAGAATCAAAGCTGGGTCGCCAGACTGATGGCTTGATCCCAGCACAAACAAAACTTAATCTCAAACTTTCATTCCAATCGTGTTTGTTTTGATCAAACTTCCAGTGAGATGCTTAAAGCCACATTTTGGACACAGATGCAAAAGTAAACAACTCCTCAGACTTAATTTGAGTACTGTCACTTTGAGAGAAATGAGTACAGGCAAACAGCAGCCATTTAAGACTGATGTACATTTTTTCTATTTAACATGTCTCATTTGAACTGAAAATTTTACAAAGGATAGTCACTACGCCTTTCAGTTTTAGCCAGATGATGTGTTACCATAACTTTTTTTGATATTCACCTGGTATCAAATGAGGGAAAAGCAGCTGTAAAAAATGAGAGTGGGCATTTCAAAGTCCAATTTAGCTAATTTAGGGTTAAAGTTGATGTTTTTGCTCTTGCTTGATGTCTGGATTAGATTGGATTAAACATTTTGGACTGTGACTCATTTCTTTATTTGTCATTACTTCAGCTTTGACAAAGCATTTTGAAGAAAAGAAATCAGAAAAGAATAAAAATGCTGCAAACTATTTATTCAAACAGTTGGATTTAGGAGTAAGCTAACATTTATAGGTTTGCTTTTGTGAATGAAAGTTAACATGGCCCTTTTTTCTGTGATTTTGATGTGAAATGAACATGACTTTTTGTGAATTCTGATGTCTTATTTGGTCATGTGAAATGAAACCAAAATAAAAAATATATAAAATGTGAGAGACAAAGTTGAGGTTGTTCCTAAGTTGAGTTACAGCATCACTGTGATCGTTTTTAAAACAGAAAATGTCCAGCAGATGTGACTATTGTTTTGGTTATTTTACTACCTTTAAAGCTCCTGTAAGAATTGGGTTTGGTGACTTTCTGGTGGTCACCGAATGCGTCAGAGTAACTGCACTGTTGTGAAACATGCAGCATTGCTTGTTACAAGACAAGTTGTGATAAAGTTAGCCAGTAGAGAGAAACTAGTGAAATAAAACAACTAATAAAGGTCAGTATCATTATTTTCATAAGCAAAAATATGGCTTATCTTCAGTTGGCTGGTCATTGTTTTCTAACTGTAGAGCATGCGTATGTCTCCTAAACTGTCAGTCTGTGGTTAAAATGACATGCGAGTTGGGATAGGCTGAATGAGTTTACCAGTCCCTCAGGAAATTGCAATTTCAACCAAATATGTAGGCAAATTCAGGCAATCCCACAAATTCAGCATGGCCTTGCAACTTTGTCAAATCACTGCAACGTTCCCACAGCTTTAGCCCATCATCACATGCAGCACAAACAGCAAATTAATCACAGCTAAAGTTTGTGTAAAGCAGCTACCTGAGGTCTTACATACCAACAGGGGTTCACTATTTGTATTATGCAAATGTGATGCAACACAAGTGACTTTCATCACTTCTACCATAAAACACAAAACCCTGGAGGGACTGTTTTACTATCATACTCCAGTCTAACAGCACAGTACAGCTCAATTTCTGACCTGCATCATTTCTTGGGGCTTTTTCCAACTCATAAAAGCCTGTCCAATATCTAGTCTAGTCTGGCGTCCTGCTCTGTCATTATCTCTTTTCATTTCCTAGCCTCATACCTTACCATCCTTTTTTGTCTCCTAACCTCAGACACTGTAGAATACTGTATGGAAAGGGACAAACTACCTCCCCTCTTCAGTAATTGTCTTCCTGTAGCAGAATCCAACAAGAAACCAAGACTCAATTCCAAACCTACATGGTGCTGTATGCAGGCGATAAAGTCGCTCTTAGGGAGTGGGATAGAAGCCAGTCTCTTTGCTTAAAGTCCTCTTACTATGAGGTTGACTTTAAATCTACCGTTTTTATAGTGGAAACATTACATACTGTTGCTTTGATTAGTTTTGGGAGGTCCGTGGCAAAAGCAAAATAGTAATGAATTTAATAGAAAAGATTGATATCTGCATGTGCTGAGCAACAAGAGGGGTCAACTTACTGGCAAGCAAAAATAGGGCTTTGGTTTTGATGAGAGCTTCTGTGTGCACATGGGCTGAAGGGAATTGAAAGAAACAGAAAAAACTGCTATCAAGGCAAATAAATCTTAATGGTTTCCTGTCATTAGGTCCATTGCAATCAAACTTAATTCTTTTTTTTAACCAGTAGGACTGTTGTAAAGCTTATTTTCTACCTTTTGAAGGATCAAGATGAAATCAAACACATAATCAGTAAGTACTTAGAATAGTAGTAAAGAAATCATAGCTCAGGTCCAAAGAAGAACAGAGACAGTCACTATGCTGCATTCATGGGAAAAAAATACCAAACCAATTATGGCTAGTATAGTGGATTTACTTTCAAAAGGTATACATGAAGAGAAAACATGTATTTATATGCAAATCCAACTCCAAAAACACAATGTAGCTCATTCAATTGGTCCAAATGCTTTCTGTTGTACTCTGAAATAACACTGGACCGTTTTTCCTCTGTCCCTGGAAAAGGAAACACATTACAAAGAGCATTATCTTTGCAGTTCTTCTCTAACTCAAGCCATTAAAGTCCCATATTCCTGTCTGAGTCTGTTGAAGGACTTTGTCTGTTTATAGTTTCACATAAAGCCAAACAGCCCAGCAATGCGGCAGTCACTGCCTAGACTCCTAATTGTATTCCCTTTAAGCTAGTTAAACCATGTTTGTATTCATCTGTGGCTAAGAGCCAATAAATGGACTGCAGATTACTGTCTAAGAGACCTTTACTATCCTGAGTAAGATCAATTTGCAATGCACTCTGGGTAGTACATTTCTTTATCTTGTAGGATGAGAAACATTGTGCAAGACGAGAAAAACAAAGGGGGAAATTTGAGTTTAGGGTTTCAGTTATGCTCTTTCTAGTTCCTTGTTAATCTTTTTGCAACAGCAAACCCCAAATCAAAAAATGTTATTTATTTTGGTTGCTAGCAGATGTAAGATAAGATAAGGTAAGATATTCCTTTATTAGTCCCACAGGGGGAAATTCCAGGTTTTACAGCAACGATAAGTACAAAGAAGAAATATAAAGAATCTTACAAATGAAATAAAATGAAATATAAACATATAAAAGTGGATTTTACAGCTGTTTTGTACATGCATGATATATTACAGTTGGAAAATTGAGCTATTATACATAAAAAATGGTTAATTGCACACAAGAGAGGTTTCTGTTGTGGAGTCTAACCGCTGCAGGAAGGAAGGACCTGCGATACCTCTCCGTCACACACTTGGGGTGGAGCATCCTGTGCCTCATGGAGCTCCTTAGTGCAGTGAGTGTGTGGTGGAGGGGGTGGGAGTATTTGTCCATCATGGAGGACAGCTTGGCTGTCATCCTCCTCTCCACCATTTCCTCCACAAGTTCCAGAGGGCATCTCAGGACAGAGCTGGCCTTCTTTATTAGTTTGTCCAGCCTCTTCCTGTCAGCTGCTGTGATGCTGCTCTCCCAGCAGACCACGCCATAGGAGACTGCAGAGGCCACAACAGAGTCATAGAAGGTCTTCATGAGCGGCCCCCACACCCCAGAAAAAACTCAGCCTCCTCAGCAGATAGAGTCTGCTCTGTCCTTTTTTATGTAGTGCGGTGGTGTTATTAGTCCAGTCCAGTTTATTACCTCCGTCCAGGAGGTTATGTTTTTGCTGGCATTTGTCTGTTTGTCTGTTTGTCTGTGTTCAAGATAACTTGAAAAGTTATGGACCGATTTGGATGAAATTTTCAGGAAATGTGTGGAATGGGATAAGTAAGAAATGGTTAGATTTTGGGACTGATCCAAATCACCATCCAGATCCAGGAATTTTTTGAAGGATTCTTTAAAATTGCCAGATAGGACCATTTTCGCCAAAGTGGACTGAAGCTGTTTGGACGAGGTCTGCGCTCTCTGAGTGCTTTTCTAGTTGTTTAGAAGAAGACCCAGGTACTTATAAGATGTCACCATCTCAATGTCCCTTCCCTGGATGCTCACTGGTGATGGGGGGAGTGAGGGCGCCTGTGGAAGTCCACAACCAACTCCTTGGTCTTTCCAGAGTTGATCTGCAGGTGGTTCAGCTGGCACCAGTCCACAAAGTCCCAGATCAGTTCTCTGTACGACTTGTCGTCCCCATCTGTGATGAGGCTGACAATGGCAGAGTCGTCAGAAAACTTCTGTAGGTGGCAGGTGGGTGACAGGTAGGGAAGTCTGCAGTATAGAGGGTGAAGAGGAACGGCGCCAGCACCGCTCCCTGGGGGGCCCCTATACTACAGAGGGCAGTCTCGGACACACAGTCCCGGGTCTGTGGGCAGTTGGTGAAGTAGGATATATATATTTGGACCATACCTCTAACCAGGCCCTACCACAGAAATAGCTGGGCCCCTGATTGAATTAGATCATATCAATATCTTAAAGTTGGACTTGTAGATTAGTGCTTTTTGCATCCTGGGTCTGGCTCCAATCACTGTTATTACTGTGAAAGTACACATACACAATACTACTGACCTGAAAGATAATTACAATAATTCCACCAACAATGGTAATGTAACAAAAGCAAATGCTTGTACCATTTTAGTAAGAGGGAGACTGTGTTGAAGCAGACAGCAATCAAAAAAAGGCAGTTGATGTTCTTTATAGGTTATTAACTTGGTGTCCAGGAAGGACACCAGAGGGTCTCAGGAGGGTGAGTCTCTGCCAGCTTGAAGGTTGTTAAAAAATTTTTTAAATTAATTATTTAAAATGATGATAAAACACAGAGGACAGACCTTCCACAACAGTTGTTAAACAAGATTTTCTGTGTAGGCTAATCTGTACTTTATTTATCTATTAATACAAATAAAAATTGGTGTTAAATTTGAACAATAATGTGTTAATTTCTATTTTCAAAAAAGTCCTAGGATGGGCTTGTCTCTGTCGGTAAATTAGGGGCTCTGAGGGATTGTTGGAAATTGCTGGGTTATTGTAAGAATTTGGTATAAAGAATACAATTGAGAATAAGATGAATAATTTCATAAATTTTGGGCGGACCATGTCATTGCTCATCTTTTGGGGCCCCTCTGAGAGTCTAGGTCCCAGATACCTTTACCCTTTATCTTCCTTAATAGGCAGGCTTGTCTATAACCACAAACTTTCAGTTATATTAACACCATCGACTTTAAAAGAATTGGACAAATCCATGTGACATCAGCCCTTTGATTTTCAGTGGAGCCTTTGAAATGTCTTCTAATGGATGCTGCCGAACTGCACATGCCTTCTCAGCCAAACTTTAGCTCAACCTCCTCACAGACATAAACACTATTCATACTTGCAAAAAAAAAACCCTTAAAATTACCCGGACATTACCAGCTCTATGTGTAAATGCAAACAGATGAGTTTTTCATCCAAGTTTTACGTGGATAAGTTCCTTGTGCCCATTTATTTTATCTGCATAAAGTCTGATTAGGCTCATGTCTGAACGCTGCAGTGAATTATCAGGGTATTTTGCTTTGGGGGCGCAGGGGTGCACACATCCAAAGAGCTTCTGTTGGATACAGAGATGAAACTCTGCAACTTTCTTTCTCCAGTTGAATCCTTGTGCACGCAGTGATGCTGCTTCATATTCACTTCTGTGTGCTACAGGGCTCCTCTCAACTCTTTAGTTGATGCTACTGATACACTTTTTAACATGTAACACTGAAGTAAGGAACTAAGTTGTTATGAATTGTTTGTCCACTCTCGTATTACAAACACTGACTTCCACCACATATATTTGTCTGTCGGTGATACCTCAGGCCCCCTCTCTACCACTTTTCCCCCTTCCACCAGGGACTACTCCTCGCTGAGAGAAGCAAAAATGAACGACCATGTCCTTGAATTACTCGGGTAGGCTACAGGACATTTTTCTGATAATATCAGGGTAGAATGTGTGAACAGGGCTATTGAGGCTGTGTTGAGGCGGGACTGAAGGCTTTCTGGAAATCCTCAATAAATCCTTAATAAAAGAAAAACAGGTGTGATAAAATAAAATTCTCCCCCTCACAGTGAGAGCACATAGATGTATTACAGTTTTAGACTAAAGCTGTTTTTTCAACCAGGCTGTAAAGATGTTTTTTAGGCCGTAAAAAAGGCATTTTCCCCACATACAATCATTAAGGGTTTAGGATTCTGCAGTCAGCCTCAAGTGGACAATCAGGGTACTACAGGTTTTGGCACTTCTACATGGGCCTCCTTTTACAGCCCCAGATGTTGCTGCCCAATTAACACTGTTCATGCAACTAAATCTAATGTTACATTATGTAAAGGGCATGATCCAAATTTAAAAGTACACCATTTTACAACAGCAGGAAATCCCTGGAAGCATATTAGATTGGCCAGGACTGCGAAATATAAACTGGGAGTACACTGGTGGTCATTCAAAACTGCTGCTAGTAATACATTTGGCATTGATTGATTGAACTTCAGTGCTAAAGCTAAAAGGCTGTCACTTCTGTTACAAATATCCCACAGCACTGATATACAGGTCAATCAGAATCAGAAGAAATACTTTATATTTGAGTCATCACTGTCACAGGATCACATTGTTTTCAATACACTGTAAGATAATGGGCAATGATCCAACTCAACAGCTTAAGCATCATCTCCATTTATCACAAAGTTACATTTTCTACTGACATGATAAATTAAAAGTCATGTCAAATTATTTAACATTCATGATACCCCTGCAACTATTTAACATTAAGTGAACGTAAAATGAAAGCAACCTGTAATAAAGCGCTGACTATAAAGTTAGTTTATTTATAGGCCTCGACTTAAAATTGGGTAATTTGGGTTTTAAATTGTTAAAGGGGCTGCAGGTTAGAGGTTACTATGATAAAATGTGCTGGGTAATAATTAGGAGACATATTTAACAAGAATTAAAAATTGAAGAGTGAACAGTAAATTAACTCCCTGCAGTGAGCTCTGGAGTCATTTTATTTTACTTCAACATTAAAATTAAGACTAGCTGTGACATCACAAGAGGGAGCATCTCTGAGTTTGCCTATGTTTTACTTTAATAAATATGGATCATAATAATAGCTTTATTGATAGAGGTGGTTTGTCTATATGTATACCTTTGTCAACAGATTTTTGATAAGAAACCTGTGAAGGTGTCAGTGAGAGCAGAAACAGATCAGGATAAGGAGAAATAATGACTGAAGAGGAGAAATAAAGATTTTGTGCCATGTGAACTATCGGAGATCAGAGCAGGAGTCGGGGTGAGTGAGGACCGTAGTGATCTCTGATAATGTGTTCATGCTGAAAACAACTACATTTTTACCTGGACTGTTTTAAAATCATGTCAAACTAACCTCTGAATCATCAGACAGGCTCCTCCTAAAGTCTGTGTTTTTCAATTTTTGCCCATCATAACTTATTATGCTTTAAACTAGCTCTCCCTCAAGTCTAGGGAATTCACCCTGTGAATCTATGGGAGCAGAGACAGATGCTACAGGCATCTGCTAATCATGTAATACATCCAGCCTTATATGAAACCATGAGGAGAAACAGTTTGAAGAGCGTGTTTTCTTTTTATGTTGGAGAAAAACTGACTGAAAATGTAATTTATGAAACGGACACGAGCAGAATATTGACCCAACTTTTCAAAAAGTAAAATGGGGTGTAAGAACATTAGGGTGGTGTAAATGTAACTTGAAACAAGTGCTCAGAATCTCAAAAACCTGCCACTGCACATTGATTATAATTACAGTCACTTTATGACGTACTATGACGCGCTATAGGGAAATGGAGTGTTCTAGCAGCCTCACTCGAAAGGCACTTTCGATTTTTGGCCTTTCTTTGGAAAATTTTGAAAATCAGTTGTTACCTTGTATAACAAACCCTGACGAAGAAGATTTGGTCAAATAATTTAACCTCCCTCTTTAAGATGTAACATTATATCATCAAGAGTTGCAGAAGACAGCAAAAACATATTTAAACTGAAACCCCTTACCAGTCTGGCATCCCACTGGCATGATGCTGCTGCACTAAGTGGTGTGTTTAGCTATGCAAAAATGAATGTAAACATTACATGCTGCACATCAGCAGAGAGCTGAAATCCTCAGGGTTATAACAATGTAGACTAATTTAAGATCAAATCTCTTCAGCAGTCATAATTTACATATTTTTCAGACCATAAACAAACAAAAAAAGCAGCTCGACATTTGAAGCTCTATTCTCATGAAAGAAAACAGTCTTCCTGCGTTGACAAAGATTATGATTCAAATCCCCTGATGTAAATTCGTGGACTGTGTTGCAACTCCCTTGCTCTGCCCACCTCTGTTACTTTAACATTGGCAAAACAGCATGAGGTATATTTACCAACCAGTAAACCACTGCTCTTGTGTCATGGTTGAATTTTACATCTTAGGGGAGAAAACAGAAGAGATCAGAGAAAAATATGTCTTTGTTGTTTATGTTGGGTCAAAATTTTCCTTAAGGCTCTCCAAATACAGATATCAGCATACAATACAATCATGCAGCCAATAAAACAGATGAACAGGGAATCTTAACACACAAACTAAAACAATAAAAACAAATCATGTTGGTTTGCATCTCATCAGTTATTTAGCAAAGTCAAAAATGTTTATCATACTTGAGTTAAAAAAAACTTTTCAAACACATCTTTAGTTGCCAGAGGGACTCTACTGCACCTCCCTGAGCTTAGAGGCTCAAACTGATCAAGAAGATCAAACTGATCAAAAAGCTGTTTCAAGGGCAAAGCCTCACCACCTCCCGCAGTTTGGATTTTAAGTTAAACTGTAGTGCAGAAGGGTACACAGCAGCCTCTCAGCATTTCCATCATTCATTTGTTTATTCCCTTGCAAACCAGAGGTGATGTTTTGTGGCTTCTGGGCAAATACATAATTTTACAAATTTAGGCTTTCCTCCTTTAGCTTTTAGTGTTTTTTTAGTACTTTTAGTAGTTTTTTTAGTTAGCTGGGGGACATAAAGCAGAACCAGTTTTAAAAAAATCCAAAATATATTGAAAAAACTTCAATTTCAAGAAAAATAAATGCAAAAAAAACAACAACAAAAAAAAACATTCTTGTTTTGGTTTTTACTCCTTCCATGTAAGTGTATTTTAGTTTTTGGCCAAACAAGAAAAGCTCTTTGATAAGCATAGTTCATTCAGAAGCTTTTTAAGCTCTCCGCATTCTCTGTGAGAGCTGAGGTTAATGAAAAAGTCTAAAACCAGTGACACGTACAGCCCAGATTATCCACTAGGGGGCAGAAGGCGTGCCCATGACCTTTGTGAATAAAATAATGAGGGAATTAGGCCTGCTCAAATCTTCCTTTGGGAAAAACTAATTGGAATATGTTACAACGTTTTAACTTTTTTATGGATGTAATAAATAATCAACAGTATGATGCAGCACGACATTCAATTTATATTCTTTCTTTCTTTCCAAAAGGTTCTTAAATTACTCAAAAAAAAACTTAAATGATTTGAGGGATTTTATTTTGATAGAATAAAATACAATATACATAATACAAAAATGATTAAATTATTTAATTTGATATGAAAAAAAAATTCAAAATAGAGTCAGAGTTTAAGTCTCCTGAAAGACTGTTACATTTATGAAATATTTAATCACGAAATAATTGCCTTTTTTCAACATCACTTAGGAAAGATTTGGTGGCATTCGGTCTAAATATGACCAATACTTAATTTTTTGGAAAACAAAGTTCTTTCTTTGCAAATTCAATGCTAGTTGAAGAGAATTTAGAGAATTGAAACTTTAGTTGTGACTTAAAGACCATTCAAACATTCATTGCCATCTCAAGAGTTAAGCGATCGTTGTCTTAACTAAAGATATTCAAGCTTTATGCGAGGAGTTCGATTTACAGAATAACGCTTCTTTGATTATTATTCATAAAATGTATTTTTTATGTTAAAATCAATAAGCAAACGTTATCATGATTTTTTTTAAGTGTCTTACATTAAAATCCTACATGGTGCACAGATTTGATCCAAGTATATCTCCTTTATTCCCTCAATTGGAGCTCTTTAAGTTGATCAGAGTTAGGCCTGAACCATGTTAGAGAAAAAGCACACATCAGTCTTTTTTTTTGTTTATTTATTTGTCATCATCTTTCAACTTTAATTTCCTTTAAATACAACATAATTTGCAAGTCATGTTCGACAGAAACTGCCATCCTTAGTTTAGTCTGACTGTATGGAAATGGAGTGAGCCTATGTTAAATGAGTGAGAAAGCTTTGCTAAAAAGTTTCCTACCTGTACATTTTAATTTAGTGATAGTTTGTTGTGTAGTCGCACATTGCAGGGCAGCAACCGAATCATATTTTTTAGCTAAACCCAACAAAAGATTGTTGAAATTGAACAGGAACTGATATCTCCACTTTGTTATTTTGTATTGTCTGTATTTCATTAAGTCGTTTAAAGCTACAATCATAGCAGGATCAAGTGAGGCAGAAAGCTGCATCTGTACTTGTGATTTCAGTTAAATCACACATCAACAGATGGACAGAAGAAATCACTATATCTGATTTTATCTAATTCACTTCAGGTTTACAAGAAACACAAGTTACCTGAATCTAAGGCTCATATTTAGATGATTATGTTCAGTGTTACTAACAACACTTACTATGATTTTCCATGTCTAGGCCCAAGATCAATCAAGTGAGTACAGACTATAATAGTCCCATTTTTTCACCCGGCTTCTTATATTTTGTGTGTAACGTCAGCGCCCTCTGCTGGAATCTGTACAGCAGAGCCTGATCCCCCCTGTTCTCAGCGTAGACTGACTTTTAATGAACTAGGCTTAAATGTTTGTAATGGGCCGATATAACAAGAACTGAAGGAAATCAAACATTAGGAGAAATACTGAGTCTGAATTAACAAGAGACCAAAAGCTGAATGTTCAAGGTTCGAAAGTCGTTAATTTATGAATACAAATCCAAAATGTAACTTTTTTTAAAGTCTACGTTTTGTTGTTAGAAACTCAAAATAATCGTTCTTCATCTGTTCAGTGTGTTGTTGTTCTTTCCACACAAAAAATACCACCTCATCCAATTTATTTGTTGTTTACTTCTTTCTTTCCATGTATCTGTCCATCTATCTATCTATGCCAATAATCACGTTATGATTCTGGGCTGAATCAACAAATATTTTCTTATTAATAAGTTCTTGTAAATAGTAGGATTTGATCAGACTCAGAACTGAAGGCATGATGTAGGGCAAACAAAATCAGGAGTTTTGGTTTTCTTCCCTAAAGTTTAATTTTTCATTAATTTATAATTTCATAATTTTAAAACTATTTTTTTTCACATTTACAGATAAGTTCTCAGTGGCCCTAACAGGCTGTCTTTCTAATTTGTTTTCTTAATAATGTCAGAATTTAAGAGTTTGTTTCCTGTTACAGGCAAGATTTTTTTTGTACTTGAAAAATTTTACCTTTCAATCTCTAATTTTTAAACTCAAAATCTCTTTGAGTGTGAAATGTTCAACTAACAATGACTAAAGTCTCTATCCCTCTTTTTTAAGTTGTGGATATTTTTTTATTTTTGTTTTGTAATGAAAAGGGCATTTAAACTATGTGTTGTTAGCACCCCTCTTGCCTTTTTAGGTTTTACTCAAGCTAATATTATTTCAGCCAATCACAGGATTAAAACTGTATATGGTGTATTTTATTCCAACAAATAAGTGCGATAGAAAGGAAAGATTTATACAAGGGCATTTTTCAGCCTAGATATTAATTCTATGAAGTTCTAGATTAAATAATTGTGCTATGAATAAATCAACACACATAGATAAAGTACAGCCCTCAAACTTTGCTGCACTTTTTTGGAGGGTTCTGCATGATCTCTATACATTCCTTCACATTTTTTTTAATTTTACAAATCTTTTTAGTACAGTACAAATGCTAACTCATATTTGAAATCTCTCTGTTCATTGTGAGGCACTTTGGGATTTATGCTGCAATCTAAATAAATGAAGCTAATTTAATTCATCTATAAAATAGGAGTAAAACAAAAAGTGAAGGGTAAAGACAGTCTTGTTGTGGCAATGTGTTGATACTGTAAAATATAAAAGTGAAAAAAAGCAAATATTTCAACATTTTTAGGGCTTGAGTCAGTAATGAGTCTATGAACTTTTCTCCCCTCACAGTGCTTCTGGATGGACCACAGCCTCTCACTGAAGGGGACAGTGAAAGAGAGTCAGGGTGAGAGGGTTGGCTGCAGTTTTTCATGCATACCTCAGAGTCCTTGAGGTCAACAGGGTTTTTTTTTCTCTCAATTCAATGCAGTTTTTCCAGTTGGAGCACAAATGAAAAAACAAAGAAACCTGCTACCTTAAACCTCTCTGAGAGAAAGCTTAGCTAACTTTAGGCCAAATCTTGGATTGCTAAACTGCAGAACCTAACGAGAGAACCAAGAGATTGATTTCACCTTTTTTAATACACACTGCTCCTAACAGTTTGTAAGGTACATATTATGGAGAGTTTCTTGAACTGTTGCAGTCATTGGCAGAATGGACCAGCAGGGGGCACTGAGCTGCAAAAAAAGAAAAACTCTTGGTGTATTTGATTTTGAGCTACCAGAGGGCACAGAATAAAACTGCACTTGATTTTGATTTCCATCACAAAGTAGCTATTGATTACTCAAACAAATTATGTAACCAGTAGCAACATGCCAAAGGCAACATATAAGAACAGTGGCAAGCAAAGTGAACAACCTTCTGATTTGTGAAAAAGAAAATTTTGGACCAGGACACTTAAAAAGATAACATGGCCATAGAAAGAGTGCTTTGAAACATTTAACCAGAGCCATTAAAGGGACTCAACAATCACTAAGTTTTCCAGCTCAACCTTATACCTGTTAATAAGCATTCTCAGGAATGCTGTGGTGTTTTCATAAACTGCCCTGTAACACAATTTTATATAAAAAGGTTTATTGTTACTTCACAGTCATTGTTCACACAACATAGAAAACACAGGCAGGACCGACTCCTTCTTTTAATGTACACATACAGTAATGTCAGTTCATGTCAGAACGCAGAAACGCAGACTTGGCACTGAGTGGTTCAATTAGTAGTGGTCATCACAATGACAAGAATAAAAGTGAGTAGGTGACAGGACAAGGAAAGGACGTAATGATACAATTCATGTTGAGAAAGAAGTGTGGTAAAAGTATAGTGTCTCTTTTCTGTCATTTTTCAAAATATGGTAGGTAGAACAATTTAAAGCCTCTTCTCCCTCGGACAGCACAGCTGATGTATATCACATGGTATACTGTGAAAAATAGTAGGCACAACAGCATTAATGCCGACGTTTTCAGGCACAGGAAATAAAACAATGGCTCTTAAACCAAATCCTCCACCTACCTCCGGGGATGAAGAGAAGAATTCCAGGTACAAAGAAAATAGCACTTGAAACACCTGTAAGGACAGTTTTTGTTGTTACTATCTAAGAAGCGACCTCCAGTGTTTAGAAATAGTGTCCACTTGAGGCTGACGCCAAAAGTTACAGACATACTCATTATCACAGCTGAAATAAACCTATTTCCAGCTTCAGCCACAAGACAAATTTGCTCACTGTGTGAGTGTTTTCTACGACTAGCCTGTTTGGGTTTAAAAGAATAATAGGATACACATATTTAGGGGCAGAGCTGGGTCTTTCAGCTGTTTGTCAGGAGGCTTAGGGTCCACCCTTTTTCTAGATTGACTTTAATTTAGTTTAAGACAGACTTTTTAATTCGATGACCTTAACTTCAAATCAGGGCTGCTTCAGTTAGGGGTGACGTTGCTCAGAATTTACCTTTTTTTTTATAGTCTATGGTTACAATGTGCAAAAAAGTCTTGTAAGATGGTAGGTACGATCCAGTGGTATATGTTGACAAATTATTTTTTTCATAATTTTCGTCAACAACCTTTTTCCCCCGAGGAAAACTAGACAGTCACTAATAAAAACAAGTGCACATGGACAAAAACTAAAACTATATTAACTGACATTTTCCTCAACAAATAAAAACTAGACAAAATTGTCTGACAGAGACTTAATCCAATCAGACCTAATTTCATCATGTAGAAAGCAGGGACAAGTTAAAAATATATCCAATCACAGCTACTTTGGTTGTGTGGAAAGGTTGGATGAGTTAAGAGGGACATCCAATCACAACTGCCTTAGCCTTGTGGTGGAGGGATAAGTTGGGGAGCGATCCAATCAGAGCTACTCTCTTTAGGAATTGATATATTCGTGTAGAGCAGGTTCATTGTTTGTTGTCAATTCTGGTATTGTAACTGAGATGCTCTGTCAGGTAGCCTAAATAAAGGTGACTGCATTAAAGTTACACTTGTTTCTGTTAGTTAATACATTCAAACTTTGCTAGCATTCAGTAAAGGATTATTAGATGTTTCATTTTATCCAAGTGTAAAATATGACTTCAGAAATTCAAGGAAACATAAAAGATGCCTTACATTAATACTTCATATTTTAGTCGACTAAATTTACAGTAGATTTTGCCAACTAAAATGTGAATGTCATCAACTAAAACAAGACAAAAATGAAAACAATTTAGATAACTAAGTTATGACTAAAACTAAAAGATAATTTAGGCAAAAGACTAAAACTGAAACTAAATTAAAAAGTGCTGTCAAAATTAACACAGTACGATCACTAATGGATGGCCAAAACAACCAAGTAAGTTGAGCTAACTCAAGCTGACACTACGCAGTGAAAAAAGGTCCAAAAAAAATAACTGCAGACACCCACACACTGACACTGCATGTTCCTGTCTCTCGTTTATACAACCTCTGGGGAAGAAATAAGGACCTAATATTTGTGTCTATGCACAGTGAAATACTGCTTTGACGGTGCATGACATGGCACCTCCTTCACATAAACATCAAGGTTCTCCTCTGATTCTACCTATGGACACGTAGCAGATGGGGTGGGGGCAGCAGAGAAGGGCAGGGATGAAAATCTCAACTTATTGTACCATTTTAACTTTGCTTCGGTTCTGGTCCATCTCATAATCAGGAAACAGTTACTATTACATCCTATATGTGACATTTACATGGAGCCTAGTATAAAAAACAACCAGTAAACTCCAGACTGACTAGCAGATAAAACAGAACAGAAGTAATAAAAGGGTAAATGTACACAAACTATTTATTTAAACTAGAGTTTTTGATCACTGTGATTGGCAGGGAGCAAACATTTACAGCATCCTGCATATGGCCCAAATTCATCGATTTAAAAATTAAATAAATAGTATTTCCTACATTATATGAGACCTAAACCATTAAATAGTGCTTATAGTGGAAAGAAACCTTTTTACCATTTTAAACATTGTAATTAGGGGTTTATTTTATTTATTTAAGGTGCAGGTCTCCACTGAGGGGTTGGCATCGAAAAGCCAGCTCATGGTACTCCACTTGTGCCACGATAATGAATTAAAAGCATCTTGTGGGAGACTGACGGCTGCTGGGGGTGCGAAGGCAGGTCTGAATGCAGGACTGAGACGCCATTAGGAGGTAGGAATGTCTGATTATATTTTACAGAGCTGGCAGCGTAAAGCTTTATGTATTTAGGCTGCTTTAGGTGCCAGGCAATGTGCAAAAGTTGGGGTGAACAGTCACTGCTGATTTTGAATGTGTCTTGGTCATAAAACAATATGTAAACATGTATTGTTTGAAGTTGTTTCAGTGTATCCTGATTATTGTTTTTTTTCCTGTGTTGTGATTTTAAGGGAGAGTCAGGATGTAACAGAGAGGAGGGGAAACTTGTGCCACTGTTTTTGGTATGGTGTCTAACGCAACTTGATGTCAATGAACAGACTCGCCATATTAGACAGCATGAATCGACCTTTGATTAAAAAATTAAAACAGGAAATGGGTTAAATAGTTGCATGTGCCTGGTCGTTGGTGGCGGGGGCTGCACCACTAGATTACATTTACACAATCTCTCATACTTTATTCTGTCATCATGATGGTCGGACATATGCTGGTGGTTTAAGGTGCAGAAAAGGAGTTATAACCTCCAAAAATAATAGCTCCAAACTTAAGTGCCGCTTTTAACCGCTCGCCACAAAAGCTTGATTAATAAATAATAATCGCTTGTTTTCTTTATTTGATCCAGAAATCATTCTTTTTACCTAATATGTTTTGTCCTTACCTGCATTTGGATTCAGCTGTATGACAATACCTGTGAAAATAAGAGCTGAAAAACACAACAGTGCATCAGTGAATGAGGGCCATGAGTGTAAATCACATTTATACTTGAGTAACTGTGGAAACCACCTATCAAACAAAGAGGATAAACTTGAGGACAAAGGTCAGCATGTCCCTGATGACACAACACTGAACAAACTAACCAGTGAAACATGGCCAATTCTCTAAAGGCAGTATAATTTTATCTGCTGAATCCATTAAAAGACTGAATATTTAACCAGTTACAGAGCCATTAAAGTCGAAAGAAGACAGTCAGTAAAATGTGCAAAACAAAAGGTGAAGTCAGACTTTCAATCAGCCCCAAAAAGGGTTTAAGCTCTATCATAAATAACTATACATTTTTAGATATTCAGATACAAATGTTTAGTGATTTGGGGAAACATTTGTACTGTTCAGGACTTACCAACTCCAGTGATGAGAAGAAGGAAAGAAGCAAGAACAACCTTTCTGTTTTTCTTCACCAGCGGATGAGACACCCATCTACACAACCACGCACAAAAAACATGTAGTAGTATTTGTCGTTCCTGCGTGAGAACACATATGAATAAGTGTGTGTGTGTTTGTGATGTCTGAACATACCCACAGCAGTGTGCAGAAAGCTGTGTGACAGAACTCAAGGTGCTGAAGGACCACTGGGAGCTGCAGTACGACAGATTGGAGGGGTCACTGTATGGAGAAACAGATGTGAGTTTACAGTCGAAGAAATACAAGCAGACGGGAGAACATCAACAAGAGAGCCTTAAATCTCACCTGATTTTAAAGAAGTTGTTAAAAGAGGAGTTGCCATTGCTGCCGAGGGCGTCTTCATTTTCCAGATTCTAGAGGAGTGTCAGATTAGGCAGGTGTTACAGATTCATGTTTGTAAGTGGCCCTTATATCTGCGTGCACATGTGAAGATATTGTACCTGATATTTTAAGTTACTGTGCTCAAGGGGGCCAGGGGCAGCAGGCGAGGGATGAGTCTGAGGTTTGGAGAAAGAAAGAGGACCAAATGTCATCTCTCCTCCCTCTCTGTCCTTCCATCCCTGTGCCTCTCCATCAGATACTGCCCCCTCTTCGTCTCCCTCCAGTACAAAGGCATCATCAATACTGAACTGTGCTGCCATGGTGATCGCCTCTTACACCCTGAGGTCCTGTAGCTTGATGCTCACTGTGGATGCAGAGTAGAAAAAAGTGTGGTTGTTAGTCTGTTACAAAAAATATGATTTACAGGCTTTTGTAACTGCAATTTATGGCATAAAACAATGAAGTTATAAGATGCCTAAGGGTAAATCTCTGTATGCAGGGATCAGTTTTTTTGTAAATGTGTGTTGCCGTCATATTTGTGTCATTAATCAATTAACAAATTCAACTATGTAATACATTTCTGAGTGTCTTAATGTGTCAGCTTTTTAGTGATAAAATGAAGCAAGCACATTTTGTAAAATTCTCCCTGTCCTGTATCTATGGATTAAGGACCCATGATATTGGATTCTTGCCAATATCCAATAGGGCAATATCCTCAAACTCATTTTAGGTAATATCAATAATAATACCAAAGTATAAATACTGTACTTCCCTAGTAAACGCTAGAATCACATGAATCGTATGCTTTCTGAGAGCTCCAAAAAGCACCATACCTGACAATGATATCTGTAAATGCCCATAATAAAGTTTTTTTTGTTTGTTTTGTTTAGTTTTTTTACAATGACCTTACACATTAAAATTGACATTAATTCTTGAACCCAAACAATAGGTTTGCAGGTTGATTCCTTAATTTCAGACCTAAAACCTCAGATCTTACAACCCAGTTTAAGATTTCAACAATAATGATGAAAAGAAACAAGTCTGTTGATTCTGCTTTTAACTTCACAAAATTATGTGCACATTGTGGTAACGTAAATATTTAAAGAATCTGATACCAGTTATTAGGTTTATAAGTAATAATTAGACTGTCCATCCTTACATTTGATATAACCTGTTATTATCTTCTTACTTTCTTTAACTTGTTATAATCTCTTCATAGATACTTTTGTCTCCTGAGCATAGTTTTGTTCTTCAAATGACAATAAATACCATTACGAATATTTGTTAAACCCTGAGTTACAGATAAGTGATCAAGAGACACACAAGCAATTACATATTCTTGCTGCTTGTTTTGGTTATATTTCTTGTATGGTCACTAACTTTACACCAAACCCACAAAGCCAATGTAGACCTGTCAAACAACACATATTGGGTATGCTTTTTCAACTAAACTGTAGGGTCAACTCTTTCATGAAACTTAGGAAATTGGTTAGTGATTTGTTGAAATGAATAAAAAAAAGCCTGTTTGCAAACTATTTCAAAATCTTTTATTTTAAGCACTTGTTACTCTTAGTGTGTATTTTTTATCATTCTGTGCTGGTATAGATGTTTGATTAATGAGTTTAGATGGGTTATAAGGATACAGGGCAAGAGATGTACAATACACTGTCAATAAATGAGAACCATGTCAGCCCTGGAGTGGGACTTTCTGTCTTTGTTGAAAATGTGTATTTAACGAAATGATGCAGCATTTTAGATATTAGTAAAAAAAAAAAAAAAAAACACCTTTGTTAATCCCTATACACAAGTGTCACACTGGATTTCATTGGTATTTACACACAGTCTCAAAATACATGAAACATGCTGTGGTTTAGTAATTTATGACAGAGAAAATGTCCATATTTAAAAGAAAATGTAAATACGTTGCCTAACCAGCATGTAATTATTTTGGCACAAATCATATATGTTTGTAGATAGCTGTTATCTTCATCAGGGATGCACAATATTGTATTTTTGCTGATATTTAATAAATCGATATTTCCAAACTCATCACAAACACAACTTATTTTTTCTCAGGAGCACAAAGTCTTTAAAATATGCAAACTGACTTGTTTCTTTAATGTGACAGTCTATTTGTGAAAGGAACAGATGTTGAACAAGAAAAACATTTTACTCTTGATAATGACTTGATTTTAAAATGTACCCATGCTGTGATCATAAGGTTTAGTATTATGTTACGTTTTGGATTTTTGCTGATATTACAGCCAATATAAGAGACATACACTGCCCATACGCATGGCCTGTAAACTGGCTTTCAATAGCCACAAAATTTCAATATCAGCTGATACCAATATTCAGCTTTTTAGGCAAATATCTGACAATACAAATCACAAACCAAAAACATTATGCATCCATTATTTTTGCTCTATTATGCATGTCCATTTTACACCCTTTAATCAAACTCAGGCTTATAGGCATAAGCCATTTTGGTTTGATACTGGCCTCATCAACCTGTGTGATAATACTATACCTTTGAAATATGACTATGGTTTGATCTGTACATTGATCTGTGCTTTTCATGGATATTACCATGCTGTTTACTTATGCTGTCCCAGTTTACTAAATGCTTCAAAAACACATGAATTCCCCCTTCAGCTAAACTTCGCTACATTGTTGGTGTCAATTACAATGTACTCAATTTTTCCGTTTTATTTAGGGATAAACGACATTGTACTCTATCTAATCAAACTGCTCTCCCTCTTAGTTTTCAGTTCAACCTCTGGAATTAATTAGACATTTTAACTATTTTATGATATGCTTTGGACAGTTTTCAGGATATGACAAAGCTACACACATTTTTATCTTGTGCTGTTTTCTATAATACTGACTGAAAATAACATTTTTGACAAAATAAACAATAGGAAAACAAAGAATGTGCATGGTTTAGTCATAAAAAATGATTTGAGTTAACTCAGATGTACCGTTTATTTCTAATAAACTTACAGAGGTGAGCAGTTATCTTCTTTCTTTCCCGTGTTTGGGTTTTCTTTGGACATTAGAAGAGCATGCACATACCTTTAACCTACATAGAAACGCGTCAGGACCTCATATTGGCTGGCTTCAGAAGAAGTGAAACAAAACCCAGAACTTACAGACAGAAAATAGTTACAGCACCCTGAACTGCTCACTTACTTGAATTTAACAGAGCCAGAGCGGTTAAAAATAAACCCGGGTCTAAGGGAGGCTCAGCTTTAGGTCTCAGCCATTGTTTGTGTTCTTTCCGCTAGTCGATCAGATGACCAGGATGAAAACTTACTGTCTTCAAAAGTTTCTCCAGGGAGGCCGAAGTCGACTTCACGGCGTTCAAACTTGAGCTACCTTCTTTTATAATCCATGATAAGTCTGTGGAAAGACTTTCGGATATTTTTTTGTTTCGTTGGATAGTCCAAGAGGAGCTTTAGAAAAGTTTTTAAATCCTTTTTGTTAACACCCGGACCTCGATTACACACGTCTGATTACGCCCAAAGATCTCCTCGGGAAACAGGCTAAGCAATCGAGTGTCGATGGACGCAGAGATGAAGATACCGTTAAGTCCTAAAAACATTACAAATAACATCAATTCACTGAAATTCCGCATGTACGAAAAGTATTTTTGTTTAAGAATTGTTTTAATGATGTACATGAAGATGTAAGTTTTTAAGTATGTCTTATTTATCAGGACTTTCGATGCGCTTTAATAAAAGGAGTTTTTTCCTGAATGATTTTGTTGACATTCAACCATTTTGTTTAGAAAATAGAAAAATAGACCCTTTTAACAGTTCAGTTTTTTTTGTCAACCGGACTACTATTAGAAAATGTGACTGTATCCACTCTTCTTTTACTGTTGGGTAAAGTTTTCTTTCAATTGAATTCTTTTTGTTGACAAATTGTGACCAAAAAAGCTACAATTGCGCTTCAAAATCACAGATAGGCTATTGAAGTGCAGGTATATGAGCTGGTGTCCTTATATATAGCAATGTTAATGTTAACTTATATATGTGGTGGTATCAAATTGCCTGAGACCCAGTTCCACTGAAGTTAAGAAGTTGTGTAAAATGTAAATAAAACAGGAACAAAACAGTGCAATGATTTGCAGATCATTTTCGGCCTCTATGCAACTGAATCCAAGCCATTTCATGTTCAAACTGGTAAACTTAATTTTTAGCAAATATACACGTAGGCTACTTGAGTTTGCAACACGTTAGCTAAATACCAAACTGTTCCCCATCAGATGAGCAAAATTTCCTGTAATTAAAGCCGCAATTTATCAGTGTGTGGTGTCAAAAAAGGACAAACAGCCTTAAAAGTTGATTGTAGGGAATTGTAATAGTAATCCATCTTTCGTCTGTGTTTTAGTTGTACAACACGACATTACCACTGCGTGGAGTGAGCCCATTGTCACTGCACCAAGCTGAATCTGTCTGACGAAATTACTACTGTGCGGGATGCACCACCCTGTGCTGCGCCAGGAAGTTAGGGTCCTGTGTGTTCACTTAAACCACGCACATTAGGCATCGAAACACCGTTTAAATACCAAAAATCACATGAAGTGATTCCCTTGCACTGCGCGTCTTTTTGCGTCTTTATGCTCACCGGTACACGGACGAGCCTGTGCACAGAGACGATGAGCAATTCAGTTATTTAGGTGAAATATTCACGTGCACATGGGCTGACCTGCAAAAAGACGTACCTGACAGACAACAGCGGTAACAGCCTTGTTTTAAATGAAGAATATCAGGCCTGTAGTTCACAGAGCAGATAGTGGCTGCATCACTTTGGATATGACGAGGATGAAGATCTCGTCTTCACGTTTTCACACCGAGAAGGGCTGAGAGATGTCATTGGATTAGCCCAATGTCCTTCAAGAAAAGCAAGCAATGGGCCGTTGCAGTCGACAAAAATGATTTATTATATAGTTTTTTGGTGAAATCATGATAGCCCCGGGCCGACCCAAAAATGTGCGTCGGCCCACCGGGCATTGCCAGGTACACCTGATGGCCAATCCACCCCTGGCCCACAGACTTAAAGAATTACGAGGAGTCAGCCTTTTGATTAATCAAAACTCAACATTTTTAAGCAGTCCTGCTCTGACTCTGTTTTCACTCACTCACTGTTTTCTAAATGATAAATTCATCCTACGGTATCCTGCGTCACTTATTCTCCATGATATAAGAGTAATCTTTAAAGCACAGGTGTCAAACTGATCCAGTAAAGGGCCACTGTGGCTGCAGGTTTTCATTCCAACCAAGCAAGAACACACCTGATCCAACAAATCAACTGTGTAAAGACAATCCAGTTGATTGAATAATTTGCATCAGCTGTGTTCTTGCTTGGTTGGAATGAAAACCTGCAGCCACAGTGGCCCTTTACTGGATCAGTTTGACACCTGTGCTTTAAAGGATCAAGCTCCAAATGCAGTCTACTAGTGCAGCGGTTCTCAACCTGTGGGTTGAGGCCCAAAAGTAGGTCTCATAGCTGTTTTCAGTGGACGTGTACAAATCAGGTAAAAATGTGGCAAAAATGTCTTCAGTGTATGGAAGCCCTAAGCAGACAAACATCCATATATTCTATTTTACTGTGTTGTCCTGTAACAAGTACATATTAGTAGTTTTCTGGGGGTGCTGACATATCCTGTCATCTTAGGATAAATAAAAATGGTGTTTTCCTGTAATAAACATTTGACAAGAGATATCCAGAAAACAACCAACATTTAAATGTTATGACAGGAAACATAGTGAGTAAGATTTAAGGATGTGTTTTCCCAGGGCTTGTGTTATTATTCAATATTTATAACATTTTTTGTCCCATCCCTTTGCTCAAAATATGTTTTCTTCCACCTGTTTTTTATTGAACAAATTAAAGTGGTTGATCTTTTCAAGATTTGGGTCATGATGACTGTTAAGATGGTGACTGGTTCTCAGGATAGAGCTGTAAGAGCCATCACTTCAGTGTATGTTTTATCTAAAATGAGCCAAATATCAATGTTTCCTTCCACTTTACAAATTAACTAATGTTAAAAAACAGTTTATACATTTCCAGCAAGAGGACAGTCACCCCCAGAATCTACCTTGTTTGACAAATCTGTCATCATACTGGATGACTGAGGCCATATCAGGTCCTCCACAGGCTCCTAACCAGCCCCCATTAGTTGAAGTTTGGAAAGTAACTACAGCTGTAAATGCAATCCTTGAAAGTACTGCGATTTCATTTACAATATTAGCCAACATTCATCCAGGAAAATGAGCATCTTTAAGTCAAATCCAGAGATGGACAACATGACAGACCAAAGAGATGCAGCCAAGATATCACAATTGTCCCTATCACCCATAATGCTGTCTGATGGCAGTATGGTGGATAAGGACTGACTTCGCTTTTGTAGGCTAAGAAATAAGTACAATTGCTAAAATATTAAGTACTATATATGTATATATTATATACATATATATAAACTGGACCAAAAATGTTATCCTGTTTTGTTTTGGGGGGTTTTAATATGGCCCCTATGGCCTTTGTTAGGAGTACAAAAATTGGCCCCAGTAAGAAATTTAGATGACCACCCCTGTGAAACTGTAAAGTGAGAGTGTACAATATTCTGAGTGTAATACACTTCCTTTGTGCGGATGAGTTCAGTCAAACTGGTTTGCTATATCAATGAAAATATCTAAAAAGTATAAAATAATATTGTATTGTTTATATGGCATTTAATTGGGTGAGAAATGTTGATGACATAATCTGACACTAAATTTTAAAGCTGAAGACTTTGAACTTGACTTTCCTGCTTTTACTTGAGGACTTGACTCGACTTTCCAGTCTCCAGACTTGACTTGACTCGGGACTTGAGACCAGAGACTTGTGACTTACTTAAGACATGCAAAACAGTGACTTGGTCCCACCTCTAGCATATTGTATAAATAATCGTGGTGGGCTGCCATGGCCAAAAATGCCAGGGCCATATTTTGCTCCCAGTCCAGCCCTGCTTCTGGGCACATTCAATTGGAAGGATATCATGGGGGCAGAACAACAACTCACTGGACAGATATTAAATTAACCCATCTGGACTGGAAGCATGTGGGAATCCATTTGGAGGAGCTCAGTAATGTTGCCCAGGAGACGAGGACATTTGGGTTGACTTGCTTGTCCTGCTGCATCCATGACTGCTCATGATGAGCAGAAGAGGATTGTTCGATGGATGGATGGATCGATTGCTGTGTGGATATTTCAATACACTGCCAAAAGACTCTGAGTTTGCCAAAGTGATGGAGAAAGAAAGTGAGGACCTTTGATCCCTGGAAGGACTTTAGAGTGGAGCGACCAAGGACTCAACTGAGATGTCTCATACATCTGATAAGGATGACTTCTAGGCATGTGGAACTGGGGAGAAGCCTGGGGGGTTGACCCAGACCTCGCTGGAGGGGTTATGTATGCCAGCATTCTAGTTGGCCAAAGTACTTGAGACCATTCTCTGCAACTCACCCCAAACCTCCCCTCCCATTAAAAAATGAATAATTTGACTGAAGGGTAATGCAGAGGCAGAACAAATTGTGACAGAAGTTGGAGATGAATAGGTCTTGGAGAGCCTTTGCCCTGATACCAAGTATACTGCAACCTGGCTTGGTGCTTATGTTACGGTGGATGTTTTCTCTGGTGTTACTATCCGTCGTCATCAAACAGCAGGTGACTCAAAAACAGGTAGGTGGTTTCTCTTACGTTTCATTGTCATAATGTAGTATGTTTGATCAACCATGTCAACAAACAGGTTCAAAGCTCTCTCATTTGTGGAGAATACCTGGAACTGAAAAAATCTGAAAAATTATAGATGAATAGATGGATTTCTTTGTGGATATTTTAATACACACAATATTATTTCCTCAGGGCTCTGAGTATTTATAGCAAAGTTTTTTTCTTTTGCTAGCCTTCAAGCTTCTTCTTTTACTTTAATGTACATACTTTACTGCTAGATGTACTTGCAGTACTTCATTTAAGTTACATGGTTTCTGTACAACTTTTCCTTAAAGTCAAATACATCTGAGCCATCCTTTTTGTTCCAAAGCTTGTTTTTTTGTGTTTGAGAGCATAAGGGCAATGAGTCAGCAGGGTTATAGCAGTGCTACAGTGCTGTTTAATCGCAGGCAGCTTTGTTCAGACAAACTTTACATCTGTATTTTCACACCAGTATGGATAAAAATGTAAAGCATTACTATATGAGAACTGTAAATTTGTTTTATTTTTAACGCAAACATTTTAAAAATATCTGGAGAAATTTCTCATTCATCTTTTGAACTACATTTCACCTGTCAGTAATTTTTTAGTCAAAGTCATCTATTTAAATTCATATTTACAGGAAATATATCCTGTGGTTGAAAAACAGCAATATAAATCATCTATGCCTGTATCTTTGCCAACTCAAAACACCATGTGACTTCCAGCAAGTCAGAACTCCTGTCCAATGTAAACAAACATCTCTAAACTAACAGTCAGAGATAAGCCATCTTTGGTTTCATTTCAGGAGAGCAGTCACTCAGAGGTTCTAGAGGAGGAAAGAATTGAAAGTGGCAGAGAGCAAATAGCAATGGGACTACCAACCATACTTTGCCTCATCCTGCTGCTCATTTTTGAGGTAAGGTCACATGGAGCATTAAGGATGAATCTGTTTACAGCTCAGGCACACTGATGAACATTATTTTTCACCACTAAAGGATTGAATGCCATCTTTCTTTGCCGTTCAAACTGTCAGATTTACTTATTTCACATACTTTTTGTTTAGCGTTCCTCATGCATGCATCTCCAAGTGGCCTCTGGCTCATCGCTGGAGCTACCTTGTTTCCCATTTTCAAGTGGTTATAGTGGAGCAACAACCACCTGGAAATTCAATGGTCATAATAAATTTCTTGATGTCAGATTTCCAAAAAGAGATATTTTTCATATTCTTTACATTTTATTTTTCTTCGAATGCAGGTGAAGTTCTGAGTGATCTCATGGTTGGCTCAACTCGAGTCAAAAAAGATGGCTTGGTTCTCTCCTTATCCCCCATAACTGCTGCTCATGGTGGCATATATGAGTGTTCAACAAAGGAGAATGACATGGAAATGAGTTTGGTGTACAACGTTGTTGTAGTTGGTAATAAACACAGTAATTTGTTTGTTAATCATGAACACATTTTTTGTCAGGGCTGTGTAATGGAACTTAAGATTTATGATATACTTTTTATATTTTTTCTGGTGAGATACAGAGAAGAATAATAGTGTTAAAATCATTAAAGTTCATAATGATGTTAAAATGGAGAGAAAAATTGCTACCAGGGCCAGTGTTCAGTAAAAAGATTGTTTACAGTAAGAACTCCGTACTATGCATTCTGCTTGAAACATTTTTTTTTTTTCAAATGTTTAGTCTAAATGGGGAATTGACATTTTTTTAAGCTGCATGTATCAGTGTTTACTTTAGAAAACTTACCAGAGCATCTCTGCCATGCAGCTGAACCATTACCGATACAATTGGCTGTATAGATGGTTTTCAGCCATTTTTAGTAGGTACGAATGCCCAATGTAAGAAATTTGAATCTGAGCCAATGTGTGCTACGAGACATGCTGGTCGACAGAGGAGGGGATTTGGTCAGCTGAGTTAAACAAGGTCTTGATGCAATGACTGGCCTAAATTTTCACAGCCTTCCCCCACTCTTCAGATGTCAGAATTTTTTTGTTTTTCTGAAAACTTTAAGCTTTGGTTCCTGTTTGGGCACAAGGACAACAGTGAGCATCTTAGCATGTCCAGTTTCTGATTTTGAAGGTCAATAGGATTTTTTTAATAGGTTTTTGATAAGCTGTCCAAAAAAAAGTCTGTGGTACACAAGCATAAGAGTTCATGACATTTTTTTACTTTGTTAATGCTCTTGATAATTCCCAACTTAAGAATTTCATTGTCATTGCACCTGAAAAATAATGGATGCCAATACACTGCAGACAGTTCGTCTTTGACATTAATCATCACTGATTTTAATGTTCTTTCAAATAGAAGTTTAGACACACTATGACACATCCATGACCAATGACTTGATTATGTCAAATAAACTATGAAGAAAGTCTTTTGCAGAAGAAGGAAGAGCATGAATTAAAAAAAATGAAGAAGACTAGCAGTGGTGACATTGACGTCAGTCCACCATGTTGTAGTTCCATGAGCTTTTTAGTCTGCAGATTTACATATAGGCTTCGAAAATTATAAGAGAATCTATTTATAAATATTATCATCGTGAACAAAACATGATTCAAAGTTTTCACCACATAGGTTTAGGAAACCAGGGCAACGCTAACATCTAGCTGATCTTCAATATAATGTCATCCCTACACTGCTCTATTTTAACTGAAAAGTATATCTGAATAATATTACCCACTCTGCCTTTAAAAAGCTTCTCCTATTATTGTTTTGTTTTTTATTTCAAAATTGTATTTTTAATTTAATGTCATTTGTCATGCAATCATGCCGCTGGCTGTTCATATAGGTGCATATGTGTCATTAAGCCAGTGTGGATATGTCTTAGAATTGTTTTAGTATTTATTAAAAAAATATATATATGGATATATTTTGGGTAGCCATTCAGATAAAAATATTAAGATAAGTGTGGTCTCTATTTCCCAGTCGTAGTTTGTTTAAGAACACAGTCCAGTATTTCCTAGGATGTAAAAATCAAAGTGTGTGCTGATGAAAGATCCAAAAATCCTGAATCAAAAATGTGTTTTGTCTCTCTGCACAGCTGCAAATGTCCTCATGATTAAGATAACCCAAGGCCAAAGTGTTCAACTCCCCTGCCATATCCCAGCGTCCAGTGGGGTCACAGCTAATGCACTATGGTACAAAAAGACGGGAGAGGGCCAGAGGATACAACTGAACCTTGAGGACAATTCAGCAGATGATGAGAATAGAATAGAGCTGCTTTATCCACTTGATCATGATCAGACCATCATACTCAGAAACACTGTCCTGGGGGATGCTGGAACTTACTATTGTGAATCTGCTGAAGGGGAGGTGCTCAGCACTGTAAACATCTCTATTGAAGGTGAGTTTTTTTTATATACATTTTGTTTATTCTACTTTTTCAGTGCTGTCTGTGTTAATGAAAACCACTGGTCGATATTGTACAGAATTTTAGTAAACAATTTTATGTGCTTTTCAATGACTAAATGCCCTTAATTTCAGCTGCTCCAACTGATGCCCCATACTCATGCAGTGGAATGGACAATCCATGGGAGCCCTGCCTGGATGAAAACAGTCGCACAGGAGGGCCCCTGCTACAGGAATCTTTGACAGAGTTTTCCATGAGGGTGTATTCTTATCTCAGGCAGTCACAATCCTCCAGCAACCTGCTCTTCTCTCCCATCAGCATTGCTGGAGCACTGACCCATTTGTTGCTTGGTAAGGAGAGTTAAGACAATTCCTTCAGTTTCTTTTAAAACATTTTTTTTGCAGAATAATTTAGGTAAAAAGATTCTGGTCTAATGTTCATGGTTTCTCATTCCAAACAATTTGACCCCTGCTTGGCAACTCTAAACTGCCTACAGGAGTGAGTATGTGTTTGAATAGTTGTCTGTCTCTATGTGTCAGCCCTGTGATTGGCTGGTGACCAGTCCAGGGTGTACTCCACCTCTCGCCCAATGTCAGCCGGGATAGCCTCTAGTCCCCCACAACCCTGAGCCTCAAGGCAACAACGACAACAATCCCATCAGTCAAGTCAGCCACTCTCCTTATAATACTTTGTTATCCAAAAATCTCAGCCTAGTAGATGAAAATATATAAAAATGTTTAATCCTGCTGGAAAAAATGTCACTTTTAAGATTTTTATTCTTTGGGGGGACATCAACAGTCCCTTTGGTTCTTGACACTTAAATGGCTCAATTTACAACCAGCACCCAGAAGCAAGTATCTTACTGTTGGTGCTCCCTTAGAAGCACCCTTGTATCTCATTTTGGATTGGATGCAGTACTAATTCTCCCAGAGGGTTCTGAGTAAAATGCAACATAAAGGGGTCTTAGATATACATTTAGGTCTACTATGCCTTGACATCAACTGTCTACCTACCCACCAGGTAGTGATTAAGATAAACACCCAAAGAGCAGAAAACCACAAGTGTTATTTCTTCAGAATAAAAGTTTGGTTTCCTGGTACAACTCTCAAGGTTCATGGAGGATTAGAGGCTCTAAAAAAATCAGAGAGCTCCAGAAAGCAGTAGCAGGGCAGTTTTAAAGAGCCCATAATCTGCTCTTTCAAGTTCTACACGCATCCTGTTGTGTTTTACAGGTCTTCTCCACGATTGAGCACCTCAATACACAAAAGGTCTATGGCATCAGGACTTCTCCCTATCCCCCTTTATACAGCACCAGTAGCTGCCTGAAACAGCTCCTACCCCTGAACAATACACTTACCGGTGTGACATCATGACCAGGAAGAAGCAATATGACAAGCTATGAAAGATTTAAAGAGACAATTTAAAAGGCTTTATTAAATACTATTTTGCACTACACACCTTAGTAAAACACTTCAGACACACACCTAAATAACTGTGAAGGCACCATAAAAAACATTTAAAAAGCACTACAGAATCAAACTTGAAAAAATGATTGAGGTTTTTTTAAGAATACTTATTTCAGTGCACCACAAACGTTTAACTGAACAATCCTCATTCGTTTCTGATGCTATTGCTTTAGCTTAAGGTCTCTTGGTACATCTGCCAGGATTGCATCCCTAGTATGTTTGGTTTGGTATGACAATACATAACCATCAGGAAAGTTTCATTACAAGATCACCTAGATGCACTTCTGGCAGTTTGCTTTCTCATATAAGCCCCTTTCAGATTCCTCCAGTATTGCGCATCTTTTGTATTTAGTAAATTTGCTGAAACTACGAAAATTGAAAAATAAGACCAGTGTTATTTAATACAGTTCTATGATATAGAGGCAAGGTCACTGCCATGTTGATCTGCAAATGTAGGAGACAAGCTTCAAATTCCAAGGAGGCTACGTGAGTAAGGCGTACTCTTTGAATTTGACAATAAACATTCCTTGCAAAAGTCTTAATCACAAATTTTTGTGCATCTTTCTTTTTTTCCCCTTTTTTCATCTCGTAAGGTGCCAGAGGTGACACCCGTAAAGCAATTGAGAGAGCAATCTTTGTGCCTCATGACTTCCACTGTGTTCACTTCCACATGAAAAACCTGAAAGAGAAGTTGTCCAGCTCCTTACAGATGGCCTCTCAGATCTACTATAACTCACGTATTTAACTTGCACTCACAACCTTTGCTGTAGTAGAAAATAATCTATTTAAAGCAACGGATGCCATCCTCAAAGAATCTCTGGCTTCTCTTATCTTTTTGTTCATTTTCAGAAATGAATCTGAGTGAGTCCTTCACTAACCAGTCCATTGAATTCTACGAGGCAGAACCGACCAGACTGCTAGGAACCAGCGAGGAAAATGTACACATGATAAACAGCTGGGTGGCAAATAAGACCAATGACAAAATCCCTCATTTGGTTGATTCTGTATCACCCAGTATACAGCTGATGCTGCTCAACGCTGTCTCCTTTAATGGTCTGTAAAGTATGTGCACATAAAGTATGTACTTGTGAAGCTGAATTGTTGGAATCTTTTATGAGGTGTGTGTATTTCTCCTCAGGTCAATGGAAAACCAAGTTCAGGTCAAAACCCAAGAAAGGAGCTTTCACAAAACTGAATGGTGACCTGATAACCGTTCCTCTTCTTTATCACACGAAATACATGACAGCCGTGATGTTCATCCCTGAGCTAAGTGCACAGGTATATCTTTTATCATGATATGATATAAGGCAATCCAGGTGTTTCAGATCCTTAGTCCTGATGATTAAAAATTCTTTAGGTTCATTTTTCTAACAGAGAATTATAAATACCATGCTAGTGCACACGGTTCATTTGCTCTAGATGTTTATGACCAAAGGGAAAGTAGTAACAATCTGTCGACTCCTACGTAATTGTTTATTCAGTGTGAACTTGTGATGACTGCACTAGCATGCACAACAGTCAAGCCTCTTTCTTAGATCCATTAAAAAATAACGATGTACATTGATTTTTGCTAAAAGTGTTTACAGGATGAGAGGAAGCTTGATAAGCTCATGATTCTTAGCCTTGCAGACGTATTGGAGGCAAGGCATTGCACACTACTTATTATGCTTTTGCGTTAACAAAAATTTAAGTTTGGGTCCTATTTTATCTAATTATAAATCATGACAGAGGGAACTGTATTGACTGGAGCAACCCATCCAGGTAGTTTGCCCCAGCTCTTTCTGAATGATAAGATTCCATGTACATGGATGGAGGCAAAGAGGAAAATTAAAGGCGTAAGGTGATTTAAAAGCTTAAAATAAGAAAATAAGAGAGATTAAGAGCTACTAGGAGCCCAGACCCCAAAGGCAAGAGAAGTAAATGCAAAATGTATAACTTTTTCTGTACAGGCATTGTGGCAATATTTTAATAAAATGCACCTAGGTATAGGTAAAGGTTGGAAATTAGCATCAGTCAAATGCATGTGTTTCTGCACAGTGGCAGGTGCATTTGCTCAAACTACCAGCTACAATGGCAGGAAAAAAAAGGTACTTTGACAATGCTTTTGACAGAGAACAACATGAAATAACGGATAATACACAATGACAAAATTAAAGTAAATTTCCACCATAATCCGTAGGGGTTCTGATGACCCTACTCTCACATCATAAATTCATAAACTTAAAACAGTTATTGATTATCTCAACTTTCATTCAATCAATCAATCAGTCTTTATTTGTATAGCACCAATTCATAACAAATATCTTCTGAAGATACTTTACTATAAATATATATATCTATATATATATATATATATATATATATATATATATATATATATATATATATATATATATATATATATATATATATATATATAAATTAGAAATGGGACACCCTAAATTTAACACTTTCACTTTTTCTCATTCTGCCAACAGGTGGCCCGGTTTTCTCTGACTAATGACAATAGCCTTTACATCCTGTTGCCTCGTTCCAGCACCACAGCCGACCTGCAGCAGGTGGAGGAGAAGATGACAGATGTTGCTGTGCGTCAAATGATCGATGAACTGAAGAGAGCTTCTCCTCAACAAGTTGAGGTCACCCTGCCTCAGATCAAGCTTGATGCCCAGCCAGACCTGAACATACTTATCAAAAAATTAGGTTTGTTTGTCACAAAGTTCCTTCTCCTCAGCCAGGCTAAATTGTAGCATGTTATTACTGCTGAGATGAGAATTATCTATGCTTTCAGACTGTTCAACTTTAAAGCAAAGCAAGTAGACAAAGATTACGTCCTATTTAAGCAAAGAGCTCATACATCTACTCTTTGATCTCCCTTCTTTTCATCCTGCATTTTGCTCTACCATCATCTTTCACAATTTCATGTTGCTTTCTCCTCAAACTAGGCCTGTCCTCACTCTTTGAGGATGCCAAGCTGTGTGGACTGAACTCTAAGGAAAGACTGGTCCTTGACGATGCCAGACACAGGGCCTTCCTCACTCTGACCGAACACGGGGTTGAGGCCGGAGCTGTCACCACCATGTCGTTCTCCCGCTCCATCACTTCCTTCTTTGCCCTGCGGCCTTTCATCATGTTGCTGTGGAGTGACCAGGCGAATGTGCCGCTCTTTGTTGGGAGAGTGACTGACCCATGATGAAGGAGAAAAGTACAAGAGGCAATGGAGAAGATGAACAGCAGGAAGTGGGCCTCAATAAAACAAACAAACAAGCAAATACAATCACAAATAAACACATTTAAACCTGAAATTAATTAGTTCTACTTTCATTCAAATGTCAAAGATTATGTAGAGAATGCTCTCATTTTCATTGGTATTAAGACTAAAACAAACAAGGCAAATATGTATTTGTGGAGAAAGGACACAACTTCATTACTTGAGTGAGAGTATAGATTATCCTCATAAAATATTCCAGAACAAGTGAAAGTTGCTCCTTCAAAATATTACTTGAGTTTAAGTACTGGAGTACCCTTCATTTAAGGTACTTTGAAAGACTGTCTTACTGATGATGCAGTTTAATGGTGTGTTGAAGTTTTCCATCTGGAATAAAATGATAGTGGGACTGTGAACAATAGCCAATGACTAGTGGCTGTTGAGAAGTGATTATGAATCTGATTTAACAAACACATAACTTCTGGTGTAACAGTGACCATCAAGGCTTTATAAATACATAAACAAACAATGCTTTTTACAGCTTGCAATTAGAGGTACACAGCCCACCTTTTCATATAAAATGCAATGATGAGTGACGTTAATGTCACTTCTAATGAATGTAAGGGTGGGTCCAGGGGTCTCAAAGTGGAAGCAAGGCGATCCTATTAACCACATTACCGTTGTCTAAAACAGATAAAAAGTCAGACGCTCTTCTGTTTTCCCAGTGGGCATTGGGAAGTTAGTTTTGTCCCTGTAGCATAACCTAATAATTTTGTGATAACCTGCTGGAAAGTGTATCAATGTGGTATCTGAACTGTGAGATTTTTAGTCCAGCCAAAACATTTGATTATGAAAAGGACTTTGGCTGTCGAAAAGAACATGTCTTTGGTCTTTATCAGAGCCATCCTATATTTTTTCATTGAGTACAACAGACAGAAATACAAGAATAACTAGGCCATTGAGATACCTCCCTTTGGTAAGTCCAAGTAAATGGGTTAAGATATGCAGATAAAACAAAAATACTTAACAAACAAATAAAAAACTGGTCAATAGTCTCATAGCTAGTCACCAGTAAATAGTAAATTAACCCAGAGGTTTGGCTGAGATGGTTTCAAAAGATGCCTCTTGAGTATCTTCAAAGAGGCTGGAAGGAGCAGAATACAACACACCCACTCCCTCCCTCATACCCTCACCATAAGCTAAAGCCCCTTTACAGTTTAGGCTAACTTTTTGTATTTCAGTAATGTTGTAACCATCCAATGTAGACTTACAACAAGCCACCTGGTTCTAAAAAATGGTATATGCTCCTGTAAAAGACATAGGTTTGTATTCCATCAGCCTTGTTTTCAGAAAAATTGCTTTAGATCTGAAGGGAACAAACTGTAGACAAAATATACTAATTACAATCTAAGGGTGTCACAATGACGTCCATGGTAGCTCATCTACGTCCACAGTACACTGCTGCTACTATGATTGTTTTAACATAACACAGGATTTACAGTAGGAAATGGTATATGGACTTACTGACGACATCAGTGAGCATGTTATGACTATAATTTTAGGAAAAACATGGTTTGTTTTCCATTTTGGGCAACCAAACTACACTACTACTGTCCTACAGTGTTACAGTGATGTTGGTTTAGCCCACTCGCATATCGGCTATGGGCTGCTAACACTGAAGATAATGGTCATGAAGGAGTAGGTGTCACTGCTGAGCCCTGTTGTGACGATTGCTGGCATCACACTTCATCTGCCTCCAGGGATCAGTAGATAGGACTTAATAATAGAGGCATGTTTCAATCTGTAGAGAGAAGTCACAATGTATTTACTTAATATATTATATAGAGTTAATACATTGTCCTGAATCGACAGTACTACTATAAATCCATTAACAATTTTTTTTTTTTCAAAAATAATAATTTGTGTCCAGTTACTTCTTAGAAGATTTTGAGTTAGCAAATCAGATCTACGGGAGGATGGTCAGCTCTGGCTACCACTTGATCTGCCCCAGTAGGGTTGGGAGTGAGGCTCAGTGCAGCAGAGTGTTGTATGTCTAGTAAACTGTATCTTGAAAGGGAGCAGAAAGTAGGGAATATGAGAGCAGATGATGTCATTTGCTGCATTGCTCATTCATTTGTCTTTATTGATCAGCCAAACACAAATACATGGTCTGAAACTGGCCATATTTAATTTTACTTTTTGTAATTATTTAAAGGCCAATTAAAAATGAACCATGGGTCACAGTTGCCCTAAGACCACAATTTTGTCACCCCTGGTTTCAATGTCTGCTGCCTGTCACATGTTATCAGGAATTAAGTCACACATAGCAAAGAAAGACAGACGACCTTTGAAACAACCCCAATTTATTTTTTGAAGTACTTACACAAGCCCACCACAGGATGGCAGTCATACTGTGTGATTGACATTGACAGTGAATACACAGGAACTGCAGTAAAGTGAACTCCCATCTCATTTGCCCCTGTGCCCTCCTGCATCATTACCACTCATATCAATTTAAGGAAGACTAGTTGCAAAATCTGTGACAGTAAAGGTTTTGCATTTTGAAATCAACAGCCTGCTTGATAAAGAGCAGAAACTAAGCAAAAAGTACCCTGATTTTTTTTATCTGTATTCACATACAAATATACACTGAGACTGAACGGATGGCGTAGACTGTAAACACATCCACATTCAGAACAATCAGCTAAGGTCGCGCTCTATTATACAAGTTGTTAGAGATTGCTAAACATGCAGCTGTGTTGCAGCTAAAATGATTACACAAGCAAAGCAGGGGTCATTAGACAAGAGTCAGAAAATTTGGTGTCTGTAAACAGAATCAAGAGATCCAGAGAGTGGAATAAAGCAACAATCAGGCCAGGAATGTGAAGTCTATTAGATCACTGTCACCCAGCCAAAGACGCAATAGAAGTAGAGAGTATTCCCAGAAATGCATCTTTGATTCCAGGATAACACAATGATGTGGTTTGATTATCTGGCTGCTGACGTGCCGGGTGTTTTAATGTGCATAGAAAAAGCCCAGAACAAACCCAGCATCCTGGCCTAACCCTCCTAATAGGTCTAACTGCAAAAGCTCACTGTCATAATACATCATTCACTTCCAACTCTGATAATACCCAGACTACTCTATTCAAATCGTATTCACCACTGTAGGATCCTTTTTTTGCAGTCAATGATGATACACAAGGTTGCTGAAGGACACCAAGAATATGAGCAGGCGGATCGATTCAACAGTTAGAAAACTCCCGGAGGCCGCTGACCGTCTGTGGGTGTGCTCACGTGTGCCGATGCAAGGCCAGAACCAGTGAGAAATGAACACGAGGGGAGTACATTTGATATCATGGCATGCATTTCGACAACTCAGCGAAAGTCTACGCCATGTGCTTCATCAATATCTTGAGACGTGCACAGTGACACAGGACTCGTAGATTACAGTCTAATGGAGTTTCTCAATTTCTCGGATCCTGGCTCGAGATTATTCACTGCCCCATGCAGCTACTTCTGGTCATATGCAAGGTATCATACCTCTTAGCTCCTGTGTTTAGGGTGGAGGGAGGTCAGATCATTCATTCACCATTTTCACACAGACGCTACTCTTTTCTGATGCCACCACAGGGGATGCCAAAACATATTAATAAGAATTTCATACTTTCATGGTGGGGTGCTAGACTCTATTCCAGTGTCTAAAAGCATTGGTCTTTTTTAATGCATTTTTTGGATCCATAATCTGTCAGCTGAATGCTGCACACACAAACCTTCGCACGCTGAGTCCAATGAATTTTTTTTTAACTTTTTATTGCAAAAATTGAAGTCATTGTGCAATGAAAGTGATTTTTGGTTCCCTTTCTCCTTGGAAAATACTAAAAAAAATACTGTTCATCCCACTCCTAACTCCTGAGCCCCTCACATATCATTGCTGTAAGGAAGAAATCTCAAATCCTCTAATTCACTATATTTCAAAACATCACAATTTTAGTAATAAACAAAAATGTCTTGTCATTACTGATAATTGGCATAACTTCAAAAATGGAAATACCAGAGAAAAATTAAATAAAAATGAGTGGGTTAAAAAAACAAAAAATTACTTCTCGTACAATGAGATTCATTGGATACATAAAAAGCCGTTACATGAGCCAGGCTGTAAATACGCTTATTTAGGCTGTAAGAATCATCCACTCTCCACACACAATAGTATCAACTTAGTGCAGCCAGCGTCAAGCAAATACTCAAGGCAGTGCAGTTTTTACCACTTGTGCATTGGCTTCGTTGTTCAGCCCTTGATGTTCCTGCTTGGTTACGTATAGCCTGTAAACTTATATACAGAGAGGCAAAATAGTGGGGCGTAGTTTTATTTGCCCCTGAGGAGGAAACATAGGCAAAACCTAGCAGTAGCCTCAGGAGCTAAAATGTGTAGCAAATGCTTCTGTGCAAAAAAACCTGCAGCCTCTAAACTGTCCACTTGAGGCTGCCTAAAAAACCTTTTCAATTACCATCAACTTTCAGGTAAAAAAGCCCATTGTAACAACAAAAACAAGTTTTCAGCCTTGTTTAAAAAAAAACAAATACATTTGCAATCAGTACCTAATGTCTTTATGGGTACATGCTGTCTCACTCATTGGGATTTCATTAGGGACAGGAGTTGACTATGCATTTGCATAAATGTGAGTAGGCTGATTTAACTCAAAGGGAAATGCAAGGTATCTGTTTGCCAGGCGGCTGAAAGGCCTGCACAGCTCAACTTATTACCCCACTTTGTCTTATACAAGAATGACAGGAAATTAATTGGAGAAAGCTTTACCAATATGGTGGCTGACATTCTAGGGCCTCACAACTACTGATAAAGAACATAATGGAAAAGGTCATTGCTGCATTTATTAAACATTCTTTGGACATAACCCGGGTTAAATGTTGCAATGTTTAACATGAGAGTTTCATTCAAAATAAGTCAATGTAAGTGTTTACTTCTTCATACTCCTTTTTGGACATGTTAATCAATTTAGCTTTGTGTCTGACAATTCCTCCTGTATTATACTTTCCACTATTTGTAATGCACATCATGACAGAGCTTGTGGTGTCAACAAGGGCTTTTGAAAAATGGCAGATATGATGACAAACAAGAAGTGCTTCTCAAAAACAAACATCCACCAAGGCATTTCCAAAAGTGTCAGGAAAGTTACAGTCAAAATGTGGAAAACTGCCCTATTTCACTCTGTGAACAAATCCTTAAAAAACCCTGGATCTGCATTGGATCACCACCAAAATCATATCACTTCCTCTTTGTGCCAACATTCCCTGCAAAATTCTTTGAATTCAGTCCATAACCCTTTGAGTTATCCTGGTAACAAACTAAAAATAAACAAACTAACAAACACTACCTCTTTGGTGGAGGTAATAGCAGATACCCTGATGAAAATGGACATATATTCATATTAAAGCAGTTGAGATATTCATCCTAAATACAGCATATCATCAGAGAAAAATGACCTCAGTGTGAAAATGGTAAATGAAGTCTCCATCTCAACGAACTGCAAGTATTCAGTGCTCTCCTAGACATAAATACAGTACCAGTCATGCTGTGGTTTCTTTTTCAGGGGTTGAAATATGTAACACAATGAACCTGGACGATGCCTTATAGGCTGCATTGAATAAAAAGAGTAGCGATCATAGCAGTGATTTCATGAGATGACGTAAAGCGTATCATCACATTTCCCCCTTCCTATTTATTAATTCATTTTTTACAATTCTCAAGAAAAGTGTCCTTTGTGTGAGAATGATGGAGATTTACATGCTCTAGGATTTATGCATCATGTAGCAGGACTGATCAAATGCTTGGATTTCCAATTTGAAATACAACTGCTTTGATATTGCTCTGCAAGGAGGAAATGTTGCATCACTGATGACTCTGTTGGAGCAGAACTGCGACCACAGAAGAAAAAAGAAAAAAAGCTGCTTGGAAAGTAAAGGTACAACACCTCAGAAAAGTAATATCCTTTCTGCCCGCTGCCGACAACTTTTCATCAGGAGAGTCAAAGAGAGCGGTCAGAGGTTATTTAGTGAGATGTATTCAATTCTTAAAGTTTCTGGCACTGGGAGAAAAACGATGACAAAGGTCTGGGACACACAGTTGACAGCTTCTCTGAGTCCTGCAGCCAGGGACACTCACACCCTCTGAGGCCTGCAAGGGTGTCTGCAGTGGAGCAGTTCTCTCCTGTATGTGTCTTTCTTGTCCTTTGTTGGTATTTCTTCACACTTCTGTGCTTCTGCAGCTGGACGGAGTCGTTTTTGAATGGGGCATGTTGCAAATACATACACATGCGTGCTACGCAGACGGAAAATGTAGGCACTCATATTCTCATAGCCCTCAAGCACACACACAAACACACACACTGAGATGTGGATGTTTGGTATGAAGGTGTGTATAAAGCCACTGTCACTGAAAGACAATGAGAGACGTAAGAACAAGACCACTGAAACGGTAAAGGTACAAATCCACCAAATGGATCATTTTGTGCTTTAAAAGACGGTGTGTTGTTTTGCATCAGATCAACAACCACTAAGTTAGAGACTTCTTACAACAGAATCACCCTTGTTTCTGGAACTAAACACCACATTATGAGTCATTTGGACATGTGCACACATACTTTTGGCCCCTTTCACTGAATGAATTTGAGTACATTAATCTCAAATGTCTTCATCAGCTGTTCATTTGAATGACAGAATATGAGCCACTTCCACAATACAGAGGTCGCAAGCACATTTTTGTGAGTACTGTTTTGTTATGCCGACACATTAATGAGGACATTGTCACAATTTGGTTCACCTTTAGAAAAAAATAAGATTTAAAAAATGTAATCGGATAGCATATCATTACCATCACCAATATTAGTATGCATATTATATACTAATACTTGGTGCTGTAATAATTAGCGTTATATGATGGGTTTTCATTGTTAACATCATTATTAACATATCATTATTATTGCATTTTTTAATCATTTGCTCTGGCTTTACTTGGTCTCTGTGGTCAACCATCTTTCAGTGGGATAAAAGTGTTCATTGTGTGTGTGTGTTTGTGTGTGTTTCTATGCATGAATGTCTGGTGTAATCTAGTCCGGTTTGTCACTGCTCGGGGCTCCTTGCTGTGTGAGCGTATGCCAGTACTCGACTTTCTTCCCTTTGTTTTTGAGACATTCGAACCAGTGTTTGAGTCTCTGTCCACTCGCATTGATGCCCAGCTCAACTCCGCCTGCAGACAGAGAGGGAAAGTCAGAAAGAGAGAAGAGAATGAGGACAAGTAAAGGAAAAAGACTGAGATTTGGAAGACTCAAGAGATGCAATGAGAAGATACGAGGGCTGATTGATAAGTTGTGAGCCTTGTATTGAAGAAGATAAGTAGGGATGTCCTTTTTCAGCTCTACCATTCCCTGACTATTTAAGGCTGTGTACCCGAAGACTGGTGTCATTTGGTCAATTTATGTCGAAGAGGTAGCACTCTAAAGTAAACAAGGCAAGTGACTTTTGCAAAATGGACAAAATGGCCCTGTTCACAAGTCTGTCATTGCCATGGCTGCCATTAAAGATTGTGGCTTTGGATTGATTGAGCATCCGCCTTATTCGCCTGATCTCACTCTATCAGACTTTCATCCATTTCCAAAATTGAAAAAGGCCATTTCCGGTACCCACTTTCGGTCAGATGATGACATCATACATGCAGCGGAGGACTTTCTGAACAGTCAAGAAAAGGACTTCTTAAAAGTGGCATTGAGGCCCTTAAACATCGCTGGCAAAAGTGTATAGATACTGAAGGGGATTATGTTGAAAAATAATGCAATATGTCTGCCAAAAGACAAACCCTTAAATATGAGGCTCACAACTTATCAATCAGCCCTCGTAGATCAATGGTGGTGCAAGTCCTCTTATCCTTTCTAATGCATGGCAACATCTCAGTACCCTTTAATTTCATAGATGCAACCCTTACAAGGATCTTTTCCTTGTCCCTTATACTACAATTCCTATATGCAGTCCAGATTAGTTTGACTTGGTACAGTACACACTAACAGGTGACCAACCTGTGCTGTCCAACTTTTCAGCACCTCTCTGAAGGGGTGCAATGTGTACCAAACCAATCCTAAAGGGTGGAGCTACAAAAACCACAGTCTGTTGATTGATCTAAAAAATTTTCAGTCCACATGCAACAGCAGCTGAAACAAAAACACCATAAATTTCGGGCTATTGAGCACGCCTGAATATTAGCCGCACCCACTAAATCTAAAAGAAAAAAAAGTGTACATCTAGGCTACACTTGTCTATAAGCTGTAGGTGTCCAGTGAGCAGAGCTGATCGGGAGCGTGACGGGAGCTCCAGGGGAAGGGCTTTGGCCAGAGCGCTGAGTGCTTTTTTTTCTAAAAAGCTGGAGCGTCAACTTATCTTTTGCCCCTTCCCGCTTCAGTTTCGCTCCGGTACTGCTCACACCACAGACCTGAAGGGTTGAAATTTGAGTGAAAGGTAGAGGGATAATTAGCGAAGCTTTGCTTGTAGTGCAGCTTTCAGCCACTAGTTAGCAGTAGGCATTCAGCCATTTGACAGTCCATTAAACTTTTTGCAATGATCTCTGTCATTAGAAGAAGACGTGAAGTTCATCTATGTCGCAGTGACCATGCTTTTGTAAATAACACTGATAACAGATTGTATTTTTCATGTGAAGAATAGTGGGTTCTTAATAATATACAATTGTTTTGAAAAGTAGACTAATTAGCAAAGTTGTAATATATAAATTATGATTTTAACAGTGTTTTGTCTCCAAGCATCATCTGTTTTTTTGTTATTTAAACTGTACTGTACAGTAAATTTGATGGTAATTTTCCATAATAATTTGCATTATTATGGATTTATATGAAAAATGGTGTGGTTGTTGATGGTGCTTTTAAATTAGACAAACAGGTCAGCTCAGTGGTCAAGTCTAGCTCTTTCAGTTGAGGCTTCTGGCCAAAGTTAAATCCTATCTAAGCCAGAAATACCTTGAAAAAGTTTTCCATGCTTTTATTACATCTCACTTAGATTACTGTAGTTCCCTGTACGTCGGCACTGACCAGTCTGAGCTTAACCGCCTGCAGCTTGTTCAGAATGCAGCAGCTCGTCTCCTAACTGGGACTTAGAAACGCGAGCACATAACCCCCGTGTTTTCTTCTCTTCACTGGCTTCCGGTTATATACAGGATTAATTTTAAGATTCTTTAATTTGTGTTTAAGTGTCTGAATGGGCTGGGCCTGGAATACCTGTCTGATCTTATTAGGTTACATCAGACCCCCAGAGCCCTTAGGTCAGGTAATCAGGTGGTCTTGGACGTTCCTCGATCATATGAAAAACTAGAGGAGACTGAGCCTTTGCAGTTGCAGCTTCCACTCTGTAAAAGCATTACATTTCACTGTGCAGACTGCGAATAGCCTCGCCACTATTAAAAAACAGCTTAACACGCACTTGTTCACTTTGTCCTTTGGCAGAGTATAGTCACTTTTATTGGTTCTTTCATTTGTTATGTTTCTCTGTACTGTTTAGTTCTTATTGTTTTTTATTGCTTTTATTGTTTTTATTGTTGGTGCACTTTGGTAGGCCACTGGCTGATTTAAAAGTTCTATATAAATAAAGCTGACATTGACATTATTTATATTTCATAATTTCAGACACATTGATTACATTTCACTCATTGGACACTAAATTTAAAAAAAACCTGACATTCATATGGGACTCTTCTGTCTGTGTGAATCCCCACTGATTATCTCCCAGCTCCCCACAATAAAGCAAAACACGAGTGCGGTAGATAGTTTGTCCTTTCCACTTCCCTGTTTCCTAGTTTACGCGCCCGCCCCCAAACACACTCATGCTAATGGCGCATGCACCAGAGCCACAGTTGCCAGGTCTGCTTATTATAAGCAACACTCTTTTTTGAATAGTTGCTTGGCACTGTGAAATTGAAATGTAATGTAGACGAAAATGAAAACACATTTTAGTAGTTTAGTAGATTTCTCATTTTAAAAAAGTAATATATCACATTACAAAAAGAAATAGCTGGAGGCTGCTTGTTTTGGCCTTGTTTTTATCGACCTAGTTGCTTATTTCAGAAGAAATATCAGGAACCACTGGGCAGGACCTCACATTCCACATGGTATGTGACATGATCAAGCAACATAAAAGTAACGTAAAAGTAACAAGTAACATAAAAAGTTACTTTCCATAGAAAGTAACTAAATAAAGTAACGGATTAATTTTTTAAGAAGCAAAGAGTAACAAGCAAACACTGCTTTTTAAAAGTAATTTTCCCAACACTGGTCAGGAACTACTTATGGTTCAACCTAGGACCAAGGACTAAGGAGACAGCAAATAAGAGAACTGAGATGCATGAGTGCTGAACTCACTGTGGCAAAATCCTTCATTACTGGGACAATGTTGGAGAAACGTGGCCCTTGTGACTGATAAAGTAAAAAATTCTACAAAGGATAATTGCACCTTTTTTGGTCCTAAAAGGAGGAAAATTTAATCTTTACTCACTAGGGGCAACAAAATGCCCATTAAACTGGTCAAAAGCTTGTTTACATATCCAGCTTTTATGGAAAAACATTGTCATTCAATAGAGTAAAGTCTCTGTACACCTGACAAATGCAAGTCCATTAGTCACTCTCTTTTAGCTCTGTTCCTGATTGCCACAAACTCACAGGGGAAATACCCTGCTCTTCAGCAGCTGAATGCTCCACTACTTTTCTCAGCTGTTGTCACTTATTGTGTCTGCCTGCTGTCTGGTGCTGATCAGGATACCAGTAAAAACACCTTTCAGAAATGTCATTTGTGTGAATGTGATTTTTGCCAATGTTTGCGGTCAAAGTTCTAGACCTTGTTTGCTTGTCTTGCCCTCCATTTGTAATGAGTCAAGTCAAGTTGCATGTTATCCTGCTGCCTTGAAAGATAAGAAATATTTTAAAAAGTGGCATGTTCATTGACATGGTTTTAATGACACACCATGCATTGGAATAAGTAAAACATGGATCAATGACCAGAGGAGGCTTGTAACCCTGTGCAGACAGTTTGCAGAGATGTGATATCAATGGCCTCAGTAGGCGTCAGAAGTACTGTTAAATAGGTTACAATGCACATGAAAGGATAATTATGTTCAAGATGTATTTTGAAGTCATAAAAGTTTAAAAAGCAACATCATAATATCAGTCCACAGCAGTGGTTCTCAAATGGTGTGAAAGTACTTCTGGAAAGTAGGTGTGGCCTTGGGAATTTGTACAACCAAGTGTTATACATCTAATCAACAACTGATGAATGAGTTTACATTTATTATGAATACCAATGTTGGGTAACTTTGACAACAAACATTTCATTAAGTTGTATTTTATTAGGCATTTGAAGATAAAAATAAAGATATAGAAACTAATACAATGAAATAGCGTGCATTAAAGATAGTTTCTGAATAGATATGAATATGGTGGGCCTTGGGATTTTGAGTTGGTATTAGGTGTGCCTTGGGCAATATCAATATGAAAACCACTGGTCTACAGAAAACAAATGACAGACACTTATTAAAAAAAACTTCAGCTATCTTTAAGTCTGGTCACCTTGATATCACTCACAGGCTGAGAAAATAGATGAAATCAGTCAGAAAGAGTCCTTTTCTTTTTACAGGCTGCAAGGCAGCATTATTAAAGCAAGCAAAAGCCTTGCTCCTGTACTCGCTGATACGTCTTTGAACAGTGATCCACTAAATTGTTTTAATATGATTATATGGAATGTATTTAATAAGAAACAACATAACAAAGCGTTTGTGAGTACTTTTCTACTTCAATATTTCATTTAGTTGAAAGATAACAGCAAAGTGGATTACACTGGGGATCACTAGCATTAGAGTTAGCACACCAAAGGCATCTGTTGGAGAGAAAACCCTTCACAAAATGATTGACAGCTAATTTTGACATTCAAGCATTTTAGAACGCTCCACAGGAGACACCTCTGGCTAAATATGTCAGTTTAAGTATATCACAAGAGGGTCTTGGATGGGTTGGGGAGGCACTGATGTCGCATGCAAGAGGTCTGTGAACCAGCTTTTTACAGCTCTTTCTCAAAAAGTTCTGTTTAGCTGAATGCCTCTTAAAATGAAAATGAGCTCTCTCTAACCTTGCTCCTCTCTTCAGAAAAGTGTGTTGACACTAGTACAGCTGTGTGCATCCATGGCTGTGGATGAGATCTTCGGGTGGGGATTATTTTCACAACTCACTGAGATGTCACAAGGTGTGCCGACACTGGGCAGACAGTCAGATATTTAGTTTCCAGATGTAAGATGTAAGTGGGCCGCAAACAAAGGACTAGGTTGGTTATTTACATTTTGTAGGTCAACAGATATTCTTAAAAAACATTGTACATGCAATAATTCTAAGGAGATGGGCTGAAAATGATATGACAAGAAGTGTTCTGAGAGCACAAACCTCCTCCAAGACGTTTCCAACACTGTTGGGTGAGTGATTGTCAAAAATGTTGGAAACAGCCCTATCTCAAATTCCAATCACTATTCCCTTGTGCATGACCAACATTCCCTGAAGATGCCATGTATTTCTGTAGAGAAATTACTTAACTATAAATGAAAATGTGGAAAACTGTCCTGTATGCAGACTCGAATCCTACCAAAATTTAACAGATTGGTCCTTGGCCTATTTCTGACCTATCTTTAAAATGTATTCAAATTCAGTTCATAACCTTTTGAGATGTCCTGTAAGCAAACTAATACACTAATTAGAAGTGTTTTGAGAGCACAAGCATCCGCCAAGGTATTTCTGACACTATTTGCCCTATCTTGCAATGTTAAAAAAATCCTTGAAAAAAAAAATCATGGATCTGTACTTGGATCACCACCAAAATCTAATAACTTCTTCCTTGTTGCATGACCAACATTCCCTGAAAATTTAATCAAAATCCACTCATAATTTTATATGTATCCTGTTAACTGGCAAACTGACAAATGCCGCCAGAAACATAACCTTCTTGGTGGAGGCAATAAGATACACAATACGTGGTTTACGATTTCCATAATATCATGATACAGCATTGATGTGCTTAACCATATATGGCAGGAGTACTATATATGTCACGATTCTGGATCAACACAGGAAAATAAAGTGGTTTGATGAGGTAAATTGTTGAATACTTACAATTATTTAGCAATCTAATGTCATTTGCAGAGATTTTAGACTAGATTAGAGTAGATATAACTTTATTAATCCCTTGGGAGGACTCCTTCAAGGAAATTAAGATTCCAGTAGCATTGAATAGTAGTAAACAGGTAAAAAAGAATGAGGGATATCAAAATTTAAAAAAGTAAAAACAACATGCATATAAAAATAAATAAAGGTAATAATAAGAACAACAACAACAACAATAATAATAATAATAATAATAAATACATTAAAATAATAAATAAGAGATTTTTACAAAGGCTGAGATGAAAAAATGTTCATGTTTTTATTCTTTAGATTAGATTTTGCTTATTGTGACACCACAGGGACAAAAAACATAATCATACCCACCCCTTGCTTAATTTGCCCACCCACAGATCTCCACTCACAGCCATTAAGGCACAACACACAGCCGTGCTCACACTGTAATACCCACAGAAAGGTAGGACCGAGGTGAGAGGAAGCTCATTTGCATTTAAAGAGACACACACAAAAGTAAGCTTCCTGTGAGATGGTGTTTACTGCTTTGGTTAAACTCTTTCTCTTGTGATTGAAGCAAATTATGTTTTGACAAAAGCACTCATTTAGACAACAGGTGACTGCCTTAAAGGGAGGAAAAAAGAAATGATGTCTCCTTTATTTCTAATATTCAATACAATACATCTGAACCAACGCAATAATGTGAACCAACATTCATGCCAGTGAAGATGATCATTTTTTGACTGACAGACAGGCAGCAAAGAAGGACGCTGGTAGACATTTGAAGCAAACTCCTCTGGGCAGAGAGAAAGAGAAAGAGACAGGCAGAGGGAGAATTACAAGGGAGAGAGATTAAGATAAGGAAAGATTTATTGAAAGGGCATGGAGGCAATAAATATGCAGAGAAGCAGGAAATGACTCAGGTGAAAGTGAGCTGAGGTGATGGAGGCTTTGGTGGAGAAGGCAGACGGTAAGATAGAGAGATGCTGGTGGTTGTCACATAGAGGTTATTACAGAGCCATTCCTGTGGCTGTGATTGCGCAGTCAATGGAGCGAGAAGTTTTAAACACGGTATTTTGCAATGCTGCCTCATAATGGCGCCTTGCAAAATGACAGCCACAAGGAAAACAAGGCTGGATTGTTGATCTATGTTTCATCAGAGCTCAGCACTGAATACTGGCTAAGTTGTTGCTGCCTATGAGCATTTCCTATCCTGTATTCTTCCCTTTCCTTTCACACACAGGCAAACACAGCTGGAAGCGCAGGTCAAAACCTGTCAGTAGAGTTTCAGTAGCATCATCACGCACACTTTGTCACCTCCATCTCCGCCCCCACCATACCAACATCCCCTCCACACAGAGATCGATGCCGTGTCCCTCGGGCCTGTGGGTTCTCAGTGACAAACTAACGGTCAGCCATCCTGACATGTGAAGGGAAAAAAAGGAAGAGGTAAGGTACCAGAGTCGAGGGAGATTGCAGAGTTAAAGAAAAGCCTGTCATGCGTGCTGGCGAGAAAGCTCCCTCAGTCCCTTAGGTTTGACCCACTTATTTTTTAGCCCTTATGAAATTGTCTTCCAGTGTTCACCTGCCATATTGAACCCAACCAGCTGAAACATAAATACTTTTGTTTTGCTGAGGTGGTTTTCATACCCACAGCTCGGTTGCTTTGTTACAATTCAGTTGAAAAAACTCAACAAATTTACTTATGTCCCTTGGATTGTTTCATGTTGATGTGGCAGTGTTTTGAAGTGGGTTGAGTCCAGGTCGAGTTCAACAAAAGGCCTTAGCTGCCTTTAAATCATTACATCACAGCCATCCTTACTATGACGTTTCGCACTGTGCATTATAGAACAAGCCAGCAGCCAAGCTATCCACAAAATGACTCACGATTATTAGTAGCAGAGGTTAAATGTCCTATGAACAGTATACAGATGAGAATATTTATCATTGTGTGACACTACCTATGATACAAGTGTAAACAAACTGCACAAAGAAGACAGGCTTATAACATTTGTCATCCGCTTTAGCAGGACACTGAATAGCATCGTGACTTAAAACAACGAAACACCTTTTGAAGTGTCCACAGAGAAACTGTAATCATTGCAGAGGAGTACCGAGCAGCTTTTAAAAGGATATGTTATTCTCCTGCTTGAACGAGCTGGACTAAACTCTGCGAAATAAACAGCTTTTGGAATTGTTGATGAGTTCTGTGACGATCTGCTGTAGAGATAGTGAGGAATGTTAACCTGTTGCTATTTTCATGGTATGTTGGGTCTATGAACAGAAAGTGACTGTGGAATTAGTTGTACTTTGTTATTAGCCTGGTTTCTGTATTGTTTATGAAGCTTAAGCAAAAATTCAGACAGGAAGACTTTTACGTTCATTTAGCCTCCTGTACCCGCACAGGTGATTCAAATCATTAGCTGACGAGGGCCGTGCACTCACTTAAGCACTGAGCAAAGCAGATCCTGTCACCACCTGCCTTGCCAATCATCCTGGCGCCGCCTCATTTTTAATCACGTCTTAGCTCCTCCACAGTTCATGCAGTGACGGCGTGGTGGTGATCTCGGTAACCCTACACCACCCCAGGCACCTCCAGTTGTCTTATCAGAGTCCAGGCCCAACGCCTCAGAATTCCAGCACCTTCACCTCAGCAGCACCTCAGTCCATCACATCAAAGTCCCAACAAGCAGAAGTCTACTACTCATCCTTCCTGTATTCCTCACTACCACCAGTGTCTAGACTCTGAGGAGGTGTCCTATCTCGCATTCACTCTCAGTACCCCTGAAGTACATCCAGGCATCACAACGGAGTCTAATCGTCAAATAGATTCTAACCACAGAGACATTGCACATTTTTAATCATGTCAACTTGCATAATATATATTGGTTCACTCAAAATTAGTCTGTCCTGACTGAAATATTGTTACTACTACTACAGCAGTGTGATGAGTTAACTCGTCACCCTTTTTGTGTCAGTTGCTGGGGTGAATGTATTCTCACTGCCAATGAACCGCTCCAGGGGTTCATTGGAAGCAAGTCAAGACCAGTTTTTTCAGGCGTTTATTACAGTGCCATGAATACATGGTCCCCAGCACAGTTGATGAAAACAATGGCTTGATTCGGCTGCTAAAAAATATTGACCTAAAACAACAGTTGCCGTTACAAGTATTTTGCGAGAGAAATGGTGCCAAAACTGTACACTGAAGTCGGGTAGGGCCTTGCTGCACAGCTCGTGAAAGTCACTCCCTTTGCTCTGACAGGAGACTTGTGGTCTAGCAGGATCTGTGAGCCATTTATGAGTGTAACAGTTCATTATGGAAGACTGGGAGTGAAATAGTTACTTTGTCAGGAGTAGTGAACATTACTGGGTTAATAATATGCCTGAGAGAGGGATCTGACTTTAAACTGAATGTGTTTTATTATTTATTTAAAGAAGAATATAATGAGATGTATGGAGTATCACTATTCAGCTAAAAAATATTGGGATATATATTTTAGTCAATATCACCCAGCCGATTTCCAACTAGAGCTTTGTCCCTTTTCCTTGACGAGCGTCTGATTTTGGCACAATGCAGCACACAGCAATTTTTATTCTGTTTAAAAACAGAGTGAAAAAGTATTACATGCAAGACAGTCAAATAATGGCTTTTATCTTGGTGTGTCAGAATTGGTAGTGACTTCTGTCTAGAAGAAACTGCTGACTCCACCTTGTCATTGTATTTGTGCCTAAATTTGTTTCTATAAATGCTTATGTAAAACCTTATACTACTCCTGTTAGGTAATTTAGACATCGTAAAAATTCTAAAGCTATATTTTTCTGTCCCTTGTGTAAATTCAGTGCTGGATGAAGATAATATTTCCCATCACTCCTCATGTATCGATCTTTCCCACAGGTCATCAACTTGATTTATTGCCTGTCTTTTCCTGTATAGTTTGGCCTTCAAATTTTTCACCTCACTGTCCACTTTTCTCCACCGTGTATCTCAAATTCCTCACCTTTTACCGTGTGACATCCTCTACATCATCTTCTAAGCCTATTAGCTCGCTTGTTATTGCTCTGACTCTTACAATAGTGCCCTGGGATTGTGTCCGCTCTGCCTCTTTATCAACTCGTTTTCTTCATTCTTCTCTGTCTGGGTGTCATTTTTCTCCCACCACCAATTAGCATAACTGGCAGGTCGGCGCAGCTTAACCTGCAGTGATAATGGTCAGGGAATGGCTGTTATCTGGGGCTGTATGTTAGACTGATGGCCTTTTCTCCAAGCAGGCCTAATAACTCACTGGGCTTATCTAAATACCGGGTGCCTCCCACCCACTGCCTCACACATGTGTGCACACACGATGGAGTAAAACGCTTTGATCCGAAGGCCTTCAAGCTCACAGGGTGGTAATCCATTCTCACTGTTCCTCCCCACTACTTCCCCATCACTCCCTAAGCTCCCACGTGCACATTGCCGTGATGTACACACCGCGCCATGCCAAAGCTGTTTAGCAGTCTGACGGAGCAGCAGCTATCTGATGTGCCAAGCCCTCGAATGATGGGGATCCAGAGTGAGAGTCTTCCTTTTTGATTTCTTAAGCCCCACCATTTCCTTTTCCACTCGAATTCTCCTTCTCTTACTCAATCGTTCTCTTCTATCCTCATAATTACCCCTCATCTCTGCTTGCTTTTTTCTTTACTCGTCTCTCCGCCTACGCTCGTCCTGGTTTTTATTCTTTCTGCAATTGCGTCACTTTCATTCAAACACTCTTGTGCCGTCATCAACTCTGCTGCTGCTGCTGCTTCTATTTTTCCCTGCTCCTCCCCTCCATACCTCAGTTTATTTTTGTAGCCTACCTATGAAGTCGTTGCTCATTCCCAGATCGTAGTCCCACACTGAGATCTCCAGGGTTTTCTTTGCCAGCTGGTCCAAGGGTACATCATATGAAAACTCCTGTACAGGTGTAGCAAACGAGAGCATGTTTATGTCAGCAGACAGAGGGATTGGAGGTTGTAATTTTGTGGATTCTTGCAAGCAGGTTAAAGTTTATAACATTTCTGAAAACAATATGTAGGATTTTCTCACTGAAAGGTCTAAATTACTCAGGAAACGACGCAGCCTCTGTTATATATACTTTTTAGTTGAGCACTTACATCACTGCAAATATTTCCCACAGTTTTGGTCTTTACAGTGTTAATAGTTTTAGTAATCAGAAAGGCAGCCATAACATAACAGAGCTAGTTAGATAAAGCATGGCATATTTTTTTGCTGAGTATGATACATATACTGGTACACAAAGGAGAAAGAAATTTTTTTGACTAGTGAGCTGTGTTGTCCTATTTGTTTTTATTTGATGTTTTTAATATACACTATGTTCCGTTTCGCTGTTTTCTTTTTATTTGTTTGAATTTATTTTTTTTTGAGTACAAAATGTTCATTATATTATAACAAAACATTTCTGTATTATTTTCATTTTAAGATACGCTGTTTTCTGCCTCATCTGTCTTCAACATGGCATTCTTTTGTTTTTATTCATTCACTCTGTCTTACTTTTCTTTTGAAATATATCAATAACTCCAACAAGCTAAGCAGAGCTAAATTAAACTGCAGTATACAAAAACATACTGAACTAAACTAAATTAAATTAGAAGTGCTCCGAGAGCACAAACCTCCACCAAGACATTTCAAACCACTAAACAAAATTATACTTAAAATCAAACAACTAAAGCAAATAAACTTGAGCTAAACTAAGCTAAATTTAATCAACTAAACTATTTGAATCTAAATGAAATTAACCTTTACCAAATTAGGAAATTTAAACTAAAGTTATTTAAACAAAACAAAACAGAGCTGAAGAAATCTAAACTCGGTTGTATTTAACCAAACTAAATCAAACCAAACTTATCTAACTAAACTAAATTAAACCAAACTGAATTTTACAAAAGTAAATTTAGCTAAATTAAACTTTATAATAAATTAAAAATAATACTAATAATTTATTTATGGCGCACTTTTGAAACAATGGTTTACAAAATGCTTTGACAAAAAAAAAAAAATTGAAAAAAATTGAAAAAAGCACAAGAACTCATGCACAAAGGAAACAAACCAAGAACACCAAAAACTCAAACTATGACCTAAAGAACTCAAAAAATGATACACAAGCAAGAGAGATAACTCAAACACAACCAGCATGCGATACAATATTGAACATCAGAGAACAGGTAACCTCAAGCAAATTAAATTAAAATAAACTGTATTAAACCACACCAAACTAAAATTAACTACACATTGCTTAAGTTAGCTAAACTAATATAAACTAAACCAAGCTAAACTTAACTAAACTAAGCTAAATTTAACTGATCTAAACTAAACTTAACTCAACGTAAGTAGTCCTGGCCAGTTGTTTCTTTTGAAATGCTAGTACTCTTTCCCTAAACCCTACCACCTTGAAATAATGAGCCCAACAAATACAAATCAACATGTTAGCAGCAGAGGTTTGCACAGCCAAGCAATAAGTCTCGACACTTCATGTTATTTATTGTATTGACAGCCCCCTGGTGGAGGAGGTCATTTATACATACTGTTTTCAAGAAAAAAAATCCAATTAAGAAGGTATGTAATTCAATTTAAAGAAAGTATGCTTTATGCTGGTCATGCTGGACAGCACAGCACAAAATATTTGCACTGAGCTGTGGGGGCTTTAAGCGCAAGGAACAAGCTGTACCTCATTGAATTCGGGGTTCAGAGTCTTTTTCTTCACTGAGGTCTTGTACTTGGACTTTTTCCCCATATCTGGCTGGAGGATTCTAGGAAAGAGGAAGAAAAGAGAAGCAAAGGCAAAGCTAATGAGGAGATAAATTCTTCAGAAGTTGCACTCTTCATGGCTGAACCTTGGATAAACAAGCCTCAGCTTGAATGGATAGTTCTTTATTTCTTACCTTTGACCCAAGTCATTTAGCAAGGCAAAAAAAATAAAAAACCCTGGTAAACATCTTGAATTAATTCTGTTTTCTGTGGGGCTTAACAAACACTTTACCCTGTATATTATTTGTTCTATGGAGGGGCTTGGAACAGCTGCATGCCACGTTTTATCCTCCTTTTCAATTCTGTCTTAACTAAAATTGTGCACGGCAGTCCCTGGACAAAAGAGGTTTGAACTAAAAAAAAGATGCTAAAATGCATTTCACCTTTCAAACAAGGCCAGAACAATCCTTATTTCTGAGATCAAAGTGATTAATCCATTACTTTTTAATCCATGCCCTGATGTGACAGAAAACTTTGCTGAACAGTGGAGACAAAGGAAGACAAGTTTGCAAAAATTCTTTCAGAGATAATTGTGACCCAGAAGTCTTTTGAACAAGAGCAGGGACAGCGAAAGGCCAAGAGCAAAACAGTGTGTGAGAGAGTGAGAGAGGGAGAGACAGTAGACCACAGCAAGATCCTAATCACGCTGCCGTTGGAGGACTGTATGCTCCGGCAAAGAGGCGACAGAAGGAGTGCCAGAGGGCAACGGGAGTCATCATCAGCATAAATTCTAAGTCAAGATGTTCAGGCGGTGAGATATCTCACTCTTTCAGCCTCCTCCCCACCGGTGACGAATCCTGGCCTGACAGCTGATGCATGAGATGGGCTTGAGGTTGTCGGTGCCGGGCCAGGATCAGAGCGAGTGAAGGAAGGAGGAAGTAAAGGTGGAGGAGGAATTGAGAGAAAACAAGGTGATGGCAAAAAAAGTTTAGCCACTGTATGTTGTCAGTGCTGAAATGGCTGGGCCAAAGTGATGGTTGTAAGGGACAGTTTTATCCTTTTAAAATAAATATGTAAACTCATATAGCTAGCTGACAATAATATGAGTTTTAAAGTTCGTCTTTGTTTAAGGGGATCGCTTTCTCAAATAGTTCTGAAGCCTAAAACAGCCCTACGATGCAAAGTTCTTTTCTTTATTAAATATACTGACATCACACCTTAAACCTGTAACACATATTTTCAATTAACAAATGTATTTTTGATAATGATTGATGAAAATTTGTACATACAGTGGGGGTGTCCTGTCTTGTCAGATGAGTCATAACCATTATGATTAACTGGAAACTTCAACACTTGAAACTACTTTGAAACATACTATTTGTTGAAGGATTTTACATTTCTTTATATTTCAACTTATCTCTGAGCACTTCTACTTGAAATAAAATAAATTCAAACAAAAACATTTTAAGTTTTGTGAAACAGTGTGATCCAGTTTAACAGGTCAGTTTTGATGAAGAAACTTTTTCTCCACATTTTCCTTTAAAATACCCACACAAAACCATAAATAAACACATACGATGAGTAGCAGTATTTGGCTACATTTAAAGGTTGGGTTGTTCAACAGTGTTTGGAAAAATGAAAATAAAGTTAAGTTCATAGCTTTTGGAATCTGGTTGACTGAAAGGTCTGTGTGGACATGCTGCATTGGATAAACAGACAAGGTTCAAATACTCAATGATGATTACACCTCACACAGCCACTGAGCTAACCACTAGCTCAGATACAAGAAATCAAAAATATTCCTTTTATGTTTTTCTGTTGTTCTTTCTCCCTGCCTTTTCTTTTATTTCTACAAAATGCACAGGAGAATAAATACTTTCAGAGGAAGTAAAATGAAATTCTCTGCGGTGACAAACTTGGAAGCAGTCCATTTGATTGGCTCAATTCAAACATAAAAAAACGGTTGGTTGAGTCCAAACTCCACTTTGGACAGGGACATTGTCACAACAACGGAATAATTATTTTCACACAGACACTTCATTTTTGTTTGCTAGGTGCAACAATGATTATCTTCAGAGTTCAGAGGGAGCACAATATCATTTTTAAAGACAACACAAGCTGAAAGGCAAAGCATAAAAACAATTCAGACACAGATTGACCTAATGCCAACCATACACTTGAAGACTTTAAAAAACTTGGTTTGGATTTTCTTAAGACTGTAGTCTGACACACACTTGTCTAAAAAAAGAATGACATTTTACAAAGACTGTGAATGTTAGAGCGTCACTAACTACAAGACTACCACTACATTTTACACACTTAAGGCCATGTCTTCTTGTCCCTCATTGTAGGGCATCTGCTTGCTACTTTTGATAAAATTCATATCAGCACTACCACCAGTGCAAACATTTTCATTAGTACTCTTATTTGTTATGATATCAAGTTTGTACTTACATTGTGTGGGTGTAGTATCTTTATGGGAACACCATGTAGGCATCTCTGTGCGTGAGATTTTGTCTGTTATTATATTGAATGTGTGCTGGGTCACTTGTAGACTAATTCATAACATAAGTACTGAATTCACAATCAAATGCCTTTCCCTTTATATCATAATAACGTGGGGAAGCAAAATCTGAGGACTTAGATTGCTGTAACCTTCAAATAGTCTGTTGAGTATGCTGCAGTTAGCCGGCCATTAAGCTTTTACATAGTCTTGAACAGGGCTGTGGTTGCTGTTTAGTCCAAGAGATAGTGGCTGGCTAAAGATTGCTATGAAACAATGCAAAGTAAACCCTGATCTACATATGCACACATGTGCATACATGAGAGAAAAGTCTCAGGGGAGGCACATCAGAGAGATTTATCTGACTGAAAATAGCAACCTTAAGCTAGAGCACACTCAGCGATACCCCTGCTCCTCAGTAAATCCTGTCTGTTGTTTTCCCTTTCTTTACAACTTTTGCTCGAGGAGGGATCCTTGCTCCCTTCATAAATCTAACATTTTTTCTTATTGTTAACAGTCCTCCAGAGCAGTGTGCCCCTTCATCTCATCTCAGCTTGTTTATAAGCCTGTTGCTTTTTGTTTGGTGCACGTCAGTTTGCTGCTCTTGGTGACAATGGACATGTCACTGAACAGCATAATTTGCATAAGACAAGATTAAAGGCTTAAGGTAACATTAAGAATATTTGATTATGTTGTAAGGCCACAACTGGAGACGTTCTGCCCTAAATCACAAACATCAAGATGTAATGCAAACTTACACCCAATAATCTTGATCACAGGAGCTTGCCCCGGCTCCAGTAAGACTGAGAATTTTACAACTTTGGATATTTGTCTGGGACTTAAAAATCACACAAAAAAATTGTTCGGTGTAAGGCCAACATAAGATGTTACATATCAAACAGTGATGGACCTGCTTGACTTTGTGTCTGCTTGCTTGCAAAAGTCTACCATTCAAACAACATACTGTACAAAGTATAAAGATAGTCTCAATGATGTCACTTACTGGTTTCTAAAGTGGTCTGAAACACAATGATGGCAACCAAATTGAAAATTCTGTTGAATGTTTAGTCAAACCAGCAACAGGCTAAAAGATGGAACTATAGCAGACCCTTGGCCCCTCACAAACAACTACAAGGCACATCCACCTGTCAGTCAACTTGGCCACGTTAACTGACAGCTCTGACTGTCAATTAACACCCTCTGAAACACAAGCGACAATTAAAAAGACATGCTGAACACTGCTGCATGAGTATTAAAGCCATAAGTCATTAATGATACAAATCTCTAGATAAGACAACCAGGATCAGACAGGGTTTGCTTGAAATATTCATAATATTAATATTATAAACATAATATTAAGGAAGGTTCGAAACAGGGTCTGTACAGGTTCTTATTCCACCAGGTCAAGGTTATACATTTTTTTTATGACTGCTTCATAACAAAACTGAAGAGGCTTTTTGGAGAAACAAAAGCATCTCCAAGAGCCTGAAGCAGTCAAGCTGCCACTAGGAACAAGATCAGGGTATGCTCTAAAGTTAACTTATCTTCTCTGCTGGAATCCTTGTCTGTATTCCCTAATGTGTGTTTAAAATACACTAGAACATCTGCATGAATACCTGTGAGCATGACTATTGAAGGCAATCAAAATTATGTATAAAATAATACAATTTAAAAAAAAAAAGTAAAAAGTATGTGTAGCCGTGCTTTTGTGCAGTCTGTGCATAAAGAACAACTTCATAGTGGAAGAGTTTAGTGAACTTTAGATGTCCATCTTTTTATCATGTCCTCTAAACAGTGGGATCATGCTCGATTCAAACATCAGACTTAAATCCATGTTTTGGTTTGTCAATGGTCCAGACATTTTCTGATTAAAAAAAAGCTAGAGTAGTCCCTAACCACTCCTTATTTTAAGACAAACACACCCCTGGGCAATAACTAGGCTTGGGTACTGAAAACTGTCTCCAAATTTCCAACCTACAGTAAATAAACCTTTTTTAACCTTCAAGCCTCAAGGAGAATACTGCCATCCATTCAAGTTTTATGTATCTTTAAGGATCTGCTGTGTCGCTGTAGTATTTTGTCCTGTATGACAGAGTGCATGAACAAAAGTTTTGAGAAGAATATGATGGTGGGCCACAGCGGTAGAAAGTCTGGCCAAACTACTAAAGTTGATGACAGTTCATGCAGTAGAGAGATTTTGTACAAGCATGCAGCAAAAATGACAAAGCAAAGCATTTCCTTTAACACTCTGTGAATGTGAGGACATACTCTGTGTTCACTGAGTTACAATCTCCAATCCACTCATGCCAGTATATCCCTGGCATAGCAGCTGTACCAACATCTCACCATACAAAGGTAAAAATTTATCTGAGCTCATTTTCAGGTCTGTTAAGGTAAATATATCATGTGGACAATTATTTCAAAAATATTTTGTACATCCAAGTCCAGCACCCTATTCACCTGTTTGCTGTAAAGAGACCCTGCAGAGCTCACCATCGTGATGAATGTGCAAGGAGAGAGAAGGAATGTCACTGTACAATGAGTGCAAAGATTTTTTTAGCATATTTAATAAGAATCTAAACTGAATCATTTACAACAGAAATAATGTGATTAATGACAGTTTTTAATTATGGATTATTGTAATTTTTGTCATTGTTCAATTTAGTTAGTATGCTTAGGCCCCGTAGTATGCTGGTTGCAGTCTTTCTGCACTAAAAAGTGACATAATCATTTGTAAATATAGAAGGCAAAAAAAACAGTGTAACAGCAGACAATTTGTAATTGAGATCTTCATTAGGCAAATGGCAGGCAGATATTTATTCCGGAAATATACAATATAATTTCCTCTCCCATGATATGGAACTGGAATTAGGAATGGTTGAGAACCAGAATTGATAAGCGGAATCGGAACCAGAACCGGAATCGATAAAATTTAATGGTACCCAACCCTAGCACTAACAGGAACTTGGGTTCATTTGCTTTTTCACCACTCTGAGTACTTGTCATAAAAATGATACATGCAACAGGTGGAAAACAGGAAAATCTGTGCTGCACACCAAAATTTTATGTGCCAGGCATATTATGGGGCCAGGCCAACAAATGACATATTACAAAATCACCATAATAAATTAAAGGTCTCATATTGTGCTCCTTTTCTGCAGTTTAACATGGATCCTTGATGTCTTCATGAAACGTTAGTGACATGCTTTGGTCCAAAAAATCTATGAATAAAGCACAGCATTCTTTCCACGCTCACATAACCCCTCTGTTCACAACCGCTGGTTTTGAGGGCGGTCGCCTTCATATGCTAATGAGCAAGAGCAGAACAGCGTACATACGGGCAATTCATGATAGACCTGCAGTTTAACTCAAGTGAAGTGGAGCGCACTGCTTCTCCAGCCACATGCCGCTCACAGTCCTGAACACACACGAATCATTAATCCATGCCAGTTACCAGATAACAGCGAAGCTCTTTTCCCCCAAACATCAACATGCACACATGCTATGCACAACATGCTAACCGCGGCCTAGTCACCACAGTGGGACACAGCTGCGATTTAGCCTACCTTCCAGGCTAACGTTAGCAGAAACAGAGGGGTAATGGGGTGGGTAAAGAACTGATTACATTCAGCCAACTGTTAAACTACTCTCGACTCATGTAGGAATGTTCATACCTTGAATTTTACTCTTCAGAATTTCAACAAGTAACGTTAACATTGAAGAACATGTGAAGTTACCTCTGGTTCATTCCCCCTGCTGTTAGCATTAGCTCATAGCAATGAGCAAAATAAATACTACACAGCATTAAAAAACTCACATTTCCATCATCAGGTTTGGCAACAGATTGCTGGTACTGAGCCTGGATACAGGAAAAGTCTAGTTGCCAGTCCTGTGTTAAACTGACTGAAGTTAAAGAAGCAGTTGGCCGTGAAGTGACTGGCACACACATACAGGTTTTAGCCATCTGTAGCTGGCTCATTCCCTTCAAAAATAAAATTAATCCACTGGGCCCTTTGGTCCTCCAAGGCTGGTAGCCTATATATGAAGATATATGTGGCTGTTTACAGCCAACAACTGAGCAGTGATGGGGGGGATACTCAGGTAGATGAATCAGGTTAGGCTTATGCGAATGAAAGTATACTGTTACATAACAGTATATCCACAGACTCAACAGCTCACCAATTGCCATGAGTTTACGTTTATGCAGCCTGTTAAATACAGGCTTTATTGTCCACTATCACATGTTATGGGTTGGAAGGAAGGCCAAATACCCAAAAATGTGTTCAAATGCCTTAAAAGTGTTTTTTGCATAATATGTCCCCTTTAAAGCTGTTGATTTGTGGTCTAAAAGGTCATTTGATGCATATATAAATCTCTGACCTTACCAGAAAAAGAAAAGGTGGAATCAATCAAGCGTGGCAGCCAAAGAAAAGCCTCTATTTGACCATGACTTTGTGAGAGGTTGCAGTAAAAGCAAAGGGGGCATCTCAGTGAGGGCTGTGCAAAATCACATTTAACATACAGCTCTAAGGAAAGAGACAGGGAGATCCAAATTTCCAGAGTGACAACACAGCAATATTCAGAATAATGACAGCATGACTAAAAATATTCTGTACAGATGAAACCAAACGATGCTAACTTCAATGTGAAGAATTATTCATACCATGGGAGGCTGATCCATGGAGAAGGATTATCCCGACTGTTTTTGTTTGCTGTTTCCTCCAAAAGTAGGTTGTTCACTGCTAAATACAAAGAACTAAGTGATACCATATTTCTGTGCTGTAAACAGGCAATGGCAGCTGTTCTCTTTTAGCATAACTCTGATATGGCAATCTATTAACAGTTTTCAGCATATGTCATAGCAAAACATCACACTACACTCCCAAGATTTATGTACCCAGAATTTTGCAGGGCTGACCGCAGGCTACGTGTAAGATGTGTGCACGTTAATGACTTTTTTGTCATCCCATACACTATGATTTATGTAAAACAAAAAAGCTTTTAGCCATTGTAATTACTCATGAATCATAAAAACAGACTGCACAGATCTGCTCTCAATGTGACTTTAATACAAAACCCCATAACAAGACTGCTACATTCACATGGCCACCAGGGTTTATCTGACATAGTTTGTCCTCTGCTCATTCGCTGTACACTCAACAAACACGCAAGTTGAGCTGCATGAGACAGAAAAAGAAACCAAATGCTTATTTGTGCTGTATGTACAGGACTCATTAAATATTCAAGGTCAATATTTTCTTTTCCGCCTACAGTTTGGCCTTTTTTAATCTGAACACAGATAATGAAGAATGAGTGACAAAATTTATGTAACCAGCTCTGTGTACCAATGCTGCAGGCATAATAAATAAAATAAGCTGCAGGGTTAGGCAGTCTCAGTTTGACAAATTAAGAGATTCTTCATTTTCAAATCTTTCGGAATGCAAAAGTTTATATCAGAAAATGAAATATCACTTCATTAAATGCATGTGTGTCTTTTCCCACATATGTATACATAGGGTTATATTTATATAGTTAATACTCATATTAACTCAAAGGAATTGCACGTCCTTATGATCATTAAAAGATGGTTTACATTAAGAACTACAAACAGGAATATGCTTTTTGCCCACAAGATAATCTAAGTAAACAGTGTGGGTTAATTGGGGATTCCTTATTTACCAAATTTATTCAATCAAATGACCATTTTTGTTATTAAAAATCTTCATGATTTTGATTCCAATTTAATACCATAGATATGAATTATTATTTGGAGGTATCACAAACACCTATAAACCCCTTTTCCAATGAAGTTGGGTTAGATTTAAGGTTGTAGGTTGTCTCTGAGGAAAAAAGGTTGGGGACCACTGGTCTATAAGATTAAAATAAACCTTTATGGATCCCCAGAGGGGAAATTCGGGTGTTGCAGCAGTACAGGGGTAAGTACATGGGTAAAGTAGCATGTATTAAGGTCAATAAAATAACATAAAAGATATGGATCATAACCTGTACAAATAGCAAACAAACAATAAAATAAGTTGAGATGTTTAAAATTCTTAAAATAAAAAACTGAAAATTAACAGAGGAAGTGTCATACAAGGACAACTGAGGCATTCTGTGCAGTACGTGGAAGGTAAAGTGACAGTGATGTTAAAGTGACAGTGTGACAGGTAACAGCAGTTATGCTGACAGTACATTGCAACAGTGAAATTACTTGTGCAGTAGTAGACCAGGAAAACAGATATGTTGAATGAGGTGCAATATATTTAAATAAAATATTAACAATATGGATAAAAATGATATAGTGTATGGAGGATATCATAAATATTAAAGTGCAGTACAGTGTAATAACATTTTAAAGTGCAGGGTATGTAATTGAAAACAACCTCCCCTCACTTTACCAAACACCTATGTCATGCTATTTTAGTGTATGATACAAATTCTGTGGGCAAACAGAAAGAGAGAGACCTGCCATAATGTGTCTGCTTGGATGCTCTGAGTGTATTTTTGTGTGTCACGTTTGATATGAGCTGAATATAGGACAGAAATTCTTTCTTGGACACACTCCCTCCAGCTATGAAGCACCTCTGTGATGCATCTTTAAAGAAAATGCACCTTTAAATGCTCTGTTTTTTACTTCCTGGGGTTGATTTAGTAATTGCTATAAGCCCTCACCTACATGCGTGTTTTCTGCTTATTACAGGCAGACAACATGACTGTTTTTAAATCAATGTGACATCCTGTAACCCCTCCTGCCCCGTCCCATCAGACATCCTTTGGGCAGCCAATCAGCGCAGAGTTCATTACCATAGCCTATTGTAGCCTCCCCGACCCCACAGATCCAATTGTTTCCAAAAGGGAGGGCAAAAGAGCTTCTCTGATCCTCTACAAAGATAAAATGTTTATTTTTCTTTAATCAACTTAAATCCTTCCTTAATAGACACCCAAGACATGATATAAAGAGTCAAACACACCAGGGCATGGGACCATTAAGGAAAAATACAAGTCTAAATTCTGAATTGCTATTCAGCAAAATAAACAGAAATATGATTATGGTTCATATTGCCCAGCCCTTTTCTTTTCACAAAATGTCCTTCATAAATTTCATACTGCTTACTTGTTTTATATTGGACCAGGTGACTCACAGAAATATTACAAAACTTGACATTATGGTTGGTGAGTGTCAATTTACATCATTCTGTTACTCTGCTGTGCTTGCCCTTATGTCATTGGACTCACATGACTCAGTCACATGACAACTTAAATGCTCTCTTACTGCTGGGGTCATGAGAGACTGGTGCCTAAAACCCTCCTGACAGCACATTTAGGTTATATTGGGACACAATGATGAACAAAACGAGAGACAGAGGTAACAGAAATACTGATGTGATGAGGGTAAGTGCGGTTGTGTTAAAAGGCTGATGTAAAAACATCAGAAATTTGTGTTATAAAAAGATGTGTTAGCAGGGAAAGAGAGCTAAATATGTCTGCTGCAGTGAGATTTACACTTCACACGTGCTCAGGGGTAGAGACAGAAGGAAAGACAGAACAGAACTGTATAGCATGGCTTGTTTGCTTGGTCAGCGGAAAATAGCTGACATGTTCTGCACTTTTTTTCTGCCTTTACATGTCTTTTTCTTTGACACTGTAATTTATTCTAACGATCTCTCAGGTAATGCAGTGATGGGGAGAGGAGGAGTGTGGGTCCTTCTAGAGGATGTAAACTCATTTAGCCCGTAAATGCTAATTTGTTCTCTCAATTGGAAGACAAATTAGTTCTGTGATAATTCTGACCTTGTCTCAGTTGAATGGCTTCAAAAAGTGGATTGAGAGTCACAGAATGAAGAAACTGATTGGAGAAGCCCTCTGGAAAAATGCACGGGCACACACACTTACATATACTCACATACACACACAGCATGGATAAAGGTGGACTGACATCAAGATCAGCTTTAGCAGGAGCCTCCTTGAGAGAGGACTGCCGGTGTAACAGCTGCAGGACATCTCCACTCTGACAGTGAAGGCAAGTCAGAAAGCTAGCTAAGCAAATTAATTCTTTACTCCCATGTTGTAGTAATCGCTTGTGAAACTCTGGAGACATAATTTGTCTATGTCAGCGATACATTCCACCCCAATCCACTTTCCCTTCTAAGCTTTTATTTTTTGTACATTTAGAGTCAGTTTCAACTAAAACTTTGGAGCGTTAATTGAGTTGAAAAATCACTAAAAGAGGAAAGTGTTTACTCTGCAGATCTGCAAATGAACTGTAGTAAAGCAGCCTTTTTGTGGCGGTGACAAAATCTTCCCTGATTAAAAAAGAGTTCAAAGAAAACCCTGCCAGAAAAGCAAGGCATAAACTCAACAACACAAGAGCCAGGAAGAGGAGTATGATCAGACGATGGCTATAACAAACGTCAACTAGTTTTCCTAATTAAAAAGGAGCAGTAGAACCAAAATGAGCAAGTCTAAACTAAAAACACCACAATAAAAGAAGGTTGGTGAGGTGAATAAAGGAAAGATGTTCACTCCATGTGCATGTGTTGTGTTGGGGTGTGCGCAAAAACACTTTGCTGTGAAATAGACTGATAAAGCATAACTTGTCACCTTTTAAGCAGTGGAACAAATCAATACCTTGAGGGCACAAGGAAAAAATATCCTCTACCTGAGACTGTGACAATAAAATGCTTTATGTTTTACCAGACGTGAGCAACCCCTGGGCTTTTGTTTCTGTGGGGACTGCAAAGTTTGACTCAATACTTTGAACTAATACAACTTGCAGGGAAACAGGCAGAACAGACTCGCATTCTGTCCCAATACTATTAAGAGCAACCAGTAAGTTACTGAAAAAACTAAACAAAAAGTTATTACAATCTTACTCCCAGATCATTGCTCTCAATTGATGGGTTGGGACCAAAAAGTGGGAAATGGAGCTGATTTCAGAGGGCCCCAAAATGTGTGCCTCAAGATAAAACAATTGTGACACTAAGTCTATGATGTATGAAGTGCTTAATGGACATGCATTATACTTGACTGATTTTTTTTACTGGTAAGAAAATTTCTGTTGAAATATTTCTCTTCTTTTCATTAATTAATTAGGCCATCTCAAGACGGTAAATCAAATTCTCAAGACCTCTAGAAAACATCAAAAGTTATATACTATAAACTCCTATATTTCCAAGGCTAATGTGATCCAGTGCTTTTGAAAAATGTGTATATTCTCCTGCCTTTTTTGTTCAGATGCATCCAAGATCCAAACTGCATTTTTATTAGATGAATTTAAGCAGTTAAATATATATATTAAATCAGTGTCATATTTTCTTATGAGGATGGTGGTATTTGGTTCTGAGCAGGGATGATGATTAATTTTTATTGACAGTATTACCATTATATTTACTCCTAAATCTGAGCCCTACATGGTACCACTGTAAATACTTTTCTATTGTTTGGTGAAAAGACGAGGAAATAATACATTATGAAAAGACAGTAGACTCCCAGCATAAAACAGGGTTCCCACACAATTTTAAGAATCAAAGTTGAGACTTTTTGAGACTGCTTTAAGTTTTGAGTTAAAAAAAAAGATAGAACTTCCCATTTTTGAGAACTTATTACTTAGTTCCTGTATTTTCTTACATTTTTGTTTTTAAGGCCTTGTATTTCAAAAATCTAAATTAGGACTTTTGAGATATTTTAGGGATCTGCAGGAACCCAGGGAAAATTAAGCAGTAAGGCATTCACTCACTTAAGAAGTGAAACACCCAGATGCTGCCATGACTAGGGTTTGGGGTCACCAGTGGCCCCATGATACAATATTATCACAATACTTTAACCCAGTTCAATTTTATCGCAGTTCTTAATATTTTACAGTATGATAAGTATCGTGATACATATTGTGATGTATTTTTTAACTTTTTTATCCTCTGCATTTACATCTAGAAAGAAAAGAAAATACGCAATCCTATAAAACTGAATATGAAACGTATCTCAGTATAATCACCCTGTCACTTTTGTTTTATTAAAAACAGTGTAGCCAATAAACACAGCCCACTCTGCTGTGCTCAGCCTGACTTCAACTCCTAAGCCTCACTGCCCTGTAGAGCTTTGGTGAAATAATAACTGAACATAGCACTGGGCTCCAAACAGCATGTAACAAGAGCCCTTGCTTTCCAAAACATGGCGATGCCTCTGAGTCTTTGCTCATAAAGTCAGTAACAGAATGAGCTATTTTCTCAGATTGCTCAGACCTGGGAGGAAGCTTTGACAAACTAAGCATATCAAGTGTTGGTTTATTGTGTCAATGTGTCACTCCTTACAAACCCTGTGTCATGTCCATCTCTTATGCTCCTTTCAAAGTCCAAAATAAGTCCACGAAATGGATTTATAAGCCGACAGTGCTTTCCTTTTGCCTATCTCTCCTGTGCAGCCATGTTTACTTACATCTAACTCTCCTGTACAAAAGGCATCACCCATCTGACCTGGCTCAACAGCACCATTGTGTGGATTAACAAGTCCATCCAGTCATAATCTACACTGCTTATCCCTTCAGGGGTCGCGTAGGCTGGAGCCTATCCAAACCAACATTTGGTGAGAGTTGGGGTACACCCTGAACTGCTCACCACTGACCAGCTGATCGCAGGGCCACATAGAGAAACAGACAACTATTCAGGTGCACACCCAATCCTAAGGGCAATTTGGAGTCACCAGTTAATCTAATGAGCATGATTCTGGTCTGTGGGAGGAAGACCGAGTGCTTGGAGAGAACCCACGCATGCAGCAGGAGAACATGCAAAGTCCACACAGAAAGGCCCTGACTGACCTGGAGAGCAAACCAACAATCTTCTTGCTGTGAGGCACGCGTACTTCCTGCTGCGCCACCGTGCCGCAACACTAGCAAATAAACTGATTTATTATTTTAATCAAAGGTTTTATTGAATTAATGTAGATTTGACACAGGAGAATGATACTGGCTTCAAAGTGTTTTTACATAACATGTCACTTTACCTATTAACACAACGACAATGATGGCAGAGGGTGTTATGTTAAGTGTCCATCAGTATTAAATGATCCAATCAATACATATTTGTGACTTCAGCAATTTGGGGTTCACACTCTTGCCATAGGACATTTTGGCATGTTGACTGCTTGGATCAAACCCCCCACCATACAGCTAAGACTGATCTCCTAAAGCTGCAGCAGCTCCACCATCTATATTTAAACTTTTCACAACGGTGTTCCAGTCATACCTGTGTGAGTCACAGTATAATCAACTGAAGACATTAAAAACTACTTTAGAGCCCTTTAATCTTCCTTTACGAAGCAGTTTCTGTAACCTTTTGCTCCTTCTGCCACCAACTAGTGGAGGCTGCGTAAAGCACACAATCAGCTGTCCTGTCTGTGTGTGTGTGGGAGCTCTGTCACTCTCACTGTTGGTATTTATGTTCAGCTGGCAGATCAGAGATGGGGCTATGTGGGTTTTATCTGCCACTATCCATGCCTCACGGGCAGGTTGGCTCAGGTGCATGGTGTCAGACCCTTTGCTTTCCATTGGTACTATGAATCACAGTTTGCAAAAGCCAGCAGTACAACGAGAACTCCTCTGAAAACTGTGAAATAAGTTTTGGCTCTCAAATAACAATTTATTTGTGAGCCATTACTTTAAGACTGACTTCTGAGAGGCTTAGATGAATGTTTGTCTTACATTTTCTTATTACAATATGACAGCTCTTGAACCTTTGTTCACTGTGTTCACTATTATATACTAAGAAAAGAGATTGCTGAAACAACTTAAAGAGACAGGAAGCAACATGAAAAAAACTGTGCCTCCCCTCTTCTTCCTCATATCATAACACTAGATGATCCCACAGTTGTTAAACAAAGCATTGTCGCTGTTAATTGTCTGTCATGCCACTGACAATCAATTAATATACATCCCAGCACAGTTGACAACAAGCACCAGCTTTGTTCTGCACAGCTATTAAGATCTCAGCACCACCCAGGTAAGGACAGCCATAAAAGTTTGAACACTATTGCTGTGATTGGTTGTTTGCTTTCACAATGACCACAAAAGCAGAATTATTCCAAACAACATTTGCTTAATTTTGTTAGTGACATTCAAGGATATAAATTTCCGTATTTTAATCCAATGTGTATGTGTTTAATCACTAGTGTATAATGACAGTTAATAACAGTAATGGTGGTAATGCTTCTAAAACAATCCATTTCAGCCAGCCAGTGTGTCTCAAAGTAAGGGATGCATTACTCTGGTGAGCCCAATGGTGCTGCAGGAGGCCACAAGAAGCCACAAGAGGCATTTTTTCAATAAATAAAAAACAGGAATCAAATTGTAAAAGATCACAAATACTTGATTGTGTGTTTTATGGGTCCCATAACTAACAAAACATCCAGAAGATTAAACATGATCAATTATTATTACTTTTATCATCTAATAAGCAGACACAGAGTTTGTAAAGTTGTAATGTCACAAAGAGTGTTAAGTGGAACACAGTAGAAATAGAATGAATTACTTTTAGTTTCATGTTATGGTTGTATAAGGGTTTTGGTGGGCACCAGATTACTTCCAGGTTTCTAATTTGGCAGTGGGACAACTGGAAGGCATATTTAGTTACTGGAGAACTGCCTCATTTTCATTCCACGTCTGTTACCACAAAAAAAGTAGCTACAGCATTTTTACCATTTCTGACTCCATCTTGCCTGTTGTCAGGAAGCTGTTTGCAAACAGAAGGTAAATACAGCTGTGTCAGTGCACACACATCACTAATCACTAATTTAGCCAGTAAGATCTCAGGGATCAGAGAGAACAGCATGTACTTAACCCTTTGTCTCTGCCCACTTCTTTATCTTTCAACATCTCTCTAGCCACCCACATCCTCAACAAGGCTTTGGTGGATGGCTGTTTAACAGAAGTCTGGCTCCGCCCAAGATTTCTTGCTGCAAACCATACGTATTTTTCTTGCCATTGTAACTGTTGCCAGTTACAATGGTAAAGTGCTGTGGATTCATGCACGCATGCCCTGGATTAAATTAATATGATCAAATTAAATATATTAAATAAATAAACTAAAAAGAAGAAGAGTGTTGGGATCCATGCTAAAAGGAACATGTCCCTGCAGAAGGCTGAACCAAAGATGACTGACCATCTGACCCCCTCCCCCAGGTCACACATCGGTGTGAACTCTCTGATAAGGACAATAAGACCCTGCTCTGCTATGCAGTCTCTCTCTTTCTGAACCATGGAGAGAAGGGGACGCAGCTCCTCTCTCTCAGCTCTTTCTCAGCCTGTAGAAGAAGACACAGAACCTCTCCAGTCTCTTCTCAGGAATACAACTCAAGACTTCTTCCACAGTCCTGCTCAACACAGACTGTAGCACTGAAAACCTCCTAAGAACAGCGACACAAGAGCCTGCTTCAGGAGTAGGAGTTCTCAGTCCAAACATCAAGAAACAACACAACAGAGTTAGTATCAAGCTGCTAACTTAAGGGACAAAGGAGCAACCAGTGGTCTTCGGAGCCAGAAGTCGAAGAGACACAGCAGCCTGAAACCCACTGGGAAACCACCAAATTTGCAATATTGGACTTTGCAGAGCATCACTAGAAAGGACACCTCTTTATACATGGACTTGGTAACATAACTGGGCCTTACATAGTTTAGCATAGCACGGCAAAGCACAGGACTATTCAGTTTCTAAAATAACTGCACTGATTTATTGAATATGCTCTTTGAGCTTAAGCTACAGCTAACTGCTGTGTTAACATTACCACTTCATATAGCAACATCAACCTTAAACAAAGAAACCTTTCCTAACCTCCACCACTCCCCATGTGGTCCTGGTGGTAAATGCCTTTGAGCAGCCATCTTGCCTTTGTTTGTCACACACACACACACACACACCCACCCACACACACACACACACATGCACTCACACACACTTGTACATAGGACTTTGTTAGGTTAGATATTGTATGTTTTCATGTTTGTTTGTTAATAAATGATTTTGAACACAAAGTCAGTTGCTGGTCTGTTAATGTTGCATAAGAATGAATCTTGCCAACCTCTTCTCTGCAGAACTCCAAATCCTTCAACTCTGACTGACAATTCATTAGGTAACTTTGGTTATTTTTATTAAGTTAATTATAAATCATGGTTCCAAATTGATGGTCAGTAACTTTTATAAGACTGACTTAATAAATTGACTATCATTTCCCTTTATGGGTGGTGCCCCGAGGTAGATTTAATGTAAATTAAATCCCATTACTTAATGTAAATTATTATTAATTATTTCTGATAGTCAATATTATTAAGTGACACAGTGAATAGTTGTCCACTGATCATAAACGCACAACAAGAGTATGGAATTGACCCTCTCTTATGTACGTATTGTGTCTTGAGATAATATTTCTTATCATTTGGCACTATACACATAAAGACAGATTGATTGAGACTGACTGACTATATAGAAATATTACAGTTATCTCACATTTTTAGATTAAAAGAACAATGGCAGCATCGTGATGAAAACAAATTCTAGAACCTATTTTGTATTGTTTTCATCAAAACATCTGTCCACAATTCTGTATGCCTTTGCCTTGCTCACTGTCAGATTGTGAGTGTACTGAAGAGCTGTCCAGGTTTTTGTCTGTTACTGTTATCAGTCTGCAGAGTTACATTTTGAGTGTTTTACACCAGGCTGTGAAATAAAAGTAGAGGCGACCAGTCAAAAACAGACATACAGAAGAATGTGAACCATTATTATAAGAAGCGTGAAATGTGTAGTAAAACTTTGCCACGTATGGCTTTTCCTCTGATGCATGACTAGTGCTGGATGCTTGCTAGACAGACTGTGTCTACTCAGAAGCAGTGACATTTTGAAGTTTAACTTTAAGTGTCAGGTAATTACAAGCAGCTGCCCTTTCTGACACTATCATGTGCCAGAGGGATTGTAATGGTTGCTCTCTCCATTATCTCTCTCAGATGGGTCTCAGTTTATAGTTTGTGAGGTCAACCATTCTTATAGAAGCTTTACATTTGGCCGCCCCTGCTTTTACATTTCCTGCTTCTGTGGGTGTTGTGTCATGCTGGTGTCAAAGCATGGCATCTGGTGGATTCGCCCCCTCAGTCCCATCAAGCTGGTTGAGGGGTGCAGCATGAAAAGAGACAAATTCTACACACTCTAGGGTCTATGACGGCTGTCAGAGCCCTAAAACACTGTGTGTCCATTTTTATCACCTACCCCAAGCCAAGTTTGAGCATCGAATTAAACAAACTAAAAATCTGCATGTAGGCTGAAGTGCTTTAAGTGCATTTACAAACACACAAACAAAAAAGGGAAGCTGATTGCCATTGTAGAAATAACACAACATTTGCATTTTGTGGAATCATCTTAATGAACTGATAATTTCCTGTCAGTACAAACAAATAAAGTATACTGTATCATGTGTAGTCTAAAACAGTTTAGTGTTAAAAAGCACGGCCAATGTATATCCAGATGTTTATACTGAACCTGGACCCCCAGTCTGTGCTCTAATAACAACTTTTAGTATAAAAACCATGTAAGTCTGCACTGGGTTGAGTTACAAGATCAATCCTGACAGATCAAACACTGAGAGGAGCAGGAAAAAAGAGAGCATGGTAAATTCTGTTTTCAAGAGTCAAGTAACCACCTGGAAACAAATCTGTTCATACTTGCAATTGCTTGCAGCAGACCACCCTGCAGTGTTCTGCAAGCCTGTCAGTTCACACTTCTGTAGCTGGGATAAAGTACGTATCCTTTCTATGACAACAACTTCCTTCATTTACTGAATGTCTTGAAGTGACATATAACTTTTAGCATACATCATGAATGAGGACAGGACAATTAAGATTCTCACTGATGCAACTCTGCTTTTGTCAAAACAAACAAACATAAAAAAGAGGATCCAGACTCTGGAGCTTCTACAAAATACACAAGGGGCACATAACAACAAGGTGATCAATAAACATTCTCCTCTCTATCCAAAACTCTTATTGCAGTCCACCGACTGCGCAAACTGTATAACTGGCTCTCTGGGCTCTGATGTACTGATTGGCTGTTGAAGTACATGATGAGCTTTATGTTCTGAATTCAGCTGTTAGCAACTTGGCAAACTGAACCACAAGCGACCTCTTCAGGCAGCTGAATTCAAGCTGCAATGGCTCAGTTCCCACAGCTGTAGCCATTCCTTGCTAAACTCTATAACAGCAGTGTCGGGCACTGAATCTTTGCTCCAAACACTGCTGAATTCAAAAAAGCTATTTCAGTCTACGCCCGTTCAGGCCTTTGTACCCCAGCTCTTAATGCAGGTCAAAGTGTAGGTTGGTTGCAAGATGATACTTGGGTGGTAGATATATGGTGTATAAAACTTGTACTAGCAAAAGACCTTTTTATTTTTTCATACACCATGGCAAACAACTGTTTTTGAAATCTGATGAATACTTTGTGGCTTTCCTCAACACAAACTGAATTACATACAATTATGTTGTGATACAAATTATAACTTAGACCAGAAAAGATCATTTAAGCAAACATGTGTACCTATTTTTAAATTTAACTTACAGATAAATAGCAATTACCTTATTATCGAGGACAAGTATTAAAAATGACAAATATGACTGCTGTCATATTTTTTTGAGGCATTTTTGTTTTACTTCAAAATGTATATTTAGTATGATATTGATCATTTTGTTTCATCTGGTCCTGCTCTCTTTGAAATGTGCAATCTTGCAGTTCACACTAAAAGAACAGATAGCTATGTCAAATGACATAGCCCCCTTTACGACTGAGGTGGGTAGCATCTTTTTACGTTTACTCTTGGCTTTGATATATTTATAAAAGAAAAACCATGTTGGGTAAACTTCAGAATGTTAACTCAAATTTTCCTAATCACATGTTTGTGCAATAAGTGGTGCTCCAACATAACTGAGCATTTTGTGAACTGGCTTATGGTGAGTCAAAAGCTTTCTGTGGTGACTGATGCTCATTATATTTTGACAATGAATGGCATAAACATTAGACTAAGGCTAGAAGGGACTGCATTATAAGGTGAAAAAGGGGTATGATATGTCTCTTTTAAACTGTAGCTGAACCCACTGGCCAACCGGTTCACCCTGAGTTTATCTTACAAGTTAATGTGAAATGCTAATGCAGAATACCAAAATATGAGCATAATTTGTAGGATAGCAGATTTGTTCATGAATATTTGACGCAACTTACATTTTGACGAAGGGGTCAGAGTAACCATTGGAGTCCATGGCAGCCAGATGGGCACAGCGTATGATCCCCACCAGCAGGCAGCCTTTCTCCGTGTTATAACACAGTGACACCAGGATGCGGCCACGCTGGGGACAGAAGAAAACAACAGTCTGTTGGAAGCCGCACCTGTTTTCAACCTGACATTTCCTTCCTGAGTGAGAACACAACGGGATATCCTGAGCTGGGGTCAATGCAGATATTACAAAAGCTTGTCTCCCAAAAACTGAATAAACACAGAAAAAATGTCAGATAGTGCTGAGAGATAAAGATCAAAAACACATCTCGATACTTTTTTAACTTTTTACAGAAAAGGATAAAAGGGCTGCTGCAATATTAGAGATGGGATTGTATGAGATTTAACTGATATCAGTGCCATCATTGATTATGCTTGTTGATCCAATTCTTTGTTGATTACTGATTCCTGTAAATTTTCTGTCTGAAAAAAAAGGATTGTTTCAGTTTCAACAGAGTCTATCACTTCACTGCTGATGTAAAATGCTGTACTGGATCAATAAACGTTTCTGCATGCTCCTAGTATTTTCACCATGACATAAAATCACCCAGCCACTGACATGATCGTTGTGTTGATAATGAAATATTATGTAAAATAAAGCCCCGCCCGCCATGATAAGTCCCTGATCTCTTTATTGTTGCTCATGCTGACTGCCTCTAATAAGACTGTCACATTTTTGTTTCGTAAGGCACATTAAACTGAGCAGAAAGTATTGGGAATGGAATTGTTAAGCATTAAAACAAATGACATTGATTTCTAAAACTAGCTCCACAGTGGAACTGGTTCTTGAATCCCATCCCTATACAAAAGAAGAACTATAAACTTTGACATCATTCTTATCAAGTCAATCATTATCAACACTGGTTTAATTTCACAACAAGAAAAAGTCCTGGAACTTATTTTTAGGCAATATCTTGAATTCACTGGTCAAAAACTGCAGACAAACACTTATAAATGATCCAAACTGTTATAAGCATCCAATTTCCTAAATTGTGGTTGTTGAGTCTGTTTATATTCCTCCTTACCATTAGTTTTGAAGGTTTCATCAGAAACCACATGATTTCCATAAGAAAGCATTGTCTTAATTGTGCAAAAACATTGGCAACGTTAGCAGAACTGGTGCATTTTCTTCAAATGTTGCCAACATATACAGTGCCCAGCATAAATGAGTGCACCTCTTTAGATTTGTCAGAAAACCTTTAGATTCCTTTCAAAATCAATATTTTCTATGGCATACTATACTACAAACACTTCCCCAAATGTGGGCCATTGATGGCAAACAAGATATTTTTTAAGTTGCACACAAAAAAAGTATTTTTCTCAATTTAAGATCAGGATGCAAAAATGAGTACACCCCAATCAAAGAGGTGGGAGCAAAGCTAAACTTTAGTTATCATATTATCCTTATTTTCATCTTATGGTAAAAAAAATGTTATGTTAAACTCAGCTTTGTCAAAACTTTGGAAATTGTTCTTTTGTTCATTTAGATATTGATTAATACATTACTTTTAATAGGGGGTGTACTCATTTATGCAGGGCACTGTATGTAGGAATAGTGCAGCTTGCAGCAGTTTGCCTGCAATTTTTGAAAATTGAAATCAATATATTACCTAATACAGGGTGTGCAGAAATAACTGTAGTTTTTGTTGCCTTGGTATTAAACAAGTAACACTATTGTTTTATTTTAATGTGGCTGCTTACATTTAAGACTGAAAAAAAGTGATTCCCCATTTAGACTAATCATTTCAGAGTCTTTAGCTACATGACCACATTACTAAGTGGTCCTTGCTTCACAAAGTATTTTTGGGCATTTGAAATGCCTTATACATATTTTTTTAATATCACAATCAGTGTAAACAAAGTAGTACTATGACCGAAATGGCAGATCCTTTTGACAAAAGTTCCTCCTCTTCCTTTGTTGCTTGCTCCAGCTCTTTGAAACAGAGCTGTAGCAGGCACACTGTTTAAAACAGACTGTGTGAAATTCTCCCTCAATGTTGTCATCAGGGAATATGCCACCTCTACCAGATGGGAGGCACTTTATGAGTAAAATGTTTGTTATGCCCACACGTGGCTCCAACAGAAGGAACACGTCTAAGCATGTCTTTTGTGGTCACAGTAAACATTAGAATTGAAATCTGTAAAGCAAAGGTGCATCCATATCATGAGACAAAGCTCATGAGGATTACACATCAACAGTCTGTTCTCATCGGGGATGAAACAGAGGGGTTTATAGGCATGCCAACATGCAATATCTCAGTGGATTTTTAGGAGGAAAACTTAAAAAAAAGTTCTGGAAACATCTGTGACTACTGTAAACTTGTAACAAATTGGCAGATATGACACCTTTTAATCTCAATGCATTTCCCATCCCTAATGTGAAGTTCAGAGAGAAAATTAAGGGGTCGAATAGAAGTGGCTTCTATAACATTTTTGGAGTATGGATGTCCTTGTATCCATTTTGGCAACAGGAACATTCAGATTAAAGCTTGTAATTAAAGGCTTTATCCAAGCCTTGCAAAACTACACTGATCTCCTCTTCTTTAATCTGCAAGTTTAACCATAAACCGAGACTAATCAAACACCAAAAACTATAAGTCTCTGTCTCTAAAATTAAAAACAGACCTCCTGAAATAAAGACCACCAGAGGTTAAAAACACCTGCAACTTAGGTGTCTTTTACAACATGTTGCTGTGTGCACTTTACTTTGATACTGGGGCCCTTTAGAGATTATGGATCAGTGAAAGTACTGATTGAAATAACATCTAATTAATCTTTTCTTTCTCTCTGGAGACTTTAAAAATAGAGGATAGATTAATATCTCTGGAAAGATAAGAAAATGTATCAAATAAAAACCAGTAATAGGAAATTACAGGGAGCCATGTCTGGGTTGAGAACGTGGCTGATAAGATTGTTGATGATAAAGCTCATGATCATTTTTACCTCCTCCTCTGCGACGACTGCTCCCTGCTCAACCGTCTGATTGTTAGTCTCCTTATTCTGAGAGAGAGAAAGAGAGAGAGAGAGAGAGAGGAGTGAGGGAGAAGGAGAGATTTGATGGTTATAGCCTACAGAGCCTGCAGGTGAATATCTATTACACTCTATAACGAAGCCTTTGAAATTGATGTGTGATAGCCCCGAGGCAAACATGCACAATGGAAATAGGGCACATCTTGATATATATGTCTACAGAAACCAATTTGGTATTTATGTGAGCAGTCTAAGCACACACACTGACACCCACACGTCTACACACAAAGTACATACCTGTGCAATTCTCTCCAGGCCCATATTGTAGCGTTTGTTCTCCCCTTCCCTCAGCTTCTTCAGGGCCACCCTCACCTCTCCAATGAATTCATTTCGTCCGAGTCTGTCCATGTCACACACGCACAGCCTGCATACACAAACACAAGCAGCGAGGGGAGAAAGAAAAGAGGCATGTTGAGTCAGTGATAACTTACAGATGAACCCTGGCACTGCTTTGCTGCCGCTCATTATTGAAAAAGCAGGCGCTGTCGATGCTGCCAAATATATCCAAAGTGCATCTGAACAATCATTTCAGCTCCTCCATCTGCAACACATGACGAGTTCTCTGCTGCTTCACACCAGCAGCCTTGTGAATGTTGAGCATATTAAGTGAATGCTGAAGAGGCAGAGAGTCCATAAAGGATTTCAATCACTTCCCTTCTTGGCTGAGACTAAATCAGACACTAATTTGTCCTAATTGAAACATGCGGAAGAGGAGACATTGCTTAAAGCAGGTAATCACGAACCGTCTACATGTGGCTGATTAGAGATAATCCTGATTATGTGTTTTATATCGATCTAGAGAATAAAAAGGACTTGTATAAATTCATTTGCATACATTGTGTTATATACACACTCATAAGCCTCTTCATTAGGTTACTTATACAATCTAATTTGAAACATTATATCTGCTCTGCCATGGATTCTGCTTTGATGAGAAGAATACTCCTTACCTTGTCCAGGAGTTATGCATTTAAATTTACTTGATTACTTAAGGATAGATCCACAAAGAATGGATTAAATAGGGTAACAGCAGAATGATTAAGACTGTTTTAGCACCAACTATCTGTCCTGTATCAGCACCTTATCCACAAAGCATTTTCAATAACACAGCTGCACAAATAGGCCTACTGTATTTAGCAGCAGATAAAATTTGCTCCTGTGATTAACAGTAATGTGGCAAATCAGTGGCTTTGTGCCAGAATCACTGTCGAAACAACAATTAAAACTACAATTTTCAGACCAAGACCTCAGAGTCCTCACTGATGAGGTACAGGGACATACGTTCTTACAAGCTCAAAGCAAGAAATCTCGCTCTAGCAAACGAACTGCGCATAAGAACTGGTAAAGTCATTAGAAAAGTGTTTCAGTAATGGGGGCTGGTACTAATTCTTTATGCTAGTTGCTGTACTTAAATCAAGGGGAGGCCAAAGAAGAAGCGTTATCACTAATAATGAAGTATCTTGCTACTTTTTGGCATTTGCTGTATGGTGCAGATTCTCTGCTACATGTCGTTGAGATACCAGAACTGGTTTAAAAAAGAAAACTTGGGTGCAGTTTTATGTTCATACCAAGGGAAGCTGACAACATAATGAGCTCTATTGTATGCCTATCGCAAAATGTTTTGACAGGAAGCAAAGGTGTCATTCTAAGCAGTGCATCATAGGGCTCTCACTTTAAATCTGATATTCAAAGATTTGTTCAATTAATTTTTTGAGCTGTTGGGAGCTGTTCAGTTGAAAATATAAAGAGCAGCAGCACATCAGGGTGCCTGGAGCAGAGAACTGCCTGATCCAACAGAGGGGCTCTCTAAGTAACTTGATCGTGCACGGACTCACGATGCACTCTTGACCAAAGTAAATCTAGAGTGAAGTAACTCTCAATATTTTACATTATGGTGAGTATTAAAATAGTTACTATTGCAATAAATTGTGACTCATAACCCCCATTCCCCCACCAAAAAAAGTCAAAATTCTATCAAATTTAATAAGACATATATCTTATTCAGGGCCGGAGTAGGACTCTATTTCAGCCCTGGAGTTTGATGGTACAGCAGCCCATGTCAGCTTGCAACTTGTTATCATTTAATAATAATTATTATTATTTTTAACAATTATATTTGTAATAATTTAATAATAATTTATTTCATAGATAGATAGATAGATAGATACTTTATGTTATGCGTACTTTATGCTATATTTATGACTCTGACCTTGGAAATATAATATCATATTTAAGAATAACTCGATTTTTTTTTTTTAATTTGATTGGTCTTACAGCTCTACAAGCATGTTATTATTTTTCCCTCATTTTTAATTGTCTTTTATTCAGGTCTGTTCTACTTACAAAAAGAGCTAAGCTGCATTCTTTGTATCAAGAATCCTACCCGTCCTCTCAGGGGGACACGAGCTGGAGGCTTATGTTTGGCTGTGATGTCTCGGCCTCTTTCTGAGTGAGGGTCTGCTGATGAGGGGCTACAAGAGTGATTAATAGTTAGTTCTGGCTGTAACACTGGCCTTCTTTTCACACTGGACGTATTTAAATCATTTTAAATGCTATATAATAACACGCTCTTCATTACCGAAAATTAGACATAATTTACACAGTATGTGTTGTGTTATTTTGTGTATCAGGTGTCTTAATGTTTCATTTTTAGTTTACCTGTATCATCAAACCAGACTGCGAGCTTGTTTAACAGATTAAGTTTGGGGAATTTTGCCATGTCACCATCTACAGTTGCCCCTTTCGTACACTTAATTTCCTCCAAGCTCTTTTTATTATGGTGCCAAACAAAGCGGAAATACAACATTCATTTCCAGTGGGACACACGACCTCGCCAAAACTGGCTGCCTGCATTCCTGTAGTGAAGCAACGACACAGAGATATATAACACAGATGCGGCCTTCAAGCCTCTATCATGCGCCATTGTGGGGAGGGCAAGTGACTCATTTTCAACAGCAAGCACCCCTCCCAAATATGGTGTCCGTGTTGATACACTGCACCCATAGCAGTTTCTATATACACTTTTCTATGACCTTACTCATTTACAGCGGGTGCAGCTTGGAGTACGTGCAACCAGCCCAGCCCACCAGGAACTGTCATGCTTCTCCCAATTAGCCACTCCAGGCCGAATGTCATTTATAAGTTGAAGCAACACACTCCGCTGTGCTCAGCCTCTCTTAAACTTTTAGCTTCACTGCTCTGTTGATCTGTAGTACTGCTGTGTCAGTGATCTAATGTAGAGACAGAGGCACACATCTGGGCTCCAAACAGCAGAAATTGGAGGCAGTTTTGACAGACCAAGCATGTCTAGTGTTGGCTGTTTTTTAGCGGGGTAGGTTAGCATTAGCTTTGTTGTCATTGGCTTTTGCTTTCCCTAGGTGGTGCCGAGTGAGGTGAGCCATATATTCACAGTATTTTGTTCTCATGTGTCACTCCTTCCAAACCCCATGGGTCATTTCCATCTCTTATATCCCTTTAAAAATCTATAGTAAGTATGCACAACGGATTTAAATGCATACAGTGCATTCCTTTTGTCTCTCCCCTGTGCAGCAATGTCTGTTTACTAACTCTCTCTTGCAGAGTGAACATCACTTCTGCCGACCCCACCTGCAAAATGGCTCAACAGCATCATTCTGTAGACTTTGAAAGTACTAGATTTTATTTTCATAGAACCAAAAGCTCTATCAAATGCTGGAACTTGATACTTTAAAAATATAAGAATCAATGTAATATTGTCACACCAAATACCGCAGTACTATGGTGAATCGTACCTCCACCCCCAAATTTATCCTGTCTGCGCCTAGAGAGTCTGAGAGTGTAAAGTCCAGAATCAAAGTGTCAAAATATAGACCCACATGCCCCAAAACACTGTCATACACTTCTGGACAATGCATTACACACCGTCAAAATGGGGCCAAAAATAACTCTTGCTACCGTACTGAAGCAGAATAAAGCATGTATTTCAGGCATCCCGAAAAATTCAACAGCATACACACAACACATATTCTGACATACTCTCACAGGCACCTCTATTAAAACAAGCGATCCCACATTATTGATTTCAAAGACACATGAACCAAAAGGAAAGAACAAATCTACAAACAGACACAGCAGAGATGAGATATATTACGAGCTGGGGAACAAACTGCAGGCCATATGTGTTCATGGAGCTGACCAGAGTGCTGAGAGTCAGTGAATATGACATTCTGTACTTTTCAGCATCTGTTTCATTTGTGCATGAGACTAATGTGATGTTATTCTAAAGTATGCAGTACATGGGTCTCAACTGCATATAATAGCACCACCATAATTGCCTGTAGCAATTACATTAGCAGTTTGGGTCTTTTGAATGGTATTTGCAGGAGGGCTTATCTGCATAGAGAGAGGGCAATTCTGCACTTAATTCAAAGATGCTCTTCAACTGCCAATCATACAACCCAGATGCATTCTGCTTGGTAGTGAATTATGGTATAGTGCATTTTACCCATTGTACAATTTGCTGACTGCACACACCTCTTTTTTAATCTAGTAATTTGAACATTTTTAACAACTACAAAACCACCACAATCCTTTGGTGGATCTGACTCACACAGTTCAAGTTTTTGAGTGCCATTCTGGACATTTTTCTAATATGTTTACTTGTTTACAAGCATAAATATTAAAGTTTCAAAATACATTTTCAGCGCAATAAATTTGAGAGAGTTTGGGAATTATACAGAGAATGCACTTCCCCCAATGTCCAATGTTTTGGTTGAGCAGTTCAATGTGGTTTAAAGGGGGTCTGGGAGTGAAAGCTTAATGAAGGAGGCGATAGACCTTTTACATGCTTAGTTAAGGAAAAGGCAGAAATCAGTTCTTGATGGAAAGGATCAAGGTTTGGCAGCAGGGAAAAGAGTGATGGACCAAAGACAAGCTGTTCTTTAGATTAAAAAAGTCAGCTCTGGTGAATTGATTGATGTGATGTTCAAAGCCGCTATAAAAATGAGTCAAATATCTGTGTGGAGGGAGACAGATTGAAGTTATCAACGGGCTGTGGGGCTGATGATGAAGATGATGCCCAATTTATCAGAAATTATTTAAGAGTTTAGTTTGAGGAAGTTCGCTTGCATCTTGATTTAACTTTAGTCAAGCATTGGTCAGGGCTGAGCAGGTTGCAATGTTGATGCATTTCCTGATGCTGTCTTTTCAGACTGTAATAGAGGGAAGATTCAATAGGGTGCATGATATTGCACAGTAAGGGCAGTTTAAATTGTCAGCATCATTTAAAGGCTTTCGATGCAGCTTTTTGGTGAAGATATTTTTGGACCAAATGGACTCCACACTCTCCCTGCCCTTTTCAAACTGTTTCACACAAGACTTTCTGAGGGACTGACAGCAGCGCACATCACAACATGCATCTAGGGTTCCTATGGAAGGCTTAATGAAAAGCAAATTGGTGGGCAGTGTAGGTGTCTTTCATATTGTCTCAAGGTATTGTATCTTCAGATTAACGTGCTAAAGTAGGCCCCAAGGGGTGTGTTTGTCTATAAATGATGGGCGGTCTGGCCATTGTTTAAGGCACAATTAAGTTAGAAGAATTATATTATTCTATCAGATTTTAGACAAAAAAAAATCTGCTTAGGATGTTACAGAATTAGTCTTCCTAGGCCAAAGAAATTCTTAATTTAGTTTTACGAGTCCACTGATTTTCTTAACCTGTCATCTCATGACACTTATTCTATTGTCTACAGAAACAGCATCATTTTCATCTTTTCCCTAGAGCATGTAATGGTGGGATAATCTTGACTATTGGAGAGGGAGGGAATAAAACACAAAATGTTGGGCCTCTAAATGATACCTTGACAAGCCATAAATCAGAAACAAGTGCGCTTAAGCCACAGTATTTCTTATAAAGAGTGATTGTGTTGGGATGATATCAAAAATGCTGCAAGCTAAGTCTAAGCACCTGTCTGGTGCCAGACAAACCACCTACAGCTCAACACCTTGAAGACAAAGGAGCTGGTCATGGACTTTGGGAAGTCCAGACCAAGACCGCGACCAGTTCTGATCGAGGGAGCTGAGGTGGAGGCTGTGGACTCCTACAAGTACCTCGGCCTGTGGCTGGACAGCAACTGGACTGGGCAATCCACACCAGCCACCTGTACAGGAAGGGACAGAGCAGGCTGTACTTCCTTAGGAGGCTGCAGTCTTTTAACATCTGTGGATGTTCTACCACTCTGTAGTAGTCAGTGTCCTCTTTTACTCTGTGGTGTGCTGGGGGGGGCAGCATATCCAAGAATGACACATCCAGGATAGAAAAACTGATCAGGCAGGCCAGCTCTGTGGTCGGCATGAAGCTGGACTCTGGTGACGGTGGCAGAGAAGAGGACACTTGACAAACTGCTGGACATCATGGACGATGGCAGTCACACCATCACCAGCAACCAGAGGAGCCTGTTCAGCCCAAGACTGCTCCTTCCCAAGTGCAGGACCAACAGACTGAGAAACTCTTTTGTCCCTCAGGCCATCAGACAACTCCTCACTGGGGGGGAGGAGGAGTAACTGGAAGACTGAGGACTGGAAGGAGCAGTAGTCATATTTGTATTATTTAGTATTTAGATTTATTGATGTGTGTAAACACCCCCACACACACAAACCCACACATTCATATGTGTGTATATATATATATATATATATATATATATATATATATATATATATATATATATATATATATATATATATATATATATATATATATATATATATATATATATATATATATATATATATATATACACATATGTGTGTGTGTGTGTGTATATATATGTATGTATATATGTATATATATTTACATATATATACATATATGTAAATATATATACATATATACATACATATATATACACACACACACACACATATGTGTATATATATATATATATATATATATATATGTATGTATATATATATATATATATATATATATATATATATATATATATATATATATACACATATGTGTGTGTGTGTGTGTATATATATGTATGTATATATGTATATATATTTACATATATATACATATATGTGTGTGTGTGTGTGCTAATTGTTTTTACTTTTTTTCTTTTTGATATCCTGTGTTCTTTTATACCTGTGTACTATACAATGCTATTGGAATCTTAATTTCCCTGAAGGAGTCTTCCCAAGGGATTAATACAGTTCTATCTAATCTAATCTAATCTAATCTAATCTAATCTAATCTAATCTAATCTAATCTAATCTCTAAAGAAAAGCCCAAAATTAAACCTTACAGTGTTTCAAGGCAAAAAGCCTGATTGATTTAATCCAGTCTCAGAGCATGAATTGAAATGTGGTTATTAGATTATGGAATAAAATCACATAAATTACCAGTTTTAGCGGTCAGTTTTGGTGAATTGCAACAACTAAATGTTGAGTTGTGTTTCCAAAGTGGGCTTTAGATCCAGTATTGCTCTTTGTCTGTTATTCTTCATGAAAAATGCTCGGGACACATAACGGTAGAGGCGATCTCTGAATTTATTCCTGACAAAGCATTAAAAAAAGGAAAGTCCTCTACATCAGGAAATGTTATTGAGAGTGAAGTCTGAGAGAGAAGATGTTTTTCCTGTTACTTTCTGTCCTCTCCTACATTCTATGTCGAAGAAGGGACAACTGACTCACAATTGTCTTCTCTATTTCTCCACTTGTGTAAAATTATTCCGTCCGCAGGGTACACTTATTTAAGCTGATGTGGGTGTTTGATGGGGAGTGAATATTCCATCAGCTACAGTGTAGACTTCACAGCCCATCACCTGCTACACTATTCCCTCTGTGCTCCAATATTCCCTTGTGGACTGTCACTGCTCTTGATTTCTTCCTCGCTCTTCACTCTCTGCTCTCTCTTTTGGTTTCTACACACAATCACACACATGCACACACACCTACCCTGACATTCTGTTCACTTCCTGTTCCTCTGACATTTGGACGTTTGACATGCTGGTTGCAGCCTTTTAGTCAGAACGGATAAATATCTGTAGCAGAAGCTTCAGAAAAACTCTGACTCATGACCACGGCTGTCAAATGATTTACATGCCTTTGCTCTGTCATACATGTGGGGTGTTTCAGATGAGACGGAGGCTGCTGTTTAATGTGACACCTCCCTGCAAAAACTTTTGGCATCTTCTTTTTTTTCCATGCAAATGCATCTTACATTCCTCACACCTTCTCTTGTGACTTTCTTGCTTTCCCCTTAAAACCAAGCAGATGCTCTTGGAATCTGTTCAACCTGAGGTGTCAGAGTAAGTGTGGAGTCACTAACAAAATCTGCAGCATGACTTATAGCAGTTTGCCGAGTTGTTTTAGCACGCATGCATGGAGTCTGTACTTGTGGATTAAAGTCTTCAAGGTTCAAACAAAATGTGGAACTTCAGAAAAAAAGGACCTAAAAACACAAGATTTTCAATGAAGACTCATAATCACTATGGGTATTATTGTAATTTAAACAAATCTGGTACAAATGCTGTTTACTTAAACCCCATTTACACTTGCGAGTTAACCTTGAAATTATCCAGGGTTTATCCGGATGAGCCATATGTGAGAATGCAAACAGCTGAGTTATTCAATCAGATTTTACCCAGGTAATTTTCTCACACCCCCCTAATATTTTATCAGTGTAAAGTCTGGGTGAGCCGAAGTGTGAACGCAGCAGAAAATTATCAGGGCAATTCACTGAGGCAAGTGGAAGGACTTATGATATCATCCTGTGTGACCGACACGAAACAGGAAAAGGGAGACTTGCCAGGATGGATAAAACAAGCGCTGTTGAGAAGTTTCTGCTGTTGGATACAGAGCTTAAACACTACAGCTTTCTTTCTCTGGTGTAATCATTGTGCAGGTGGCGACGCTGCTTCATATTCGCCTCTGCATACAACAGTGCCCCATTAAACTCTGTAATAAATGCTGACACTTTTTAACTTGCATCACTGAAATTAGGATATAAATTGTTCATCTGCCATTATAGGCTCTAATTTCCTGGCGCAACTCAGGGTGGCGCAGCCTGGCGCACCCCGCGCACTCCGCGCAGTGGTAATTTCGTCCGGCACACCGCCGTGCGCAGCCAATTTGGCAATTTGGTAGACCAGCTGCGCTGAGATGGGTGTGACGGCGCACCAGGGGGAGATGTCGAAAGATTCAGCTTGGCGCAGTGAAAATTTCGTGCCAAAAAAACGCGGAAGGTGCGCTGAAAGCTCGCCAGCTCCAACCTGGTCTATTCTTGGCGCAGGGGAGGCGCACCCCGGGCAGTGGTAATTTGGCTGACAGGCGCACAGTGCGCACACGTCACCAAAACCTCACAGTCAGGTATCCACAGTGTCAGGCACATTTCAATGCAATAAACAATCAGAACAACCACTATTTAATGTACTGTCTGAAGCAGCAAATACATTTGTATCTATATTAATTGTCCCATCACATCTGATGTCAGATCAGCGACGTTTGTCATAACTAACGAGTATCCAGCTTCTCTCATCTCATTAAATTAAATAGAAAAGAAAAAAAGAGAGGGACGCTCGCTGAATAAATGTCTGTCATTTGGTGTCTTAAGGATTTACCTGTGATTGCCCATAGTTCTCTGTTTTAATCTTTATTCGTAACGTGATCTAAAAAGATGGAGTACATTATTGCAAGGAGGATGAGGAGGAGATATATTGTCACCTAAGGCGCTGCTATTTGGCGATGACAGACCAGGAATGCAGGTGGATCACAAGCATGATGAATGGATGAGCCTGCTGCTGTGTTTAAATGTAATTATCACTTAATTTTGTACTCCTATTATGACACAGGAACAGATTACATCTGTCTCGCGAGGTGGTCCACATGGTGACGCATATCGTGGCCTCCGGTGCGCGGCCCGCCGGCCCCTGTGCTCTCCCAGTTGCTGCAAAAGTGACAGCGGCTCTGACCTTCTTCGCCACTGAGGTGAAACTGTCACTGCGTCTCGCCCGCGGTGCATTTAAAGGCGAGGAGAGGCGTTCATTTGATTGGTGAAGATTACACTCGGCTGTGTTAAACCCACTCACGCCTCCTCTCCTCCCTCTCTGCCATTTGCGCCGGTGGGAGAGACGGAGGCGTGGGAGTGCTGCCCTGCGCCAGACTGCGCCGTGCACGAAACTTGCAAAATGCCCTGGACACATCCCGTTGGCGCGGCGCAGGGCAGGTGCACCTCGCCTGCGCCTGGTTTACGAAATTAGAGCCCTATATTATGAACCCTGTGTATGTTTGACTTGGTGTGAAGGCTGCTTGCCTATTATCCTGATAATATCAGGGTTGCATGTGTGACAAGGGCTCTACATTCTGTTACCTTCTTTAACAATCTTTAATCCTTTGTAAATTAATTCAGTTAAATAACCTGCAATTCATGGACTTTCTTGTTCACTCTCTTATGCATCATCTAACGTTCTCAAAGGAGATAGATGACAAACTACTTCACTTCATTTTGTGCCCCCCCCCCCCCATTAAATATTTTTTTCTTCCCACCACTACCAACAAAGTAACTTACAGGCAAAGTTATGATTTTTCTAGATACATCCTGACTAGGGCTGAACAATATGGACAAAATTTCATATCTCGATATTCAGGCCAGATATCTCGATATCGATACGATACAATATGACTACAGGTTCGGTGAAAACCAAGCATTTTTCAGAAAAAATAAAAACGGTTTGAAAATAAAAAAGGTTTGTGGTTGGCTGGCCTTAGCGGTGCATTCAAGGGCAATCGTAAAAATGAAATTTGTTGTGACTTCCAGAGCTGTACATGCAGGGTGAGCACGGGGGAAATCTATATTGTTTATATTGTTGCTTTTTCAATATTAATATCTTGAATGTTAATATCGTCATATCATAACGATATATCTTTCAGCCCTAATCCTGACATGTGAGTAATAGTTCCTTCATTAAGCATTAATGTGCATTCACAAAAATCAATTTCTGCCCGTTATACATGCACATAAATTATAATTAATATTCTTACCCCTGCTCTATCTTAGAAAGATAATACACAGAGAGTGACAACTCTTACACCTATTTCTTTCAAGACTCAAATAAAAGATTGTCCAGAGTCTCCATTTTAGGATCTAACCAGGCGACAGCCTCCTAGGCTGAAAATGGTGCCAAAACCTGTAGTACTCCGACTGTCCACTTGAGGCTGTCTGCAGAAACCTGACACCCAAATGATTGTGTGTGGGGAAAAGATGTTTTTATGGCCTAAATACACATTTTTAAAGCCTGGTTAATAAAAAAAAAAAAAAAAAAACTTCAGTCTAAACATATAATAAATCTATGTGCTCTTGCTGTACAGGGGTGATGTTTTTTTCTTTTTGCACTCATTTTTCTTTTATTGAGGATTTATTTAGGATTTCTGGTTTTGGAAATGTAGTGATTTATGAAGTTTCTGAGAGCACCAAACCATAAAGGCGAAATCATGATGTTCAGGACAAATACATATGCACCCCTTTTAAATTATACACAAAATCAAGCCAAATGCCATGTGCAATGTCTGTGGCTGAGCAGTTTCAAGCAAAACATCAGCATGTTGATGATCCTCCTGGTATTTTTACCAGGAATGCCATGTGTTTAGCCTTGAAGAATCCAAAAAATCTTTGTAGGATGGCTTTTTTACTTTTTTTTGTACAAAAAAAATCAACATAAATCAACAACATAATCTGGAATTAACAGGAAGAACTGACTAAAGACATTTGTATCAATAAAATCCTATCAATTTTCATCCCCACTCAGGGACAAAAATAATGACCTCCTGTCTGTAACTCAACAGGATTCATCCTCTTGGGGCCAAGCATGTCTAACCAGAATTTAATGGAACCAATTTCTATCCATCAATCTGTTAACTACCGGTAAGCTACTTATCCCTTTCGGGGTCAGAGGGGGCTGGAGCATGTCCCAGCGGTCATTAGGCATGACTTGAAGTACACCTAAGACCGGTCACCAGGGCCACATAGAGAGACAGACAACCATCATACACTCATTTTCACTGAAAGGCAATTGAAAGTCACCAATTAATCTAATGAGCAAGTATTTGGTCTGTGGGAGAAAACTACCCTGAAAAATCCCACTCAGGCATGGGGAGTACATGCAAACTTACTTAGAACTTTGAAAGGCCCTTGCTGACACAAGGAGTCAAACCTGCAAAATCCTTGCTGTGGAGCACAGGCACTAACCACCTGTACCAGGATTTACTTGGGCCTGGAGTTATTTGAAAAGTTAAAAAAGAGAGAGAAATATAACACTCACCTCAACATCCTAAGCATGTTTTTTTTTTGCCTCTGACCATATCAGCAGTCAACCATTTTCCTGAGGCATCCTGTAGCCAATCTTAGCCTCACCCTCCAGCCAGTACCAAATCAGGTCCTAGATTTGTCCCTATCTCCCCACAGCCCAGGACAGTCTATTACAAAGGCTGACAGAGGGACAGAGATAGAGGAGAGAAATTGAGTGTGACTAGACTTGGCACTGACATCATGTTGGAAGTCCTTTAACACACGGGCACACTCTCTTACACACACACACTGGATATTTCTATGCCACCTCTCATCACAACACCTCCGCACGCTCCATCTCTCCTCTGTTAAAGGAACACTCCAACATTTTTGTTTTCATGTCTTGCCTCACTCCCAAGGACAAGCAGGTTGACACCATTCCCTCAACTGTGCGTCCAGTAACAACGAAGAGACGGCCCAAGTTCGCCCACCACTAGTTGGCTTAGCTCAAATGCTGGGAGTATGTGGGTATAGCTAGCCTGCCTCTGCCTACAGTCATCAGCAACTCTGCCTACATTCAGCAATTCTAAACAGTCCTGTGTGCTTTTTGTGACTCGTTTTTCACCCTTTTATGTTATGTTATCTTCTACTATCTTCATATTACCTTTTCCGCTCCTATTCAGAGGCTTTGTTTTGTTGACCTACTTCTGCTGTGGTTTTCACAAGGGATGTGATGTTTTACGAACGAGTCAAGTCTTTTGAACTGCTCTTTTAAGGGAACAATGAGAACCAATTTGCAGTTCTTGTTTTCGAGCCATTATTAAATGCAAATTGCCTGCAAATTTAAGACTGAGCCATTTGTTTCTTTAACTTGCAGGTAATTTGCATTTGATAATGGCTCGCAAACAAACGGCTCACTCAGAACTGTGAATCGGTTCTCATCGTTCACATAAAAAAGCTGTTCAAAAGACTCAACTCATTCATGAATGTCACATTTCTCCCAAAAACCACTGCTTAAAGTTGCTGACGACGGATGACTGTAGGCAGAGGCAGGCTAGCGTGCTACCCATATACTCCCAGCGTTTGAGCTAAGCTAACTAGCGGTGGGAAAGCTTCTGCTGTCTCTTTCTTGTCGCTGGAAGCACAGTTGAAAGATGGTGTCAACCTGCTTGTCCTGGACTCGGGAGTGAGGCAAGACACAAAAACAACAAAAATCTTGGAGTGTTCCTTTAACTTGCAGCCTGATATTTCTTTTAGTCACAAGAATCACAAGGACTCTTGGAGATGAGTTTCTCCTCCAAAAGTCAAAGAAAACAATCCCTGTCATTTTTTGGTGCATTAAGCACTAAAATATGCTGCGTCATCTAAATAAGAAGGATTGAGGCATCACATTATCACTGTCCCTGCTTTCTAAATAATAATTACTTTGCCAAAAGGGAGAGGAAGACTGCTGACACTGTTGATGAATTTGGGCTCAATATCAAAAACGTGTCGACCTCAGTGCAATAAAAACAATCTTTAGGGAAGCTTTCAGGCATTGCTCACTGAGATTAATAAATTCACATCTTCAAAAGAGTGCAGTTTTCTCATGACTGCAATATTTTTCCATTAATCACAGTAGACAGCTCAACATTTACTTGAGTAAAGTAATAACCAAAAGCAAGAGGATGGTAACAGGTTCATTTAAGGCAGTTTATAATAGGTCCTCTGGTTCTTTTAAGACCTGAGCACCTTCAGCAGCCCCGCCTCACTATTTCTCAAAAAAGGTTTTTGTAAAAACTAACCATGAAGTGAGCGATGAGTATGTAGCTTAATAGTTTTCTCAGCAGGTTCATTCTTAAACATTAAACCTTAAGAGGTTTGAACCAACATATAGTTTATATGAAACTCATTTAAAAATTAAGGCTGCTACAAATTTGGGATTTTTTTCTCCTCCAGGCTGTTTCATAACCAGCTTCTTACAGCCATCCCTTTTCCTTTAAGTGCACTGTGTCACAGCTTAATGGCATTATATAACCATTGTGGCTCCAAATTAACAATTACATAGAGAATAAATCATTAAACAAACCAATCATGACTTTCCACATGACATTAGCCTTGTTTTTAAAGAATACGTATAATAGAAAAAGGTGCTGTCATGATACAAATGCTTTGTTGATGTATTGTCAATGTCTGTCACCTCACAAAAAAACTGTACAGAACTATTTTGAGATGTTACTTTTGAGACTGTTATGACTGTGATCACTTGGTAAACATCTTACTAATAAGTGGGCAATTCTAGCAAAAAGATAACTGTTTTTTTCTCTGCTTTGCCTCTGCCAGCTCTGCCCTGAAGCAGTAATGCCCTCTAACTTTAACCCCCCACCACCTCGGCATTCACCTTCTAAAGGGGTTTGAGACACTTTGTCATCAGTATTAATCAATGAGGAGTAATAAGGAAAGCACAACAATCTAACTTTGTGCTGCAGAGGCAATTAATTCTTTATGCAATTACAAATCTGAGTTGTCTGACTGAATAATATATTGCAAAATAATTATATAATATATCCATCATGAGGAAAGAAAACATGAAAATGCTCCTGAAAGTGGTCAGTGTAGGATTGATGCAATTGGTTCACATAGTTTTGATGTAATTTTTTACCTCTTTAACTAGCTTCCCAATTAACTATTTTTCAAGGTACTCTTAACGCGTCATAAGTCAATAAGTAGTGACGCCGTGAGAAAAGTTGCAAGGTAAACCTGTTTAAAATCAGATATATAAATTAAAATACCATAAAGTATTTTCAGGAATTTGACATTAGTAGTCTCAATATGTATCATTTCTTTGAAACAACATGTTTTTCATGGCTGTTCTTTTCTATGTTCTTATTTTTTTTTTTTTTACAACAATTTAACAGCTCATGTTATTCAGAGTATTATTTTGTACCCTTACATACTATTTGGTTAAACTTGACCAGTTTTAACAGAGGAAATAATATTGTTTCAGCCCATATTTGTTGACTATATTTGGATTCCCTGAAGTGAACCAAAATATAAAGAAGTAATTTAGGCTGAAACACGCCCCATAAAACTCAACACAAGCAAGTTTATCAATCTGTTAAATTTGCAGTCATGAATTATATAATTGTTTTTTTCATGCTAAATTTAACCACAAAGTCTGAATTAAAGTTTTGTGACAAACCAGGCGATTCAGATCTGACTCACAATGAGGGATAATGACAGCCAGTGGGGCAAGGAAAAGATCACTTAAGCATCCTGATGATTAGATTGCCAGGTTTGGTTATATATTTTGTTTCAAGATGTTAAACAAGTATGTTTTGGCCTTGTGTCTTTTTTGAAAGTAAAAAGACGGTGGACAGAGTTGGAAAGGGGGTGACAGAGTGGGAAAGACATGTGAGTATGAGGGAATTAATCCTGTGCTGCTCATATCAAGGCAAGAACCTCAATCCAGTGTGTGGATATAGCCCACAAGGCTATTAGCATCCCCAATAAGTGTGAGTTTTCCATTTTCAGTCTCATGAAAGTTTATTTTAAGTCAGAATTTACAAAGAACAAACTGTGATAACAAAGAAAGAGAGAGCAACGGTTAGATAGGGTTTGGACTGCTTTTATGTGTATTCATAACATTTATTCAGGCTATATTCTTAAAAGTGATGTGCACAGCACAAAAAAAGAAAAATTGAGAAGAAAAATCTGACTGTTGGCTCCTGATGATCCGTGGAAAACTAGAATCAGACTGCAAGTAAGAGTATTCTTGACAGACTGGTGTAAAAAAACAAGAGCTTGCTTGGCTGCACTGTAAACAGATCCATACTGCTCTTCTGCTATTTGCTTTTGTATTACAACACCAACCATTTGGTGTCAGAATCCACCAGTGGAAAAAATCTGTTTGTCTACACAAGCCTTGTTTGCAAACATTCTGAAACATATTAATCTAATCTGGAGCGGCTTTGCTCTAACAGCAGTATTGTCCAGTTTTACTACAAGCCTTGCACAGTTCAGGCCTTTCGGCAGGTCTGGAGGGAAGCTGAATCTGGACTAAGTCCCCCCATCTTCCAGCACTATGAGCACTGGGATCAAAGTGTACAGCCTTTTCCTCTGCTCCATGCTGGAAGCAGCAGAGCAGCATGCAGCAGGGCACAACTGAGTGAGTAAACATCTCTCCAGGGACCCCACTGTGTTTTCTCCATTCTCTGACTGTTTGCCACTTTCTGTTGAGTAATGAGAACAAAGTCCGTCTATTGGCTGAGGTATTACACTGGCACTGAACACATCCAGAGAGAGTTTGAGCAGATTTCTCCCCCTCTGTCTATGTTTTGCCTTCTCCCCTTTGTCTTCTGTCAGACAGCGTTTCATTCACTTTCTGTCTTACATTTACCCACTCCCCTCAATACTTGGTTTTTGGCTCGCCTTTGAGTAAACTCCTCCCCATGTCTCGCCTTTTTCTCTTAGTTAAGTGAATTTCCTCATTCATCATTTTAACCATTTCAATTGCCCCCGTCTCTCTCTTTCTGCTGACACTTGGATCCTCTCCATCTCTTTATTCTGACGTCGTCCTCATTCTTTTGCCTCCTATTTTTCCCCCTCTTCCACACTGCCTTATCTGTCACTTGACATCATTCACGCTCTCCCTCTTGCTCTCTTTGTTGATCTTAGCAGTCACTTCTCTCTTTCGCTCCCTCTCTTCATCTCTTGCTCGACACTGGTCACACTCCTCACACTCCTCCTCCTCGTTTTTTGGCTTCACAGAGCCCCCGTGCTGGTTTTGTGTCTGTTGGCTATGTCCTTGAACAGAGGTCAGGTGGGTTTTCTCTCGTTTGCGGGACCTCTCCTCAAAGCTGCTGTTTTTGTGCATGTAAGTGTGCATGTTTGGGGAAGAAGAGTAAATGTTTTTCCCTAATGAGCATGTTCGCAAAAGCTCAAGGACATATGTTGAGTGCATATATGTGTGCTCTCTCTGTTTACAGAGAAGGGGCCATGCTTGTTCTTCCCTGCCTGTTATTGTCCTTGACATACACACAACAGGATGAGCACACACCTGACTGTCTGCATTTGTGTGTGAGATGAAGATGAGATCCATGTCAATGAGTGTAGATGGTTTTCTACATCAGAGTGCGTATGTGCTTTTGTTTCCTCAGGATAAACAGTAACATCGAACCCTATTATAAATCTGAATAAGCAAACCTACACTCACAAACAAAACTCATGTAAAGCTTTGTCTCTGAATCCACTCACACACACGCAGGATGACACAAGACTGTCACAGTTTTTTGGGGCCAAGATGGCTACGCTTGACCTCAATCAGTCCATATGGAGAGCACAGCAGGAGGCAGAGTGTGTGTGTGTGGGGGGGGGCAGCACCTGAGCAGTTGCTGCAGCAACAGCAAGTGGGACAGTAGTTGGTTGGCGTTGTCTGGCCGTAATGAATTACCTGGAAAAGCCCACTGGGAGGCATATACTGCTGCTGGCAGCCCACTGGAGGATTGAAATCATGCATCTTCATCCTCCACATAATAAACCAGTCATTTTGGTTGTTTAGTGCCATAATAAGTGGCTACATTTAGAGAACGATAACAGAACAGTCAGCACACAAAATGCTTTTTATTATCTTTTTATCTAGCGAAAGCGGCAGCCAGAGAGGGACAAATATAAACCAAAAACTTGGACAATGACAGACACTGCCCCTTAAAATGGGGAGAACATTGTGTTTTCCACGATATACTTTTTCACAATACATCTTTCACACAAAAAGAGATGCTAAAGCAAATAGTGGAACTCAACTGCACCATAAACATCTGATGCTGTCAGTTGTGTGATTGGGTAGGAGGCCTGCAGAGCAAAAAGAGTTCAAGAAAGGGGCTGTCACCAATGATCGTAACGTTGGCCTGCAGCATTAATATAAAGCAAAATATATTAGCATCTCTGTCTTAGGCACTATGGAGACAGCATATGTAGAAAAACACAGGAAATTCAAACTGTAATATGTAAAGAATTTTGAACTCTTATACAGCTCCTGGCATATTATTTTACTTGCTATGAACAGCAAAGTCTTTCTCAAAGCATTACTTTAGTGATGTTTAGATACGATAATAATGGACAATACTTACACTCACAACACTGCCAGAATGAGACTTTAAAAAAGTATGAGTTTTCTTTTCACTTACAATGTGTTTGATTTAATTGCTGCAGTTTGGAGAATGAGGGGAAAGTGATTCTTTTTAATCTAAATATGGGTCAGGATGAATTTGCTATCATTAGCGTTAAAATTATATAATGATAGTTTTTCCGGATACTATCAAGGCAGCTACAGCTGTCACTTCAAGACAGTGTTATGGGACATAAATTAATTAATGTTGAAAAGGCAAAGGAAACAGAAACTGAACTGGTTAAAACATAGTTATAACAAGCAGGGTGGAATCAAGATCATTAACTTCTCCATGGCCTCCAGCAGATGAAAGCGTTTCTTGCCTGCTAAAGTGACCGTTTCATCAGTAAGTGACATTACGAGAAAGTGTCTCAGATGACATCATGTCTTTGTCAAGATCTCCTGATGGGGAGCAGGAGGTTAATTCTGCACAGAGCAATGCTATCACAATGCCATTAGGTAAAACACAAAACAAACAAACAAAAGAAAAAACAAGAGTTACTTTTGAATCCAGAGAGTAGGGATATGGAAGTTGGGGTAGTTAACGAAGATACAATCGCAGACTTGGGTATATAAAACTCTCCCTGCAATATCACTCAGTAAAGTACAGTTAGTTCTGTTGCTTGAGTTCAAGCAATCACTTTCTCCCTATTATAATGGCTCCCAAGCCACTGACATTTTATTTTCTGCCTTCCAACTGCTAGCAATGAACTGACCATGTCCAGTATTCTGTAGCTATTTTTTTTACAGATTTGTTCATTTGTATTAATATTCTTACTTTTGTCCATACATATATATATATATATATATATATATATTCCCATTGTCTACTGTTGCCATTTGAATGGGTGGCCCTCTTTTTGTGAAGCTTTATTGTGGAAAATACATGTTGGTCTCACATAATTGGTATTACTGCTTATTGTCTCTGCAGCTGCTACTGTCTCTCTTTGTTGTATCCTGTCGTTTGCCAGATTTCAAAGATGTTAAGGGACATTTTGTGTGCCAACTGTTCCATTTACCTGTGAGCCTCCTACGTTCCTCAACCTGTTGAGTTTCTGTTGTTTAAGTTTGCTCCATTTTCTACAGGTTTTAGTCTGAGAGTGGGAGCACCTACCTGAGTGTTTTGGTGGTCATGTCTGCTGCTGTGATGCCATGATACACCAGCGTTTCATTCCACACTGGGTTCAGCGTATTCTTCAAGGTTTTTGTGCGTAGCTTGTTTGCCTGAGGAGATTAAAAAAAAAAAAAAGTATAAGGAAATAATTACAGGAAGGGACGGATCAAAAGAATGAAAAGAGGAATGTGCAATGTTTTAAGGGTGAGGGTGCTACTTGTAAGATCAGAACCAAATAAAGAGAATAAAAGATCATGAAAAAGAGGCAACAGAAGAAAGCCAAAAGATCAAGAAAGAAGAAAACGAGGGAGGAAAAGACTGTGAGAGGGGAAAAAGACAGACGAAGAATGGAGAAACATCATTTATCTCCATCCCTCAGGATATAGCAGACATCTGCTGCCTACTTTCCAGAGGAGAGAGAGGACGCAAGGCTTCCCTCACCTCACCTGTCCGTCTGTCTGCTTCTCAACTTGATAAGACAGCACATTAGCACCAGCCAGACCTCAAAAACAAGCACTGTGTCTTCAACATAACACAACACAGCAGCCAATTAAATTGCTCAACACACTGGCCATGAAAAATTAAAGCTTTCTAAGAGAGGAAATGCCCATGAGCCCTTAAAAGCTTCACCATCCATAAATAAAGTTTGCAGTCACTTTCAGTCTCATTCCTTGAAGTTGCCTTAAGGATGCGTTCATCTTGTTTTGGTTTTCATTTGGAATTTCTTGTGTTTATATTGTAATGTGTATAATCGCTTCAAGATATTGGGCTTGGATTCTATTAAATCCCTCGTTTTTCACAACAGATGCATGTTGCACTGCACACTTTGAAAGACAAACCTCTGGCTTAAGTGATGAAGTTTTGTACGCATTATTTAACATAATGTGAGCCAATAAAGCTCCCTGGAGCCAAGCTGTACCTAACTGACTGCTTTGAGCAGCTACACACTAGGAGCTACCAGTGGTGGGGAATATCAACTGCTGCAATGGAGACAAACTTTGAGGTACTTTTGCTTAATGTAAACTTTAATTAAATTACATTTTAATACTACTTCTCAACAAAACCTCAGGGCTCTATTTTAACAGTGTAAAAATGTTGTCTTAAAGTGTGCAGTCCACTGTAGTTTGATGCAGGTCTGTCTAAAAACCCCAATTCCGATGAAGTTGGGACTTTGTGTAAAGCCTAAATAAAAACACAATACAATGATTTGGAAATCCTTTTCGACCTATATTCAGTTCAATACACTATGAAGACCATATTGATAAACTTCATTGTTTTGTTTTTTTTGCAAATATTCACTAATTTTGATTTTGATGCCTGCAACACATTCCATAAAAGTTGGGATAGGGGCAGCAAAAAACTGGGAAAGTGGATGAATGCTCAAAAAACACCTGTCTGGAACGTACCACAGGTGAACGAGTTCACTGAAAACGAGTGATTGTCATGATTGGGTGTAAAAGGAGCATCCCTGAAAGTCTTGTCGTTTATAACCAAGGATGGGGTGAGGTTCACCACTTTGTGAAGAACTACACAAGCAAATAGTCCAGCAGTTTAGGAGCAACCACAGTTGCAAGTAATTTGGGGATTTCATTATCTACAGTCCATCATATCATCAAAAGATTCAGAGAATCCAGGGAAATCCAGAGAATCTCTAAGTGGCAAGGCAGAAAACCAACATTGAATGCCCATGACCTTCGATCCCTCAGGTGGCACTGTATGAAAAATCAACATCATACTTAAAGGACATTATCACGTGGGCTCAGGAACACTTTGGAAAACCATTCTCAGTTAACACAGTTTGTTGCTACATCTACAAGAGTAAGTTCAAACTCAACCATGAAAAGCTATAACCATATATCAACAAAATCCTGAGATGAACTGACGCAAAGTGGGAAAAAAATTTGCTGTGGTCTGAAAAATTCACATTTCCTTTTGTTTGTGAAAAACATGGACATTGTGTCCTCCGGGCTAAAGAGGAAAAGGACCATTCAGATTGTTATCAGTGCAAAGTTCAAAAGCCAGCATCTGTGATGGCACCATTTATGCTGAAAGACACATAAAGGTTCTGGAGTAACATAAGCTTCCATCCAAGCAACATCTTATTCAGGGAGATCCCTGCTTATTTCAGCAAGAAAATGCCAAGCCACATTCTGCACATGTCACATCAGCGTGGGTACAAGACTGGCCTGCCTGCAGTCCAGACCTGTCTACCATTGAAAATGTATGAAGCACAAAATAAAAGAACAAGAATGGGAAAGAATCCCACCCACAAAGCTTTAACAAACAGTCCTCAGCTTTCAAACACTTGTTGAATGTTGTTTAAAGGAAAGGAGATGTAGCACAGTGGTAAAGGTGCCAATTTTTGGAATGTGCTGCAAGCATCAAATTTAAAATGAGTGAATATTTGCAAAAGAAAAAGTTTCAGTTTGAACATTAAATATCTTGTCTTTGTAGTGTATACAATTGAGTATAGGTCAAAAATTATTTGCAAACAGCTGTGATGATTTTATTTACGTTTTATACAATGTCCCAACTTCACTGGAGTTTGTATGTTTTGTTTTAAGCAGCACAAAATGCAAGTGCAAAGCCAGGCACAGAGCCAAAGAGGATGGATTGTGAGCCTTGATAATAAAACACAAGTTTGTTTTGGTTCACATAAATAAACTCAATCAACGCGTCAGCTGTCATTCCATTTACATAGTGTGTGCCTGCCTGATGGTACTTTTTATTCACCCAGCAGATTTCATTGGTTTTTCTAGATCCTTTGATTCTTCAACTTCTAATGTACCACTACACAAACAGAACTCACACACTGTTTTAAATATGTTGATGCTCAGACTAAATGGATATCTCTTAAAGCACTATCAAAAAATGAGAAACACACAAAAAGATGCTCTGGATCTTTCCACATAAGCACAAGACTGTAGCTCTATTAATCACTAAAATCTCAAGACAAACCAACCAAATTGAATAGGTTTTTCTTTTTTTGTGTTCTAATTCTGGAAGAGCAATAATCTGAGGCACTCATAATCATGTATGCAATTCATGTTTTTTGCCTGTTTCTGAGTGTCTTTGGCACTATGGAAACAGAGGCAGCCCTTTATTCTTTAAAAACTTGATTTAAGCTGAATGCCTGTGGCAAGAACAGCTTTTAATAGTAAAAAAAATCTCTTCAGCTTAAATTATTGACACTGATCAAGATGTTGATCAGACTTTTTAGAATGAGTTTGCTATAGGATAAACTTTTTCATGAATCTTCAGAGAGTCAGTTATATAGATAAAACCTTGAAACTGAAGTGCTAGTAATTATGTTAAGGGATAAGCGGTATAGATAATGGATGGGTAAATTAAGTGCAACAGCCTGAAATGTAGGGTATATGCAGAAGACACTTGAGCAACCAATCATCAACTATCTGAAGACAATATAGCCAATGCTATCTGCTGCTAACTTTTCAAGGCTTCTCGTGTGGCAGGTTGTCAGGGGTTAAAATTCCAAGCAAAGTTTTTATGCTTGACCTTGTTTACAATTAAACAACTAACATGAGAAGTAAGAATTCAGTTTTTGATGAGTAAATAAAATCCAAGACCAAAGATATACAGTACTTGCTGCTAAGTGTACGGATGCATGATGGCCGCCAGGCATGCCCTCTGTTTGTGCACGTCGTCCAAAATTAATGTGACGCAGGCACAAGTTGCAGAGGCAGAGGATGTAGGACAGAGTCAACATAGCTGCAGGAACAGCTATAGCAGAAAGTTTTAAAGACAAACTGATTAATCAAGTCCACAAACAACAGCATCTAAATAAAGTTTTATTGAAACTGAACGGACAGAAATATATCTGTTCATCTAGCTGATGGCAGGTAAAATCTTTCTCAGAAGTTGGGAACATTTTGTGAGTACAAGTTAAACTAATGACTTTGTCCAAGATTGTGTATGTATCAGTTTCTTTGGCTGAATGTTCTTGAACGACTGATTGGTGTTTTTTAAATATAGTAACTTCTCGAATATAACACACCCTAGTTTATAACACGCACCTAATTTTTTCATGCTTGTTTCCAGGAAAAAGGCTGTATTCAAATCTAACACGCACCCATATTTTGTCCAAACCTTACTCTCTCAGACATCTCAAAAATTACCTTTATTCAAAGTTTTAATCAATGAAATTTCAGTATTTTCACAACAAATACCATACACGATCTCCTCTCTCAATCGGATGCAGAAACACCTTTTGCTTCACGCAATCGCAGTTACTTGATTTCTGCCCGAGCATGCTCAGTCGTAGTGTACCGACCAATAAGAGAGCAGCTATCAACATGTCGACGTCTGTGACCAATCATAGCACAGCTATTTTGGTCCCCTTGCTCACAAGATTGCAGCGCCCTGTGTTTGCATGTGAGTGGTACCGTAACATTTGAGAATTACACGATCATTACACAAAGGTAAACTAATTAAGACCCAAAATATTGGATTTGAACAGTTTAACAGTAGGTTTAATAAGTATTGCGCAAGTTTGGCAGTAATGTTTTGCAGAGAGAGAGAGAGAATATTTCAGCTTTTTGTATCAGATGTGTTGTAATTGCGATGTTGGGAGACAAAATATTTTACGTATTTTGCCTGTGCTTGTGTATAATAAGCACCTGAAAATTAGAACTTATTTAAGAGCAAAAAAATGCGTTAACAAGAAATTACGGTAATGATAACAACCTCTACAATGAGGCATTGGGGAGCACACCCTGTTTTCAATGCTCCTGTTGACTTTTTGTCTTTTGTTTACTTGCAAAATACTCCCATTACTTCATCTATCTTTCTATCTATCTTTCTATCTATCTATCTATCTATCTATCTATCTATCTATCTATCTATCTATCTATCTACCTTAGGTAGAGACATAATCTATAGACTGTCACTTGACTAGATTGTATAGATGTAAAATATCTTCTGTATCTCTTCACTATCCATAAAACCTTTTCACCCAGCTAATAGGCAACACTCTTTGTACCTAGATTAGAGTGATTTATAAATATGAGAAAAAGTAGTTGGGTAATGGTGATACTGAGCCATCTGTGAGTCTATGAGCTCCTGTTGATGATAGGTATGCAGGACACCTTTTGATGTCTCATGCAACTGTTTCATCAATTTTTGCCTGGCAAGAGTTCTTGTGCTGAGAGCAGACGGGGCAGTACACTCCGGGTTGGCTTGTTCTATCAAAGCCCATCAAAGATTATTAAAGGAGCCAGTGTACATCCAACCTGGACAAGAGGGCAGACTTGGGAAGTACATCTGCTGAGTGCTGCCAAGCCAAGCTGAGACAAAAAATGATTAATTGGACGACCAATAGAAGCTAAATTTTAAGTGTGCAACAGCTTTAGTTCAAAGGATATCTGAATGTCACTGTGTCCTCAGAACTGAACTCATCTGACAGGGCATCCTGCTTTTTGTTTCTAAACAGTGGGTGGTAGGAAACTCAAAAGTTAAATACCCTCTAACGTGACTTTTAGCTACATGCACATATACCAGATTGGTTTTAATAGCTTTTAATCCAAAGACCATTGTAAAGGCCTGGATGACAAAAATATTGTCACTTTGCATTGTACACTGTGTGGAGGTGCAGCACAGGCTTTTTCAGCTCTTTAAAACACTGCATTCTAACAACCTATGACAACAACTGGAAAGCAAAGACCCTGACGCACAAAATCAATTTTAGGCACTTTGGACCCTTGTACAGCATCCTTACTATGCAGTGTTTCCCCCATAGTTTATTTGGCAGGGTGCCCCGCCCCTCCAATGGACACCCCCACCCTGCCAACAGGATCCTCACCCAGAAATTCAAGTCGTAGATATGATAAAAAATCTATAATTTATTTTTTTATTTCAATCAAAAGGGTCTACGACAAGCCTTCTTTTAACCACATAAAAAAGCTAAGTGTAATTTCAATAATTTCAGAGTCTAATGTGCAGCTAAAGTTTCATTACATACTTTAAAATGCATTTCTCTGTTCTATGCGACAGGCAGGGCTCCCCCTGACTCCTCTCTTACAGCATACACACCTGCACTCACACCGGTACAGACACACCCACCCACACTCAGAGAGCAGAGAAGACAATGTGATGCTGACATTTTTGGGCTTGTTCCAAAAGTGCAGCTGCTCATTTGGGCTTGTTGTGCCCAAAACCCAGGAGGAATCTGATGCACAATCTTCTACCATTATAATCTAATTTCAGAAGTTACACAAACTATTTTCTCCCACTCTAAACACAAATGTTAATTTCACTGTAAAAAGAGGGGCAAGAATGATGTTTTCACTCAAAAGAAATCCTTACAGCCAGAATTCAATGTATTTCTTAAGTAACTATTGCTGTTTTCACCATAATAAAGCTGCAGAAGATCAATATAAAACTAAGATAAAAGCCTGACTATGTCTGTTTGATCACAAAAATTAAGGTTAGACAGACTGTTTTGCAATAACGGAGTTACCAATAACAGTCATAAGGATGTTCCACCCCCAAACAAAAGGATGTTGAATAAGTAAATTAAGAGCCAAATAAGAAAAAAGCCAGTGAGATTGAAATGTAAACACGCTTTAATTAAATATGGTAATGGGGTCCTGTGGGGGGAGGACCCCAACAATGTACCATGCTCATTCCGGCCCAGGCATCCCCCAACCAATGCAAAAAAGCTAGGGGAATCACAGCTATGTATACCACTAACAACACCAAAGTGTTTGTCATTTGGTCTCTTAATTGAAGTTTTCAAACAAAAATATTATACAATCTTTTTTATGACACTGATGCCAGGATAAGAACAAGTTGATGTATGTAACATTTAATGTGTTTAGATCACTATGGCTTCTTGAGTGCAAGAAAGCTAACTATAGCTTGTTCACATTATTAAAGACAGTGTTAAGATTTAGCTGACACTTTCAATCAGTTTCTAGGAAAATACTTTTTTTAAAGGCAGTCACGTTTTGACTAAGTTACCAAATCAATTTACGTTAGGACTAGGAATGTACAATATTGAATTTTGGCCTATACTTCCAAGCTCATTGTCGCTGATAGACACCACTCTTTTGAGTCAAGAGCACAAAGTCTCTACTTCCATTAATTGTCCTGTTCTTTTAATGGTTACTGGTTATTTACGTTAGAAACAGACGTAAAGCAAGAAAAACAACAATTTATTCTTAAATAAATAACACTTCGATTTAGAAATACCATGATGGTATTTTGTTGATGTTACAGCCAGCATATGGGATATATATATATGGTCAATTTATGTGGTCAAAATATCATCTGTAAACATCGGCAAGCAGATATTGGTCCAATATTGCGCATTCCTAGTTAGGACTGGGAGAAGTCTGTAAGATGCTTGTGTATGTTGTAACAAAGTAGAGTATTTTGTAGCATTAATCCACTATTTGCTCCCATTTAGGGTTTTTTTTCTGAGATGAGGCTCTGTTGATGTGTAATGTTGGCTTGATGCTTGAGCAAGCAGTACATCTAAAAAAGAAAGTAATGTTCTTGACTAAAAAAACATTAACTTGTCACAGCACGTAGTTGCAACTGAAACCATTAACTTCTCCACAGTTGCTGCATTAGAAAGCCTTTCTTGCCTATAAGAGGAGGGTACCATCAGTGTGTGACATTACATTAAAGCTATCAATACTCCATAGAATACTTGGAAGAGATTATTCTATACATGAAGGAGGAATCATAGAAGTTGAATGAGGCTGCTTTGGAGCTAGAGAACTATCCAGATGAAAGCCAGAAGGGAAATCTCTAATCCCAAAAGTGGTGTGAGAATCTGACTGCATGGACTCTAACGAGGTCCATCCACATTAAAGGGATGACACCGCTGAACAAATGAACAGGATTTGGGGATAGAAGGAAAGCAAAAGGCTGGTTTGTGCTTCAAGTTAACAGAGGAAATACCCTATTTATTTAGAAATATCAGAAAAAAATCAAAAGGACACATCTATAACAAAACATGACAATGACAGCTGCCAAAAGAATATTTTGAGGACGATGGCAAGGATTATGTCTGCCCAAAAATGGCAGGCTGTTGAGCTGCATCTTCCAGACTGTGGTGAGTGTCTTTTGATAAGCACATGGCTCACATGTTCTTCACTGAACTAGTATTCCTACAAACAATGAAAATGTATAGGTCTAGTTTGTACACAGTTTAGAAAATAAAAATGGCAAGTGATATCAAGCACATTTTCTGACGATTCATAGCTGCTATCATGTTAATTTTCTGTAGCTGAAAGTAACCAGCAGGAAGTTGGCAAGTGCCGTGTTATTCAAAGGTTAACAGGCAACACCCCTGGCTAATCCCCTTGCTAGTGAATGAGCCAGAGCGGCACCGTGTGTCCCAGAGAGTTGGTCTAAAGTGGTTAATATGACTGAGAATACTTAAAGGGCTTTTAAATGAGTGGCCTTGCTACATACTTTACCAAGTCTTCAACATTTGAGCAGTGGGTAAACCACATACATACACATCTTAAATTACCCACATCACTATTATCCACCACATCCTTTACATGGACAAACAGTCTTTCTAAAAAGTCAGGTATGATGAACCAAGTATTCCTGAGTGCAGAAATGTCAGTGCAATAAAAAGAATTGTACACATAAAAAAAAAGCTTGGCACGACACATTCTTGACAGTCAGTTAACGTCATAACCTATGAAGGGAGCTATATTATTTTATCCAACTTCTGAATTAAAAATAAAGAAATAAAAATAACAACAGGCTGCACCTGAGGCCCAGTAAACTCTGCCATGGCCCCCCGAAGCCAAGTCTTCAGGAATCAATAACCCAGTATCAGAATGGAAAAAAACACCCCTTCCTGCTTTTAGAAACAGAGTTGCAGCATTTAGTAGCATGACTCAGTGTATTTGCAATATGCTACAAATGGATGACAGCTGACTTTAATGTCGATTCCCCAGTGAGTGGCAGGTGAATCTGATATAGGTATAAAAATAAGGAAACAGGGAAAGACAATGTCTGAAACTGGAGATTAATTACACTTATCATAAAAGAGTGGTATAACACAGATGCTCCCAAACTTCTCTGCTATGCCCTTTAGGTTGATAAAATATATTAAAAAATCAGGCCTCCCTCCCCAACTTTCCCCATACACAGCAACACTAAAACAACTAAAAAAAATCACACAGACAGCTTTGATGTCTGGTGTATAGTATTTGTTAGTCATACATTTATCTGAATGTTTTCAAACTAATTTTCTGATTCTTAATCTTGACGATCTGTGTCATTTTTATTTGGTCTTACTGAATCCCACCAGCCAAAGCCTGGTAACCTCCACTTAAAAAAACACTGGTATAATATGATATGTACTCTAGAACTTACATTAGAAGAGGAAGGTGCCAGTTTAGCTCAGTTAATAGAGGAAGCATCCCAAAGGCTGCACTCCTCTCTTACCTCTGGCTTTACCACCAATCTTGAAATCATGTAAATCCCAACACTCTTGATCTTCACTTTTCTTGTCTCTACATCTGTCCTTTCCAATAGATAGCTTACAGTCATGTGACCATCTTGGGGGGCTAGAGGGCAAAAGAATGTCAGCTTGGCCACAGTGTGGAGCTGCAACACAGGTTTTTTAATTTTCATCTTTACAAAACAAGTTTATATTTCATTGACACTGATGAAAAAAATAGATTTTTTTCAAATCTGTACATTTTAGACACATTGGACCCCTATACAGCACCAGGGACACTATCTATATCACTTAAAAGTGCAAAATCTCTGCCATATTATCACTTCAGGCCTATTTGCATTCTGTAATATTATGTACACTACTGCCAGAACAAAAATCAACAGATGAACAGGTATGTTTTTGTATTTTTTAAGTTTTTCAGAAGTGAGGAATATGGAATTCTTTATTACCAAAACATTGGTGAGTATAAACTAACATTAAAGCTGCAAGCAGCATTTGACGGGTCCTCGCTCTGTCGCACGTCCCTCAGGCCCATTTGACCTCCATTTTGAGGGTTTCATCCCATTGACCCTTTGACCTGCTCAAAGATAGACTGATGTGTGTTTCAGCAGCTTTGTCTGGAGCCTCAGACTTTATGATGGGTGTGTATTACACATTCCATTTTCCCGCCTTCAGTAAATCACATGACATTTTTGCGGCTCGAGGAGACTAACGTTTGGAGACGGCGTTGGTTTGATCTCTCTACGACATTCCTACAGGAAGTTACAGCTGTTTCAGTGTTTTTTTGGGCGCATAGGTGGCGCTAGAGAGCTCGTTTCGGCATGTTGGGGGTTAATTTTTTCATTTCATGAAATTTTTCACCACATCTGAAGTGTGTGCCAAGTTTGTTGAGTTTTTGAGCATGTTTAGGGGGTCAAATTAAGCTTAACGCGTCTGGTTGAGTAAAAAAACTTGCAAAGCAAAAACAATAGGGTCCTTGCCCGAACCCTCCAGCGACCCTTGCCCTTAGGGCGAGGACCCTAATAAGAAGAAAGAAACAGACCAAGAGGGGTCCTAATGGTGAGGACCCTAATGAAAGCTGCAGGCAGCGTTTTATCCCTTTTCATCCCTTTGAACTGCTGTAAGTTAGACTGAAATGTGTGCCTGCAGCTCTGTCAGGAGCCTCAGTCTTTATAATGGGTGTGTATTACACATTCCATGTTCCCGCCTTCGGTGAGTCACATGACCAGCTGCTCCGACCTGTCAATCAGTGAGTGAATGACATCATCTGCTGCCCTCATCCAGAGTCAAATTGAGCAGCTGAGCAACAAGATCTCTAGAAACATGTCCTCACCAATGCCACAATTTTGACCAAATGTCTCCAAAAGTAATGTGAACTGGAAATTTTGTCAGGAATCCACCCATGTAATTTTTAAAGCTGTAGGACTTTTTGTTTTTTCTGTAGAGAAAGAAATTCCACAGGTTTTCCGGAGCTGTATTTTGTTCCCCCATTGATTTGAATGGGAGGAGCTGGGAGGGCTTCTTTGGGGTTCACCATCTTTGAGGGCTTGTCATTTGGAAACTGTTTGAGAAACAACAAATTCCTTCAGATCTTTTGATCAGCATGACCTCCTCTGTCATCTGTCCGCGTATCAAGCTGATACCATTTACGGCCTAGGAGGAGATAATTTTTGCGTCTGGCATATATTTCCCTTGAAATTTTATTTTGAAGGGCAAATTTCCGGCTTCCTGTTGCAGATAGGCTTTCGGAACCTCCCCGGCACTTTTACGGCTCGAGGAGACGAATGTTTCAGCGTTGGTTTGATCTCTCTATGACATTCCTACAGGAACTTACGGCCGTTTTAGTGGGGGGGGGGTTTTCGGTGCATAGGTGGCGCTAGAGAGCTCATTTTGGCATGTTTGGGGTTGATTTTTTTCATTTCATTAAACTTTTCACCACATCTGAGGTGTGTGCCAAGTTTGGTGAGTTTATGAGCATGTTTAGGGGTCAAATTAAGCTTAATGCATCTGGTTGAGTAAAAAAAACTTGCAAAGCAAAAACAATAGGATTCTTGCCCTTAGGGTGAGGACCCTAAATGTCTTATTCATTTTATTGATTGTGTCAGCAGACTCTATAGGCTGTCACTTTCAGTCATTTTCTTGGAAAGTAATTTTTTATAATTTGTAAACAGACACAGTGGGGCATCTGGATCACACATATTAATCCCCTATTTCCTCCTCTCCACTGAGATGTGGCTTTGCACAAGTACAATTTTAGCTTGTCTTACAATCAGTTGGTGCAGCCAAGAGAAAAATAATTGACTTCCATGTAACAAACAAAAATTAACCTGGTAAAAAAGCATAGAGTTGGTAAACAAGACTGTCAACTTCTCCATAGTGTAGAGAAGGGGGTATATTTTCCTGCTTCCGCCAGGGAAGTGTTTTAAAAGTATGTTATGTCACATTAAAGCTTTCAGTAAAGGCAATGAGGCCCCATAAAATTAAGTTGAAAAAAATAAACAAGTTTAGAAAAGATCCCACTCACTCTAACGATTAAGGATTATCCCTAAGTGAAAAAACACAATTTTCATTTCAGATTAATTTTCACTTGTAAAAACACTCCTGTAAATAATAAATTCTGTTTTAAGCAGATCTCTCTAAATCTTCACGCTTGTTCTTAAAAGGGGTTCTCTTTTATTTTTTAAGGACTGACCCATTTTTAAAGATTTACATCTTTTGAAGTGAATAAATCGGCTCAGGGCTGTGTGCCACAGATTGGCAGGGAGAAGTCTAACAGAATTGAGAGAAGGACAAATATATTGTTTATTTTGGCCTATTCATGGGATTCACTGACAATGAGAAAAATTGCGGGGGTTTGACAGTCTTATCTCCAAAAATTTCCACCAGCATACAAAGTGATGGGGTGCATCCAGCGCTACCAGTAACATTGAAATGCTGCACACATTTTTATGCATCAACCCATCCATCCATTTGTCTGGGCATCTGGCACAAGGTAGTGCAGACGTCCCTCTCTTTAGCATTGAGAGAATGTGATGCACCAATTACAAATTTTACAATACAACACTGACACAGGGCTATTCTCTATGCATACCAATAACCTATTATTTGATACCACCGGACAACAAAATTAGGCTGCCTCTCTTTGTAATTGCATATTTTTCATTTGACTTTTTGCTATGTTTATTTAAGAGAAGGTCCTTCAAAAACTAATGTTTATGCATGATAGAGAGTGTTTATTCCAGCATGCAAAGGAAGAGCGTGTGTAAGTCTGTCTAAATAGTCCTGCTGGTGTCTGAGGCTTTGCAGATAAACACCTTATCTTTCCCTCTCTCCTTTTCTCTCTGCCACAGCCAGTCTCATGCTAGCGCCTGAGGGCCTGATGCCGAACCATCCTTTCCATCTTCTTGCTCTCTGTCTGTTCTTGTCCCTCACATCCAATTGTTCTGCCTGTGTTGCCTTTACTTTTTCCTACTTTCTCCCATAACTGTTCCTTTTTGATTCTCAGTTTTCAACAACAAACTTCTGCCTTATCTTCAAGAGTCAGCCCTCCAGAGCTCGCTTCGAGAGGGAACAAATGTTTTTCTAATTTCTGTCATTTGTTTGATTCATTAATGTGCAGGTGGAGCTGTGTACAGGCACAGTCACGACTTGAGGGTTCTTTGCGGTACGCTGTGTGCCAGAGGATCTTGACAAAAGGGAAAAAAACTATGTCACAACTAATCATCAGCCTTCATTGACTGAATGGGGTTGGCTTTCTAAGCACATTTCCTTTGGCATGCTATGCCTACAAACACTTTAAACAACAGTTCCCTCCCCCTGCCCTCTGTCCCTCAATGCCTCTATTTTCCCTCTGCACTTGTGCTTTTGCATCTGTTTCTAAATGTTTTATCTCAAGCCCTCCATCTGTCCATCACACTCCCTCTCCTTTTTCTCTATCTGTCTGCATGGATCTTCTGTATTTCACACTTCCTTTCTCTTGATCTCAGAGCTGAGGCTGAAGAGCCACACTGTGCGCAAAATTTCCATGCACCTCGATTATAAATGGAAAGAGAAAAGAAAATTACAATGAACATAAAAAAGGCGCCAGCATCTACTGTGCGGATGCATTTGTTTGTGTATGAGAGTGAGAGCCGGAGTGACAGAGGGAGAGATGGATGATGAGAGCATCTCTGTGCAACTGTGACTAAAGCCTTAGCATGTGTCTGCAAGGTCATGTGCTGCATGTGTTACAGTGTGTGTTTGACATTACAAGACAGCATGCCCGACTGTATACCCGCTAAAACTGCAGTGCTGGAGGATGTGAGTCTAAAGAGGGAGAGTGAATTGAGCAGGACCTCATTGTGTGCCTTCGCTCTCTGTATTTTGACAACTCAATCTTGCAGAAACTGAACCCTTTTGTGCTCTGGATTATTCATTGTAATGTTCACATGCTGGGTCTGAATGCCGACAAGAGTAGGTGTGCTGGTGTGCGTCCGTCATCCTCAGTTCTGCATGTGTTCGCTCCTACTTTTCAAGTGACACAGGTATTTAACACACAACTGTTCATGGGCACTTACCTACTCATTGACGCTTTCTCCGCGCCCACCCCCTACTCCCACCGCCGCCACCTCTCTTCCCCCACCATCAACACTCGCCTGTTGACGTGAGCCGTGTAACAATCCTCCCTGTTTCCATGACAACCACCTGCTGCTGTCCTCCCCTCATCCTTCTCTCCCTCCCTTTCTTTCATCACTCTATCCCCCCCCCCCCCCCCCCCCCCTTTTCAGTTGTCTCCCCTCTCGCTCCCCACACTGTTGGTATTTCAAGGTCAAAGAGGGTCACAGCCGGATGGGGAGATATAGACAGAGATATGGGTTAGGAGTGGGGAAAACAGACCGATAAGGGAAGGGAGACAGACAGAAGGAGGCTGGAGGACAAAAAGAAAAAAAAAATCCCCCAGACGCTGTTGTTGTTAGCACCTTAGACCTCAGACAGTCGCCTCGCTCAACCTATCATGGCTCGGTGTGCTCCTTTACGCTAATCAAAACCTAATTTCCAGTCAACCTTGAGCCAAAATGGTCGACAACAGGTTGCATTCTGACAGAGTTGGGGTTTGCTATAGAGGTGAGGCTTATCTTCCCTGCTACTTGAACTGAAAACAAGACAAGAACAAGGCAGCAGACCAGAACATGGTTGTGCTTGATAAAGCAGAGGGAAGGACGAACAACATTAAGCAGTAAGCAACCGCGACGTGTCCTGCTCCACGGCTTAAATCCATACACCGCCTCTGCAAAAGCTTTTGACTTGAACAAGAAAAAAAAATCTGAAAGTGATTTGGGAAAGTGGTTCATTTTTTTCCAGTTTAAAGACATTATATGTAGAACTCTGGCACTTAAGCATCAAAATTAACTTTAATTTAGTAAACCAGGGCACTGATAGTCTAGCGGCTATGTCAATGTGCCCCATGCAGAGAGACTGACGCCTTTGTTGCCATCAGGGCATGGAGCAACCTCCTGTTAAAGCTCCAATATTATGCTGTTTTTAGTCTCATACTGTATGCCCCTATTGTGTTTTATATGCCGTATCTGTGTAATAGAGCATAAGATAAAAAGGTCTGCTTTGAGAACAACTCCCTTTCCCTCTTTTTACAATGCCAGCAGCTGCCCAAAACATCTTTTGTCTAAAATGTCCAAAAGAACCCCTCCTGCCCGGATAGGTCCATGTAACCTGACACACTGGATGGACTGTTTCAAAAATCGGTGGGAAATGTTTCAAATTCTGGGCAGCATTCTATAAAAAGTGTTTGGGAAGGGTAAACTTTTCAAGACAAAATCTTGAGGTAACAGAACAAATGTGTTGTCTGTAACATTCAGCACTGGCCATACAGAGCCTTGCAGTCACTTCTTGCCTTCAGCACAACTAAACTTTGAAAGTACCCACCATTTCTCTGTCCGTAAAGGTTATGATATATCTGAACAAAAAGAAAACCTATTTAAAGCTTTACATCTGATCAATTCAGCTCCTTACCAAGGTCAGCAATTTATTGATTAGCTTCCAAATCCTTTCTTCGGCTTCTTTAATAATCAGACAGCTGACATCATTCTGGTTTTGTCCAATTCTTTCTACCATCAATGGGTCACAGTGGGTTTAGAGAGGGCCCATACCCTTTCACTCATTCCCCCCCCCCCCCCGGTCACCCAGGGCCCTATAAGATCTGCGATCACAGAACTGCGGACAGAATCACGGAATTGGATATTAAAAGTGGAATTGAATGTAAACACAGAACACAGAAATGGCTAACATTTTGCGTAAAACGTAAAATGCTCCAAGGGGGTCACTAAGGCTGGGGACAATGCCCCCCTCAGTTTAATAATGCAAACTAAGGCTAAGTTGGCAAAGAAGCTACCAAACTCCCGGCTAACTCCAAACTACAGGGCAAAGCAGTTTCCCAACGATTATTATGTTTCAGACAATCAAATATTCTACAAATTTTGTCAACATACTGTTGACTGGACCTGTAAAGATACGTGTGAGGACCACCTGAAGAGTGAGTGATTATATTTCATAACTTTGTACTGTGTTTAAGGCTTAAATTTGAGTAAAATAGTAAAAATAAATAAATAAATAAATGAAAACGAATATGGGAAATACTTAAACTGAATTTGTGAAAAAACTAGAAAAATTGCATTTCCTTGCAGCAAATGCGTTGAAATGCTGAGTCTGAATGCTGGAACTGTGAAATGAAATGGCTAAAAGCAATGCAAACAAAGCTGAAAATGTGAAAATGGGACATAAAATAGTTTGAAGCAGTAAAGCACAGCTGCAAATGTGGGAAATGTGTAATAAAAATGGTTACAGTTGTGAAAGAAAGCTGAAAATGTATAAACGTGACAGGAAATTGCAGAAAGCTGTAGAAATGTTTGGCCACCATGAAGAAGTTGTAATCTATGATTAAAAGAGTAAAATTTGTTAGGGGTAAAATGACAAAGGTTGTAATCAGTAGCAGAAGTGTGAAATATGTTATCAAATTTGCATTGTAAAGACAGGAAAAGAATAAAGTTGTATGGAAGTGAAAGGTTGAATGACTGACAACCTGTGACATCCAGACTGAGAGGACAGCAGCCAGATGCATACAGCAAGGAGCTGTAGTAATCAGCAGTCTGTATTGGACACACAGTTGAAAAGTACAACTGCCTTCACCAGAATTTGAACCCGGGCCGCCGGAGGGAGAGTCAGCAACTTTGCCGCTAAAAATATATATCTGATAAATGTTATGGAAATTGTGATTTTGTTGGATTTCAGTAGGAAGTGAAATAAACATTTCAGCTCCAAAAAAAATGAAAGTTCTGGCTTTTATTTGTGCATTCAGGCTTTAAAGGGTTAAATTATGAAGTGCAATTGAATATGCATAATTAGCCTAGAATACATTTTCCTTTAGTAACTGAAAAATGTTTTGGCATCAATGTGTAGGCTACAAGTCTACAACACTAAGAACTATCCAGTATAAAAGCATCTGACTTGAAAATTAATATAAACAGAGGTGATTTTCATTGGAGGACAATAAGGAGTGGACATTAACGGTCAGAATGTCATTAGAAACTTGATCTGTTCAAGTTAACATCAAGGTCAAAGTTATCACTACGTCATTTTTAAATCAACAAATCTATACTTGAACATCAAACTCAAAGTAATAATTGCCTACATGCATGAATTTTTAAATCTGGACAGGAATATCTGAGTAGAGAAATGTAAAACAGTGTAATGTTTGTGTGTAGTCTGGTTTATTCTAGTGGGTATAATCTGACATACTCTGATGATGTTTGTCCTCTTAGGGCCTCCATACACTGAAGACATTTTTACCACAATTTGACCAGATTAATACACCGTCCACTGAAAACAGCTCTGAGACCCACAATGGGCCTCCACCTACAGGTTGGGAACCGCTCCACTAGTAGACTGTATTTGAAGCTTGATCCTTCAAAGATTGTTCTGATATCATGGAGAATAAGTGATGGAGGATCCCTCAGGATGAATTTATTATTTAGAAAACAGTGAGTTAGTGAAAACAAGAGCTGGACTGATGAAGAATGTAGAGTTTTGATTAATGACAGGCTCACTCGTCAGTTTTTGAAGTCTTTGTGTTCACTTAAACCGGGCACATGAGCTGTCAAGACACCGTGTGAATGATAAAATAACACAGAGTGACTGATGATCCCTCACTGTCCCCGTGATGTGCGTCTATCTGCGTCTTTACGCTCACCGGCAGACGGAGGAGCGCGCACACACACACGCTGAGAGAAAGTGAAAGTCACACAAGCATGCTGCTATACGTATCCTTACGTGTTTTGTAGTGGTTATATGGTATTTTGGGGCGTTTTCTAGTGGGTATAAGGCGTATACCTGCGTCTGCAGCCAGAGTCTGGCGGACTGTAGAGCAGACTCGGCGCAGAATGTCCGCGGGCGTCAGAGCTGTCAGAGTCGAGCGCACTGCCGCGTAGTATTTTCTTGTGAAATGAATGTGAAAGCCTACATTTCCCACTAACCTTGCGCATTGTTTTCCATTTCTCTGTCATGACGCCGTAGACTGAGGTCGAGGAAAAGGAGCTGCTCTGCCTGCTGACTTTGCAAAGCACTAACATGAAGAGGCGGAGACAGTGTGACATTTAATGTGGGTCGATGATAAAGCTGGGGACTTCCGGGTATACGGGCTAATGCTGTGGCAAAACCGTAATAGCTATCAAAAAAAGGACTGCACCGTGAGCATCCCAAGAATCTCCTGAAAAGATTGATGTAAGCTTCATGTCTGTACTGTAGAAACTGTTGACACGAGAGGAGTTTAAAAACGGGCTTCAAAGTGAAGCGATCAGCTCTCTGGGGAGGACTATTACAATGGGAACGGACGGAAGACTTTGCGGGATACCCGTGGCTCTGAAGCTCACTGAGACAAAACGATGTCAATGTCGACGTTGAAACGAATTTCAGGTGAAAGAGGAGAAGTGTACCTTTATTTTGATGTATAAATCATATCTTTTGAGTAAAGTTTGAGGCTTTTATTGCGTTTTTTTCGGCAACAAATTTTGGAATCTTTATGCGAAGCTCACGCTCTAACAGGTCACGTGACACGCTCTAAGAACAGAGAAATCCTCAAAACTTAGTGTTGCTTAAACTGTGATATCTCAAAAACTGTACAAGACAGCAAAAAGCTGAACACATGTAAAAATAGTTGAGAGATCAGTGAATCTGTCAAAGTAAGAATGAAGTCTGTAAGTAGAAGTATGCCAAAGCTGTACAGCCTGAAAGTTCAAGCACTTTTCAGCAGAACTGCATCAGTCTCCCATTCATTTCAATGGGAAAATATCTGCAGAAAATCATTTTTACTGTAAAAACTGTAACAGTTAAACATGTGAAAAATACAAGCGCAAATCTCCTGAACATGCTGCACTGCTCAATTTTTTTATGTGAAAATCTGTGCAAATTTGAAAGCTGTGAAAAGGTCCAAATAGTTGAGGGAAGAATAAGATGAAGAAGAAGAATAAAGTCGGATAACAATATGTTGAAATGCTGACTCAGCATTTCAACATAATAAAAGATTTTATAGAGCCCTGTCACCTCAGTTTCTGACAGCATGCACCATCTATCCTATCCAATTAAGTTATCAAAAGCCAACCTTATGTTGTGTATTTATTTTTAGCTATGTTCTTAGTCACCTCAAATGTATGTAAAAACTTTCAAATCCAGAGATGCCCACAACTACACACAGAGAAATAAATTCAGGGAAAGGGCACAGAATCAGATAGCAAATGACTTTATTATCCTTATTAATATTCCTTTGTTTGATGGGACAGAGTAAGGTTGAGTAGCAAGGTTTGTGTTTGGAAAGTTCAAAAGATTGTAACTAAATTGTACTATTTCATAATGCTGGGAAAGCAAACAGATTCATTATGATAGGATTTCAACACTGGATTTTGCTATTTAATCAACTAACTAACTAACTAATTAACTTTAACTAACCCTGAAAAGCTAGATGGATTCTATCACATTTTATTAGACAATTTCTTGTCCTTCTTGGCAACACTACACAGACATTGTTTGGGCAGCGCAGGGTTGGGGGAGGGCAGAACCTTAAAAAAAAAGCTGGAGGTTGGCTTGAAGAAAGTTTACAATTGTAAGCATGAAGTAGCTGCTTCTTTTCAGAACAACTAAACCACACCCATAGCTACACATTGACTCTTTTTGCAAACTGATCCAGTCAATTTCTGTCCAGACACAAGCATGTCAGCTTAAAGCTTTGCGTGTTGGATCTACATGATGACTGATATGACATCTAGCAAATCAACCTCCTTTGCAAGGTAACATACTCATGATACTTTTTACAAAGTTTTGGTGTGCTATTCACAGCTGACTAGACAATATTACAGGGAAGACAGTCCTGCAGCAGAAAGAGCCAAGGTCATTCATATACAATCTGAGTTTTTTTCTTCAACCCAAATACAACTGAAGGTACCACTTTCTGGATAAATTCAATTCACAATGCTGATGTGCTTTTAGCTTCCTCCTCGTTAGAACCAATGTAAGTTAGTGCAGCAGCGAAATGTTCGAATGATGCACTCAATGAACTCAACTTGAGATATGAAACTATGTCACCAGACCCATGAGACTTGACTAAGGTATTGGTAAGCTCAAATGTTGTCGATTTTGGGAATTGAAAAATGCACAATTAGGTTGTTGCTGAACCAGGTCTCTATCACCACACCGACGCTGTGAGTGTTTCCCATGGCAGCGTCGGCGTGTGGGACAACCTTGTGTGGTAGCATGTTACATTATTTGCCAGTGAGGTAAGGTTGGAGTAATGACCTTGCTAGCCCCGGGGAGGAGATGCAGCTTGACGTATGGATCTGCCAGCCCGTTGGAGTCCATGGCTTTCAGTCCCTGTGGACACAAGCAGAGACACACAGATACACTCTCACACATTGTGTCAAGGCTGACGTCATCTTGCCCTCAAACACTTCACACAACTGACAGGATTAAAGAAAAAAGACAGCAGACTCCTTATACAGTAGTTACACTTCTCAAGAGCCTGCGGGTGTTTCTTTCCATACCCCTGTTTTCTCCTTTGTGTTGTCCTCAGAGGAACCATTTCACCAGCTTTGCATAATTAACATTATGTGACACTACACAATGTGTAATGCAAGGCTGGTGTCCTTGTGCGACTGCCATAACAAATGTGTTTGTGGCAGCAGAAGAATCAACATTTTAAGTAGCAATGAGAAGATTCTGTGTTTAGCTGTGAAGGTTCAGATGGTGTGTAGTTAACGTGTTACTCATGTTGTGTTCAAACTTAAAAGCATCATGAGAGAACTGTTTTCATTGGGCTTTCAAGCAGAATTGCACATCCACTTTCTGAGCCGTATATAGTTTGACAGACCTGTTGATATAAAGACACTGAAATTATGTGTACCTTTGCCTTGTGAATGGTACAATGAAGACAGTTGTTCTCCTGATCAAAGAGCAGAGTGAACTCCAGCGTTCCCAGGTAGGCTGAAAAAGGAACACACACAAACAATGCAATTACTGCCAGTGAAGGGGATCGAGCACACTCACATGCGCAAATGCTCAAAAGCTCTGAGTCATATTTGTAGCAGATGGCCTTTTAAAAACATGCCAGTGCCTGCTCTGAATTGATCTGTCTTGTTTGATTATGGCTGGGAAAGGAGCAGAGACTTGCAGGTGGACTGCTGCTTTTTGCAACAATGCCTAATAAATCATTGGAGGCAGCAGCGTCACACAAAATGGGAGTGACAAACACTTTTGGCAAAATTCTATATTTGCACTGTTGGCTTCTGTTGTGCTCCTGGAAAAACTGCAGAATCTCACTTTAAATGAAAGAAAAGGGATGACTAAGTTCTTTCAAATTGGATGTTTTTTGTCACTTTTGCTGCACTGCCTCACTAAGATATAAGTTTTCACCCTTAAAACCTAAGTTTCCCTCCTTTCCTCACTCACTGTCATCATCATCAGAGTCGGCAGCTTCCTCCCTGTCTCCGTCGTGGCTTTCCCTCCTCTCCCCATCCTTGTATCCTCCAACTGTCTCCCCGTTGAACGTCTCCTCTTTTAGGATCTTCTTCTCCCTCGGAGGGGGAGGTGTGCAGGGGTAATCATGGAAACGTGGGAAGAAGTCCGAAATCTGTGGGATGGGTAGGATGGGGCCTGGGCACACGTTGATGGCAAAGTGCTCCTGCATAGAAATCTTGACCGGTGAGGGAGGGGGGACAACCGCGGAGTGGGGTGTCGCTGAGGGGGAGGAGGCGGACGAGGAAGGGGTGGAAGTGGAGGAGGGAGGGATGGCGAGGTGGGAGGTGGAAGGGGGAGGAGGGGGTTTGGAGACACTCATGTGGACTGTAGAATGGGGCTGTTGGGTAAAAATAAAAGGGAGAGACAAGAGAGAAAGAAATGAATGAGGAAGGACAAATAGAGGAACAGGTGGGATCATCGCAGAGGGGACAAACAAGAGGCTAAAACTAGAAAAGAGACACAAAACAAAAGTCACATCCTGTGTGTCAACCACTTCCATCCCTGTGTCTGTTATTCCTTGCATTTACATCTGAACTGGGTAATCTGACACCAAGTGTTCAAAGCACCAATAATTGGAATTTTCTGCTACAAATTATAAGTTTCAAAGTTCAAAAGTACAATAAATTCCTATGAGCAGAAGGAGGTCCATCAGAATTTTTCAGAGCACCAATGTTGTCTGCTTCCAGCTTGATTTATTTTTGTCAGTGGCATAAAGTGCATTTTTGTGGCACTAGTCCACACGCCGCTAAAAAGAAGCCAATTAGCTTGTATCAGTGTAGACTGATACAATAGCTGAGGCTAAGAAGTGGAGAAGGACAATGGCCAAGCAAGAAATCAGACAAAATAAAAAGATACACAATTTTAAAGTTATTGTGCTGCTGGATCCATTGTCATCTACTGTTCTACAGCGGGGGAAGTTACATCTTGTTGCCTTAATGCTTTGTGTGGACATACAATACCTCCATGCACACTGAAAAATATTTAATACACAACAGTAGGGCTGGGCGATATGGACTGAAATTCATATCTTTAATGTTCTTTCAACTGAATTATGAGAACCGTTCAGGTGCATTGAATTACCTCAGAAACATTTGTTTAGAGTAAAATCGGTTTGTATTTGACCGGCTGAGTCAGCAAATCCACACTTAGTTATTTGTTGGCTCTTATGCTAAAGTCATTGCTAAATTAAACAACAATGAAATCATGTCTGAGGTCTATAATAGTGTGAAGTTAGTCTCACACAGTGATCTTGACAGACTTGAAGCTTCACTAATTCACCTGCTCTCTTCCCACTTTTCCTGTTCACTACAGGTCTTAACAGAGCAGCTCTGACCCACTGATGAAGCCGGGGAAGGGGCGGTCAGAGCCAGGGACAAAGCAGCCGAACAGATGGTGACAGAGTCAAGGAGACCCTCTGAACAGACAAGTAACTGAGGTGTTGCTCATTTTGATGGGAATTCCTGCTCTCCTTTAGGATCCAGATCATTTGGCTCAGCTCAGTTATTAAAGACAATCTTACAGCTCCCAATGGTTCCTAATTTGGAATCATTTTGGATTTCTTACCGTCTATTTCACAACAGCAAAAAGGAGAAAAATGATACTGCTGACATATTATTACTCATTTTCCCCTTTCATTTTAAACTGAGTAGTCATTTCATTCTGGGACCCCCTCAAAAACGAGACGCTGCACCTCAAGGGGCAATCCTAAATAAAATTCAAATTCAAATCTCATCGGCAGCTTTTTTGCTGAAACTGTTTTTACAACTTTCTTGACAATACCCATTTATGTCGGTATAAAGAAGAACAGTTGTAATGTTGCTAGTTATTGACTCCAAGCTCCCTTTTTCATATTGCCAGCAGCTCCACTGCACAGGGCATGCAGAGCAACAATATTTCTGTCAGATAATTTTAAATTCTGCTTCATCCAAATTACACTCACATTAAACCTCCCTGTGTAAAATTAACATGGCACTTAGAAAATTGTCAAAAATGATCTGTCTTTTTTTATCACGGGATCATAGCATCAGCAGGCAAACACCGTTAAGTTTGTTTACAGAAATAAGTGAGGCGAATGCTATTGAAGCAGTGCTAGTGCCACATAGCCCCAGATTCATGGTTTAACATCCATATTATGAGCTGAATGTGGTCACTGGATGTTTCCGTTGAGTAGTAATTTGTAAGCATAAATGGACACAGACTACATAAAACTTAATATCCATGTTTAAATCAAATTCTGCCAAACTGCACTGGCATTTATTTGAGACACTTTCAATCCTATCTTTCTTGTCTACAGCATTCATTTAGTGTCTTTGTTTACACCCTAGTTGGAGAGCATTTGAGCAGCAAAGCAACAACAATTAAGTGGAGCTACAGTGGTTTCTAGCAGCAGGCAGCTACAGATTAGGTAGAGGGTTTGACTGAGATTCTGAGGCTTTGCTTGCAAAAAAATACAAAGAATTTGTCAACTGGCTTTTACAGCTTATTTGGCTAACCATTTGCATGCCTAAGGCAGGAATCCATCAATTCAAGACAAATATTACCAACAAGGCTGGATGAACATAAGTAAGCCTGAGGAACATGAAAATGTTGAATGAGCAGTTCCGGCCTGCTGTCTAAAGCTGGGTCAGGCTGTGATCCTTCCCCCTTCACTAGAGTCAGGTCGGGTCAAGTTTGTCCTGCTTTATTTTTTTTTTTTGGTACAATAACACTAATGAATAACATGTATTTAGCAAGCAATCCTATTAAACCATGTACAGTGCACACAAAGCTCTGCTTTAACAAATGAGTGTGCATGCTGGTTACACACTTGTTCATCACAAAATTCATGGATGACCAAGTAAACAGAGCTTAAGGATGCAAAAGGAAATTTTCACCTGGAGAATTAACGCTGTCCCAGAGTGGAGGAAAGACGGATGTGTGGGGCAACTTCTGCTTGTTTTGTTATACAACATATGCCTCTGTGATTCACTCATTCAGGTCTCATCCCAATGGATTTCTGCCATTACACAACTGGTAAATTGCACTCACAAGTTTGATTATTAAAGTCAGAACACTGAAAAATGTCCAGTTTGAACTGGGCCCATAATTATAGTCTAGGAGATGAGCTGAGCCAGGCTCTGACAGAACATCCAAGGGCTTGTGCAGGGTCAGGCTGGATTTTTTGGGCCCAATATAAATTTGACTAAAGATTTATTGTTTACGCATGATGTGGGCCAACTAACTTAGCACAGTCAAGCTGATGTCTGAATGTCTAACTCTGATGTTAAAGCACGGCATTAATTCCCCCTGAGTTTGTAGAGCAGCAGCACCAGGGGGTCGATTATATTCAAGGCAAGTCCTCGTCAATATGTTCAAATTCTCTGCACATCTAAAGCCTCCTGGAGAAATCTGAAAGATGCGCCTGCTCCCATCAGCTGATGCAAACCTGACTTCTCAAAAGCCAAAATAGCATTTGCCAGAACACTTGGCACTCAAGTGTGACTCACACATTGTGTCAGCACACCAACTCTGCACTCTGAATTAATATTCAAATGTAGTGCAGGGTTGGTGTGAACAAGTGATGTCACTTGTGTATCTGCACTTTCCTCTAATCCTTTCCTTATCTCTTGCTTTCACTCTTCCCTTTAGCATCTGCAAGCCCCCCTGAGCATTATTTCCATAATGCTACTCAAAGCCTCGCTCAGCCTTTACCATATTTTGTCAAATGAAGTGTAATGCTGTAACCATACTCTAACCATATTAAGTGAAATGCTATCAGTTTCTGTTTCCCCTCCAGTGATTAAGAGGAGAGGGAGAGCTAAGTTTCTTGTATTCACTCCCACACTGCCACTGTGTCTGTTTCTACAAGATCTACTTTGATTTCACTGATCACAGGGAAAAACTTCAAACCGGGACACGGCAATGTTTGATTTTATATTTTAGTGCTGTCCCAGATTTAATTGTTAAAGGCAAAGTGTAGGTTGTTCTAAAAATCATGTAGCCACTCAAGGAGATAGTGTCGCAGATCAACTTTATTGGCAAATACCTCTTCTTTCTTGTTTTTTAAAAGTAAAGGGCATTTCTGCGCATCATATCTTATGATAAAAGGGGGTTTGGCCAGGGTCAAAACAACATTCAGGGTGCGGACCAGACTCTTGTAGCTTTCTGAATACTTAAGCTTTTTAGCTTGTGATGGCTGATGGAATAAAAATTTAAATGGCAAAGCAATTTTTAACAAGCAACATGAGAGAAACTACTTGGAAGTTTGGCTAACCTCTTGTTAGAACTGTTACATGCCAACTATTTAATAGGGCTTATGCTGACTGTAGCTGGCAGCAGAACAGTTGCAACAACACAGCTAATGTTTGGTATAGTCAACAGAAACACATAATGATGATTATCCTGTACTTACATGTGTGTGATGCTCCAACATGCAGAGCAGAAGGGGGAAGCTATTGCATCTGCAATAGCACTTGCCAAAACTAACCACAGTTTCTATTAAATACTTTAGTAATACTTTTGGTGCAAACATCTACCAGCCATGTGGCAGATAGTGCTTTACAGATCATCTGCCAAGTTAAAAGTGTGTCTAGTTTAGGGGATTTGCAGTTTTCAGTTTTTTTGATCTGCTTGATACTGGTTGGTCATTGACAGTAGTTCAGGTCAGTAATTTCTGCACAGAAGACCACCTACAATACACCTTTGCTTGAAACTCTACTCCATCCTATTCAATTTAAATCTTGCCTGTTTTTATTTTAAATAGTTCATCATTGAATTCAGGTGTTCCAATTACTTCCATGGCCACAGGTGTATAAAAGCAAGCACCTAGGCAGGCAGACTTGCTTCTGCAAACATTTGTAAAGAATGGGTGGCTCTGAGGAGCTCAGTGAATTCCAGCGTGGTACCATGATAGGAGGCCACCTGTGCAGTAAGTCCAGTTGTGAAATTTCCTTCTAAATATTCCACAGTCAGCTGTTAGTGGTATTATAACAAAGTGGTAGCGATCAGGAACGACAGCCACTCAGCCACAAAGTGGTAGGCCACGTAAAATCTGAGAGCAGGGTCAGCGGATGCTGAGGGTCAAAGTGCACAGAGGTCGTAGACGTTCTCAGAGTTAGTAGCTACAGACCTCCAAACTTCATGTGGCCTTCAGACTAGCTTAAGAACAGCGAGTAGAGAGCTTCAGTGTTAGTGATATTATAACAAAGTGGTATCAATCAGGAACGACAGCCACTCAGCCACTAAGTGGTAGGCCACGTAAAATCTGAGAGCAGGGTCAGCGGATGCTGAGGGTCAAAGTGCACAGAGGTTGCAGACATTCTCAGAGTTAGTAGCTACAGACCTCCAAACTTCATGTGGCCTTCAGACTAGCTTAAGAACAGCGAGTAGAGAGCTTCATGGAAGGGGTTTCCATGGCGGAGCATCCAAGTCATACATCACCAAGTGCAATGTGAAGTGTAGGATGCAGTGGTGTAAAGCACGCCGCCACTGGACTCTAGAGCAGTGGAGACACATTCTCTGGAGTGAAGAATCACGCTGCCTTGTCTTGCAATCCGATGGATGAGTCTAGGTTTGGCAGTTGCCAGCAGAATAGTACTTGTCTGACTGCATTGTCACAATTGTAAAAATTTTGGTGGAGAGGGGATTATGGTGTGAGGTTGTTTTTCAGTAGGGCTCGGCTGCTTAGATCCAGTGAAAGAAACTTTTAATGCTTCAGCAAACCAAGACATTTTGGACAGTTTCATGCTCCCAACTTTGTGGGAACAGTTTGGTGATAGCCCCTTCCTGTTCCAACATGACCGCACACCAGTGGCCAAAGCAAGGTTCAAAAAGACATGGATGAGGGAGTTTGGTGTGGAAGAACTTGACTGGCTTGCACAGAGTCCTGACCTCAACCCGAAAGAACACCTTTGAGAATTATTAGAGCAGAGACTGTGACCCAGGGCAACATAATATTAAATCCTATGGATAAAGAATGGGATGTCACTCAAGTTCACATGTGTGTGAAGGCATATGAATGAAGACAGATAGATATATAAGATTTATATATTGGATTCTGACCTAATAGAGGAGAAAATAAAAAGTGGCAATATACCTAGCCATCTTGATCTGATTTACTAATAGGGGTGGGCGAAAGGAAACATTCCATACTACTACGATATTAGGCATAGCCATAATTTATCAACTTACAGCTGTTAAGTATCAATATTTCTAAATGTTTTAATTTCCAAAACTAAATTAAGCTTTTGGCTTTATAAAAAATAACGTCAGATACTTGATAAGCCCACACAATGTTACTGTTGAGCCAATAAAGGTAAGGTTGGCAGCTTTCACATTCATTGTAGAAGAGAGTTAGTAAACAAACATGGCAGCACAGGAGAGAGACAAAAGGAATGCACTGTCAGAATTTTATCTGTTGTGTGGGCTTTCTTTAGACTCTAAAAGGGGCATAAGAGATGGTCATGGCACATGGGATTTGTGAGGAGTGGGACATAAGAATAAAATACAGTAGAAATACATCTCACCTCACTTCGCAACACCAAGGGACAGCAAAAGCTGATTATAGCAAAGCTCATGCTAAGATAACCCCACTGATAAACCGGCCAACCCTTGACATGCTTAGCTTGTCAAAGCTGCGTCCCAGTTCTAAACAACCTAAGAAAATAGTTTTCTAACTTTATGTGCAAAGACTCAAGGCCTCACTATGTTTCAAAAACAAGGGCTTTTGCTACATGTGGTCTGAAGCCCTGGTATGTGTCTCCACCTTGAGGGTAAATGCAGCCAAAAAAAGGTTAAAAATTGCAATAGATCACAATGTAATAATCCAAATAAATAAATACAAATTGGGACTTGAATTGTGACTTTTCAAGTTGTGACTAGGGCTTGCAATAAAAGATGAATAGCTTGTCAGGTCAGGGGTACTGAGTGATGATAGCTGTTCTTGCTATTGTGACATCACATGTCACCACATTTAAAATTGATACACTGCCTTGCTAAAGAAGCTGAGGGTAAAGGTGATGGACTGGCCAAGTATGTCTCCAGACCTAAACCCTATTGAGCATCCGTGGGGCATCCTCCAACTGAAGGTGGAGGAACGTAAGGTCTCTAACATCCATGATGTTGTCATGGGAGGTTGGAAAAGGATTCAAGTGGCAACCTGTGAAGCTCTGGTGAACTCCATGCCCAAGAGGGTTAAAGCAGTGCTGAAAAATAATGGTGGCCACACAAAATATTGACACTTTGGGCCTAATTTGGACACTCTCAGTTAGGGGTGTACTCACTTTTGTTGCCAGCAGTTTAGAAATTAATGGCTGTGTGTTGAGTTATTTTGAGGGGACAGTAAATTTACACTGTTATACAAGCAGCACACCCACTACTTTATATTCGACCAAAGCGTCATTTCTTTAGTGATGTCCCATGAAAAGATATAGTAAAATATTTGCTGAAATGTGAGGGGTGTACTCACTTTTGTGAGATACTGTAAATGTTACTGGTATAAACCTCACTGCTCTAACAACCTGCTCACCGTAAATTGTGCCTTTAATAATGACTGGGTGACACACCATACAAACCCAGACAGGACAAGCTGACATCATACTTATTCAGCCTCAAACTATATGACACAACTACATTAGCAATGCAAACACAGCATCACAGGCAGGTCATTTCAGGATGCAAGTCATCCATGTTTTCCATTATTGCATATGTTCATGTCAGTGCAGTTTATTGTTCCTTGTTCAAGGTGATGTCTGTATTTTCTGAAAAGTTTTACCAGCTATGGGAATAATTTATCTTTTTTTGTGTTTGATTGATCTGTCTGTGCAGGGGACACAAATAAATAGCTTGTTTGTTCCCCTGTTATTTGTCTTGTGCAGCTTTAAAAACTCATAAATCAAAGTCCTATCTCCAGGACTGTGTAAATGAGATTGATATTTTCATTATCAGTCAATATGCTGCCTGTTTCTGCCAATTAAATTATCATTTAGTTCCAAAAGTGTCCAAAAACAGTCCACTGAGTCTGTAATTTTCTAAATCCTAAGCTTACCTCTTAAAAATGCTGTTTTTCTGACATTGACATCAACTAACCACTTTTCTAATAAGTCCATCATTCGTAGGAGAGACAGAACACATGTAGGAAAATGTCTTACTTCATTAAAACTGCAGTTTTGGAGAATTTTTGTTATTCTTAATTAATGCAACCTTCCCAATATGTTTAAAGACTGGACAGAGACAGACTTCGATCAGAGATGAACATGCTGTCAACTACACAGACAAGAACGCATGAGGGCTGCCATGACTCATCTGGATTAATTTAGTGCATAGGCTGTGTGAGCCTTTCAGAATTAATGTTAGAAATGCAAAATAAAGTATACATATGACCTGAGGGATCAGTTTTGAGGCCAAGGAGATAAGTTCACACTGCAGCCTAAACAATATCAGAAAGTTTTGTGGATTAACTGATAAACCATGTCCACTACTATCCACATCTGTGATTTGTCATTTTTGCTGCACAGAGACAAAGATGCTTCTAGAAGTAGATATTGATGGATAATGTTTGTTTAAATTTGTAAATGAGTAGTAGTCAGCTAGGTGTATCTGGTCAGCAAGTGAAATTGTGAGACGTGAATTACCGCTGAGTGTAACTCTGGCAGTTTGTGTTTTAATGTATTCTTCCTTAAATACCTATCTAACAAGCGTTAATGTCAGGCTTCCAGACTCTTCACGAGGAGCGTCTGCTGTTAGATGTTACACTGTTGATAGAGGAGCATCACTTCCTGGGCCACAAAGATCTTTTGGCCACACAGAGCAACTACTTGCAGGGTTATGTTCACGGCAGACATGAGGGACAGTGCCAATGGCTGCAGGGTTTGGACACATCCTGAACTTCATGCACTACGCTTATTACATCAGTTTCAATGACATACTTCACAGAAAAGCTTTTGAAACATTATCTTCCTATGGGTGTTTTAACAAGACACTGATCATCACAGTCAGACAAAAGTAACCAGTTCAAAAATTATTAACCTGTAACACCAGTACATTTTTACTGGTTTTAAGAGGGAAATGTAAACGGAGGGCAAGCAGTGCTAATGGTGTGGTCTGACCGCTGGTCATCAGTTGCTTAAGTATATTGGATCTCATGTATTGTCTTTTACTGATATCATTTTCTAAAAAAATAACATAAATAAATACAACAAGTGGTTAAACACAGCCTGAGCCCTCAGATGTGTCCTCTGTTGGTATTTTGAAGTACCACACACTTAAGTATGGGCAAGTATTATCATCTGCAAAAGCCCTCACTGCATAAGAACAAACAAGGCAAGTACATCTCTGGCCAATCAAGAAGCATTATGATTGGTCAGTGTAACATATAGAACTATTCATCTATATTTCGACAGTCCACTTTTCTCCATTAAAGGCATAAACTAACAAACACATTAAATACTACCAAGAGCTATATGAGGTATGAACAGTTATTCAACACTGTTACCAATGGCATCTACATAAAACTGTGAGAAATTGTGAGAAAAAGTCAGTAGAGAGAGACCTCAGTTGTGAAAAAATTGTTTAATTCTTCATCAAGACAACACGCCAGCTCACACTGTGCTCTCGGTAAAGCAGTTTCAGGCCCAAAAACGAATCACAGTGCTTGATCACCCTCGCTATTCAACTGATGTAGCACTGTCTTCTTCCTTTTGACAAAGATCAAGTCTTTGCACAAGGGAACACATTTTGAGTCTGTGTTGGAGGTTAAAAAAAAAAAAAAGCACTGAGACTCTGAGACAACTGTCCAAAGAAAGACCTACTGCACTGATTTGATCAGCTGAAGACCTGAATGCAGCAGTGTGTAGATGCAGAAGGGGTGGATATTGAAGGAGAACGACACTGTACAATCTCTTTTTTAATAGCTATACCTCAAAAACTCTGTGCAGCTCAGCTTCATGCTATGTCATGATCCCATGCTTAACAGATCATTTCTACTGGATTAAAAGAAAGTCAGTTAATTTCAGTTCAATGAATAACAGTATTTTAGCCCTCATTCAGTCCCATTACTTATTTTGAGAAACAAGTGCAGCTAAACCAGTGGGATTCACTTATATGAAGGATTTAGTTCTTAATGTGTCTGAATGAAATTGTTTATTCATATGTCAACAACTAATTATAGCGGCCTTACTTCTTTATCATTATTTTTTTTTTTTAAATTATCTAAGAGTTGCTTATTCGAGAGAGGGGCATCCACCAATAATTCCCAACTCTAAATGCACCATCTGCAGTGCATTATCTTCTGTTAAAACTGAATTGTATTATGCTGTTTTCTAAACATTTCTCTTCCAAGGTCCTGAACTACAGCACAACTGGATTATTAAGATGTGTTACTTCATCAAAATAAGACTTTACACTCAATGTTCACTTTTCTGATTACAGAATATTGAGTGAAGCATGCCAAAGTGCATCTAATGTAATTGAAATGACTTAATGGCATGAACTGCTGATAAACACTGTCAAGAGTAGAATCGTGCAAAAATTATACCTACAGAAGCAAGCAAGAAAGGCAGGACCCTCTGAACCAGCAGCTCCTCTAGCACCATTAGCCCAAATAATTACTAAATATATTTTGAACGAGTTCCTGCATTTCATCTCATATTGCTCTGTTTATTCTAGATGGTAAAGATATCACAATGCCACGTCTTTCCAATATCATTCAGCCCAACACTGATCTCAATTACAAACTTGCATTTGCAGCACATGCCTCCCTCTTCACGAAAGACTCAAAGAACTCATAAAGACTCCTCTTCACACACACCTGTATATAGACCTTTCGCACGGATAAAGACCCTCGATGAGCTTGTTCCAATTTCCATACCCCCATTTATTCACTCATTACTGCTCCTTCAAATAAGAAAACCCAAATTCAACGCATGTGCCCTCCGCGCCAAAAATGATCACTTGCAGCATGTTGCTCGCAAACTCAAATCTCTCACACCAGTCTGACACACATACACAGAGTGACACATGAAGACACATGTGCACGAACGTACAAATATAGACGGGGACAAAAACGTACCCAGGGACAGTCTTCATCTGTGCCAGCGCTCCATCTTGCCTGCTCTTACGTCCTCTGTTTCTCACACACTGAGGAGCATGCAGACCAGCTTTGAGTCAATATATCCCTCTGTACACGCTCTCTCTCCCTCTCTCCCTCCCTCTCTGTCTCTTTGCTCTCCTCCTCTCCTCTGTCCCTCCCTCTTCCCCTTTCCCTTTACTTGTGACGTATCTGGTTAAAAAATCCTCGTCAGTCGTTCTCAGACTGTGCATATAGTGCTGTCACTCACTTTTTCTTCTCATGCGGAGGGGATATTCAAGGAAACGCACAAAAATGGTGAGCGTGTTTGATGGTTTTGGTGATGGGCACAAAGACAGAAAGTGACTGACAGACAGACAGACAGATGAGGGAAAAAACTGACATCATACAGACAGACAATCAGAAAGACAGCAGCTCAAACAAACATAAAAAAGGAGGACATACTTTTATATATATTCAGTTGATAAGGAGACAACCAGGGTGAGCACACAAAAGGAAATATCACCCTGGGATGAAAACAAAAATCCAGCAGCTGAAGGGCAGAGGGAGGAAATTAAATTCAACGTGTTGACTGAGCTGAACAGAACACACAGCCAGCCATACAATCTCACAGCCAGATTACTTTGTGTTGGCTATGACTATGGCCAATATCATCCAAGCATGTGTGTGTAGGCGTGTGTGTGTGTTTTGTCTGCATGCATCCAACTGTGGCAGCCTTCATAGGAACAGCTGCCTGAGCAATAACATGACACAAAACAACAAAACATTAATAATAGAGGAAATGTTCAGGGTGAAACTGCAGTAAACACAGTACATATTCAGGGTAATATAGACTCAGGGGACTAAATACATTAAATATACATCCGCGATTGGGATTTGCCAAATTGTTAACACGGCATGCTAATCCTCAATCCCAAATAACCCCATTTTGGACTTATAATAAGAGGTTTAACGGGGATTCATACCTCTTTTGGGGTTTAAATGATCCAAACATTGGCAGCAGATTATGTAGATTTCTTAATCTGTAAATGTCTTATTTTGTGATAAATAGCCAATGCCATTCAAACACTCAACTTTTCATCACCAATACAAAGCTGTTTTATGTCGAATGTTTAGTCAAATGTTTGTTGCAAATGTAAGGATTAGCGTGGCAGCCTTAAGCAGTATTCATTTAGAAATTGTATCTCATCCCTTATCTGGGAAGATAATTCATTTGCAATTAATGCTTTGATACTTGGACTTACTTATTCTCATTATTTGAAGAAAACAACACCATTTCCACACAAAAGAGAAGATTTTTTTAAAAATTGTTTTCTAAATATCTTCTTTTATTTTCTGATTTTCTTGAGATGACAATGCTAATCTTCTTTTGATAACTTGATATTTTGACACACCAGGCAACAGTCCACAGAAAAGCATGTCCAGTAGGTGACTGAATGATTGTTCCGTCAATCACATTCATTATGTGCCAATTAAATGTTGTAGTAGGAGGGCGCTACGGCTGCAGTGTAAAGTACACAACATGAGCCACTTAACAGAAAAAAACCTCTCCAAAATATGTCAGAAGTGGAGGGAAAATATCTTTTCCATAAAGGAATGCTTTTAGTTTTGTTTTTTATTTAATAAAGAGATGTGGTCCAGATCTGACAAAACTGCTACCGAAGTTGTTAGCATGTATGCTATTATCTGTACAAGCAGTCACTTCTTGCTGTTGTCATGCTTGTAGATCCCACCTCTTCCTGCTTTAAAGGACGCTGATCAGTTTGTGGCATTTTGGCCGAACACTGTCATTGTAGCCTGGCAAGATGGATCTGACTGAATACAGACATTGAATTGGGTGGATCCAGCTGCACTGCAGTGTTCATTTCTAGAAGTAGTAACATTAGGTATTTACTGTGGGTCAGATCACAGCATGCCATGCCCCTCCTCTTCCACATAGTCATTGCCAGCATTGCCAATTGTTAATGTCACCATCAATTAACACTTTTTATTTTTGTCATTACATGTTTTAGGCTGCGTGGTGGTGCATGTAGTGGTGCATGTAGTGGTGCATGTAGTGTTACTTCACAGAAAGAAGGTTGCTGTGTCAGCTCTCAGAACAGACAGGGCTAAGGATGCACGATGTTTGATTTTTCCAATATCCAACATTTTTAAACTCATGATCGCCAGTACAGATATTAATACCTTTAATTCATTGTCAAGAGCACAAAGTCTCCACTTCACTGAAATTGCTCTGTTCCTTTCATGTTGACAGTCCATTTGTGTCAGAAACAGATGCTATACTTTTGATTTATATAAGTGGACAGTCAGTGATAAGTAAATCAATATGGTACATTTTAGGGCTGAACGATATGGACAAAATTTCATATCTCGATATTCATGCCAGATATCTCGATATCGATACGATACGATATGACTACGCGTTCGGTGAAAACCAAGCATTTTTCAGAAAAATAAAAACATCATAATACAAAAGAACGTGGAAAGTGAAGTTTTAGTGTGGGGGAAATCTATATTGTTTGTATTGTTGCTTTTCGATATTAATATCTTGAATGTTCATATCTCGATATCGATACGATAACGATATACTGTTCAGCCCTAGTACATTTGCACATTCTGCTTTTTTTTTACAGTCAACAAATGGGATATTTACAGCCAATTTGTATGGCTAAACATTGGCTGTAACTATCTGCAAAAATGTTCATATCTTCTGATCCTGGTATTCCAGTTTTTAGGCATATACCTGCTGATACAAATACTGTTTCGATAATACTGTGCATCCCTAGATGGGTGTTTCCTGCATGGAGTTTGCGTGTTTTTCCTGCGTGTTTGCATGCATATGTTTTCTTGAGGTGCCGCTTTTTCCTTCCAAAGATCAAAACACCACCAAAAAAACATGCTTATTAGGTCATTGCATGAATAGTTGTCTGTGTCTATGTCAGGGTGTACCCAGGCTCTTGAACAATGACCACTGGGATAGGCTCCGATAGCCCGCCAGCAACTCTATAACGGATACAGTGATAAGGATAATGGATGGATGGATTTCATGTTTTCTTGCAAACTGCTTTTTCCAGCACTCTGTTTAATGACAACAGTGTAACTTCAACACAAACCTGAAGTTACAGTATTAAAAGGATCATCTGTGAGTTTGTAAAGTGGACCTAGCTTACTTTACTTGACCTTCCATAGTTTAGAATAGATGAAGGGGGAGCGCTCAACAATTTTGTTTGTCACATCATTAAGTCAATAGCTAGCCTGAAAACATATTCAGAGTTAAAACATTGTGGGGAAACAACAGTATTTTCACACTGAAAAAAATAAACCGGGCTTATACTTTGAAATGCTACCTGCAAGTTTCTCAGTGCCATTTGTTTAATTTGGCAATCTCATTAACTTTTGAGGCACATATTACTTATTTCTGTCCCCTGAGTGAACTATGCTCACTTTTTGTTCATTACTCAAAAATTGAACTGTTTTTCACTGAAAATATGAGTATGTCAATTTAGCACACTCAACAATGTACACCATACAAGGCTCTGTGACAGGAGGGAGGAAACAGAGTGTTTCATTCGGAAGACCTGACAGGACGAAGTTACAAAACATTCAGCACTGTTATTGACTCACACCAATTATTTTGTTTTTGTGATTGTAGGATGCTACATTATGATCTTAGACATGATCAAAACTCAATTCCTGACTCAGCACAAGTCAACAAGACCTACCTAGTCCAGGCAACCTCCATATGTTAGTCTGAGCTATTGGACATAAAATCATTTTGAGAACGCATCAAAGAGAACTCACACAACACACTGAGATTAGGCAGCAACTAATGATAATTTCAGATATCAATTCACTTGACAATTACTTTTTTCGATAAAGCAGATAAGGTCATTTGTTTTTGTGAAGAAAAAAAAACACAGGCAGTATTGAACTTCTCCAAACTGTTAAGATAATATAACATTATATTATAAAAACTGAAAGCCCCATATGCTTGCAAGCATAGTTACAGTAAACAGTATTAAGGGTAAGCACCAGACAAACAGACAAACAAATACACAGACTTATAACAAAGATGGGGACAAAAATTAGCTTTAGCCTTCTACATGCACATAGTCTATTTAATGTTACAATAATGGCACTGGTGATCATGACTGAAGGCTTAAACAACATGGCATAGGCTAATTTCAGACTGCAAAGTACATCTATCACTTCCCCTGACATCACCTCTATCAAGGAAAAATAGAAGATAATACATTTCTATAAGCTTTTTTTTTGTGTGTTGTTTTACATGTGCAGGTTGAAGATTTAGCCTCCAAAGATATTTTGGTATATCATCCTGATTTTAGACACCATTTGGTTGGACTATTCTTTACTCGTTACAGCTTTTTACACCCACACAAACACGGGGTAATTTGGCAAACACGTGCAGCACACAGCATGAACACATTTTTCCTTTCTTTTTGTATTTTGAAGGGCATCTAATGCCGAGGTCAGACTACACCATTTATGCTTGATTCTGGCCTGGCTCAACAGTCATAGAGTTTCAAGACACATCTGCCACAAGAAGCTGTTTCATTTTATGTAGTGTGTTACAGTGACTGACAACAACAGAGCACTTCTGGATGCCTAACAACTCTACGACGGAAAGTCTATTAGGTTTGATTTTTGTTCTGTCTCCTACGATTTCTTCCCTCACGTCAGAGACATTGACCAATGAGAGCACTGCAGCTCTGCATTTGCAAAAATCAAGTATGTAAACAGACCAAAACTGATACCCTGGGAGCTGCATGGCAGATACGAAATAGAGAAAGAACGAAATAAAGTCCTGTAAACAACATCTCTGTGTTCGTTAGGCACACACACAAAAATTCGGCCTGAATCTGCCGTACAGATTATTCATCTCTCGTAAATTCTGCAGGCGTTTTAACAGACATATAGGACATCAAGGGGGTAAAATATAGAGGATTTCAAACGTCCACAAGCCCGCAGCTGAAGTTTTAATCCCGTCATGTCTCGGACAAGAGAATTAAATTATGGCAATGTTGGTGTTTTCATTATCAAAGATCTATTTTCACTGCACACAGGTCCTGTCTCCACCATGGAAAAATGACAGGTGATCACCGTATTGATTAGATTCATTTATCCCATCCTGCATGTCGCTGGCATTTCCAAATTTGCTTAGAAATTACAAAGAAATAGATATGACACATTGTGCTGTTGGTGTCATGCTGTGAAAAATTACCTTGACTACTGAGCTCCTTTGTTTTTATTCATGTTAACTGCTTCCGCCTAGAGCAATATGTCATTGTATTGCAAAGTATGATGGGCTAATCTGAAGGCATTGATAAGGGGATTGTTAAGCATACAGCATATGATGTTGATTTCTCAAACTAGTTGTAACCGTTCTTTAGCAGGAAGTGCTTCTCAATTTCCATCCCTACATGGAAACGCCCAGCATGGATGCTAATGTACTTCTAAACCGAGTCAATATAAACATGAGACTAGAAAAGCACGAGGGTAAAAGAAAACAAAAGAGAAAGCAGGTAAACAAAGCTAAAAAATGGAATTGGACACAATGGATGAAAAATGTCAGAGACAGAAAGGTAAATAGATCCCTGTTGTCAAAGCAGCAGGAGGGCTCCTTTGTTTACAACTTTTGATGGACGAGGATGATAGAAAAACCTTTCAATGACAGATTACTGTCTGGAAACCCATCAGAGCACTAATTGGTGACAATATAATTTTCCACGGATGAAGAGTAACAGATGAACAACAACAACCCTGCTCTATTAAATTAATGGTCAGCCACCGGAGGAAGAGAAGATTCTTTATGTACATTGATGTGCTCATCCCTCTGCGGGCACTATGATTTACTTTGGGCATCTCTTAACTATAGGCATCACATCATCAATACTGCGTTAACAGACCATTACACTTTGTATTCATTAACTTGGAAAGAGAACACGAGCACTTAATGAGTTGAAATGAGACAAATGAACGCTCAGTCTACCAATGCCAAACTATCCATCTATAAAGAGCTGCTTTAGACATGCAGGGCTACATGCTTTAAGTGGCTTGAAATTGATGCTGTATAGCTGTGAGAGTGCACCTATGTCCTCGCTGGAAGATGACAGAGTCATTTTAATGAGCCTCATGCTGCTGGTTTCTTCAGGGGTGCACATCTTTTTCGGTGATCACTGAAAGGGGAAAAAATCATGGCAACTCTGAAAGGGTTGGAGCTTCTTCCACCCACAGCAGCAGCTATCAGACAGCTGCAGAGCTCTCACAGCCGACCTGCTGACCAACAAAACTCTCAGACGCTCTCCATACAGCTAGACACCAAAGGGACGCACTGCACTCGACCAGAGGGGCTCTTCCTGCAGTCTCCACATGTTTAGGTCAAGACTGGTTTACAGAAGACTGGAGAGTTAGTTTGGTGAAACAACATTAATAAAACACTATCAAACTTCAGCAGTATCACATTCATGTCAGGTTTTTTCAACTACTCCTAGGAATTAATATATATTTTGGCAATCCTAAAGGCTTGTGCTTGGTATTTTTGGGCTGATGACGACATCTTTTTTCAATTGAGCCAACAAAATAAATTAGTCTCCACAGGAGTTTTACTCCTGGCAGCGATGGAGCACTTTTAAGCAGAATTTTAGTGGGGGTGTAATTGGAATAATGGACTCTCTAGCCAGAACGAAGGTAACTTCTAGCTATAATTAAAAACAGAAAATAAATTATAAAAACTAAAACAAGTAAGAAAAAACTTTTGGCTTGAACAGTGAGGAAGTAAACTTCATCTATTTGGCTCTTTTCACAGACAAAGGTCACAATGTGCTTTAGAACCAGCAAAGTACCACATGCAAAATAAAAACAAAACAGAGAATGGCGCATGGATCAACATTAAAAAATCCAACAAAAACAGGTTATGCATTTCTTGGGAATGGGGCATGTCTTTTAAATACCCAAATAGTCATTAAATTGTAAGAATTCAAAGACTTCCTGCAACTTTTCTTGGATCTTAAAGGTACTGAATTTTGCCATAAATCAGGTTCACATATTCATTTTTTGATTACTGCTAGTGTATGTCCACTGCCCTTTTTGTTCAGAAAACCTTGAGTGAGCTGTATTCTTTCTTTGTCTGAGACACTGTTAGTGTGCCTGCCCCTGTAAGGCTCCCCTCTCCACATGGGCCAAGTATGCCCAGATTGATATCACAATTCAAACAGCGTAAAGACGCATGTTTCATATTTTCTTGTCTCTTCCTCTGTATGTAATGGATCATGTAAAGGGGATGATTCATTTGGTTTTTAAGAATTTGAGTTGTTTATAAACAGGCATGACTGATACTACATACCTCTGCATTGAAGCTGTTTGTCAGGAGGCTGAAGACCTGCAACAGCTCCACCTAAATGTCTTCTAATGGATGATAATAATAATGATAATGCATTTAATTATAAGCGCCTTTCTCAGCACTAAGGTTTCCCTTACAGGGCATAGTAAAAAAAATAAATAAATAACAAGATAAGAAAATGATCAATTGAGAAACAATGATCAAAAGATAAAATAACTTGACCAGATTTAAAAACAATCAAACTGAATATGCCAGGTTTTTCAAACAGGATTTGATGATGGAAAGAGAGTCAATGTTCTGATTTTCTTGTAGGAGGGAGCAGTGTGGCTGAAGGATCTCAATTCCATGGTGGACAAGTGGGGTGAAGTGAAGAAGATTTGAGGGAGCGGGAGGCTGTGCTGATGTGTACAAGTTCAAAGAGATACACAGGGGCAATGTTGTTGAAGGCCTTGAAGGTAAGGAGCAAGATCTTGCAGTCAATGCAATATTTAACTGTGAGCCAGTGGAGCTGCTGGAGAGCAGGACTGAAGAGATTAATAGAGGGGATTGTGGTGGCGAAATGAGCAGCAGAATTTTGAACAAGCTGAGGTTTACGAAGGAATTTCTAAGGAAGAACAAGAATGAAGGGACAATGAGTTAGTTGAAGAAAATGTTAACTACATTATGTTCTCCACATTGTGAGCCCCCACCCCCGTACCTAAACTGCTGATGTCACATGCCCAGTTCAGTCACGCTATGGTGACAACTTGATTGGTCAAATTAACTGAACTGCTCTCCTTGACATGCTACAGTGGCTGAATCAATTTGGTGAAGGTGCAATGTCAGCCCCTGCTACAGTGGTACAGTATGTGCCCTTCCCAGCGACCTCAACACTTAAACCTTACACATAGCTTAGCAAGCAGCTAACATGTTGCATGTCAATTGGTGAAAACATGAACACCTTTTTTATTCCGTAAAGCTCCTATCTCAGTATTTTGGAGTACAAATTAAACCTCAAGTTATTCATTATAGTGTGATTTGGGTCAGACTTAGACGTTATGTGGAGTTGAACAGTCCCAATGTACTCAACCATGCAACTTTCTCAAATTATATAGTCCTCAAAAAGTTTGGAAGCTTTATTTCTGTCAATCATTTCTCTCCTTTAATAATACCAATTGGAATTGTACTTTATATTACTGGAAAGCCTGACAAGTCACCTTTACTGCAAGGGAAAACCTGTACGGATTTTGCATTTGCAGAAAGAGCAACACATGTGTAGCGTCCCTCCCAACAAATGCGCCAAAATCCCCTCTTCTGGAAAAAGACTACAATTCCTCAGTCAAGCAAGGTTAAGGAACCCGTCTGCTTGGGGTGTTGTCCTCCTGGGATGAGCACTATGCAATCTGTCTTTGACGACTTCACAAGTCTCATGGAACTTGGTCCCCAGTTTATAAATGGTACCAGTGCTGACACCAAATAATGCTGACACTCTGCGTGCGGGAACTCCAGCTTCCAATTGCAGGGGGTTTTGGCATGTTTTTTTGGGCTGTGTTGCTCATTCCACAAATGCAAAATCCTTACAAGTTGTACCTCATTGTAAAGGTGACTAATCAGTCTTTCCAACAATACAAAACACAATTAGTATTATTAAAGGGGAGAAAAAAATTAACCAAAATGACTTTTCCAAATATTTCTAAGGAGTATCCTAATGAACTTGCTGTTTTCGTGGCCTTTTATGTTTTCTGTAAGCAAAAATCAACATTAAATAACAGCCACATTTATTTATGTTGCATTTTATATCACTTTTCTTTCAAAATAAAAGATCTTCATCAGAGTAAGTTACAGCTATAATGTATGACTGCATGTTGAGAGCACTTTTTAAACTTGTAATCTAACATTTTTAGTCTAAAAAACTAATAATATCAAAATGTTATTGCTAGAAATCATGTCGTTAGTTTATATTTATTTCCCTTTAAGTTTATGTGACCACTCTGGCAACTTTCATGGGGGTTTGGAGCCCTACAATGCCCTAAATGGTAAAGTTTTACCTTAAACAATCCCTTTGGCTATTTACGTCTCAATTATGTTGAAAAGAGCCTCAAATGTGACTTCAAATTATTTAGAGCATATTCAGATGAAAAGGTGACATTACTGTGACCCCACATTGACAATGTGGTGAGCGAGGTAATCGGTACATTGGACAGGCATGAGTCCAATTGGCACCATTCACAGTGACACCAAACCACATGGATTTGTCAGGTCTTGCATATCTAGGCAGGTTCTGAGGAAGAAACACAATCAATTGTGCTTGAAAAATGAAGTCTGGAGGATGGCGGAGTGGTATTGATCTCTCTCAGGGGTAAACATTAGGTAGCCTGTCAGATGGATATTTAACACAGCGGCATTGCCCATGAGCTGACAACAGTAAATAATAGTCAGGAGCATCCAAAATATAAAAGGGCAGAAAAGTCGGAGCCAAAAAGCAAAGGATGATAATGCAGAAGTATAGGTAGAAAAATATTAATCTGAAATATGATGAATTAGATCTTTTAACAGATATACCTACCTCGATGAGGAATAACTGAAAATAAAATTAAAAAGCCTGAACTAACATTGAATTTGCCCTACTCGAACATGTCCCTCAGCCTCCGTGCCAGCATGAATAAAGCATTTATGTTGCTCATGAGTTTAATGTAAATAATAAACATGCAGAGTGAGAGAGGGAGGGATTGGTTGGCAAGAGACAGGGTACGAGCAATTTGTGGAGGAGTATTCATCCAGTCCTCCTGCATGGCAAGATAATTTCCCACCATTACCACCACACAAAGCAGTTCAGGTTTTCCATTAAGTGTCCGAACACAGCCTCCCCAGCCTCTCAGCCAACCATTAGCTGTGAGATTAAGTAAACCTCCATTTACATACCACGCAATGAATTTTTCAACATTTGGTTCCACACAAGACGGAAGATCAGATCAAAGAACTCCTTCACTCTTTCCTACTCTCGCCCTTGGAAGTGAGAGCGGGGAGATCTTGAATTCAGAGTTACTTCTCTGTCTTTTAAATCAGACAGGGATGAGTCTATGCTGTAAGTGCCATGCAAAGTAGCCAGTTCATTTCCACAGTGGTGAATTTATAGGACTGCTGTGCGTTTAGCAAACACTACAAAACAGACAGCAAACATTAGCCACTTTTAAAACTTGTCTGGTCCATTGATCCATTCTCTATTGGGACTATCACTGAATTAAAAAAGCATTTTTCTTTCCATAAATGAAAAACATTGTAAGCACAGAAAACTGGCAACACAAATTAAATTCACACAAAAGTTTCAGGTCTTGTTAAAAAGTAGGAGAGGAACATTTTTAGATGATGTTAACAAAAAAAGCACTAAATAATGCCCTTCAAAGACATTCAGCAATGCTGACCCTTAGATGGCTGTCACTGCCATCTTTGATACTATTTAATTTTACCAGAAAGTTTTTTGAAACAAAACTGTCAGATGAAACGGATAACAAAATTTTTACAAGTTGAGGAGAAACATGCTGCTTCATTCTGCCCACCTACACTGCCCACCTTTTCATTTTTTATTTATTGTGAAATAGGCACTCCATAGGGGTTTATTTACTAAGTTTTACTAATTTTACACTGTTAACTGCCATTTTCTACCAGAATTTCACATGATGAGGAAAAATAGCTGTTATGCAAAGCCTTAGGTCTGGTCTGGTTTCCGTTGGAAGCAATCGCAGAACACTTTGCAGGCTGCCTGAGGTGCTTATAAACAATTTTACTCCTTCATTTTGTGAAATTCATCCAAGAACAAAAACAGTGGTTTACTGTTGCGTGTACACTTTAAGGAGTGCAATTTTTTTTACTAGTGCCTGTTTTTAAAACAGCAGCAGAGAGTGGCAGATATACTTGTAATAGTGTAATTTAGGTCTGATGAATATGTTTATGTGCATTTGAACCGTCTACATTTACGCAATGATTCAAATGACATAAAAAGAGCGTGCATTTACATCATTTGTCATTACTGTATTGATTGGGGACCCCCTTGCAGTAGAATTAGCATACTGGACAACTCAAGTCCTGCATATGGTGAAATAATCAGGAATACAGTTAGTGCTTTATAAGCTCAACTTGCTGTATACCAGGGCAAGAATGTGTCACATCCTTTTAAAAGTTTAAGCCCTCCATCAAAGCCAGCTCAATCAGCAGTGCACACAGGATCTTTCTTGAGTAGAACTACATGTGAATGAGGCTAATTTTCCTTGAGTGTCTGAGTCACATTTGAATTCAGAGGATAAGCCCCTGCATCTCGATGTGACGCCAATCAGAAGATATTGAATGAATTTCATAGGCAATATTATGTTGGCGAGTGGATTTTTAACAGGTGACTAGTTGTTGATGTTTGCCGGGGGTGGCAGTTGGTGTCACAGGTGCTGCTTGCTCTCTGCATCACTGTGCTCCAGGGAAGAAATCATTGGTCGTGTTGGCAGGGAGTGCTGTTCTGTCAAGGTGCATTATTCTTTTAACCGCATGTCATGTCCCAAACTTCAGCCCTGCATGGCTCCTGGCCCCGGCTCACTCTGTCCTTCTCTCTCAGCTCCTCCCATCACTGCTATCACACCAACATCACCTTCCACTTTCACCTCTCTCTTGTTTTATCACTCCTTGCTCTGTCTTAAGGGCTGCTCCGACACAGACATATCCCATTAACCCCACCAGGGATTTGACCTTAACACTGACAGGCAGGGGCAGGCACAAAAACAGCAAACCTGTGAGTATATTTGTAATCTAAACTCACACACAACAACAGTGAACATACTTCAATTTATATAATGCTCTGTGACAGACCCAGCCAGCAATGCAAACAAAAGGGTGACCCACTGTCTAATAAAATGACATATTAGCATAATGATATTTCCTCAGGATAAGAGTGCTCTATGCTTAGTTTATTTTATACTTCTTCTAACCTTTATTTCAGTGCTGTGTGCGAATGGAGATAACATAGAATGGGCCACAATACAATAAAGTGAAAATATAAACTACAAAACATGACATGTGCCTCAGTTACATCATCTAATGATTTAAAAAAAGATGGTACAAAACCCCACAATTGAGGTCACCAAATTATAAATGCTGACTTCAACTAGCTCTTGATGAATTAAGAAGCAGGGAAAAACAAAGCTCTCTTTATTAGGGATGTTATAAAACAGCAATGTATATCAATATATCAACTGGCAGATCGATCATCCAATTAAATCAAATGAATGTCAAAACATTGATTCAAACCAAAATCTATGGGACACAGCTTTAATTTGTAATTCTCGATGCATGCCTATGAGACAGTTTCTGTCCAGCTGGGCTGTTTCCTGTGAGTTCAAACAGGCTAGCAGTAAGCTGATGCTAACAGCTAGCACTTTAGATGTAGGGAGGACGTAGTGGATAATTACTCCTGTCTCAGCTGTGTGACAACAGTTCAGACTTTAAAACAACAGGGAAGACTGCTCAGCTTCATATGCCGATCACATTTTCACTTTTTTAGCCATTTACAATAGGCAAGTTTAACCAACATGGAAAAACCAAACTTCCCTGGCCCCACCATCACCTATTTTGAGCTGCAGTAGCACTTGATTGAGACTTTGATTTTAAACAGGGAGAAGCCCACAGTTAGGTGTTTGCTTGGATGATCTAGGTGTTTATTTGTGTATTATAGGGCCCTAAGACAGGAGGTTACTGCTATTCTTGTTGCAACTTACCAATGATTATAAAAAGAGCTGTAGTGCTATTTAACACAGCTTTGTAAGTCTGTAGAAGGGGGCACCGACTAGTATTCCCTCTCCTTTTGATGAGTCTCCAGTATTGTCATAGTCTTGTGTAGATAGTATCTCTAAGTCAATGCAGTTCACATGTATATTATTTCTCCATCAGCAAACATGCCTGTTTCTATCTGTCCTACTTGTATTGCCCTGGCTTGCTATTTTAACTGCCCACCCCCACTCCCCCTGTAGGAGTCAGATGAATTCACTTTCTATTGGACCAAAAGTCAAAATAAAAAAATGCCAAATAGCTAAACTATACATCAAAAGTAAATTCAGATGAGACTATGAGCTGATGCAATCAATCGTGAACTAGTCTACTCCTTTGCTTTTGAAGCGTCACATCTCCCTTCTTCGCAAAAAAGCTGATTAGGTATGATTGACATGACTGAACCTTTCATTTGTGCAAAGCAGAAGATCAAACTAAATTAACAAGAGAGGAACCAAATCCTGCTGCTGAGCACAATTTCCTGTCAGGTACAGAGATTCCTTTTCCGCATGCTCTTGCTTAGGCTTGCAATTTCCTCTGCAGCATTGCACTCTTCACTTTTTCTCTCAGTAGCTGTTTGGATGCAACTCCATTTGCTGGGTACAAGAAAGTAATGATAGCGTTATTGCAAATCTTTGTCAGCACCCAGGTAAAGTTGTGCATGCAGAGGTTGCTGGCAAATAGAAAACGTGTGGCAGTAAACAAACCTTTAACATCAATGCAGAAACCATGAGCACTGCAAATACTGTTTACCACTTACATGAAAAAAATGATGAAGGGTTTTCCTAGTTCCTCCTTTACAACTCAACTTGGGGTTAGAAAGATGCTCTGAAACATGAATTTAAAGTTTGACACTGATTCACTCTCAGGCCTGCGGCTCCAACTCAAAGGCTCTGAACGAACAAAGGAATGTTATTTGCCATTGACCCAAATAGATCCTACATAGATCATGTGATATACCTACCTCTTTCTCCTTTCTATGTCTTGTTCACCCTTTCCTTATATTTTCCTCTGCACCTTTTGATGAATGGCTTTGCTTTTCAGAACAAATGACAGCCTGTGATTAATCATGTGTGCTCTTTTACTCTTCCAGCCATCTTGCTTCCCTTTCTTTTTCTTTTTGTATCTCAATTTCTGTTCTGCAGCTTGTGTAAAAAAGGAAAATTTTCATTTTCCCTGGTTTTGCCCCATCAGCATATTTCCATAAATAAAAAAGGGGGGTGAGGTGAAGGTGTAAGCAGAAAGGAGGGGAAGCAGAGGGAAGTGTGGCCCAGAGGCAGGGCAGTGGGCATGTGCGAAACGGAGTGGCGAATAGATGGAGAGGCAACGGGGAGACGAGCCAACTGCTCCAGATCATGGGTGTGAAGGTTACTGCAGAGACTAAGGCTGGGAGAGACAGAGATGGGATGAAAGACAAATGTTAAATAGCAGAGAATTTACTCATGAGCAAAGGGAAAACTGCTCATAATATAAAAACAGCTTCTAGATAAGGATGGACAGATTAGAGGAGGGAGAGACGTGAATTTAAATTTAGGAGAAACTGATAAATTGACAGGATGATGAATAAAATAGGTGAATTGTATAAAGATTTCAGAGCAATTTCCCCCGCAAGAAATGAAATGCATAAACCAAAACTTCAGATCCTCAGTCCTTTTATGGAGCAATAATAGGAGCCAATTCTCTTTAAATTATGAAAAGAGGCTTGAATGCAGAACATGACAGCAGGATGAGCAGCGAACCAGGAGATGAAGGAGTGAAAAAAACAGATGTATTGAAGGAGCAGTGACTGCTGCGAGGTGTGCATCCAGTGCCCTGTGGCAGGACGTCATGCTGTGCTTAATGAGGCAACAGTGCAGGCAATTAGTTCCTGATATGACATTATCCGTCACCAATAACTGAACGCATCATTAACCACAGGACGCCTTTATAGCCTCAACCCCTGTGCATCTCCTTCACGTAAACAGAACATGTGTGCCTTAAAACAAGCTACAGCTACTTCATTGATCTTATTTTATGTGACTGCCATCGCTAAGTTTGAATGATGAGTATAGAAACAAAAAGTAAGTAACGAAGCATAAGTTCTCAGAGCCAAATCCACAGAGAACAGATTGCAGCAGCAAATACCACTATAAACTGTGTCATTTTAGCATCAAAACCTCAAAGAATTCTGCTCTGATCATTTGCTGGTGCAAAAACACGCAAAGATTAGCAGCTGAGCACATTGGTGCTGTTGGGATAAGTTGACATCAGCCTTGTTACAGACAAAACAGTCTACAGTTTAAAATTTAGTAAATTTACATGAAATCTGACTGATATTTGGTCAGAATGTTGGCAGGTGGGGCACATATGGCAGTGCTGTGGCTGCATGCATATTTGATTTTACGACAGGTACCTTAGTCAAAAGTAGGTCAGGCCATTTCAGTTGTGCAGCTTGTTAATAAAAGACAATCACTGGCAAGTGAGTGAACAGAGGGAGACTGATTTGTCTAATCCAATGCCAGTTTACATGGCTAAAACTGGAGCTAACCCCATCTTCGTGATACAGCTACAGCAAGCAGACATGAGCACTTCCTGCACATACAGCAGCGTGGAGGCTGGGCAGACTGCTGCTCTCAGATAAAAGTAAAGGTTTTTCTCTCCGTTCAATTCTGTCAAAGATCACGCTCTGTATGTGACAACATAACTCAAACTCAATCTTAGTTACCTCCACTCTGTTCATACCAAACTACAGTGTAACAAAGTTGGGTGAAAGGATCGTTTTCTATATTTATTTATTTATTTATTTAGATAGATAGATAGATAGATAGATAGATAGATAGATAGATAGATATATAGATCCATGTGCATCACTGTAGTTATGACAGCCACACAATGTTCGTATTTAAATTTTTTAATGGTTCTTTTGTGCTTTGATTTGTAATTAAATATATACATTTTCAAATGAAAGAAACACAAATAAACACTTAGCAAACTTCTTTTCCTAACTATTTAATCTTTTTTACAGAGGATAAAAGTGTGTCCCTTTCCTCGTGTTTTTTAAAGGATCCTAAGTCCTTGTGGATGGCATTAAAGTCAGTAAGAACTCAATGCAGCTTTAGGGTGGCAGTTAATGTCTACAAGTCTGCGCAATAGCTGCAACAACTGTCCTGAGTTTACTATTTAAACATTTAAACAAAAAAATAACGTTTTAGACAAGCATTTGTCAAATGTTTTAGTTTACAAAAAAGGCAAGAATTTACAGTAAATGTGTTGTCATTTGTTCAATTGCTCGTACTTGACCTTGATGTTTTTGACCTTTGATTGTCAAAGGAAAAAAAGAGAAATGTTACTTTTGAGGAGTATGCATCTTTTTCTTTCTTTTCTTTTTTTTGTTGTGGTATCAGAACTGACTAAAAAATAAACTCTTTACTGGTACTGTGTTGAAGTGTACAATGCTGGTATGGTGATTATCTTACCATGTACTCAGTCATCTGTACAGCAGCCCACAGCTGTTGGTGTGAAATATAAAAAGCAGCTCTTTTATTTTTTTAATGGGCTTGATGTTGTTAATTCCAGTCTATCTGGTCTGTGTGAAACACTTGAATACCTGTTCATGTATAAAAAGTGCTCCATGATTAAACCTGAGTAATGTTAAGATTAAGGGGAAGATCACTACCCTGGAAAAAGTCCACTGTGACTCAATGGACAAAGAAGTCTTTTGGTTTACTTCGACATGCAGCCATAAATGTGATCTTTCTACCCTCAACCAAAACATGTGTGTCGCTCATTATCACTTTTTGTTGAAACCAGGTAAGAGAAAAGGATAGAGGCCATTAGATCAATGCCAATAGACAGCAGACCCAATAACAGCCTTAGAGCACAAAGTAGTTTAAACCAAATATCCTTTCCTTGAGGCAGGGTTCGATAAACAGATGTTCAGTCCCAAATGAGCACAAGTATTTAAAGCTCTAGTCAAAGGGCTCAGTATTAAATGTGCAGCGGTGGTAAGACAAGAATGCAGGACGGCTAACCACAAAGAGCTGAGACAAACTGACAGTGGACAAGGACAGCACAAGGACTAAACACACAGGGGACGATGGGTGATGAGGGACATGTGAAACTAATAAGACAGGTGAAAGTGATCAGAGTGGTGCACACAATCTAACAGACAGGAAAAACACAAGGGCAGAGAGCTGGAAGGAGGAGGTGGTATACAAAATTAGGAATGAAAATGACTAAATCTTGAAATCAGGGGAATCATTACTTCATCACAGGACTTGTATCTAATACTTTTCAGAAATAATTTACTTGTTCCACAACACAATCAAAATGAAACAGACAATACAAATCACATAGCGGTGGGGTTAGACCAAAAATCCTATCACAGAATCTTTTAGAAGAATGGCAACATACTGCAAATATCTCCAGATTTTCTCTATAAAACAGGTTATTACAGAAACAATATCAAAAACTAAAATATGATTGCAGCCCTTACATGGTCAGGCCCTAATGAATGTTTTGAAAACAAAAAATCTATTCATGTTTCTCATGTAAGTAGCCTTGGGATGCCTTGATTAGGCTGTTTGCTATTAATGCCAATTAGACATCACCAATACAGGGATCAACCAATATTAATACTGAAACCAATCATGTTTTGTGTTCTGTGATAACCACTGATTGAACTTTGGCTCAACAGAGCAAATTAAAAAGCTAAATAGCAATGCAACAAGTATCACACAGTAAGAACCATGAAATTACACAGTGTAATGATTTATGAACTACACTACTACGTGTTAATTCATGTTAATTAATCAATTAACAAAATTATTGTCAGACTAAAGATTTATTAAGTATATCCCATAGGGTAAACAGTGCAAGTAAAACTTCAAATAAAAAGGAAGAAGTCACAGAACATTTGCTCGATTACCTTATGAAGCTGAGGTAAAAATTTCATCTTGCTAAGAAACCTCTTGAGATGACATTTGAACACACCATCTTTGTCAAACTGTCATTTTTCTGTCCAACATAAATGCACCATAACATTTCTGGACCTCATACAGATCAAGTTCATATTTAGCTAGTTGATTAGCTTTATTACTTTACTATCTAACAGGACTTAAAAAGTCTTGGGGATTCTACCACCATTTCTTTAAGCAGATGACAGAACATGATGGAGGGATTCATGATTACCCAGTGCTTTTATTGCAAAGTACAGTATATGGCTGAAGACTTGCACAACATAGCATCAATGCCCTCAGGCAATCCCAAGCAAAACCCAGAAGTTGATTTCAACTTAAACAAACGGTTTAGCAATCTACTCTCTATTGGGAGCTGACTGGCGCATGAAATGTGACATTATTGCACTCTCTTGTCTTTTTTTGTGAAGGTAATGGTGAAATAAATTTTCTGTTCGTCAGAAAAAGACAGAGCGCTAAATAAGGGATTTGGTTGGACGCACTAAGCATATTTGAGCGTGGCAAGGGTTTGCTTGCACAGGGGAATAGGTTGCTCAACAGTTTCCCCACTGCAGCTGTGCATCAGTGGGCTGGAGAGAAGGAGGAGGGAGGAGGAACAGGCATAAAAATTAGATTGTGCCTTACCTGCAGTTTCTTTTCTTTTCTCATGAGCACAACAAAGTTTTTTGGGGTGTTTTTTTTGGTTCTTCTTGACGGACTTTGGACTTATTTTAAAAGAAGTTGCGTCAGTAGTACATTTTTTGTACATTTCAATGTCAGCCATGGCATTTGAAAGAGTGTAGGTCACACAGCCAGTCTGTCCACTGAAGTGAGACAAAGTTCAAACACTGACCACTGAGGAGCGATGCAAAATGCCACTGAGGAGAACAACAGAATTTGTATGGACAGTTACAACTCTTTGATGGCTGGAGGGAGTGGAGATGTGTGTTTATGTCACTTTTAAGGCACGCTGAAGTAAAAAAAGAAATGTCTGACCTTATTCACTGGTTAAACGTCCTTCCAGAAAGGAAAGTGTGCCTGTTAAGGACAAGTCTGCTGTCATTAAGCAGTGTGGTGTTCAACAGAAAAAGCCCATTGGGACATGAGACCCCTCTATGCTTTGTCTGACTTCACTGACAAACAGCAGTCAATCGGTAAAGAGTGAAGGGAGCAATTTGTGATGAAAGAATGGGCTGTACAGAGAGGGAAAGCTTGTCATTCAAGCTGTGTACTCTACATACACAAATAATATACTATATAGTACTCACAGGGTGCTCATTCATTTTCCTTTGCTTAGACCGATTAAATGTAGAACATCCACATAGCAGCTTAATGCCTCCATGAGGTTTACAATGCCAGAGAGTGAAATAAGTCACAAGCTGCATTACACCTGAGCGGTCTGGTTTGACACAGTTTGGAGTTGTAAGCCGGGATCTTGCTTGTGTTTCCACTGCCAGTACCGTCACCTGGGGGCTGGGGTGTACACCCCAGGGTAAGGGGCATAAGATGAGGGTCACGCCAGATATGTCCAACCTCCTCTGCTTTTCCTCCTCTTCATCAATGATAAGGAAGGATGAATGGCAGCATTGCAGCATTGTAGTAGAAAAGCCACTCACTCAGATCCATTGTCATGAACAATGGCAAAGCAACCCAAAGAGGCAGATGAGGCAGGTCCAGTGAGCAAAAATCAAGGTCTTTATTTACAGTCTGGATTCGGTACACTAGGCAGGTTCTCAAACAGGCAGAGGTCGGCAACAGAGGCGGTAGTCAGACAAACAAGGTTTGGTACACGAAGATCAATTGAACAGGCGAAGGGATCCAAAAAAGGCCAGAGGCAAAAAGCTAGGTCGATGAACAAAGGAGGTCAAGATCAGACTGTGACTTAAGAAAACGCCTAGAGAGTGACTTTAACAGTACAAACAATCCGGCAACAAGACAGGGGAAGACACGAGGGATAAATACAAGCGGTAATTGGGGTAATGACAGACAGCTGGGGAGGGACAATCAGGGAGCGGGTGTGACAAGCCGGAACAGGAAGTAAAGCCTGGGGAGACAAGAAAACAAAGTGAGTTTCAAAATAAAACAGGAAGCACACAGACAAACATAAAACAAGAACACAAGCAAGGTGACTTGACAACAAAGCACAGGATCATGACATCCAGAGGTGATTTAAACATGGTGAGGTGCATTGTTTGTTTTAGCTGTTGTCACATGGGTGCCAGAAGAGTAGGACAGCATAGATCAGTTGCCTGGGTAACTTTCCCTACATTTGATGGTGAAACCTATGATTGCACACTATGTTAAGCTGAACTGAAGTGAACTGCTTGGTGGAAACGCAGCTTAGGTGTCTTGACCTAACTCCTCGATTTAATTTGTTCATTACCCAAACAGAGAGGACATTACTGCAAAGTTTGGCAGGAATACCTTTGAAAAAAATAAAAATATTAACTTCACAAGCAAGATTTGATCATAAGAACCAAGGAAATTTTAAGCTTTACCTTCAAAATCTTGCCAGTTTTTTTTTTTTTAAGTCAAGGTGAACTTGCGCAAAGTTTAGAGAAAAAAAATCCTGAAAAATGGTTCTGAGTTACAAAAGCAGGAGAGGAACATGATGCCTCACAAAGTCCAAAATCTAATCAGTGGATCTTCCAGTACATGAAAAAATGTAGTTTGACAGAAATCCCTCAAAGCTTTCTAGAATTAGCAAAAGATGACAATACTGACCATTGACCTATGAACTTCAAAATAGTCTATTAAGACTTGTGTCACATTTGATGTATGAGCAGCGTTTGAAGGAAATACTTTTAATACAGCTATTTTGGTGCTATTGGGTTTCATAGACTAGTGTTCACATGCAAAGGTTGATAATAACAGTACATGATCTTGAACTTTGATTATTATCAAATCAGGTCATCTTTAAGAAAAAGTCAACATTTGAGCAAATTTTGACAAATATCCCTTCCAAGTAGACATTTGTGCAAAGTTGTGGCAATATCTTGATGCGTTTTAATCTATTGCATTTAGGAGCTAAAACAACACAAATATATATTATGTTGACCATTGACTATTCTTGACAACCTGTCAACAGAGTGCCTCCAGCCTGGGCCGTTGTAGTTACATAAGAAAGTATTTTTTTAAACCTCATAAAGTGTCACCATATTTGCAACATTTAACACAATCTGCGTCACTCCATGGACTTGTCACCTTAGGCTGAACTAGATGCAATGTTGTTTGGATATTAGTTAATTAACCTCTTGATGTTCAAATTTTCTTCTAATTGTTCCTCTTTGGGTTAATCTAAATTTACATTTAAAGCTATCTAGTGTATTAAGTTTCAAATTATTTTTCTGCAACCTCTATTCAAAATCAAAAATATCATCAAATAAAATTTTAATATCTGCAAAAGTGTTGTTCATTATAAAAGTGTGTTATTTTCAAAAGCATATTTGAAGATTCTTTGAGCAGGACAGACTTCAGATTATTCTATTCAAAAACTAAATTTTCTCTCCAACAATGACACTTCATCATAAATCAAACTGGCATTATTTCTGAGGGAAGATTTGGCTGCTTTTACTTCTGTCTGTCTGTGTCCCTGCCTAATCTTTCCATCATCTATACTTTGGAAAATGCAGCCCATTTCTGGACTTTTGATCAAGTTTTCTAGGACAAAAGACAAATTTAGTTGATGCAATTATAAGAACATTAAAGTCAAGCTATAGATGAAGTGTTTAGAGTGGAGACTTTGTAATAGCTCTCAGCCACTAACACTCAGAAACTTGGAACATATACTTGTATTTTATTGGATTCAAACACAGCAATCCACTTTGAGTGGATGGCAGATGTTCACTAGAAACTGAGTATTTCTAACTTTAGCACATCAGCCATTTATTTAGCAAAAATGTGTGCATGCAAACTGAAAAAATCTTGCCACCATTTTATCTTTTTCTTTGGTTTAAATGCATTGTCTCCTATGACTGGTTTTAGCCTATGGTACTAGGGGTGTAATGATCCATCGACTAGTTAGGCAACGATCCAATCAAATCGATGGAATCTCAAAACATCAATCAACATCATTACCCTTAAGATACGCCTTTATTTTGAAATTCTGACCGGATATCCGTTTCACAGGTTCCACCCAACCTCGTTCTGAGGTTTCTCTCAAGTGTCAGGGTCTTCAGCATGTGACACGCATTTGAACCTTTTCGCTCTCTCACATGCCACACTTGGTATTTCTCACGCATTCAAATTTATTATGTAGCGCCCACCAAGTAACACCGCTACATGTGCTTTGGAACATGTAGCAAGACGCTCTGAGCATCACAGAACTCAAAGGGAGCTTGACATTTCAGCCAATCAGTAAATAGCACTGAATCCGGGTAAGATACGGTAGATCTGACTGTAGAGGATGCATACTGCACGCATATGGCCGGAGTGCCTAATCACACGAGTACAGTAAGTTATCTCATCATTTGATTTTGTAGCACACTGATTATGAAAGTACTTATTGTACAAAAGGAAAACAGCAAGAGCTTGTTCTTATTCTTCCTCCACACCTACCACTAAACAGTAAAGCAAAGTCGAATCACACTGAAATACATACTGTGGTTAGCAGGCATCACAGTAAGACAAAATCATCAATGATGAGTTAGTTCAGTTAATAGTTCTACTTTGAACATGAGAAATGTTTGGATTTAATAAAAATCAAAGTTGCACATTTTTAGTTTAATAGAGTATGGTCAAATGTTGGAGTCAATAATAACAAAAATAACATAATAATACAATAAACTTGTATTATTATTTTGCATCATTACTTGATATAATATACTAACATCACAAAGTAACAATAAACCCATTAGGTAACTGTGGAGGCAAAAAAAGCACCTGACTACTACTTAACCCAATTTTAATTTTAAAAATACGATTAGATCATATAGATGGTTATAATCCTATAAACTATCATACCCAAAGGTCAGCACATTGTTTCACACTTCAGTAATAAAATTGTCAAAACATCAAAATTGCTTTGTATTTCTTCCTTGCTTTAGGTGAAATGTAGTTGATTGTGTTAAATGTGTACATAATATCGTCTTAAATCGATTGAAGGCCCCTGAATCGTCTCGAATCGAAATCAAATCGTGGCAGACTTTGAGATATTGGCAAATATCGTATCATTGTCCAAAGAATCGATATAGTATCGTATCATCATGAAACTGGTGATTTCCACCCCTATATGGTACTCTAGTTATTTCAGTTATAATGATGTCACAAGTATCTTTTCTTAAGAAAGATGTATAAAATTTTGATACTGTCCGATAAAAAATTGAAATACTATCATAAACCTTTTTTGCCTTCCACCTCAAGTTTTTGGACCTCTAACCTTTTCTGATTTTTCTTCTTCAGTTTGGAAAACTTTGGAAAAAAGACACATACTCTCTTCAATATACAAGCCCATCACTGACCACAAACATGAGAATGAATTCAGAGTTGTTGACAATATGGTGTAGAACAGCTGTGAATAGACCAGTCGCCTCAGAATTGACCTGTGGTGTGGTGGATAAGGCCTGCAGTATACTCTACCATCAATCTTAAGATTGAGAGTTTGAGCCCAGCTCTGGTTGTCACATGTAAATGTGTCCTTTGGCAAGACACTCCCCAAGTTGTTCCCACTGCTGAGTCAGTGGTGTGTAAATGAGTATGAAAGAGCATGAATGTGCTGAGTTATATTAATGGACAACTTACAAAGAAACTCAAATCCATCAGTAAGTGAATGTTAGAGTGAGTGGGTAGATGTGACCTGCATTGTAAGGGCCCTTTGAGGAGTCAGAAAGACTAGGAAAGCACTATATAAGCTCAAGTCTGTTTACCATTTACCATAAACAAATTAGAGCGGAGCAGAGCGTTAAAGGAGCAGGAGCTCTAACAGAGCATATCAGACAGCGCGAGAATACAACTCTATCAGTGGTACTCTGTATATGAAAAAATAGATGATTTTTTTGCATTAGTGATGGTAAACATACCCTTGCGGTCATCAAAAATGGATATATGAAACTGGTTCTGGGCTAAATATGACCTCTTTCACTTCCAAACCCATTATTTCTGTGTGTCTGTCCAACTTTAAGAAATTTATTTCGTCATTTCAGATTGACTTATGTGTTGTATGAATGCCTTTTCTGAGAGTTTTCACTGTGACTCAACATTATAGCTTGGACACTGACACAAGCCATAACATGAAAGCTCCTATCATCAGCTTGGTTCTCCCCACATCTCCCCATGTCATACTCAGCCCAGAAAAAGTACATTTAAACTTTAAGAGATTGTCTCTGTTTTACCATAAAGTGCATTTACACTCTTGTAGTAACAGGCATGTCTGAGCTACCCTCACATCCTCCACTCACCCATAGACCTGTCTCTTTTGTTAAGCCATGACATTTTAACTGCAAAGGTCTGGGCTTAACTTACATGATGGTCTTAAAAGGCTGTGGAGCAAAGATATATTGAGCATTAGCAAAGGAATATTGTGTTTTCTCAAAAATAATTATGACTAATTACATGCAACAGTGCTGGGGGATGCGACCTAAATGTCTCTTTTTGTTTTGTTTTGTTTTGTACTGTACTAAACTTATGTCCACAAAGAATCACATAAAGTCTCTATGAGTCCAGTTCTCTGTCTTGTAGCTATATCTTTATGTATGGTTTGTTTCTCCTCAGAAATCCATAAAGCTACAACTGAAACAACTGTTTTTTGGGGTTGGCTGTTCAAAGTAAAAGCACAAGACGTCAATTGTGGTAAACATTTTTTCAAAAGCAATAATGCTACATATTCACAGCTGTGTTTTTTTAAACCAAAAAATTATCATTAACCAAGATTTAATCCTCTGTCCACTTCATTGACAATTTTGGACTTCAAACAAGACAGTCATGGGTTTAAAAACACCTTTCCATGGCTGTAACAGAGCCTAAAACTGCTGTAGAGCTGGATCTAGTCAAAACCTGTCAATTTACTCACCTTGCTCAGAAATTCAAAGACAGACATTCTTCCAAAAGTTTACCAAATGTTGCAGATTTAACAATTTCAAATTTGCAGAGTAGGGGACAGTTTTACCAAATAAAAATTATTTACTTACATTGTTAACACACATGCCATCCATGGGGAGGACACAGTGCTGTTTGATCAGTGTGCATGCGTGTGTGTACATGTGTGTGTCTGCTTTGCTCTGGTCTTTCAGCATAAGGCAGAAAAACACAGACAATGTGACTCAAACTTACTGTTATATCAGTCCCAAAAATCAACACCAATCCCGCTTAACCCAGCAAATTCAGCAACTGTCCAATCCCTGCAACTATTCTGCAACTTTTGCCAGTCACCCTCGCTCATTTCCTCTCCCTAACCCACGCCTCAACATCTGATATCAGACTGGCATCCATCTGTGCAACTGAGAGGACGTGTGTCACAAAAAGCTCACAATAACAACCAAAAGACTAAAGCCTCTAATAGCAGCATCCTGATACATCATATTAAAAGGAGCAAACCTCATCTCCATCACAGGCATTTTGTGGTGTAATAAAAAGGAAATCAATTTACAAGATCCATTCTCCTGAAAAACACGTCCAGGAAAGGTGTGTGTGCAGGTGAAAGGAGCAGCAGAGTTACGCAGCACTAAATTGGAGATGGCTGGATGTTTGCTTGCAAACATGTGTTTGGAGCTGTGATGACAATATCACAAAATAATCTTTTGATAGAAACAATATTGGTGTAATTTATACAGGTTCACTGTTACAATGTTACACAAATAATTAACCATAAATATGATATTCATGTGTTTCCTGATCTCTTGTGCTTACCTGACTGGCACTGACTTACTTCCTTTAGTTTATGCTAGTTTGTTGTCATGGCAGTATTTTGTTTGACAGACATAAAACAAGTGAGTTACATTTAAAATTAACACTTAACATGTTCATCCAACTTAAAACTTTTGTTTTTCAACATGAACAATATGAAATTGTTGCTACTGTCTGCACTTCGAAACATGGGGTTCACAGTGATGCTCTGTAAATCCTGTAATCATGGATTTGAGGGTTTGGCAAGCAATGGTTAAAATTATATTGTACAGAAACCATTCAAACCATTATAACTTTAACTAAAAATATTATAATCTGACTTTATAAAAAGGGCCGTTCTGGTCCCTGGCACATTCCTGCAGAATCCAGTGTTGTTGCCCTTTTTGTTCTAGAGGACTGAGGGGGATGGCTACATCTCTAATCCTGACATATTTAGCAGGATAATCACCTTGCATGATATAATCCTCCTGTTAGGTAAGGCTCCATACAACAGAGATACACCTCATTCACATTTATCAACAGACAAACAGGAGACAATCAGATTAAACAGGAAAAAACATTTGATAAAATCTTCTATTTATTTTCAAGGTCCGGACAAGGTAAGCAAAGAGTATTTTGTTGTAATTATTATTTGTAGTAAAGTGACTTCTCTGCATTTCTCTAAAGACAGTTTGTAGTGAGCATTTCCTTACAGAGCGTTCACACTCAGAATGACATCTGCTCCTCTTGGTTACAGTATTTGATTTTCTAGACCCTGGGAGTATTTTTTTGTAAGCCAACAGATGGCCAGCCCACAATTTTTGGTTCAATATTTGTGCCCCTGCTACTTGCTACAACACAAATCACATCAATAGACTTATTAAAACCAGCATCTCTGTGTGATTACTGGGCTGATTTCCAAAGACACAAGCAGAGGGTGTTGGTCTTGAGACAACAATTAGACAAAGCAGTCATAGGGAGGTTGAACAAGATGAAGAGAGGAAAGATGTGAGTGAAAATGAAACTCTAGCCCCCTCCTTTCTTCACTCCTACTGAAGGCGACAGTTTCATTTAGAGCCATGACATGAAATCAGTGCTGGAAAGGGGGTTCGAAGAGAGAGGAGAGGGGATTGTGAGGTGGAGGAAGTAGTGGCGAAGTGCTGAGATAGGTGAAGATAAGATGGAGTGCCAGGCCCAATTGCATTACTATGGGTTGTGTATGGATCAGACACAGGCTGGTTTGGTCCCTCGAGGATTGATTGTCCTCTGACTGGACAGCAGGCGAATGGAAAGATAAAACGAAAAACAAAGAGAAAATAGAGGGGGAGTAAAAACACGGGGGAAACCTCACCTGAGCTCACAGCCAATCTGAGAGGTGCATTCCCTGTTTTCCTTTCTGCCTCTGTAGGTTTGCATGTCACCAGGCAGTTCATGTTATTCCCTTAGGGATGTCTGTTTGCCTGTAATAAGACAAAAACATCTCACTGAAATTTTGTGTAAATTTAGGTAATGTTACTAGAAATAAATGACAAAATTTCCCTGTCTGCAAAGATTTGCAAAAACATTACTTAAAGAGAAGACGTTACTTAACCAAGTGTTTTAACAGGTCCCAGTGAGTAACACCTCATAGCTGAAAAAAAACCTTTGAGCAGTCATCCAAAGAGGTCTGCTATTGGTCTTTTAGATTCCCTTGAAAGCTATGTCTTTTAATTGTTTATTAAGGGTTTCACATTGCAATATGCTGATAGCTCTAAAGTTTTCATTTCATCTTTTACTATTTTAAAGGGGTTAAAATAACATTTTTTTCATTCATCAACAACTTAAAAAGGACCAGTATGGGCCATTTCAATTTCGTCTTGCATGGAATTTTTAAATGTTTCCTTCTAGTTTCAGAAACATCAGCACTATTTTGAGAATTCATAATCGTTTAAAAACCATGTAGAGCTACCTTTGTAATTTGAACTGATGTTTGTTGTGAAGAAAGCTTAGACGCAAGTTGGTAAGTAAGGTGTATTTGATCAAGCACGGAACAAATTTCACAAAGTGCTTCGCAAAAACAATAAAACAAGAAATAACAAAAGCAGTAGCCAAATAACAATTAGCAACAAACCAAAAGATACACCATATTACCAAAAGTATTTGATCATCTGCCTTTACACAAATGTGAACTTGGCTGTGTTGTAACAGGACGTTATGTGGCATTTCAATGTGGCATATTTATTTTGAGACATCCCATTCTTAATCCAGAGGGTTTAATATGATGTTAACCCACCCTTTGCAGCTCCAACAGCTTCAACTCTTCTGGGAAGGCTTTCCACAAGGTTAAGGAGTATTTATGGGAATTTTTGACCATTCTTCTAGAAGCACATTTGTGAGGTCAGACACTGATGTTGGACAAAAAGGTCTGGCTCACAGTCTCTGCTATAATTATTCTCAAAGGTGATCTATTGGGTTGAGGTCAGGACAGGCCAGTCAAGTTCTTCCACGCCAAACTGGCTCATCCATGTCTATGGACCTTGTTTTGTGCACTGGTGCATCGTCATGTTGAAACAGGTAGGGGCCATCCCCAAACAATTCCCACAAAGTTGGGAGCATGAAATTGTCCAAAATGTCTTGGTTTTCTGAAGCATTCAGAGTTCCTTTCACTGGAACTAAGGAGCCGAGCCCAGCTCCTGAAAAACAACCCCACACCATAATCCCCTCTCTGCCAAACTTTTACACTTGGCATAATGCAGTCAGACAAGTACCATTCTCCTGGCAACCTCCAAACCCAGACTCATCCATCAGATTGCCAGACAGAGAAGTGTGTTTGGTCACTCCAGAGAACACGTCTCCACTGCTCTGGAGTCCAGTGGCTGAATGCTTTACACAACGATTTGCTTTGAACTTAGGCTTGGATGCTCGGCCATAGAAACCCATTGCATGAAGCTCTCTACACACTGTTCTTGAGCTCATCTGAAGGTCACATGAAGTTTGGAGATCTGTAGCGATTGACTCTGCAGAATGTTGGTGACCTCTGTGCACTATGACCATCAGCATCTGCTGACCCTGCTCTGTAATTTTATGTGGCCTACCACTTTGTGGCTGAGTGGCTGTCGTTCCAAATCACTTCCACTTTGTTATAGTACCACTAACAGCTGACTGTGGAATATTTAGAAGCGAGGAAATTTCTGGACTGGACTTGTGGTACAGGTGGCATCCTATCACAGTACTACACTGGGATTCACTGAGCTCCTGAGAACGACACATTCTTTCACAAATGTTTGTATTGGCAGTCTGCATGCTGAGGTGCTTTAGTGACTGAAACACCTGAATTCAATGATTTGGATGGATGAGTGAATACTTTTGGCAAAGTAGTGTAGTAATAGAAAAGGAACTGGTCTTCAAGATCACATCAAGAGGTGAAAAGTTATTTTAAACATACAGTATGTGTTTTAATTTTCTGTGACAGAACAGGCTTTTACTTCGAAATACACCACAGGAGTCTTACAGCTGTATGTTGAAGGGTAGGAGGTGTCAAAGAGCAGGAAGCAGACTGAGTGCAACTCTGCAGAGCGGACAAGTGCAGGTGTATGGGAGTGGGGCCAGAGCGCTCACAGAAAAAGCATGGCATGCAGCACTGTGACCAGCTAATGTTGACAACTCTTTTTTTGTAATCTTGGGAAGTCATTATCGTGATCAAAAGCCAATTGCTCAGTACTAGCCTGATGTAATAGAAAAGTAATTGTACAGTTCTTTTGACACTGTGGACAAAACTTCTTCATGTATTATTTAGCTGGATTCTTTCAATTGTTAGATATTATACTGAACATCCTAATGCAGAAATTCACCAGAACTGGTTTGAGAAAACAAACCACTTTCTTGTTCAATATGTGTCTAAAGGGTGCTGGTTTGGTGCAGTGGTAAGCAATCAGGCACGACCCATATATATGCTTCTGCAGCCTGGGTACGAATCCAGCTTATGGAGAGTTTTCAGTGTTCTCCCCCTACTCACTCTTGCCCCCTTTCACAAGCCGATTCACTGTCCCTCTCTCCTATCTACAAAAGCACAAAATGCCCAAAAACTCATCTTAACAAAAAAATGTGACTTTTATTCAACCATCTGTCCTAGAGGTGAAATGTAACATGAATAACTAATTTTGCAAATAGGATAACAATTTATTTGAAAAGGTGCTAACATTTGTAGAAAAGCCCTTGAGACTGTAGATGGATTACAGTACTATCCTTAGTGGAAAACAAGCCATGTTGGTTGTGGAAATTACACTCACTCTAACAAAGCTCTAATTATTCCAATAAGATTTAAGCATCCTCTTAATGTCCCAACCACTCTCGGCCAATCAGCATGATTTCTTAGGCTGAAGATTCACATCCAGATACAGAAAAAGAAAGGGGCAGCCTTGGTGGAGTAATGAGCTCCTTGAGTGCTTTCTATTTTCTGTCCCCTTTGTGTTCCTGTGTGTGTGTATTTGGCTCTTGTTTATGCGACATGTTCAATGAATCCCTGTGCCCTTCACTCCAGTGGCTCTTGTGAAATATATTTAGAATATCCACTTAGTGTTTAACCCTTCACACTCCACACAAAGAAGCTTTACCCCTGCAGTTCTTGTGCGCAGCCCCCCTTTCCATCACCAGCTGTGCTAGTTGTGTTTGTTTTAGCCCCAGTCCACCTGGCCCTCTATTTCATTACTTCAATTAGCCTGATTACGATCTAAAATTGCTTGTGTCGGCTTCATGATTGACAGCAATTGGCCACTTAGGGAGGAGAGCTGCAGACACGCACGGTGCTGCTCAATGGCTTGTGCAGTAAAAGGCGCATGTGTACAGTCTTTGTGTGTGTGTTTGGGAGGTTGGGGCATGTGTTTGTTTACCCTGATGGGAGTTGTGCTCACTGAAGATGAGAGCAATTCTTCAGGCAAACAATGTGAGACCAAATGCTATAGAAAGACCAGATATTTCACTTTACCCACATGGGGACTGTGAGTGTTTGGCAAACAGATGTGTTTGTGGGTGATTTTGTGAATTTATACGTTCCTATCAGGAAGATTTTGTAAATATCATAAACTTATGTTTGAGGTAAATCCATGGATTGTTTAAATACAAGTTTGGCAAATCATGCACAAAACGGTTTTTAGTCCCAGAAAAGTGTGCTCTTAAAGTGGAGCTGAGGCTGAAAAACAGCAAATGGCTAATACACTAGCTGGAAACTCAACAAACATAGCAAAAGTAGCAAAGTTTGTGGTTGAAGAGTAATGCTGATCCACTAGAGCTAAGAAAAACTGCAGTTTCTCTTGAGTCAACCTGAGGATGGCTTCACAAGCACCTGAAGTTTCATGACCATCTTTTGTTAAAACCTATCCATCCACCTTCCTTTGCTCATCTGGGGCCATGACACACATGCAGCAGGCCAAGAAGGTCAATACCCTGCTACTAGGGTATTCTGAAGAATAACCAGGTCAAATGGGATATATACACACACACACACCCCACACACACACCTATATGTATGTATGTGTGTGTGTGTGTGTGTATATATATATACATATATATATATATATATGTGTGTGTGTGTGTGTGCGTGTGTGTGTGTGCGGAGTATATGGAGTTTCCTCCAGAACCAAGTTCCTGACCCTGTCTCTAAGGCTGATCTCAGCCACTCTGCTGAGGAACCTCATTTCAATCCCTTCTATATGTGATCTCTTTTTTAACAGTCATTATCCAAAGTTCATGACAATCGGTGAGGTGGAAACAAGGACACATCAGTATATTGAAAACTGTTCAATTTGTGAACAAGACCCCGGTAGACTTGAACTCCTTCATTTTGAGGCAAGGACGCACTCCCCTGGGAGCAATCCACCGTTTTCCAGAAAAGAAACATGGCCTCAGAATTTGATGTGCTGACCCTCATCCCAGCTGGTTTGCACTTACCCGCAAAATGGCCTATTGCTTGCTCCAAGTCTTCGGCTAAACAAGCTAACAAAACAACACCATCTGCAAAAAGCAGAAATGAGTTTCTGAGGTCCCCAATGGAAAAAAAAAAATGTTCTCCCCACAGCTGCATGCCCTGAGATCCTGTCAATGAAAATCAAAGACAGAATCAGTGACAAGGGGCAACCCAGGCAAAGGCCACCAGGCATCTCAAATTTGTCCAAATTTGTGACAAGATGAGGCAACAACTCTGATTTTGGTTTTACAGGGAATGGCCCTGTTAAAATGCCAATTAATAAAGCAGAAATAAAGAAGCTGGCAGCCTGGCTCAAAAAAGTCTTGTTCAAAATAATCTCTTTATGGGAACACATTGGATAGAAAAGTGCATAGATAAATGGATAAACTAAAAAAAACAGCTGGCACAAGATTAATAAGTCAGTTAAACAAATTATTTTATTTTTTATCAAACAGGCCTTAGCGCGTCATTTTAGCAGCAAGGCAACCACCTTCCACTAATCACTACTGTAGCTCTGCTTGATGGCTGCTGCCTTGATACCCATCCAGCCCTAACGTAAACAAAGGACAATAAATAAAAAATATAGAACAAAACGATAGCATTATTAGTATCTTGTGGGACCAGCAAAATTTGGTAGTACTTTAATTTTAAGTGGAGATTAAGTTGTATGCAGGTTGGGTGAGGCATTTCAAACACAAACAAACAAAAACTACATTGTCCACCTGCAGATGCCGTAATTCTCTTTTGATTAAGAGAGCCTAACTTTGACAACGTTCCAGAAGTTTCATAACCTTTTGCCCAGTCAATTAAATTTGACTTTAATTTGTTATTGGCTGGATTTGATATGATCTTCCTGGGAACAATGTTGAGTGTTTGGTCAGACTCTTCTCAGCACTGATTTGCATAGCTTCAGTGTTGGTACTCCATACAGAGGATGTGCTCACTAAAATGCTATTTAAAGGAACTCTGCATATCTTTAACCTGCCAGTTTAAGTGACCATGCCACTAATACCATACTTTTAGCCCTAATTTCACTAAAATGGGTTAAATGAGTTATTAGTAACTTTTAAAAGCCTTGCATTGTAAATTTGCATTTTGCCATAAACACAAGGAGCAATGCATCTGGGATCTGCATACTGTCAAATGTTTTAGTACCAATGCTGCTGTATGTCAAAGTGAATATAACTAGGGGTTATAATTAGGGTCCTCGCCCAAAGGGAAAGGACCTCTCTGGCTGAAGCTAGAGAGGTCCTTGCCCTATTGTTCCTGTAGCGTTTCTTTCTATCTTATTATTATTATTCAGTCCGCGCTTTGAACCTTAATTACATTTAGAATTCCCCTGGTTCAACCATCATGAATTGTAAAACCCATCTGTACTATGCTGATATTATTCTCGTTTCTGCTGTAGAGTTTGCCAGCTTAAAACAGAGTAATACGGTTTGTGTGCCTTCAAAGATAGCCTCAAGTGGCCACTTGAAGAAGTGCAGTTTATGAGATTTCTACATTGACTTCACTGGCTTTGAGAGTTGCCATGTGGGAAAGGCAGAAAATAAAATCTAATGCGTCTGCTGTATATACATTTAAAAATGTACACATATGAATAACTACCATGAAAGAAGAGAGCTCCATGGTTTTAATAGGTACAACAAATTCAGTCCCCTTTCTGAGGAATTCCATAAATGTAATCATGAGTGGACTTCCCATCTCCTCCTGCTGTACAGCTTAACATGCGTTCGGCGTGTTGCAATCAGCATGTATCACATGCACACTGATTGCATGAAATCATGACAGACAGGCAATCGCTTCTCGGTCATGGCACGTTTTGTTCGGCCCCGTGGGAGTTGGGAATGCAGCTTGTTGGGTGAAGGCACATTAAACAGTCCAGAGTAATTTAGAGGACTTGATGGTCCACATGTCTCCTCTCATTACAGCCCTCGTGGTCTATAGGGCCCCCAAGTATAGCAGCTGCTCTGGTGTCTATCCTTGCAACACCTTCCATTAGACGGTGGTGGGAGGAGAAATGTTTTTTATGCATAAGAGCCAAATACAGGAGGAGCTGATAACCAGAACCACAGAGGTCCATGACAGGACAGTAATGTGTGTCTGAACACATCCACAACTCTGCTCCTCCATCGCTGCCCCCAAAGGCCCAAAACATGTGTCATGCACTCCCTCCTCCTTCATCCATCTCCATTAAATCTTCCTCTATCTCAAACTCTGTGAGGGATGGATACATTTTCACACACTTCCTACTTAATGCACATTTAATTCACTTGTTTTGACAGTCTTGAACTTTCTATTATATATATCAAATTTATCACGATAATGTGCAGCTCAAACATTTTTTTTTTACATAAACTCAAAGGATTTATCATCCATCTCCATCAGCTGTGGTGGTCACAATTTCAATGGCATCCTCATTCTATGTTTTGGTTTTACTAGAAATAAAAAAAACATACTTACCGTATTTTCCAGACTGTAAGAAGTATAAGTCGCATCAGTCAAAAAATGTCATAAAGAGAAAAAAACATATATAAGTCATACTGGACTATAAGTCACATTTATTTAGAGGCAGTTGCGTTGCATGAAACGGTAACACCAAGAAGGCCTGCATGCAGTCACTTAAATTCATCTCCTTGACAACTACCAAGGCGTGGAGACGTAACTGCATTGTTGACAAGCCTCTCCCAGCAGCACCTTGTTCAAGCACCCATCTGTGGACTCGTTCCTCCAGCTCTGCCATCTTGTTTTCAGCCCGCGACTAGCTTTCCTTATTTCCAGCTGCATATTTTACTGCCTGCAGTTTCTGTAGAATCTGTAGAACAGGATTTTCTTTTTGGGGGCATTTTGTTTGTGCTCAGTCTTTCGCAGTTGTCTTTAAGTTAGTGTTTCAGTAAATTTTTCAGTGGTACAGGAGCAGCATATTTGTTGCAAGTCTAGAGCGCCCTCTTGCGGCTGTAGACGGTAATGTTTACTCCTTGGTTAATGTCAGTCAGTATCATTAACGTTTAAAAACATGTTAAATTATATATATTTTGATATATAAGTCGCACCTGACTATAAGCCAAACTATGAAAAAAAGCGCGACTTATAGTCCGGAAAATATGGTATTTAAATCTGCTCTAGATAAATTACAGTCTGTTCAATCATACATTGAACCTAATTTTATTAGGTCTGTCATAAAAACCTATAAAGAGTAGATTAGTGTATTCGATTCGATTCGATTCTTTAGGTGGCTATTCGATTCAGTATCAATTCAGTAAGAAGTAGAAATACACAAATAATTAGAGTACCTGTTGACAATTTTTGACTTTCTTTATTATTTTGATGCCAATGTGAACATATGTGGTATTTCACCTCTTATTTTTGAGCAAACATCTGAAAATAAAAATTTGCACAGTAATAACTTATTTGTGCACTGGGAGTACAAAAGTAAAAACATGACAGTTAACACTATAATAATAAATGTCCACCTGGTCTTTTTTGTCAATAAATGTGTCAAGAATTGTCCTTTGAATACATTTTTTCACCCTTTTCTGACGAGAAATAAAAGTTAACAGTTCTTGCAGGTATTTGTCATTATGATGTCATAAATACTTAAAACAGTGAGTAGTTACAGGAAAAGAATAAAAATGGCTTTGAATTTCCAACAGGATTCTCTTCATAAACAATAAATGAACGTGTAAAAAGCAGCTGGATAAACACTGAAAAAGTGCACAGCGCCCCCCACTGGCCAGGAGGTGAATCAATTCAGAAGATTTGCTGAATCGATATTGAATTGGGAGGGGAATAATTCCAATGCATTGCTGAATCGATACTTCTGTCCAACCCTAGATTAGTGCCCTTCAGCTTAGTTACAGTGCATACATATTTACACAAGTTTCACAACAACACCTTCGTAATTGATTTTAGTGCATATAGCTAAGAGTCAGGTGCAGCTTGCTAACCTTTAGTGGAAGTCCATGTTTGCCTACAGTACTGCAATGCTTTGCCTTCACCATATGCTGTGACATCAAGTGATAATCACTAATGTCTAATAAATACATTGATGCATCCCCATTTTGAAGGCTACAGTCATTCTATTCTACCTGCGTGACACCATATGGTAATTTGCAATCTGCTGGAGAACACAGGGTTTGATCAAGCAAACTGCTATGCAAGGAAATGCATTAGCAAAAATCAAGTAAATATAGGGATACTTGACTTTAACTTATCCCACTGCGAGAACAAACAGAGATTTCAATCTGTGAATGACTGTTTATTAAGCTCCTTGTCTAATGGATGAGTAAGCCAGAATAGTTAAGTATTTGCTAACAGTTCTGTTATAGCACAATCCCTTTATTAGGTCTTTCGTCATTAATGCAGCTCTAATTATCAAAACACAAGGGATTATGTACTGAAGTGTGTATGCCTTTGGGAATCTGACTCTTTCTTGTCCATGTTCACTTTTTCCATTAATCTTTTCCTCAAAGTTGAAATCCTTGTCCACATTTATCTCCCTGTTCCAGCCAGGATGTCTGTGAAAGGCACAAAGGGGGGAGCAGAAAGTAGACCGTCCTCTTCTGCCAGGTCAGTGAGATTTAACTACAGGCATTGAAGAAAATTAATAATAAATGAATACTCTCACAAAGTTAAATTGAGAATTAAATTAGATGCTCAATCAAGAGTTGAGGTTATGAACTCTAAAGCTGTACATGAATCAGTCTAAACCATATTGTGAAGCTAGGACATCAACATTATAAATATCACTATATTAAATTCATGTGCAGTCCCAAGTCAGTGTAAGAGTGAGAGTTTCTCTTCAGGTTGGAAATATATGTACATTTTTTTCCAGGGTTAGTCTGAAATGCAGTCTATGAAACCTGCAGAAAGCCAAATAATTTTCTCCCATTGTTGCTGCTGTCCGTCAACAGTCTGAACCAATCGTACCTTCTCCAACAAGAGAACACCTCATTAGGAAAGCTAAATAAAGTTCAACATGGTGGATTTCTCTCACTTGTTATCGCAAAAACTATTAATCTGAGTAAAAAGGAATCATGCACCCTTTGACTTGACTTTGTTTTCTTCTCTCTCAGCTTGTCTCCACGAGGTGGGAGGGGAGCAGCAGCTGTCAGATCGCCTGCATCTGGGAGATTCAAAAACAAGGCCCTTCAGCTCAGCCTCTCCAAGAAATTCTGGTTATTATCGCTCTTTGTTTCTAATCAACATTGATTGAGACAAGGGGAGTGGGTTGTGTAGATCTGTGCAAACAATTAAAGCAATAGTCTGACAAATTTTCTGCCAAACAAGTCCCCAGAAATTTTAACTAATCCTTGTAAGAAAAATTGCTCCCTTTTCATTTTTCCTTTCTTTTTCCCTCCAATGGCTGATTGTACCAGGGGTCAGCTGATGGCCCCACTGATGTTTCTCAATCAATTCTCTCAAGCTGAGCAGGAACCCAGTATGGAGTAATCATAGAAAAGGGTCTTTTGGTTTATTTCAGTTGAGTGCATACGTAGGAGGGGGAACTAGTAAAGCAATGTCATGGCATGGTTGATGACTGCTTTTAACAAAAAGCACACAAATGCACACTTCACAGCTCAAAGTCAAAGTCACCAGCGGCACAGGCAAAGGGTTCTGGAGAGGAGGAGCCTCGCAGGAACAGCAAGAGAAGCAGCAACAGCTCAGCAGTGGCTGCCGCCTACATCTCCTACTTCAATAAACTCTTTGGGCAGGTCAGTTTGACGGAATATCACTGCTCATACTCACAAGCTGAGGAGGCCACAGGTTTGATACAAATCTGGGGTACTATGGTGACTCCAAAACAGCTGTTTTAGAAACCATAACACAAGGGTATTATTCTCACTCCATCTGGCAAGGATTTCTAGTCTGTTTCTCAATTTTTCAAACCAAAAATTCTTGAAAGGTTTTTGAAGAGTTGCAATTTAAGTTGGGATGTTTTGGGGCTTATTTCTGAATGAATTGCTGAAGCAGTTGAATGTAGCAGACAGTGTGGTCACGTCACGTTTTTGTATTGTCTTGGCTCACATGGAACCTTGCAAAAGATGATGATACAAAAAAACTACCAAAGTAAAAGGTACAAGCAAGTGAACTCAAGGCAAGTTGAGCAGATACACTGTACCCCAATAGTACCTTAACCAAAGCAGGCTCCAAAGCCAACACAACAGCATGCACATAATTATTAAAGTTTTAATCTCTTAGTTTAGTTACAGTTGTAACTATTCGGGATGCACAATATATAATATTTTATGTATGGCTTGAACAGTTGATTGCTGGTCACATACACTGCACTTAATACATGACCTTTGGCAGCAAGAAAAAGTAGAATAAACGTTAAGTTTAATCCCTGTGAGAAGGGTTAGCTTTTAAATTAGCCGCAGCTTTAGCCCTGTGAACACTAAAACTTCTGCCTTAGTGCGGACAATCAAGTCTCCATGGTGCCTCCCAACACCATGGAGACTGATGTTCACACATTTTACTCTGTTATCTTCGGTGCAGAGGATGAAATACTCTGAGAGTAACAAAGGTTGAGGACACGTTAGCACAACAATGGTTATGTTTCTTTCCTGACGCTATGCAGTCACTGTTTGCTAGAACTACTCCAACAAAGATAAGGAGAGACTCGTTCCATAGAAAAATCCACTCCAGAAAATAATTCAGTGTCCATGAACTGCTATAAAAACATGGGATGAGGCAATTTAATGACTATCCGATGATGAAATCCATCATTGGCGATTTATATCGTCAGATTTTGCTGACTACATCAACTTTGAATTAGAAAATAAAATTAAATTATAATATAAAGCATTGCATGAGCTGTTAATAAAGTGCACTGAAACTCACTGTCTGTAAGCTAGTTGTTACAGCTGGAAAGATAAGATAAAATATACTTCATTGTCCCCAAGGAAAATTTGTCTTGAACTCTGTCCTGCTGTTGTTACAAGACAATATACATAATGCAGAATGTAACCACCTAACAAATACATAACACATCCTTTCAGCTAATACATATCAACATACAGCACAACCCCAAGGCACATGCTACATTACCTGCTTTTCTAATTCCTAATGGACATTGGCACAAATGAATGTTTATAGTGGTTCAGCCTGGTCTGAGGCACTTAAAATCTCCTCCCAGAAAGTGACTGAAACTTAGAGTGAAGACTATGTGTCGGATCAAATACCGTTTTCTGAGCCTGTTTAGCAGCAGACTGCTCATAGAGAGATACACTCTCAGTCTGCATACAAAGTACACATGCCGCTGAAGCCTTGAACATAAACTCTCAATGTGAGTGTGTTATCATGGTGGACCTTAAGATACTTAAAGAAACAGACCTGTGTAATGGGCTCAAGGTGGAAGACCACAGGCTGAAGATCACCAACTTTCTTTGGATCAAATATCATCTCCATCTATTTAACATTTAAAATAAGATACTTATTGAGACATACAAGTGCACAAAACTTTCCACTTCAATGTGAAAAACCTAGGAACAGCTGTCTCTATATAATAGCCTCAGAATAGCACTACAGTCTGAAAATTTCATGATATAATTGTTGGGGTGATTCTGGTGCATTCACTGGCGTAGAAATTAAGCACTAGGGAGCTACTGTGTTAATGAGTCTGGGCTCTAAGAGGGCATCATTTACTTTTGTACCACTCAAACGCTGGGGAAATTAATTCCACTATTAAAAACAAATGTCAATATTAAACACTAATTAACACATCACTTTAGAATCAAGTGTTGTTTGTCTTGTTTTATACCTCTTTAAAAAATGAACTACCATAATAATAATAAGAGTTAAGGGTGAGTTCTGGAAGAGAGAGGCTGTGTTCCTTACAACAGTAATGGACTTCAGCTTTTCTCGTCTCTTTGACTTCTCAAAGCAGCTTTAAACCACAGGTCACATTTAACCATTCAAACCCACTGACTCTCACCTTCACTCACTGACGGTGGAAGTTTCTATATAAGTTGTCCATCAATATTAGCCAACACAGTCACGCCCTTTTATACCCATTTACACACCACTGACACAGCAGTAGGAGCAACTTGGGGTTAAGTGTCTTACCCAAGGACACAACGCCATGTGACAGCCAGAGCTGGGCTCAAACCTGCAACATACCGATTAATGACCAAGTACACTATCAGGCCCTGTATACACGGAGACGCTCTCACCTGAAACGCAAAGGTTTTTCCTTTGCGTCTCCAAAAACGATCTGCGTTCAGACGGAGACTCGAGAACGACTGAAAACGCTGTAGTGTGCATGCAAGTCCAGTAGATGGCGATGTAGGTTTGCAGAGAAACAGCGCTGTTACAACACACGTACGAAGAAGAAAAACTTTTCACAAACAACAATGGCAAGTGAAAGCATGAAGATGCATAGTTTTGGAAAGTTTTGTCTGGATAACAAACCGAGCACGGTAAGCAGCGCACATGTTACTCGGTAGACGGCTGAAGCTGTAGTTGTTCCTGGTATGCGCGCACAGCCTTCATGTGAAATAGTACTGCGCATGCGTAGACATCAGCGTTTCCCCCTGAAACGATGAAGTCTGTTTACATGAGACCGGGTGGCGATGCATTTTGAAAACTCTCCGCTTTGGACCCTGGTTTCAAAAGTTTGCGGATTCAAGCACTCTGAGTACTGGTCTCATGTAAACGGGAGGCTAAAACGCAATAAAAACTCTTCGGATTCAGACAAAAACGGAGTCGTGTAAACAGGGCCTCAGACTGTGCCAATGACGCCCCAATATAGTATAACACAATACAACAATAAAATGAGGTGCATATTTATTGCTATAGATGTGGGCTAAAATGATTTCTGAAATATTGCAAAAATCCACAATCATGCATCCCTACTAACTATGCATCATATATTACTAAATTCACTGATTAGGCGAAGACTCCAGGGGATAGATCACACCCTCAGCCACATAAGAGCTAATGAGGTTGACTAATTCAGCACAGCCTTTCTAACTTCAGACACACAGATCAGAAACACAGCCTGATTGGTGGAAAGTTGGCCAACAGGCTTGGCCTAAGGTATCACAATATGGTTGAGTTGACAGTAAAGAAGGGGAAGTGTATTTAACAAACACAAAATATAAGATGATAAGCTGTTGCAATATGAACACTGCATCTTAGATTCTTCAAGGTAATTATGTGGTGCTCAAAAACCAAGTCTAAATTCAAACAGCACTACCTGAAGGGAAATACTTTATAAACATGATGTAACAAAGTGATTTTGGATACAGCCATGATGGTAGTTTTTAGCAGCTTGTTGAGGTAGCAGGTGTCAGAAACAGCATCTAATAAATAGCAGGTGGACCAGCACATTTCTTAAATTAAGATAAAGTCACTGGCTTTAACAGCTTGTAAGATCTAAACAAATAAACAAAGTGATCTCAGCTTCATATTAACTGTGAATGACTCATGTATCTGTTACTAGGAGACTTCTTCAGAAAAATGGGACTGCATGTACAATTAAATGAGAAAAAGCTTTTGAGCAAACGCTAAGTTTGATTGTACAAGTAAAAAACATTCAACCGATTTTCCTTTATAAAAACGCACTTAAGCCTTTATCACAGATAATGGACGTAAAATCTATGACATTCACTGAAAATACCTGGATTTATTTATTTTATACACAATGCAGTAAGACAAGATACCATAATTTCTCAATTATAACATGCACTTTTTTGCTGTTGAATAAGCTCTAATTTTTCGGGTGCTTATTATACACTAGTACACGCAAAATACTTAAAATATTTCGTCTCACCAACATCACAATTGCAACACATCTGATATAAAAAGCCGAAATGTTCTCTTTCTCCACAAAACATTCCCATCAAACTTGCGTAATTCTTATTAAACTGACTGTTAAACTGTTCTAATCAAATATTTTGGGTCTTAATTAGTTTAACTCTGAGCAATCATCGTTTAATTCTCAAGTGTTACCACTCACTGGCATACACAGAGCGCTGCCATCTTGTGAGCAAGTGGACACAAATTGGCGGCGCTGTGATTAGTCGACGACATCAGCATGTTGACAGCTGCTCTCTGATTGGCTACAACTGAGCATGCCCAAGCAGAAATCGAGTAATTGCGCATGCGTGAAGCAAAAGGTGTTTCTGCATCCATTTGAGAGAGAAAATCATGTATTTGTTGTGATAAATACTGAAATTTCATTGATTAAAACTCGAAATAAAGGTAATTTTTGAGTTGTCTGAGAACATAAGGTTTGGGCAAAATTTGAGTGCATGTTATATTCGAGTACAGTGTTTTTCAGGCAAAAATTATGAAAATATAGGGTGTGTGTTATAATCAAGTGTGTCTTAAAATCAAGAAATTACGGTACATTCTTCAAACTTTAAGGAATAAAACACTAGTGTACTCTTCTTCAAATGATATCAAGGAAATGCTCTGTCTGTTAGCTACAGTACATGGCAACCTGGCAAAGGCTCTGGATAACAAAGGAAATGCACAGCTTTGGCTTTTTACACATAAAAATCCGACAATGGGGTTTGAGGGTTCGCCATGACAGCAAGAGGCGAGTGAGGATATGTGATAGGAAAATTCAGATGCCGTTGGAGAGAAAATATCTGCATTTGAGGTTTGCACATTTATCCCAGTCTAATAATGTCATGAAATTTTCAGGAGTGCATTGTATGTGTAAAGGGGGTTTATGTATAGATGTGTAAATAAGGATCTCACATATATGTTAGGGTCACAGTTTGTTTTGCATTTTAAACCTAGAGTCAACAGAGAAATTCACATCTTTGGCAAAGAAAAAAAAACAGAGAAAATCAAATTAGTCTGTTATCTTGGCTCAAGCTGAGCAAACCATGCCAGTAGGCTGCTGAGAATGATGATGCAATTAAAAGGGGGGGCTTGCAAATCACAACTGGAGATATCATTTTAGTGGACGTGAGCAGAAAAAGTTTGGCAAAAGAAGAACAATAGGCACACATTGTTTGGTCTGCACTGTCAAAAGTAAATCATATTATTATTCTGCCATCTTATGTGACGGAGCCAATACATCTGTTGTGCCATAGATTGCCTGATATGTTTGCAATACCAAGAATGTGTTGTCTCTTTGCCACCAGCTTGGATCTATATTTTTGCTTCTGACTTTTAGAATGGTTGTGATTTAATCTTCATTATTTTGTTGACTTAATTTTAAAGCACAATTCTTAACCGCAGGAAAAACATACAAACCCATCCAAAGTCTATCTCTAGCCAAGAACAGAGTTGTTTTAATATTGAGTAATGGCACATTTCATTATTTTAATTTCTTTCTGTCTAGAGTAGCAGAGCAGCGCCAGACTTATGGTTGGCATTGTCCACTCATTTAGACGAAAGAAACTGATGATGACCACAGAACAATATAATTATAAGGCAAGGCCTTAGTAATTGAGGCATAATTACCAAGACAATCAGTAATGATACACTTATTAAATCCTATTATCTAAAGGTGCCCCGACTGTATAGGCACCAATTGATGTCAGACGATTTTTGTCAAAAATCATGATAGCTGGACCAGAATTAATGTGGTGAAATACCGATACCTACCACCAATCACCTGTGGATTAACTTGCAGATGCCATCCTCCCCTCTGCTGCTCCTGTCATTCCTTAGATAAACTGTAGCAGAGCCTCCAAAGTGTCTATATTGAAATTCACGTTGCGACCAACAGCATAACAGCTAATCAGCTAAGCTAAACGAGTGACACATTGCCCAAAAACGAATGCACATTGTGTTGAGTGATGCATTTGAGGTCCAGTCAGAAACACTGTGATGTGTTCAGGTTTGCTCAGTAAAATGAGTATATCTCAGAGCTAAGAACATGATGTCTTTTCATGTATTTTACAGAGTTGAAGATTTATATTTCTGCAGAACCTTGAATTAATGAAGTTGAGTGAGAGTCAAATTTGTTACATTATGTTAAGGAGTTAATATTTTTGAGTTTATTGCCTTTTATTTATTAAACTGTTTGCACTGTTTTGCCTATTGAATTGAATACATAGTTCTAGTCAGTCTGTCAATAATTTTGTTAATTCACAAAATAAAAACAACGAGTCTTTTTACTGTGCTATTCAGATATCCTCACTGTAGGAGACTTGTTGCATTGCTCCTTGAGATCTTCGCGTTTTGCTTTGCATGAAACATGATACATGATCAGTATCGGTATTGGCTAACAATCTAACAAATGGGTGATCGGTATCTGCCAAGAAAAACCTGATCGAGGCATCCCTACATTTTCCCTACCTACTTTTCCAAGCCTGGTTTTCATGATATTGTTACAGAGATAGCAGAGAAGACTGAAGTTTTCTTTTTTTTTTTAGAATTCATACCAATAATAACTCACTAATTCAGTTTTCCTGTGCCTCTATTTTAAGCCCGGCTCTATGACAGCGTTATAGAGACAGTAGTAAGGGACGGGCAAAGAGAAGTCAATAAAAAGCAGGCTTATAGGCTGAGTCACACCTCAAAGAAATGGCATTACATTGACTTTTAGGTTACACAGAATGGAGTCAGAAAATGGATCCATTTGTTCAGTAGACCCTAAGTGGTAACTATCGATTGAAAATCCAAACACTGGTTGTAACTGCTTGCTGTGAACAATGACTCTCTGAAAATCCTAGCCCTGTTTGCAAAACACTTCCTGCGGGAACAGAATCATCACGAGTGTCAGAGTCAGTATCATGTCAAGTAATTCAAACATGAAACCATCTGATTAGGAGTGTGGGCTCTTACATCGTGCTTTAAATCTCACAAAATGATGCCTTATCTCTGGGCTTGCCTTCATCAGTGCTCTAAAACATCAGTTTTGTGTGAAACTCAAAGCGCACATACTTTTTGATTGGGAGGCAAAACTGACACTTAATGTTCAACAGTTATTAATTTCTTGAGATGTACCAAACAAGCACCAGAAATATCTAATTAGGCCTGTCTTTCTGTGTTTCTGGAGATTAGGTTTCCTGGTGCTTGAAGGCAGGAAGGCAAACTTTAAGAGTCTGTGCTATGGCACAGGTACCACCCAGGATGATAATTTAGAGCAACAGAAATGCTCTAAGGAGTCCAGGGTGGCAAATGGCTGTTGACATTATTGGTGTGTTATCAACAAATGGATAAGACACGGATTTATTCTATGCTTAAATTAATTTTAAAAGCTAAATCTCAGCTTGAAGGAGGGCATAATTAATTAACTCAGTTTAAATTGGTTGGTGCATCAGAAGGTTTCAGGACTGACCATTAAATTAACAAATGCAGTCATTGGTGTAGTTGATTTATTTTAAATTATTGTAAGAGAAATGTCCTTAGGGTCACAATACTGAGTGGTATAAAAATATTACTTCGTTCATTATAACACGGAAGTGCAATGTCCTAACAATTACTTAATTTCTTATTTTTTCTCTAATATTTAAAATGCAGATTCATGGTTTTCAGATGTTTCCAAGCAAGAAAAATAACTAAAATATGTGTACTCTACTCAGGTGCATAAAATAACAATAATTAAGATTCAATAAGACCTCGTACCCATACACCAAACATTTAGTTAAACATAATTAAACAACATTAACTAGATGGAGAAGAGAGATTGCTAAAACGAAATGCATTTTATGACACATTTACACTGGGTTTTATGGCCCAAAACATTAAAGATTGGGAGAGAAAATGGATCAGAGCAATATGCACAATAATCAAGACTGGAAACACAAGTTTAGCCTTGAGAGACTGCTTTTCAGCATCCTTCATTAAAAATATGAGCATGATTATTCAGCACACTCAGCCTCAGCCACAGAACAGACAAGCTGTGCAGTGGGAGGAGATAAGGAGAGCTTCACAAACACGACAGGACAAAGTACGTCTCTGAAGTTTTGTTAAAACCAAAGCAAGCACCACATATATCACCTGCCTCCAAATGAGACAGTAGGAAAATCAATTTGCAGTAGCCAGGTTTAGCTTGTGGAGTGCAGCTACGTATACATCCTCACCACAATATGTAAGGCCCTATAAAATCAGTGTTTTCTTTTCCAAATTCAGATTTAGTTTTTCCCATATTCTGTTTTTTTCTTTTTTTTGCGGTTTTATTTTTTGAGAATTTGGTTTTTAGTATTTCACGCAAATTTAACCCAGAGACACAATATAAAGTAATGAAATATAATCACTCAGTCTTCACACGGTCCTCACACGAATCTTTACCAGCCCAGTCAAGAGTATGTTGACAAAATTTGCAGAACATTTGATCGCCTGACACATAATAATCGTTGGGAAATGGCTCTGCCCTGTACTTTGGAATTAGCCGGGAGTTTCATAGTTTCTTTGCTAACTTCCCTGGTATCTCAGGCAGTCGCTTCGACATGTTTGCATTGTTAATGGGGGGGGAGGAGGAGGAGGAGGGGAAGTGAAGCTGCATTGTCCCCAGCTTAGTGACCCACTCGGTGCATTTTCCCATGAGATATGTTCCTTTTTATTCTGAAAAAATAAGTTTACATAAAATGTCAGCCATTTCCATGATATGCCGCGTTTATATTGAATTCCGCTATAAAATCTGCAATTCTGTGATCACAGATTTTATAGGACCCTAAATATGTATATTTTAGATTCAAAACTCATAATTTGGATTCAGTTTGATCAACATCATTATTCATACCCATTTTCAAAAAATTAAGCTAAACAGAACAGTTGTTTTAGGCTTAAGTTTGTCTTTGTGAAGCAATTATTATAAGTCTTAACATCACAAAAATCAATAACCACAACTGATTACTTATACTGCCTGCAGCCTTAATCTTTATTGTTATTATACTGTATGAAAAGATCCTTTTAATCACTGAACCGATATGGGACCCTGCAAGACCTAATTAAAAAGTAGAGCCTACGGCTTTGCCATAAACGCCTTCATTACAGGAGAGGGACTCACTGTAAAAGATAACAGAAAAATCTACACCGTGGGGACTAACTGTGCTGAGGAACATTTTAATAATATTTCATAACTACATTTTTAATATCTAATGGGACCGTTTCATTGTTTTAGGGTAATTTATGAGAGCTGAAAAGTGTTTTGCAATGACCTTGGACTAAGACCGACAACTCTTCCCCCATGCATCCCTGAGTTACTACCACATCTGCCATGACCATCCACCTTGTTTTACTGCAACACTTCCAGCTTCAGATTTACAAGTATCCAGGTGGAGATGTTTGTGTCATAACCACGCACTGATTTGGAGGCTGCCCTGACGCTGAGGCAGGGAGACCATCCATCCTGCAGTAGTCCTAATCCCTGCCTTGACACAAGTATTAATAACCCCCTCAGCAAGGTTCACTGTCAGCCCTCATTAGATCCAACTAAAGTGAAGAAGAGGCCTGGAGAGACAAACAGGCAAAGAACAACAATTGATGCATTTGCATGTCAGAGAGAAAGACCGATAGATATGGAGCAAAACGATCTGGACTCATCGATGAGCAGTGTACATACTGTAACAGTGTTTAAATGTCTTTTGTCCTACGAGTTGGCGCAGTGAGCCTTCCTCTTATGTGTGTCCATGCATCATGCTTACAAAGCAGCAGGCTGCTCAATGGGCCATGTGAAGGCAGACAGAATGAAATTAACTGTTAATGGGCTCGTTCGGACAGATGAATTGAGAGTCTGTGCGCTATGCTGTCTAATCCCTTCTAGATGAAAAAAAATCCAATTAATGTGTTGACCTTGCTTCATAAATATGCCCTTGTATGCCGCAGGATCCTGAGCAGGGTAAACAGCAGCTTTGGACTATCTGTGATAGAGCTTGTTGTTCAGCTGTGGCTCCTCAAGACACATTAGAAGAGGTTTAAATAAATCAAGGGAGTTTCTGTAGTAGAGAAAATGTGAAGTAAGTTAAGCTTTGATGCATTTCAATCCTGGCATTGAATCTGTGTTGCAACTCTGCTGGCAATATCTTACAGTGAATAATCATTTGAACACCTGCCAGGCCATGCAGCTTCCAAACAGACCACAGGGTCTCTTTCTTCCTCAAGCTATTGAGCACTTGAGCAGTATGACCTTGAATGATTTATGTATTAACCACACAGAGTGCCAACCAAAATTAAGAGGAAAATTTTGCACTTTGCGTTGCAATCTGGTCCCACTACTGCTCTGATTCTGCAACTTATGGCTAAAGCACTTAAGACTCCTTTCAAAATTAAAGGCCTGTGCTAGGATATTTTTTCCATTTGAGATTTTCTCTGTGCTTCAAACGAAAAAATGAAACACACATGGGGTACAGTGAGCTTCTTATGTTGATCATAAGTAGCATTCTGTCAAATGCAATGAGGCAAACAAAGGTTTAGTTGATTTTGATAATTGAAATTAGGAGTGTCCCTAGGCGAATCAAAACCAAGACCAAGCTGATAGCTCCAAGCCTCAAACTACCAGCCACGGTGACGGGTAAATAAAAGCAGAAAAATAGAGTGATTTTGTGAAATAGATAGCTTACTTTCGGTGCTACGTCTGCATGTTTTTGTCTAATACTAATAGATTTAAGCAAGGCAGACAAATACACACAAAAACACAGTTTACCCATTCATGCTGCTGTTTCAAGCCTTAATATCTATGGCCCTGTGATGCTTCACTTCTATTCTGAACATCACAAAGACAGAATGGAGAGAACAGCTTCAACATTTGTTAATATGTTAATATACTGTGAAAATAGCTCAGCTTTCAGTGTTTATGTAGACGAGCCTGCTGATATTCGAACTACATGATCAACATTTTATGACATGCACTTTAACTTTAAGAGTGAAATTCTGTTTAGTTTTTTAATATATTTTGACAACATAAAGGCAAAACTTGATTCATGTAGTTTTTATGTCACTTGGAGTTGGTTTTTTAATGGGAAAAAATGATTAAAATTGTAAATCAAGTTTTGTGGAATTGGGGATTTTATTTTTAGGCCATATCGGCCAGCCTTGGGTAGTATGAAATGTGTGGAGCAAGCCAATGTTGATTTTGTGTAGTTTCACTGTAAAAGTAGGGTAATTATTAGGCTTTCAGTAGCACTATTTACTGTTATTTATTGCCTAGTGTCCATATCTGGCTATATCCATTTCAAAAAACCTGAACTGTCCCTTTAATGTGTAGAGGATGGTTGTTGTGCTTGAAAAAGCAATTAAGGCAAGATCACATTTTATTCTAACAATGCAATATAATATAATTACTGCAAAAAGCAAAAGAATCCTCTATTATCATATCCAGGTCAAATTCCCAAGCCCCACTCAACATACAGCTTGAATCTGTTTGTTTTACCTCTGCCACTGTGTCTGTATCTCTATAACTAAACCTCACTTCTCTGAATAACTATATGATACAGAGAAAAAAACAAGCCTGTGGCAAATTTTTTGCACACTTCTTGTCGGCAGTAATCTGAGTATTTTATTGGCCTGTGTGTCAGTCTTGTTTCTTTGAACTAATATACTTCCTCAGGCCTTGGACGTCTTTGTACTTAGCGATATCTCCATATGTCAGGCTTAGCTGCTCTATATGAAGCTGACTGAGTTTGCATGTTTCTTACTTTTCTTCAGGATGAGAGCATGTTCGTGTAGAAGAGCTGTTGAGTGTTAGCGGGCCCTAGAGTCAAGACACAGTTGGCATCAGAAGGTTTTTTAAGAGGCTTCGGATTCCCTGCATTGGCAGAACGATTTCATGCCACAGTCCTTCAATATCAAATCTATATAAATGTAAATTTGGTTACTAGCATAGCCTCAAAGTGCTAATTAGATTAATGGCTTGAGGATATACCTGTTATATGAATATGCCATCCTGTTTTTTGTTTGTTTTATTGAATTATGAACCCATTTGTGCCCAACATACTGCAAATAATGACAAAGCTCTTAATTCATCATTGTTCAAAGAATGTGTTCAGTGTATTTTGCCTCAGGATATGCGTCTTGATACTAAATGTATAACCAGGTTGTGTCCTTAAATCATATTTAAATTTCCCCAAGCTCGGTTATGCCTGTCAGAGAAAAGATTTTGTTCTTAGCTCTTATCTTTGCCTGCACTTTCTTGAAAACACTTGAAACAGGGCGAAAGAACAAGGAAAAGAGAAAGGGAGCGATCACCCTGTGCAAATGTCAAAACAAGGGAGAGAATACTGAGTGTTTCATGCACAAAGATGATGCAAATGGTGTTTTCCTGTGCTTTTGCAGGCACTCGTGTGTATCTGCATCTTGGTTTACATGTTTTTGTGTTTCTAAGAGGTTTGTCACATGGTAGTCGCCGGGTGTACTCGCACACGATCAGCTTGTGTGTGTTGCGACTCCCTCAGGATGCTGCTGATGTGTGTGTGTAATACTGTGTGTCATATTGCAAATTAGAAAGACATGTCGCCGGGTGAAAATCCCATTAGGGCTGACTGTCAGCATGCAGCGGTGTTGACATGATATGCACGTTATTCTAATTTAGGAGTCAAAAAACAGATAATCATAGAGGTGTGTCTCTGGAGTATTTGCTGTTCTAAAACCACATTGATTTTTACATCCTGTCCTCTGATGTTCTTTTGTAATTATTTCTTTTTCTTTTGTTTTTCTCTCTGCTCAACAGGAGCGAGATTTGATGCCAGGGGAGTTAGATGGTAAGATGTTTTCTTATAACTAAATTGCACAAAATTGATCAGTTAAATGTGGATTGCACAGCTTCATCAATTGTATTGATCATTCCTCTCATTAAGCCCCCGTCTCCTTCATGATTCATGTTAGACATTGAGGTTTACTCAGACTGCATTCAAATGTTGTTTACCGATGACTCAGAGCTATAAAATAAATTGAACTACATCACTGCTGCTCTCAGGAGCTGGCTTTGGCTCTCTCTGCTGGATTAAACAAACTTTGTTCAAAGTGCAACTATCAGTATCACTGCACACTGTGTATGTTTATGTCTGCCCCTTGGGTGTAAATATTGTACCCTACTTAACGCTTTGCTGCGATTTAAACAACTTGTTTGTGTCTGTCAGAGCTGCAGGAGGCCTTTAAGGAATTTGACTACGATGCGGACGGTTTCATCCATTACAAAGACATCGCAGACTGCATGAGGACCATGGGCTACATGCCTACAGAGATGGAGCTCATCGAGATCATCCAACAAATCAAGATGAAATGTGTGTATTCTAGGGATGCAGCAGTACTCTTCAGTTCAGTTTTCACAAGTTGGCCACAAAAGTGCTTTCATTTTTCCCCATTCTGAGTTGTCAACGGCATTTTCCATAACAGCAAGGGGTTATTGGGGAGAAAGAGCTATTTTTTCACAATTTCCTTCATTTTATTATTTTTATGCAAAAAACGCATTTCAATAAAGAACCTTGATGCAATTTATGATACAACAGTTAAAAGAAGAGGTGGGAAAAAAAAACATTTCAAGTTCTTTTAAAAGAGAAAATCTGTTAGATATTTTATAATGCTGTAGAAACAAAAAAAACCTGCATTTATCAAGGTTTTTGGACAAACACTTAATTTGCCCTTTTTTGATGATGTATTCAGACATACCATAATGACATGTGCTAATTTGTCTGTCATTTTCCAAGCTGTCATATAAAACATCATAATATAGCTGTCAACATCCACTCTTTAAGTACCATTGAGGATCATAAACCTTGTCTCTAGTGATCATCCTGCCGACTCCAGAGAGGATTTAAAAATGGATTAGTTTTAGCTTTTGTCCATAAGCACTTGTTTTTATTAGTTACTGTGTAGTTTTCGTCAGGGGAAAAATTGCTGTTGATGAAAACTATGACGAAAATAATTAGTCAACAAAATGAACACTGGTGCAAATATGGAGAGAAAGGCACATCAATTAATAAAATTTGTTTGTGCTCAAAACTAAAAATACTGCAACTCTTGCATGGGTATTAAACTGTGAACGCCATATTGAACAGTTTAATATTTTATTGAGAACTGTTGCATACATAGTGTATTCATCGATCTGGTTGAATCCATGTGTGAGTGGTGTTCACTCCACTGCCCTGTGGTTAAAGCAAGTGTGCATGATCGATGGGTCTTTCTGAGCTGAGGTGTGAATGTTTGAGTAATGGCTGTATGTGGTTTGCACAAACCTGTGCTGTGTATGAGTCCATGTGGAACTGATGATTGTTTTCAAGTTGCTGACATTTGAGGCATTTTAGCAGACAGATTAATGACCCACAGGTTGCAGGTGCAGGGGTGTGGGAGTGTGAGTCTGCATCAAGAAGTGTGTGCAGTTGTAATTTCACTTTCCTCCCTTCACTCTCAAAGAGAAGATATTATTTTTGCTGTCTTTTCTAAATGATTATCACATAAAGATCTGTGTGTGGTCAGTGTCTAAAGTCTGAGGTGAATCATCAGTGCATTGTTCCCTGGGTTTCTGCCATATGCCTGGAGCAGCAGCTTCTGCTACAGTGTAGAGTGCCACAGTAAGGCCTAAAATCTAAACAAACCTTTAAGAGTTTGCCAAGACATTAACCTTTAATGGCCACACAGGGGGGGGCTTGTACACCCACATAATAATACATTAAAATGATCAAAAATCCCCCTCTAAAAATCAAATAAAAACTAAGGTCAACATTAGGGATGGGCCAATATGCTGGAACACTCAGTGTATTAAAAAACAAAGCAAGTGTGCCAGAAATACAATTTCTTTATAATTCACTGGCACTTGGTTGTAATGCAGAATTAATGTAAAATGGTGGCTGTAGCACATCAGTCAGCTTTTCCCACACACAGGCAAAACTTCGGCATGTATCCCTGGTATATTTACAGCCACCATAGTATAATTCCCAGTCAATTATTTTTACTAAGTTATATAATCATCATCTAGGAATGCTTATGAGCTATTACTTTGTGTCCTGACTTATGCTACTCCGTCTGTTTTTAACAACCTGCAGCTGCAACACGTTTTTCTCAATCCAAAACACACTATTTCTCCACTAAACTGGCACAAACAAATTCAAAGGTAGTTTTTAGCAAACCCAAGCTTCATCTAACTGAAACGAAAGGTGTGAAGGCAAGAACATTACAGGACTACACTTTAATCAACCATATAAAAAGCTGTTTTTCATTAATGTGAAAATCAAAACTGTTGTGACGTGTAACTTGAAAAGACTCATATTGAATTAATGAAAATATGTGATAAATTGCGCAGCCCTAGTGGGCATCAAACACCGGGCAAGGTTCTACAATTACTTTCAATGACCAGGACATTTATTTTGAATATAACTAAGGATCCAAGAATAAACAAAGTGGCATCAAAATAGATTACAGTTATCCATCCATCTTTTATCCTGACAGCAGGGTCTACGGACCACAAAAAGCTTCAAAATATCTTCGCTTTAAGAACAAATATACTGCAACAATGTATTTGTGGGTTGCTGAGTGGTAAAATGGCGGCCAAAGAGAAAACATGTATGATTTGCAACAAAAAAAGAAGTGATACTGCATCCACAAACAGAATATTTTAGTTGTATTCTATGTGTTACGCCTGGCCTTGAAATGTGTGCAGATATTCAGATGAGGTAGACTTGGGTCATAGTGCTCTTCTTTGTTTAATTGAAGGTGGTAGGTGTTTTAGCATTTATTTCTAAATATGAAGGGCCTTTGAATGGGGCCTATGAATTGCAAAAAGCCTCCCTAGACAGAAAAATAATACTGTAAAAGATTCATGAAGTGATATTCAAACAGCACAATACAATTCCAGCAAGCAAGCAGCTGTAATTGCTTTAAACTTTGAGCTCAAAGAGTAAACTTACAGTGTTAGCGCAGTATGGCCAAATGTCTCCTCCTTCATCTTCATCATCATGATGAGCATACAGGTCCTCCACGAAGTTGGCGTCCTCACAGCTGAAATTCATACCAACTTTTTGAGCTCTCCTTCCTGTCAAACAAAATACACTCGACGTATATTACTCTTAAGTATACAATTACTTTAGTCTATCAGGAAAAATCTCTCTGAAAGCGATAATTCCTGGGAAAGAGCACAGCACTTAAACGATTCTGCTGCACCGACGGACAGTCAAACTACAGACGGTACACGTCGACCAATCAGCGCTCAGCAGCAAAGGTCAACCGTCATCGTCACTGACGTCACTCTCGTTGCTAAAAGTCAAGACAGGAGCCAGATGTCTCCACATTGCTATTACTTTTAATTTGATATTTTACATCCTGATCAGAAAGATAAAATAATCAATCGTTGATGCCAGAGGGAAGATTTTAGTCTTGCAGCAGCAAAAAAGTAGGGAAGTAGCATGCAGGAGAAAAACATAAATCAATCAATCAAAATAAAAATAAAAAAACTAGAAAATAAATGTAATTGTATAAAGGAGTGGAGTTTGTATACTGGGCAATGTTACACAATTGTTGTAGTTAAAGACAGGTGAAAGTAATATTGATGACTGAAAGCAGGAATAAACAACTGGCAGCCCATATGGAACCATATTCGGCCCTTTAATTTATTTAGGCCCCATATGTTCAGGAAAAAAATGTAGAAAATGTCCAATGTTTTTATCAAGTCATGCTTTTGTTTATAAATTATCTTTGAATTACTGTACTTGTTTTTTCCTTGCAATGAATATGGTTGGCTGTAAATATTTCTTTAAAATCATTTCATGAAGAATTAATGTACCAATTTGAATTTTTTTTAAATAAAACTACATTATACCCATTAATTAGTAAATAGCTAGTTTAATGCATTAAATGCTTATTGTACAGCTTCTTAATCAAACATAATTTGCATTTAAACCTAAAACGACAACATTGATAAGTTGTATTCTAAAAAAAAAAAAAGCTGTAGATATTTTCTCTTTTTATGTAAAATTATAAACAATTTTTAAAGTCTTATTGAATGCTGCCTTCAAGTTTGAACAATTTTGCTCCCCTTAGGCACCAGGATTTGTATGATTTTTAGGAGCAAGTTATGTTACAATGCAACATTTTAATTTGTAGTATTACAGAATGAAGAATGACAATAAGGTACAACAAAAGTGGGAGTAGGAGTATCTGATATGACGGGATGCAGAGCAGTCTGGTATAACAGTGGATCCTGTGATAAAATAATATTAAGTTAGTTGGTTAAAAATCAAAGGAAGTAAAATTTTCTATTCTAAATATTTGTAAATAACAGACCAACGAAAAAAAAGTTTAGGAGAAGAAAACGTATTTTTCAAGCATTCATTTTTTTTATTTGGTCTGTATTTTCTTTCTTGCTCAGCCCCTCTATCACCTTTCTCTGTGTGGCTTAAGAGTCTGTTTAATTTGGGTCTCTGACAGAAATAATGGCAGTGCGTCGTCAGGACAGTTACCCAAACAATGATCAAAGACATTGTTCCTCAGTGTAATAGCTCTGCTACAAGACTGATCATGTTGAATCCAGTGAGTCTGTCTGTAACTCTGGGAGCAGAGTGCAGCTACCTTCCGCCATAACTGCTCATTAATTTAATTTACCTGGAGTCTCAGCTGAGGATATTATCCTGATGAGACGGTGAAAAGAAGAACAACAAAGAGCTTTAAAACCAGTGAGAGACAGCCACACACAGGGGCTGTTAGAGTTATGATTACTATTTCAGATTCTTGTAAAGGTTTTTCAAACATTTGGCAGTCTTTTAATACCAGAGCTGAATTGTTACTTTTAAGATACTGCATAATTTGTTTCTCAATCAATACTTGTAAGAGAAAATGAAGAGCATCAAAACTTTTTCTTCTTCTTGTTAAACTGTGAAGTTTGGTTTTATCTCATGGGAAGCATATTTATTTATTTGTATAAAATGAGCTATATATTGAAACTGAATTGAATTGAATTGAATTGTTGCATCACAAGTAAAATTGTTTCTGTAGCTTGAAATGTGGGTTTCTTTGTCTGAAGAAAAATATGAGACAGCTCACTGAGCAGAGCAGGCAGAGAAGGTTCAGCGTCATTGGCCTTTGCATTTATGTTTTTAAAATTAAACCATAAATGCCATACTCGAACCATACGCACAGCACAAAAATATATTAGAGAGATTTTTCACTATTTTTGAAGTTGGGTTGTTTCAGGGACAACAGTCAGTGAAGTGGCTGAAAGGGTGCACTGCACTTTTAAGGAGAATGAGGTGAGACTACCTGTAAGTCACACTGCTGATGGCGTGTAAAGTTACTTGTGTAAATGTGTGTGTTTTACCTAAAAATGAGCCCTAAAACTATGATGTACGATTTGGGAAAAAAATCCAGAGCACTTTAATTTTCTCTGGGGAGTCTGTATTTCGCACCATTTTAAGATGCAGCAAATGGCTGTGTGTTCTTCCACGCATATTAATTCTGCCTGTTTACTGCTTTGCTCCATGGACTCAGGAAGTCACAAGAACAGCAGAGGAAACTAATACTGAACCAAATATGAGGAATTTGGAACTTAAGTTACAATGGTGCTCCTTTCACTGTGGATGCACAGGGTTACCTTTACGAACCAGAATAAAAAGAAGAAGAACATTTTCAGAAAGAGATTCAGTGGCCTAAAAAAAGAGAGGAGACAAACATCTGTGGAGTCAGCGTACATGCTGAAGAATACATATCCTTCTGCTGCATCGTGAAATAGTGCCAAACACAGAGACTTCCTGATAGTAGGAAATGTAGTTAAAGAGCAATTTTTAATGCAAGACTGGGGGATTATCTTAGCAGTTAATCAGTGGGAAAACTGACAAGGAGAAAAAGGTTCTTTCCTCAGTTATATAGGCTGATGCATGTTTACAAGTTTCGTGTATGTCCATGTAGTGTCCTTCTTTGGATACAGCTTTAGACAAGAGCATGCAGTGGTCAGTTTCTGTGACCCTCTTGTGTCTGACTCTGAGCCAACTCAGCCTTCTCACTGTCTTAAATATTCATATGTGGAAAGCATGGATACATTATTTACTTCTGTCTTAACCCCTTAAAGCCTGTTGTATCATATTTGATGCATTCTTTTATGATACCTCTATATAATCAATATGATCAACAAATTACTAAAAAAAACATCTGAATACAATCAGATTAATGATAAAAATGTCCTCAAGTGGATTATCAGCTGCCAAAAACACCTAATGTATCAAATGAGATACAGAAAATATATATGATAAATTTTATGGAAATTTTGATGTTTTTGGATTTCAGTAGAAAGTGAAATAAACATTTCAGCTCCAAAAAAAAAAAAAAAGAATTTTCTGGCTATAATTTGTGTTTTCAGGCTTGAAAGGGTTAATACATGGATAACTTAAAAGATAACTAAAAGGATGGGTCGAAGACTTTAAAGAAGAGATAAAATTCATCCTAACACTTCCTCAAGGAAAATTAGAGCACTCTAAACATTTTTGTCCAGTTATGCATATGACCTAACATAGTTCGGGGCTAATTTTTTAATGTAAAACTCACACAATTACATAAAATAACTTAACCTGCCAACAGCAGTTTACTTTACTGGCAGTCTCAGTTCATTCTCTTTAATGGTGCAGCCCTGCTGGAGCGTTTTAGCCACCTCATCTCACTGACTGTTGTCAAGTACCTGATCTAACCCAGCTTCAAAAGTACTGAAATATCCCTTTCAGCAAAGTTATGGCGGCAAATAAAATTTACATGTGAACAGATGGGAACCTGGAGTTGAACCAGACTCATATTGAACAGCATAACCTGTGACAGGTGTGAGGGGACAGAGGGGAATATAGACAGAAAGAGATGTGCATTGTGTTTTTGTAACAGGCAGGCAAAAGTTTTGTGCTGCTCCAAAATATAGACATTTTGTACCTCTAACTTGGCTGAAATCTATAAGAGAACTTTTCAGAGCATGAGTCATTTTGTACTGGATTTTACATCTTATACTTAGTTCTGAGTTGGGTTTTTTTTGTTTTTTTTTTACTGTGGCTTATGAATTATTCATGTTTCATTGATGTTTTAATTTGACCCGTAAGGTAGAATAGGCTCCAGACGTTTTTAGCATAATCTCTGTGGGATAATCCCCACAGAGCCATTAATACCATGAAATTCACTCTTTCTAACATAACTAGCATTGCACTATCAATTAAAAAATAATAATAATCTCCTCAGACTTTTGGGAGAGTTTTTTCTACTCCATGATTATAAAGTGACCCAGTTAAGGCACAGAAAGTATCCAAGGCAATGACAGGAATCCCCCAAAGACTGCTGCTCCACAAGGGTTGAGCAAGTCAGGCAAAAAAAAGAAAAAAAAAACTGTATCTTGAGGGGAGCATGAAAGTTGTCTAGAATCACAAAATGAGTCTTTTATGTCATAATTCTGCAACTGCTGTCCTAACTTAAGCAAGACAGGTTAGACACGCATTGCATGATCCAGGGTAACCAAAAGGCCTCCACACAAGCAGAGTTTTCCTTTAGTTTAATTTCATCCTGGACTCTGTGGATTGTCTGAGCACTGATTCGATTATGTGAACCACACAAACTGACCACATCTCTCCTCTCACATCCGCTGAGGACCAGATAATGAAAACAGGCCGAGCACACAGGTCCACACACTATCAAATAAGCCTGTCTTTTGTTCCGCTAATAACACAGCCTTCTCATTGCAGTGTTATGTTTTGATAATTACCATGGGGATGAGTATAAAACAGCTGGAAGTGAGTGGGTTTCAGGAAGCATCAGGGCCACTTATCTGTTTGTATTGTTACAGTCTCAATGCCCAGAGGACATTCATAAAACTTATCAAGCTTGGTATTAAGGCAGCCTCTACATCACTACCACTCAAGTGTATGGAGTTTAGTACTACTTTTACAGAAGCTGCTTGAACAATCTTCCAATGTTTCCACAGGAAGAAGTAAGACAGAGACAGGACAAACTGTTCAGAAGACTGACATACCTTTACTTAACCGGTTTACTTGCCTGATCAAAAGTTTGTTTGTTTGTTTGTTTGTTTGTTTGTTTTATCACAGGTGATGCCATTCAATGATGCCTTATTTAACAGAAAAAATCCAGATGAGGTGTCTTCACAATTTCAAGTTGCAATGAAATCCTCATTAACATGTTTTTGATATATTTTGAAATCACTCATTTATAGTTCTTAAGATTTTTTTTTTTAATTTTGCATTGTCCAAGCTTTCACAAGTGGGTTCAAAGCAACATCAATTCGAATGAAATAAAACTTTGATTCTTATTAACTGTGGCTGATCAGGTTCACTTTTATTGTCCACCACAAAGATGAGATCTAAAAGTGTGACCCCTCAGGAAGATTGCTGTACACACCAAAGCACAGGTGATATTGGGCCCTCTTTCAGGAAGCCAAAGTTCCTCTAAATGTCATCTTAGCCCCCGTAAAAAATAACATGCATCAGGTGCCACATGTTTTGAAGAGTTCTTAATTTTCTATTTTTGCAAGCAAAACACTATTCTGAATAGGGATCTTCTGTTAGGTGCAGAGGTCAGAAATGGAATTTTAGCGCCATCAACAATTTACTTTCAATTCGGCAGTTAAGGTGCAAAATGTGGTGAAGGAGAGTAACAAGTCTTCTGTTCAAATCTCTGCTTATATACCATATAAGGTATATGACATCGACTTACCTTTTATGTTGAGTTGCTCAGGAAATAATGTAAAAAAAATTATTTATTAATAAAATCATATCAACAATTGGTCAATTTGCAAAATACATAATTAAATAAATTATGAATATATTTTAAAAGCATGTGACATAAACGCAATAACGACATCAACCCATGTTATCGATAGCTTCACTGTTAGGGCCTGATCTACTAAAGGTTTGCATGTATAAAAACACATGCAAACTTGATAGCTGATCTACTAACTAGATTTCAGAACACGCAAAATACTGGAAGGTGGAGATGCAAATGTAATCATTTAGCACCCTCAAAGTGACTTATCACACTCGAAACTGATTACACTAGGCGTTTTTGCATCTAAATTTAGCACGTTTGAAAGGCAGGTGTAAAAAAAGGCACAGCATTACGCACAGATCGCTGTGGTCATTGTGCTGAGAAACAAGGGTCGCATTAACCAAATATTTTCCAACACTGACTGAAGTTTTTGATGAATGACAGAAAGATCTGGAGGCTGTCTGTCATTTTGATTGACTGGAAAAAGAGTGACAATCCAGTGTGCTATCATACTCATGCAGACATACGTGTAAAGTAAACCCTCTCTGTTTCGTGTTTTTAATACATCGAGGAGGAGTTTATCTAGCCTATGTAAAAAAAGATCCTCTTCATAACCAGAATCACTCTGTTTGTCACTCAGAGCTGACTGCATCACACTCGCCACGCACTGACAGTGGGTTTAGGAGCTGTCAGTGGGTGGAGAGTGTGACGCTGTCAGTGTTGAAAAAGGACGTTAAGATAAACGCAGTCTGTGTACCTGTAAGACTGCTCTTCACGTGAGAGGTTATTGGTGATGAAGCTGTGTAACTATTTGAATGCTGTCATTTAGATTAGGTTTAATTGAAATCAGAAAAGGAAAATTAAAAATGACGTATGAAAATATGGCATGAAGGAGAGGTGACGACCTTGTCTGACAGACAGTAAAAAAGGTTACTGCAACCTCTGGTCAGAAATAAAACATAGAAAAGACATAGCATCTATCCTGCAATACCAGTTTTGAGCTGTGTGCTTTTCACAGATGGCCTCCTAAATCGCATTTCTTCCGGCAACAATGAGATGTCTCTGCTAGAGTTCACCAGTGTGTTTATTTGCCTCCAACTCCACGGCTTCAAACTTCATTTTGCGTTTACAGCCACTCTGCTCTCCCAAACTCTCCATGGTGACAGCTGGTAGCACATGCAAAATCCTCATTTAAAGAGGGCAGTCCACACCACTCTTATCAACTGCGCATACAGGCATAGGAGATCTCCCGCAACATGCCCCCTAATAGCACGTGTAATTTTTTAGTTCACACACACAATTTAGCACTCATTATTTGGGGTCTTAGTAGATCTGGCCTTCAGTGTTATAAACAGAAGCCTATTACGTTAGGAACATGTCTTATTCATAAAAAGGAAGTTTTACAAGTCTATCAAAAGTAATATCATCACAGTTTTAATCAAAGTGATGCGATAATTGGTTACTCTTTTTCCTCCTTGGCTGGCTGCAGTTAAGGAGGAAGTGTGCTCGCACCAACTAGTATTGAAGTTGAAGACAGCATGGGGGATGAGAAAGAGACTGAATGATATTTCAGTAACCCAAAGTATCTCTACCATAAGTTTGTGACTATGAAAGATGCAAAGGACATTGTAATTGGTGGTGAGTTTAGTTTCAAACCTTTTGTAGATCAGATTGTTGAAAATGGGGAAGGCAATAAGTAACTTCAAAATAAAATAATTAGTTACTTCCAAGCCCACCCAGGGAAATGCCTGGGCCCTTGAAAGGCACAAGGAATGGGCTCCCTCATTTTACGAAACTAATTGAAATGAATGCATGACCTTCACCGATAAGCTCCCCTCTGTCCTCCTGCTCTTGGGCAGGAATTGTTATGGGTGCACTTTCAATTGTGCTCACTGTCTCAGCTTCTTCTTCCTTTGTTGTATTTGTGCTGGTGTCCTTGCTTTACTTTGCCCCTGTGCATCACACAGCTTTTGATGCTGATCTGAAAAAATTGCTTCAGAAGGTTGTTATTTGGTTCCATGGGGGGAAGAGGGGACACAATGACAGGGTTAGACTTTGTTTGTGGTAACGGCCTAAATGATATCTACAGGGCCCTGTACTATTATGAATCAGCAGATTATCTTTTTTTTTTTAATTAGCCAACACCATAGATAAACCTAAATTCCTCTTAAGGACTCTTACACAAACCTACTGTATATGCTATTTTTGAGAGGGTACCCACAGTTAAGGATTAATGTAAGTTTACTGGGAGGACCAGTATGATTTAAATTTTAATACGTTGCTAAAATGTGGAAAGATTTTCAACTGTTTTATTTTGATACCAATATCAAATATGTCTTCATCATTAAGTATCCTTGAGTAACTAAAATTCAGGTTTTTGTGTCTTAATAAAGTACAATGCTGACTGTGTAAATCTTTTGTGAAATTATTGCTATTACTTTTATAATCAAAATTCCTGCCTTCTGTGTAACCCTGGATTGAGTTTTCAAAATAACTTGAGAGACTGAGGTTACAGCCATCTTTTTTTTACTTTTGAAAACATGTTGGAAGAGGTTTTGGATGGCTTCCAGTTCTCAACAAATTTCAACATAAAATAACTATCAGTGCTGCGCTGGATTGTGATGCTTAAGAGTACATATCGTTGCTGTTGGGTACAAACTTCTTCCCTCCAAAATTGCTACTTTTCAAGAAATGAAAACAAAAGCTGTACAACTGAATAAATAAATGATATATTGTCCTGATAACAAAATATTTGTTGTATTTTGATCTTGTCAAAGGTTTATAAAACCCACTCACCGAAATGAAAGGTGTCCAAAAGCACCATTTCATTAAAAAAAAGGGAAATATCATTTGAAAAAAAATGGAGATTGGAGGTTTATGCCCAACAGCAACAATACATATTATCTTTTCCAGATCTGATAATGCCACAACTGAAACTACAGGATCCAGAAAATTCAATTGTAGCAATTGACCTGTGCACTTGTGTGTCTGAATTTATGTGTGTGTGTGTGTTTCTGCAGGGGGCGGTCATGTAGACTTTGATGATTTCTGTGCATTAATGGGGCCCAGGATGCTGGCTGAAACTGCTCACATGGTCGGGCTGAAGGAGCTGCGCTGTGCCTTCAAACAGGTAAGAAGTCCCCAGCTGGAAAAAGTCTTGTGAAGTGTGACTTGAAGCTGTTGAAAAAAGCTCGAGTACTATGACAGTACTTTGAAGAGTGCAACAGGACCTCTCCCTGGAGGGAGCTAAAAGTGTAGGGCTCTTACTTGTAAACAAGTCTGAGGAAAGGCTGGCTGAGAATGCAGAAAAGATAGGATATGAAAGGAATGGAAAGACATCTATTTTAAAAGGGATTTTATTGAGCCATCTGGAATATATTCTATAATTGTCTTATCTTTTATTTTGAGCAAATTGAGAAGTCTATTATAGTGTTTGTTGTGGCTCATCAGTCCAGAGGAAGTATCCGGATATTGAGTCGCTCTTCGATATCGACACAGTGGCAGGTACACAAGCTCTGAATTGATCGCTCCCTAGATGATGCTCAGTGGGATGTACTCTGTGACTGAGCACAACAAATGAGACGACTGAGCAATTCATGTCGGATTACTATTTAAAACCTCAGCTTCACACACCTGGGTTCATCTGTTTAACATAGTACAGCATTAAAAAAAAGCATGTTTACTGCCAGACAGACAACACTGATAATGTGGTCTGATGATGATAACTGAATCATCTACTCACAACATCCAAGGATTATGTTGTCTTTATTAAAAAAGTAGTTTGATGCAATGAAAAGAGGCAAATATGACTACATAATTAATAGCATTCTAATGAGGATTAAGCAATATTTAATAAAAAAGTAATAACATGCAAAGTGTTTTTAGATTAAAATATCCTCAGTGTAATGTTGTGCAACTCAGAAAATAACACTGTAAAAGTGGCTATAAAGTTAATTATGTCTATTAAACTACCCATCCTTGACATAGCTTGAGCTGCACTGTTACACTAGTACAGTGAGCCTTGTAAAACATTCTGTCTCCAACCACCTGCCTCTGAGCCAACAGAGCTAGTTTGTTTTTATATGGAGAAAGAAAAAGCATTGTTCTCTTGTACAAAAATTTAAACTTCCCATATTATGAAAAAAAATGTTTTAATGGCTTTCATACTAATATACTGTAACTGCCCATGGCCTGCCTACAAACCCCAAATTTCTTCATTTTAATTATTTCTAGTTTTTTCTTTTTTCATTTTTCTTTATTTATTTTCCTTAATTCTTTTTTTATTATTATTTTTATTGATTGATTGACAGATTTTTTTAATCTCTCTTTATTTCTTAGTGGGGATTGGAATTACACGATGTCGTTGCTTGTTTGTTTGTTACAATTTTTTATCGAAAAGATTGATCACAGTATAACTTATTACATTTTGCCTCAATTAATTTTTGTGTTTTGGGTCTATCTACATCCTGTAATTGACTTACTTATTATAGTATGTCTTTATTTGTTATAATTCAACATCAACATCCATCTTATAGCTGCTGCATAAACTTAATAAAAGACAAAGATGTCCTTGCAAGTGCTGATGCTTCTGTCATTAGGGTTATATGCATTTTTGAGTCAGCACCAACAAGAGCATTGTTTTTTGGGTAGAGCACGCGATTTAAGAACTGCCTTCAACTCCCTCATTACCCAACATGAGAAAAAAAAACCCCTCTTCTTTCTCTGCTCCTTTCAGAAAATGTGTCCTTATGTAATCTGTTTGAAAAATGTCCCCTAAATGATGCCATCAGGAGATATGCCACCTCCGGTGAATGGGAGGCATTCCTTGAAAAAAGTCTTTGTTCAACCCACACATGGCTTCATTGAAAGGAACATGTCTTAGCATGACTGTGAAGCAACAGTAAACATGAGAGCACAGCATTTGAAAGCTGAAACTAAATCCTTTAATGAGAGGGGCATGCTCAGACACATCTTATAAAGACTTACACTGAAACAGTCTGTTTTGAAAAGGAATGAAATAGATGGGTTTAAAAGCATGCCAAATACAATACCCGAGTAGATTTGTAGCCAAGAATTTAAAACAAAAGTGTTCTGGGGATCTCTGGGACCAGAGTTGACTATGCTATAAAGGCATGACCATGGCATTTAAATAAAAGTTATTTAATAATTTAAAGAGGAAGCACCAGGAAGCACCCGTTTCCTTTGTCTTTTTATATAACATTTGTCTTTTAAACATAGTACTAATAAAATTTCTATTAAAATGCTACCCATACTCATAAAACTTGCCTAATGTCATAACCAAAGTAAACTTATTGCATCACTGTCTAACACTGTTCAAATGTCATTTTCAGCTCCTATACTATCAAATTATTAAAGTTTTTTATTTGCAAATGATTAAAGTTTGGACATTAATATACTTTAAACATTACTTCTGCAACTTTAAAGAGGTTTCCCTCTGAACAAATGAGAATTAATTTTCCTCTCAGCCTCAAAGCTTTTCCAGTCTTTCTCACCTCAGTTCTAACACCTCCTGAGTCAGCAGGGCCCCATCTGCACCCTCAATCTGTTTTTATGACTTCATGGGACCTCATGCAGCCTCGCTGAAACTATACAGTGTAAAACTTACTTTTAACTGCTGAGTTTAAATCAATTTTTGCATGGCATGATATCTCAACCTCTGTGCCTGTCTACGTACATCTCTATATAACTTCCCTGCTTCATGTTCCTGTCTGCATTTCTCCTGTTTGTTGCATCACTCTGTATTCAGCCTCTGCTCATTACCTTCCTCATTAGCCCAGAAACTTGTAACGTTTTTCCTTCCTCTTCTGATGTACCACATGTTCGTGTCTCCACCTCCTCGCTCTCCACTAACCACTCTCATTGAAGTTTGACTGTGATGGAGATGGAAAGATCACATTGGATGAGCTCAAAGAGGGCATGAAGACCCTCCTGGGGGAGAAGCTGAAGAAAGGTGAGCTGGAGGAGATCTTGTCCGACATTGACCTCAACAAAGATGGCAACATCGACTTTGACGGTGAGCGCTTTGAGTCTCTGGGGGATAAGGGTGTGGGAAAACAGGTAGTGGATACACTCCAGGCAAGGTTTGTGAGGGCATAAACATAATGAATAAGAAAACAATGGTGGGAAAAGGGGGCAGGGGCTGCTGCACTTACCAGTGTGCAAATGGAGATAACTTAATCAACTCAAATAAGCTGACTTCAGAAGGAATCTGGATTTTGTTTAGATGAGGAAAGACAGATTTTTGTATCAAGAAGGAAATTAAAAAGCTAAACAGGCTGACATAATTAGGTGAAAATTTCCAGCTACCAACATCTATTAATCACAAGTCAACTTTTATTTGGGTCTGAATGTACAAACAAGAGAAAAAAATAATGGAAATGGTAAAGAGTTTTAATTAATAAGAAAAAAGTTAAGATACATATTGGTAAATCATCGACAAATGGTGGGAAAAGTTGAGAGATGATTAGTTTAGATAGCATTAATTATAAAACATGACTTAACACCATAGGAAACTGAATTGGGGATATAGCATGCAGCATTTCAGTGTAATACAAAGCAATGTGTTTTTTTACAATATGTTGCAATACAATGCAATATGGTACAATACAATAGGATACAATATAATACAAATACATTAGGACACAAATGAAAGGATGTGGTACAATAACTATGACAAGATATATACAAGATACATGTATTATATGTTATACAATAAGGTATGATATGATACAGTACATCACCACTGGTTACAGCTGACAGGTATCTGTAGTGTGGCTGATATACATGACTGAATGCAAAAACTATCCAGGAACAAAGGCATCACGATTGAGCACTAAGTGGAGCTGTCGCACTTGCTCTATAATTTTATCTTCACATAGTGATAAATGTTAACATCACCTTGCTTGTAAAGTGAGATTTGGTTTTGACCAAAATTTAAAAACATTCTGAACCCTCTGTAGCACCTGGGGGGTGCGGGTGGGGCGGGGGGATCGATTGAGAGGGCATGGTACGGGTTACTGCTGTCACTTTTCCCAAAAATCAAGTTATCTGCCAGCCCAGCTGCAACACAGACACAAGTTATTTCAATTAGATAATTTGACTATTTACCCATCCTTAGGGCAAACCAGTGGGCTGCATGTCCTTGCACTTGAATCTTGTCCATGATGGCCTCTCTCTATGCCTCTGTCAGGGGGGCTGCCTAGGAGGATTCAGTAGCACTGGGCTGGGCACTCCTCCACTGCTGCATTTTGGTGGAAGGCCGACAATGTGATCTCGGATTTGTCATGGATGAGGAATAGGCCAGCAGCTTTGCACATTACTGACGCACAGTCAAACGTTGTGTTTTGTTTTGCCATCGGCGGTATGGAGCCCAATGTGCTTCCAAGAAGTGGCTTTGCCTGTCCTCCTTTTTTGAGGTGTACTTCCTGCCGTTGAGGTCATGAAAGCAATAAAAGGTTGGGTTGCGCTGGATTGGGCGGTTCACTGCTCCAGGCCTCCTTGTGTGCTGCAGAACTGTACATTTTCAATTTGATTGTTTATTTGCAGTTCAAGTAAAAAATTTTGCCCCCATGCTTGAACTTGTATCCCAATATTTGAGAAAAAGGTGACAGTACTACATGTTGCCACTCTAAGTAAAAACCTTTGGCTTGTTTGTCACATTGAAAATGTTGACAGTAAGCTTTAAGGTTTGGTTCTTAACTTAACCAGAGTTAAAGGATAAAATGTATTTCAAGGGGACACAGGAGAAATTGTCTCTGATTTAAAATGAATGACCTCTTGTTAGGTTGCCATATGAATATCCAGTTTATCATTTGCTCACAAGAACACAGAAAATGGCAGATTTGGACTACTTAAACTCCCAAGTCTTTAATATCAGCAAGGTAAGACAAACTACAAAGCAGAGGAATCTGGACTGAGCAGGCTGAGGTTAGAGGGGGTAGGGGGAGAAAATGAGTCAGAAATCAGGAGGGAAAAGGGGTGAAATAGGAAAGGAGGGATGGTTAAGTGAAGGTGGGCTGGATGGAAGGGCCAATCCAATCTAATCAGAAGTGCATTAAGCCAATCAATACATATGCCTGGACAGCTGTCACATGTCACACAGAGAACACACACTGTGGTGGACAGCTCAAGGACTTCTGCAGAAATGTCATTACCACGTGTTACCTCCTGAGCTATACAATTGAGCACACTCAAACACAAACACACACACAGGCCTACTTGTGAATGTGCAGCCATAATAAACACCAGATACACGTTTGTGTGATTACAGGCTGCAGAGCACATAAGGCTTAAGGCGTGATCCTGTTTGTCTTGTCTCTGCATTCTGATCAATTACAATTATTGGGAACATACAAGGAGGCATGCCAGTCTCTGAGGGAATCAATAAGCTGGTGCTCCTCATTATCATCAATTAGCCTCCAGGGCAGGGTTTGACTGCATGTGTCCAGTAAAGACGCAAGCAGAAATCAGGCAGCAGCAAGAGCAGAGAGGATTGTTGTGAAGATCCAGGTGACAGGTCAATCTCAGGTGTTAGAGCAACAGACTGAGCCGCTGTTCTGCTCGGTTTTCTTCTTTTTATAGAAAACGGTTAAAGGAGTACCTCGGGAGATAATGTTAGTGGGTTAATCTGGAATAAAGCTTAGTACTCCGTCAATCAATAGATTCTCACCTACAATCAGACGGCTTTTAAAGCAAGGCGCTTCAGGAAGTCAATGGGAGACATGATTGATTGGATGGATTCGATGAAACCTGCCACAAGCTATCAGGAGCAGGGGTTCATACACAACAAACGTCAATATTTGCCCTGATTGACAAGTGAATCTACAAGGATGGACACAACAAGTTGAAACAAGCGCTACCATGCTGATGTGCCTGGAAACTTTAGGATGTTTGAATCGTTTTTTTTTTTTTTTTTCATTTAGGGATGTAGATATGCCCAAAACACGTTAATTCCTATTTCCAACATAGGAATCCATCTACAGTGGACTTTGTAGTGTTTACACAATAAATAACAATGGCAGTCTTTCTCTGTGGTTGCACTGTAGATCCATAGATCTGTGTCATAATTTGACTGACAGACATGACTGACAATACAGTGGAACAGGACTTATAATTATTGAGGGTTTGCATTGCTAGAGACTATTAATTTAAGTCACTGAGAGACAAACAACACAGACTGGTGACAGGGATTGGTTGGAGAAAGCAAAGAAAAACTTTTATTTATTATTGTATTACTTATTTCATGATGCTGTTTGCCATGGCATCTTCTACATCAGGTTGACCATTTTTTGCACCCAATGAGTGTCAGGAAAAATGAGGCGGTGTGCGTCCATCATGGCGTCCTTCATGCACTCTCCCTGGGCCCGAACAGCCTGCCTGCCATGGCTGTGTTATCTGCCACTAGCGGCTGGGGTTCCTTAACTTGTGTCTGCTGTGACGTATCATGCATACCCTCTGTAAAGAGTGGTGCAGTAATGAGTCCTATAAATCAGAAACAAGTGATCATTTAAGCACTTCTGGTACTATTGTCTAAAAGTCTATGGGATTTTCTAAATGTATTTTCAGCTAGATGCTATAAATGACTGTGGAGAACACAAGCTTATGAGATTTAAACATTTTTCAACAACATTAAATAAATCTGGAAATGCCCTCATTTAAAACTTTTAAAGATTTTTTATGTGTCTGCTCATAAGTTGCAAACAAGAAGTTTGATTGGGACTTCTGAGGATATCATTTTTGATCATCTTTAACTATCTAAGTCAGTCTGAAAATGAGCCATGAGCTCTGACTGGATCAGATCACACAACAAAGAGTGTGTTCAACAGAGAAGGTAAAAGTGTGAATCAAAGCTGTGTAACAACTTAACTCCTAATGTCACTCAGGCTTTGTCCAGTGATTGGGGACAACGTTACAAAGTCACACATTTGAGTGCTCACTTTATGTTTCTTTTGTGTTAAGAGTAATGTAGCATGTTAGTTTAGCCAGTCAAGTAATGGATAATTAATCACTTTTTCATGAAAGTAAGTTGTTACTAAAAGACGACCCCTTGTTGAGTGGTAAGCAACCAGGCACGTCCCATATACTTCTGCCGGCCCAGGTTTGAATCCAGCCTGTGGCCTGTTTGCAAAGTGTCCTCCCCTACTCTCTCTTGCCCCCTTTCACAAACCTATCCACTGTCTCTCTCTCCTCAATAAAGGCACAAAAATGTGCCCCCCCCCCCCAAAAAAAAAGAAAAAAAAAGAAAACAAAACAAAAAAGAACTGCACGCAAACATAAACAAAACCAATACAAAGCTAATGGTTGTAGCTAATGAGGAGGACATGGAGTACAGCATTTCACGGTGGTCTTTAGGATAAAAGGACAAGAAAAACTTCAGCATGAAATGAACGTTCAAAACCCTGGCCTGGCTGCGGTGCACAGCCTTTTCAGTGATACACGCTCTTGTTCATTGTCAGACTGTGAACATGTTAGGAGCTGTAAAGCGTCACATCTAATGATCTGTCATTAGGCCACAGAGTCACAGACTTGGTCTAAGCTGCAGAATGATGATAAAGTCAAAACATTCAAAGGTAGAAGTACTGCCGTCTGTGTGCCATATTCATATCAAACTCAGATCATAAAAAAGTACTCTAAAGCATTTCTTCCTTCTGTTTGTTAAACAGTAATGTAACAGACTTCTTTTAAAAGAAATGCCATCCAACACTGGCTGTTTACAGTGCATTGTGGGATACAATCACTGCACATATGGTAGGAATGGGCAACTTTGGCCCCCAAGAGGGCCACATTAATGTTAACCAAACAGTTGGGGGACCACACTACTATATAACATAATGCTTACTTACTTAAACAGAAGGAACACATGCAGCAAAAACATCCATCCATTTTCTGTACAGCTTCACACTTTTGGCGTCACTTGGGGTTGCAGCTAATCTTAGGTGACATGTGGGGTACATCCTGGCCCAATCACAAGACGATCACAGGGCCACATTGAGAGACAGACAGTCATTCACACACTCACCCACATCTAAAGGAAATTAAGAGTCTCCTAGTAACCTAACAAGCATGTTTTTGGTCAGTGGGAGGAAGCCTTAGTGCCTGAAGAAAACCTATGCATGTTTAGGAAGAACATGGAAACTACACACAGAAAAGCCCTGACCAACATGGCAACCTTCTTCCTGTGAGGCAAGTTCACTACCTGCTGTGACACCATAGCACCCAGAACACATTATTGGCTTTTCTAAAAATAACTATAAAAACTTTATTAACATTCAAACTTCCATTTGAAATGCAAGCAAGATTTGATTTAATAAGCTAAACAAAGAAAATAAGCCAAGTGAGAAAACTTCATTAATGCAACAAACATAATATTTTAATATGTTTTTCCAACATATCCTCCTCGAAGGTCACTTATCTACACATTTATTGATGCACAAGATTTCTAAAGGAACAAGATGTCAATTAGACTTCTAATTTCTTGAAAATAATTAAATATATTCCAATAACTAAAGATTATTATGGAAATATTTCTATTTTTTATATTTTCAAATCAGATTTTGTCCTTTATTCATGTTTACAATTCATTGATTTTTAAATAAACTTGTGGGACGCACTGAGTGAGATGGAGGGCCACATATGGCCCCCAGGCCACATTTTGCCCATTTCTGATAAGGAGTATAACAATGCTTCCTCAGGATTCAGTACAGCTCTGCAAAATGGCAAACATATGCCATAGTGCACTAAAGTAAATGGTGAGTGATTTTGAACACAGCAGGTCTGATACCTGTCCAGAATAAAATCTCTTCTCCTTTTAATAAAACTTCAAACAATTGTAGCCTGTCATGCCTAACTGTCCCCCTCACTGCTTTCTTTGAACACATTTACCCAGCAGCTTCAGTTTGTCATTAACTTTGCTGTAAATGAAATGTTTTGTCATAAGCTGTGCTGGTTTCAAACTGTGTGGGCTGTCTGAACACAATGCTGCCTTTTTATGAAATGAGCCTTGACCTGCCATGATATTTATCAGAGCATCTGGTGCTGTCTCTGTCTCCCTCTGTAGAGTTTGTTATGATGCTCTCTGCGCGGTGACCTCTGATGGAACAAGACTGGACACACGGCACGCCTCATGACCACCATCTTTTTTCTGGGTGTTTATTTTTTTCAGGCATCTGAATGTTGTAATACAATAGAATACAGAGATCTGTTCATGGTTGCAAACAAATGTGGAGATGGTTGAGTGTGAGTGCAGAGGGTAAAAGGGTGACTTACGAAACAGGGTTTTTACAATAACGCAGCACTGTCACCCCCTTGTGGCTTGGAAGTGTACTGACTCTCCTGCTCTACTATGCTGTTCTTGCTGGCCAAAGATAGATAGATAGATAGATAGATAGATAGATAGAAAGGTCAACCAACCAATCAAAGCTTTAGAAATAATGAGTCATAACAAGCAGTTTTGTCAGCTCCGCCCCACCCTGTCCTAAAAGTTCCTGTCCACTGTTTGATCACAGTTGCTCTGTGAATTTTGTCTAAGTTTATATATTTCTGTTTAATTGGCATTATTATTAAAAGAAAATCCTGACTTGAATGCACCTATTGTTGCTGATTAATTAGTGATTACGTAATACACCGATGGAAAATGGGGTAGGACAAGATAAGCTTCAAGGTCAAGGTAAACTTTATTATCCCCAAGGGGCAAATTGTTCTGCAGCCAGCAGTATCACACAGACAACAAACCAGCAATAAATACAATAAATAATCCATTAAATCAGTAAATACAGCACCAACATTACAGAGTTATTCAGCAGAACAATGGCTGCCGGAACCAAAGAATTCCTCATCCTATTGGTTTTGCATTAAGCTTAGCTTCTACCTACTTCATTGCGAACATCAAACAGCATTAATATTGATTAATTAGAGAATTTCTGTAAATAATGTTAACTTTTTTTTTTGTTTGTTTGTTTTTTAACTTTGATATTTTATTATTTCTATGTTTGAAATAAAGATTATCCAATCCAATATTAGCCTTTAAAGTGGGATCAGTCCCTATCACCTCTAATGTTTCCAGCCCTATGGGGCATTGGTATGTTTTTGCTTCATATTTTTTGGGCTGACATGTTCTCCAGATGAAACATTAAATTGAATCAAGTATAGCTGGTAGGGAGGATGCAACAGTTGCCCTTTTTCCTGAACTTGTTAATACTCTGGGGGGACTAAAGGGGAAGCTGTGGGGGGCCTGATGTGACCACTGGGCTGCCAGTTAATAACCACTGGTTTATTAAATTGAGAAACAGACACACAACAAATGATTCAGATTATGACATATATGATATGGTCTGCTTTTCAGTGATACTTGTTTGGTAATAAAATCAAATAAATCATTCATTTAGAGTGAATGGTCACTGTCATAAAAACATGAGATTTGACAGTAACCTTAGAAGGTGGAGCCTTTATTATTTCATACATGTTGCGATTATTATTGGGATATTGCTGAAGTGTATGGTCAAAACATTGGCTGTAAATATCTGGAAAGTCACCTATATCAATGAAAAATGTTTTCAGCTATCACATGTTGATACTGTCACTGAGCAGCTAACATCATGCACTCCTACTTTCAAAAAGGTGACAGGCCTAAATTATCCAAAAAGCCACAAGATAACAGCTTCAGTTACAGATACCCTAATATCTACCCCCCCCCCCCCCCCGGGGAATCACTGGACACTGAGACTTGAAAAAAAGGGTGCTTTTATTATTCAAATTGATAACTTAAAACATTTGAGCCAAAAAGCAAGATCTGTCCAAAAAAAGCCTTTATACAGATGATTTACATAAAACAGACAGAAAATTACTTTCTTTTTCTTTCAGAGAATGTCTTATACACAATCAGAACAAATGGTTCCTCAAACTAAAACAGAAAAAAATAAACATTTAAAACATACTTCATACCTATTGCAAAAAAAGGAATGGTAGCCAAGCCGATGCATTGTAAAACCTCAACACAAAAAGCTATAAGGCATATGCAGTCTGAACCACTGCAGGTACCGTCCTTTCTCTCCTCGAGCACATGGAGCAGCTTCTTGAATGAAGAGTGCCTCAAGCCAGTTGGCTGAATTCAGCATGCTGTTTTTCTGTTGCTTTAATGTGTCGAAGTATTGCAAGACCCCTTTAGAGTTCTCCTTTTATATAAACACATTACCTAGTTTTTACACATATAACTTTACTTACAAATTAATTTAATTTAATTTAATTTAAATTACTAGGTGGCTCTTTTGGTTTTGTGACCCACAAACAGAGACACTCCAATTTCAAAACACTCCTTTGCAAAAGAGTTTTAACAAACAATAAAACTGGAAGCATGTGTCGCCAAACGAAGGTGAACTGTGAGAGGAAGAAAAGCGCTTTAAAAGCAAAAGATCAAGGTGAAATTTCAGAAACACAAGGTTTCTTCTTGAGCAAGGATAAAAAGGATAAAATGGTGGGACAGAAGCGCAGGATGTCCTGTTCTTTCAGCAAGAAGGTTTTGCCTCCTATGGGAAGCAGCTATGACTTGTGCATGGATAGCATGATGGGAAATTTAGGAATAATTCAAAATGGAAGCTTAGATGAAAAAAGTTAATACTTTCAAATGAGTTTGGAACACACAACAGCTTCTAGTTGCACTTATTTTCAAAAGGTTCCTCTTGACCATGTGTGGGAATCACATTTTGGACTTTCAGCATTCATGACTTAGTTCCAAAGAATCACTGCCCTCCTCTTCATAAAAAGGAGACTATGCTCTCTTCTGATTGGCTGCAAAAGTTTTATAAATAAGGTACACTCAAAGGTGATTGTTACATATTCTACTCCCTGCTCTTCTCACTTCTAACAGGATCATTCAAGGAAGTTCTCATGAAGATGTACTGCATTGTGAACCAGAGAAGATGAAGAGCACTGTCACGTGTGTCTGGTTTTCAACAGAGGCCAACAGTCATACACAAACAATATGTGTCAATGGAAGAATCCCTGAGGTGGTTTTATTCCACATCTCTGGATTTGGTGATCAAAAGTTCAAGGATATTTAGTGTTGCTCTGACATGGTGTAACTTGTAAACTACAAATCCTGAAGAATGTGAAAAACTAAAGTCAGAGGATGAGATGGCAGCACAAAAACAATTAAAAAAAAACTGATGAGATGCTGACTCAGGTTTAGTTCATGGTTATTTCAGAGTCCACATGGCAATCTTGAGAGGAGGAAGCTCTAGTTGTTGGGGATGCTCTGCAGATATGTGAGGATGTGTTGGATCTTCTCAAGACGTTCTTTCAGGCTTGTCATGGACAGGACGGAGAGCTGGTACCGTGGGTCAATTGGCAGAACAGCCAGGAGCCACCAGCAGCAGGCTGGACCATTAGGAGTTGCCTGGAGAAGAATAAAGTATTATGAAACCCATGCTGTCACGAAAAAACCTTTATAAGATGCATAATAAAATACAGGTGATACCATCAATGGATTTTGGGTGTAAATATTTGGAATTTTCTGGATTCAAAGCCCTTATTTCTGACCTTCACAAACAACACCGTGCATATGTATTCATCAACTTATAAAAAACAAACAAAACCATTCACCAACAATCAAACCCTTCAAAGTACCTTTTCTGGGCTTCATGTAGTTTTTTTTTGTAGATATCAAATAGTCAAACGCCCCAAACTTCCCCCTTCTGCCCTTTTGTTGTCAGAGATGAAACTGAGAACTGGTTCCAGTTGAGGACAGGCTCCAACTTCTGCTTAACAAGTTCCTTATCAATTCCTTCAACCTAGATCTGCAGGCTTTACAAAACAATGACGTCAGGCTCTCATGAGAGGCAGTCAGTATGGAAGACAACAGCGGGATCAAAGGCCCTTTTCATAGTGCATTAAAGCAGAAGTGCCGCGACCAGTTCTGCAAAGCCTTAATAATAGTGCTCAAGACCTCTCACAGGCAAAAACAACACTTTTAAGGCATTTTGGGCACTGAATGTCAAAAATTCAATTCAAGATTTTTAATGACCTTGTAAGACTTAGCAGGAACCCTGGGTATTTTTTTTTTTGTCTGGAGGGGCTCCCATGACATCAGGTTTTACTTCTATGTTTAAGTTATTTAAGGGCTCTTTAATATGTGGACCTGAGAATGAGAACAAACTTCATCTGGGAAAGAAGTTCATTTCTGGCTGGGAGCTGAAAAAGACAGACTTCTTCTATAAAAGGCTAAGCCAGTTATAAAATGTACTTTACACCACAGGGATTTTAAGTCATTTTTTCTACTCGCACTGCTCCACATAGTCTTCACATTGACCCTTGACTTGAGTATTACTGATTCCTGGAAATCCTAACCCTGTCCTGCTGTTCTAGTCTGTGACGTGTTCTACGGTTGGGTATTCTCTTCATGACACTCTTGTGACGCAACAGGGCCACTGGGATTAGGTATGAAGCACCCATTAAGCTCTTTAGCCTATATTGTGGATAGACTCTGCCTCTGTGGTTGTCCCTACAGCAGACCAGTAATCCCGAGGAGTGTCGTAGGCTGCGAGCCAGAGCTGGGCACAGACAGCGGGGATGTCTGGGTTATGTGGACCTCAGAGTCAGGTGATTACGATGCGATACGGTGCAAATGTAGGAATCCATGAAAGTCTTGTGGGTCATGAGATGAGTTCACTGTTAAATGAGAAATTACCGTCTTGTTCTGTCAGATTAGGTTGTACATATAAGGCCTTGAATGATGATGACAAATAAGAATTATCTGATGATAACTGTTAAAAATCCATATTGAAAGCTCCCACAGACCGTTAAAAATAAAAATCTATACTTAAAAAGACCTGTTAATGGCTCAGAGAAATTAATACAAATTTGCAATACAGATAAAAACTGCTTTTACATAGATGTTGTATGTTTAACTGGCAAGCTCTTATGTGCAAAATTGCTTTGACAGAGATCATGACATTTCAAAGAAGTAAGAAGACTGGGGGCTATTTTCTATTTCAGAAGATACTAAGTTGCATCGTTTCCCCAAGAGAGGGAGAGTGATTCAAACTCTAGAAAGCTTGACTTGTGAGTTCTGTCCAGTGTTTTCTCATTTGTTCTTACTTGAATTTTAAAAATCCCAGACTTTCAAGACTTTCTAAGAAAATGTAGGAAACCTTAAAGTGGATGTTAATCTGTGCATTATCTCCCCATTCATTGATTTAATGTAACCTCATGATTAGCAAACAAGGACCATAGTCATTATTTTTTTTTATCAGGTTTCTTATGTAACAGCGCAAAAGAACTGCAGCCTCAAAGGACAAAATAAGTCCTCTGGAGAACCATGTGATGCAGCAGTCTGGCTGAAGCTTCAAGGCATCTTAATTTCATCTACTGTCTGACCAGAGACATCAGATGTTTTATTTGTGCTGCAGTATTTTATCAGTTTGGCCTCAAATCATGTGCACAAAGGAGGAACCCTTTACAAAAACAGGGGAAAACAGTGCTGGATATTCACCTGGATGTCCGCCTCTCTCTCCGGCATTGGTCCAAAGTGCTGCAGGATCTGGTTATGGAAGCGGATCTTGAGGTTTTGGAACCAGACACGGGCTTGCTCATAAACTTCATCATGCAGGTCTTGCAGACTCTCAAGCTCTCCTCTGTCCTCCACCTATAAGAAAATCATTGGTATTACTTCAACTTTTTAATTAGTGTTAGGTAATGTTATTGGTTGTTGTCACTGTTTAATAAACTTTGTTTTACTTTTTCATTCTTTTTATTTTGTACTTATATTATCCCATTAACATTTTGTTGATGTCGTGCCAATACTTCTTATCTCCATTTTTTATGATTTTAATTCATTAAAAAAAAAAAAAAAAAAAAGATTGGTCCCCTTCCACTTTGGCAAGTGAGTTCTCTAAATCTGAAACCAATGAAAAATATAAAATACAATTTCCAATCAGGACAACATCATATTCCTTCATTTAGTAGAAGCATTTTTTCCATTTCTTGAGAGTAGAAGTTTTGGGAGTTGGGGGTTTGTGCCAAACAGGGACAATATATTTATTTCATTCATGTACAACTTCAGTCTATGCACACATTCTCATGTTCACTTATTTGATCCCCCCAACCTTTACACCTTGCACATACACTTGTACTCGTTTACGCGTTACTTAGTACATCTGTATACATACACCCTTGGTCACTAATTTTGTCAACCATCACTCTGTACCCAATTCAATCAAGATATTCTGCTTTGATCCATGCACCCATACTCCTGTTTGTATCTTTAGTCTCTGCTCCTACAGTTCAGTTCAATCAATCCATTTTTGTTTGCCTAAACATTCATATTTCTATACTTTTATTGTTGCAGCACTTTACAAATGGATTTTTGTGATCCATATAGCATTAACCTCTCTCTCTCTACAATCTATGTCTCCATCTATCCATCAGTCTATCTTTCTCACTGTCTGTATGTCTGAATGTCCATCTTATCACCCCACTCTGGATTATTAAAAAAATAAACATAATGTAACACATCAGGTAAGGGAAAAAAACTGTAGTATAGATTATCCCATTGGCTAGTTAGTCCTCATGGTTCTTACCCTTGTGTCCTCTAAATGCTCGATGTCAGCCGTACTGTAACCATCCTTCATTCCTCGAGACAGGACCCTAAAGCGTTTCCCTCCGATAGTGTCCACGACTGATCGTCCATCAGGGAGGAAGTGAACGCTTCTGATGGTCAGCATGCAGCCATAATCAGCAAACCTACAAAGAAAGCACCAGGTGATTACTCAAGAGCATGGCTGGCTGTTTTTGGTGAAATCCCTTTTCAAATCTTTTACAACACAAGAGTAACAGCCAAACTATGGGATCAAAATGTCAAGCAAAGAAAATCTGAGGAATTTCCTCAACGGTTCAGTGATCCTAATTGCTGTGTGCTTACCCTTTCTGGGGATCACTGATGCACATTCCAAATTGCCGCGTGCCTGTTTCCATGCAGCGGCGGATCATGAGGCGATAACGTGGCTCGAAGACATGCAGGGGGCAAGGCACGGTGGGGTAAGCCATGGTACACACAAAGATAGGCACATTTTTTGTAAGACTGCACATAGGAAGAAACGGAGAGAAACAATTTAGCCCATTTGAGTCCCAAAAAATATTGACTCAGTAATGTCATACAGAGAAATGCTTACTCAGAGAGCTCCTTCGTCTCCTCCACATGAGTTTTTGTCCTCTCTGCATACTCCTGGCTAAAATACTGTTTGATCAGTGCTTCCAAGATGGTGGTCACATTGTACTTCCTACATGCTAGATACTGGAGAGAGTGTGAAATAAATTAATAGGTAAAACAGAGAGGGGGGGGACATACTTTGGTAGACAAATTCAAGCCACTTCACACATGTATAGATAAGCCCCTCACCTCTTTAAGGCTCTCTTTGCAGAGGGGACACTGGGGTGTGTGGTCCAAGCAGCGTTCCAGACAGTTTTTACAGAAGGTATGGCCACAAGGTGTTGTTACAGGCTCATAAAATAACCTGTAGAGAACACAGATATAATGTTTGAGACTAACACATTTCAAGCCTATGAGGTGCTCAGAGCTCGCTGACAGGACTTTAAAGTTATGTTAATTTTAAGTTTACCTCATGCAGAGGGAGCACTCCAAGTCATTGGGGTCCACCAAACCTTCAGGAATGCTTCTGCGGGTTTTAGCTTTGGCAGTTTGTTGTTTTGAGCCTTTTGCCACACCTGAAAAACACAAGAGAAGACTAAATATAATCTATCAAACACCTAAGGTGATTCAGCTTAGAACCTTGTGCACATTTATTTCAGGAATTGTGCTGTTAAACTTCTGGACATCACTTCAACACTTTACATACTAAAGTCTGAACTGAAATGTAAAAGATATTTATTTCAAATTCAAGCACTTAGAGAACTTAAAGGAGCACTTCCAAGCCTTCCCTGCTCCTGACCGTCATTTCCACGTTAATGTCAATAAATATACTTAAAGCCAACATTTTACTCATTTCCCTTGTAAAAAACAGATTATATGATGTCAACAGCCACTGGGTCTCAAAATAGAACAATAAAGTCTTTTCATCTAACAAGCACACAGACAAATAACTTCACTTTCAAAAAAACTCTTCAACAAATTTGATTACAGCAAAACTGATTCAGGATGTCTTTGGTTTAACCACAAAGTTCTTAATATGCGTCCAAAAACAAACTGATTTTACAGAGCAGTATTTCATCTGTTAAAATTTATTATGATGTATTTGTAAAATTTTATATCACTGCTTTATTTCTCATTGTTTAGTCCAAGAGTCTTCTATTATGGGGGAGCGACAATGACAATTTCAAGCACTTTTAAGCCCCCTATCTTTAAGACAAGTACTTCCAAATCTTACACTATATGAAAGTTAAAACATTTTAAGGAATATGAGCACCTTTACAAACTCAGCAATTGTCATAACTACTGTTTATAACAACAACAATTTGAGTTTGACAATGGGAGTAAGGGAACAGAGATATTTCTAAACATTTTAACAAATCAAATTAAAAAGAACAGAATCTAATCAAATGGTGGGTATGGCCACAAACCTTGTTTTTTATGCTTGCTACTTCCACTGTCCACTAAACAAGGCTCTGTGTCTGACACGGATAGCTTCCTCTTCAGCAAGCTCCCCTTGTCCTGGTCCCCAAGTTGAGGGGCAGAGCAGACCCTCTTCAGCCCCTCCTCGCCACAAACAGAGCCATGGACTCGTAGTGAGTGAGCTCTGCTCAGACCAGGCCGCTCTAGGCTTTCCCAGCGTTTCTGTAGAAAAAGTCAGACAAGCTGATGAGTGTTTGAAATAAACATTTGGTGACCTAAGTGATAAATTTATTCTGGTGTTAGTTTTAGTACCTCTGGGGTGTCCAGATGATGGTGTGCTGATGCAGCACGGACCTGGTGCTGAGGTTGTCTTTGGACTGGGCTCAATGGTTGAGTTTGGGAATTGGACACAAGGGTTTTACTGCGCAAGTGAGGCGACGTGTTTTGAGTTGTTTCTCTTAGACCAACTTTGACGTTCTCATCATCAGGAGAGAGCAGGTCACACAGGATCTGAAGGGAAACAGAGTTTTAGTCTTAATAGAGGAACACGGTCAACATGCGGTTAAGAAACTTGTTGGTGTTGAACTAGTGCAGAAAAGGAAGTATCAATAGTTGCAGAAAATTTCTTCAATCATCAATGAGGTTTGAACTGATTTTTAAGTTATTACTGCGACAGATAAAAGACAATGTCCAATAAATGGAAAGTATGCACGTTAATTTCAGAAGTATTTTGTTTGCTAAGCCATTATTAAGTTACACTTAGTTAAATATCATATTTCCGGCATGTGTTGCGGAATTAACACGCCATTCAAAAACCATCACTGCTACCTACCAGAGATAAAATTGTTCCACAGCAGTTAAGATGCATTTCTATCTCTAAGAACTATGAATACTCCACAGTTTATGCATGAATTGGTCAGCTAGAGGGCTTTGACTTTTTGGGAAAAAAGAAAGGTTGGATTTTCTTGGCACTGCTTCCAACTATTCTTTCCAGATTTTGTAGGACTAAATGACTTGATTCCATCTTTCATCTTCTTAAAAGCTTTTTAAGCAAAGTCCATCACCCTTGTTCATCCACCAGTGCCTTTTCCTACATGCCTCTACTTGAATCCAAACTTCCTTGAGCTTGCATTTCTATTTACTCCATTAGGAATGAACTGAACATCATCCTGCTATGAATGGTGCCTTTATTGCCACGATTATCTAACTGAACTGTGTAAGCTTCCAAAACAATTTTAACTTAAAATGAGTAAAAATAACAGTTTGGAATTTTTTTTGATTGGGGAGATTTAAAAAAAAAAACACTAAATTACTTTTTAAAGTCACCATAGGGCCTTACTTCAGTAAAGGCAGCATTGCCACGATAAATAATACTCTGATACATGTAGAAGTCATTGGTTGTGTTGCCAGTCATAAAGAGCTCTAGACTGAGTACAGACTGCTTAATGGTTTTATCATAAAATAAAACAGACTGGACAATGCACTGTCCAGGCTCACCTGTACAATTCAATCTAAATGTCTGTCTACATTTTTGTATGAAAAAAGCAGCTTGAAAATGTGCTTTAAATTGTGCAAAATCAATAACATATTCTAATTAAGAAAGGGAAATGTAGAATCTGTGTCCACTGTCCACAAACCATTAAAACAAAAGATATAACAGCACCGTAGTTTAAGTCTTTCTCCATGACCAAGAGCAAGAACAGACCTGGTCATGATAATGTAAGTGGCACTCAGAGGTCAAAAGCAAACACATACTTTGTTCAGACTGTTGTCTTGTGCTATTTACACAGTGGATATCAGAATGACCTCAGTTTAAACCCCATGCTCATATCTCAACACAGGCCACCAATCTGCTTTCAGTCAAGTGAGAAGCCTGAACTTTGATCCATGACCTACCAAGAAGGATGGCATAACCACTCTTGTCTTATAAATCTGCATTGTTTAACTGAAATAGTCAAGTATCACTGTTAGAGACCCCTTCGTTTCTGTGTTAGCATATGCTCAGCAGCGTTTGACACCCTGTCATCTCTCAGTGAGAACACAAGAATGACGTTGTCAGTTCCTGTTCTGTTAATTTGCTGTTGTCATTAGAAAGTGTATGTGGGGGCTTTGAGGCTGCAGGTATGACCGAAGGCAACACAAACTTGAAGTGACAGTGTATTGATGTGCGCTGCCTTGGCTCACACCGCTGCAGATTGATGTCTGACCTGGCACTGACACTTCAGGGATCATAAAAGAAAAGGATTCTGACACCAAATCAATATAAGACCCAATCTCCAACCACAGGTTTAATCAATTTTCACACTAAGTGAAAGCTAGAGATGACTAATATGATTATGTGTGCTTCCTTATACAATGATGAGTCAGGAATGATGACAAAGCTTACAAGGCATTGTCAATTGAAAGTAAGTTGAAGAAGTTTCATCACAGAGCGGCAATGAAACCGGTTGGTTCTTATGAAATTTGATGCTGGGCTTCAAATATGAGTCATCTGTGTGTCCCTTATGTAACTTCAAAACTGTGTTATGTCAATTATGTGATACTAATGTCATTATAGACAGTCACAAGACCTGACCTGCCAACAAGTTATGCAATTCCATGAAGGAGCCGCATAAATATAATTAAAGATTTTTATCCATGAGAAAGCGGAAGTTCACTTTTGAGTTTGCTTATAAGTGGCATAATTTTTTTGTCATTACTGGAATGTAACCAGATTTGATGGTTGTAGCACTGAATGTCAGAACAACTTCATTCCAGATGAAAGGAGCTGTTGTTATTGTAAATAACTATAATGACTAATGCCCATTATATTTTAGAAAACAATGATGATGATTTAATGATGATGAAAGACATCCTTCAAACGAGGTAACTCAATTTTTTAAATCACACAATAAAATTATCTACAATTAGGATTAGTTTAGATTTACGCCCAGGGCAAAACACAAATGCTATTTAGTCACAGCAGTACCCTGTATAATGCCATCCAAATGCCAATAACACAAAACAATTAATTTAAGTTTTAGTTTTTCATCCAAGATTTGTTTTTGCAATTATTTGCCATTCTGTATGGTAGAGACAAGACAGTGGATCGGGTTAAAAATCTGGGATAGACAATGAGGAATGACTTGCAGGAAATCAGCCACATACGAACTTGATCCCTTGCATCCTCCTAAGAAAGCAATACTATGTTCATGAAGAGCACAGACATCATCACTGATTCACCAGCTGCTCACATGATGTTTCTGTTATATCGTAAATGTCCCCTTCAGATTAAGACTTCCACACATTTGTAAGACTTTATGAAACCTTAAAGACACAACCTGAAAAAAAAATTCAACCATTTCCATGCATTGTGGAAACATTAATCTGTAATTATTCAAAAAAACAGCATTAGAGCAGTAGATGGTCTTAAGGTGCCAAAATCCAAGCCCATTCAGGATTAAAGGAAGACTTGTTAAAACTGAGTTTCAAAAGTCTACTTTATGTGATCAGACTTATGATAGATTTAGGAATATCAGGTCTGTCAAAGTAGAATGAGTCCATTGGGACATTTTAGCTTCACAACACGTGTTTATAAAATGTACTTAGGTGAAATTTAGATCAAAACATGAATGGTTAATGTTCAGTCAACATACTAGCGTGCTTACATGATAATGATCCCAGGGGTTGCTTTTTATTAGCCTTCGCTGACTAATAGCTATAGCCATCATTTTCTCAAAAACCTTCTCTTTTACTTTCCTTAGCAGTTTAAAACATTGGTTTATTTAAATAAAATTCTGAATTACTTATCATATGTAGCCTGTGAGTATATGGGACTTGATCTTGGTGAAATGAAATAAGGCTCTATCTTATGCAATACCTCAAACTTTTTATTTTTCTCTGAACCTTCGTGTTGCCTTTACTTTTCACTGTTAACCTAATAAACAATATTCAAATGTCGTGCATTTATTTCCTTAATAGAGACAAATTGTTACTGTCAGTCAAACAACCAAGCTGTCCAAACTAGAATAATGACAAAAAACTACGATGGGAGCGTAATCCAGGCTGCACAATTGCAACGGCTTCAAGCTTTTTTTCCACATGAACTCGTGTAACAGTGTGTGACCTGCTGCAAGGTACATGTCAGACTGACAGATATCAGAGTCATCCCTTCCATCTTTACCAGCACATTCATTGTGACTATTGTCTTACCTTCTCCACTTGTCTCTTTGCACAGGGAAAATCCTCATCCACAGCCAAGCATTGAAGGAAGGCTTGCAAGGACTCATCCACTTGGCCCATTTCATGCAGCACCATAGCGTTCCTGAACACAGCCTGAAAGAGCAGAGGTGTATTTTTACTTCTACAGCAGAGTCTGTGTGTAAAAAAAAGCATCTACAATCACCAACCCATTCTCATTTACTATGTTTTGGGTTGGACTTGTTTGTGGTTAACTAACAGTTAGACACGCAGCTTTTCAGACTCTGAGGTGGTTCCTTTCTTCTATCCTCAAGGCAGTAACTTGATTAATTTTAGGTCACACATTAATATATGCATGTCTTCATCCCAGATATGAGGTCCATGGTCCTGGTGTAACAAATTTTAAAATGACTTTGGCCTTTACCTTTCAGATTTGATTTAGAAAACCAACTCCAGACATGACAATATTCTGTAACTTGTCTGACTGAAAAAACATACAAATGGGATGATGGTAATCATTTTAAGACACATGGTCAGTGAATTAACAAGATTAACTTTTCAGGGTAGGTTTTTGTATTTAGCTCAGAGTAAGTTAGCATGCTTCTTTATCAAAAATGTTTGCATACTGGATTTCATTCACTAGTAACTTTGATCCAAAGTGATCCCTGTCTGTACCTCTAAGTAAAAGTGGTAGTGTAAAGCATGGCATCACCACCATGAATGAATTGGCAGCGTGTAAACCTGAAAATGAATAACATGTGATGATTTAAGCTATTATTTCAGAGACCACATGCCTACATGGAAGATTGGGAAAATTACATTTCTGGGTCATGGAGTATAAAATACAGCAGTGTCAGCGAGTGACCTACTTCAGCAGAACAGCTGGACCCGAGACAATATTCAGTGTCCTTCAGAGCCAGACGGTACTGTTTCAGAGCCATGTATGCCTCAGCCCTGGACAGTCGCACAGATGCTGTCGTCCCCGGATCTGAGGATGACATGAAGAAAGGAGGAACATCGTTATCAAGTAAAACACCTAAAATTCTTCACAGAGAAAAAAAAAAGCACATTTATCAAAGAGGCCCCATTTTATTTTATCTTAATATAAACAATTATGGAACAAGTGGTGCAATTTTACCAACATATACATCATATCATGCAAGAAAGAAAATTGTTGTCCTCTGCATAAATTCCTAGCGGGGCCCATGATGTTTCATGAAACAATGCCAAGGAAAATGAGTTGCATAAGAACAACAACATATATGGGATGCTGTTCAAAAAAGAGGTGATGTTAACTAGAGGACAAAAGTCATACATATCTCGGAAATGTTAAGTACTGTAAATTCTTTTTATATAATCATACGCAATTTATGCAGCAAAGTATTTTCACAAAATGTGGATCAACTCAGAATTTGAAGATTTCATAGTCAAACATGTCAGCCTCACTACTGTGTGGTATGGTAGAGAATTCTGCTGTTGACTGCATACATTTAACGGGGATTTGATCATATCCTACATAGTTTCTTTATCATCATAGCCTCCCAAGGTTTGGATCTGTCATTGAATGGCAGACTGTTATTTCAAATAATCTACTACCTCTGAGAGGCATATGGGATGGGGATCATTGCCCTGATGTAAAACAGATGTTAATCTGAAAAGAACTGCAGGTGGTCCATCTACACCTCATCACATTAGGGAGATAAGCTTGACTACCGCATCTGAGTCTGTTCTGCATCTCTTGCCTGTCTGCAGCACTGAGGGGACTGAACCTGCACTCCATTTATTCTTCATCTTCACTGAAATGTCCAGAGTCTGTGCCTTGTTGGTTACAATGTAAAAAAAGGATCACACCATTACACCATCTACACAATTCAATAGGTTATGTTGTTTGCTTACATGTAAACGAAGACACCTTACAGGAGGAAACAATGGTACATATGAGGAGGGGGTGAGACACTGCAGGCAACAATGACTCTGTAGTAATTCATTCCAAAAAGATCTGCATTTAAATGGTATGGAGAGTCTGCCAGAGCGGCACAATGAAGGACCACAGCCAGTGGTAGGTCACCATTTTGCAGGAAGGGGGTATCACTAACATATCAGTAACATATTAACATGAGAAAAGCAGTGCAAAAGTCAAACTCAGTGTTGAATTGTGGAAACCATACAGTGATCCATTTGGGACAATGGTCCTTTCATAAGAATTATGGAAAACAGTGTCTCCAAATATCCTTCAGGCTAGTCAAAGGTCAGCTCAGACTCAGTGAGGTTATGAGTGTTATATCATTTGACCTACATACTGAAGAAGTTTTTCATAAGCACCCAGAGCAGGTGGAGGTTCAGGACATCTGCTAGACCTGTCAGCCAATGAAGTATAGGATAACAACATATATATGATAAGTTACTGCTGTGAGTGTACCTATCACCACTGTTTAACATCTTCAACTACATTATTATTCCAGGCCGTCAAACTTACATTACTGAGGGATGAACTACAACATTACTGACTTTCAAAACGAGTAAGAGTAATTGTTCTGCAGTGAAATTGTTCTGTTAAGATGTTGAATGTCTAAGGAAAGATCTTCCAGTTGTAGCATTGCCTTTGATACTTTGCTCTAGGGCACACACCCGCTTTAGCTCCATTGTGAATACCGCATACTATCTTCAGTTTTATTGTGTGACAGACCCTCTTCTGCAAGTAATTAACCTGCAAACTGTCAATCATGTTTTAATACCTGAATCATTACTTAATTATTGCCTAATAAGAATTTACATTAACACGCTTCCCTTCAGTATAACAGAGCTTTGTTCAGGAACAATCCTCCTTAAAGTATGAACATATCGGGCGCATACCACCCTTACTCAAACATTTATGAAACATTCTTACTGGGAAGCGCCATAACTGTTACAAAATGCATATACCCTCCCCCTTAATAAGTTACAAAACCTGCCCAATATGTGTCATGACCTGCCTTATGCAACTTGCGCCCATGCGCATGCGCGGGTTGGGAAATTTCGTAAGCGTCTCATGCCAGGATACCGAGCAGCCAATCAGAGGAGAGTGGCACCAGTACAACACATGAGGGACATGGTTTCAAAATGTTGGTCAGTAGGACTCATCCAACTAAGCTGTTTGGCAAGCACGGCCATTATAGCATCACATGCCGCAGAAGAAGTCCTGCAGATAATTTTAATTAATGAACATTAAACTGGTCCTCACTGAGAGTGCGCACAACATACAGTACCAGGAAACATCCCCCTTTCTCCGAACAAGCATGCCATGTTACGTTCACAATACTCACCACGCTGAATGAGTTCAGAGGCTAACGACACAGCTTCTTGATAGCGTTTATTCCTAGAGAGCAAATCCACTTCACATATCGTTTTGGACCTGCCCAGCTCCTCTGGGAACCATTTCTCCAAAAGTCCGCACAGAATTACATTCACCTTCTCCTCTCCCTTCACAGCCTCTCTGCACTGCCGGCATTTGGAGAACAGCCGTCGTTGTAAACACCTTTTACAGTATGAATGTCCACAGGCTAGAGTCACAGGTTCACCTAAAAAGCTATGACAGTTGGGACAGTCAAACACATCGTCCTTGGGGCTGTCCCCTTCATCCTGGGTCCCTCTGGACGCTGCGTCCGGCCCAGCAGCTTTCCTTTTAAAGTTGCGGAGGACGCAGTCCACGAAAGTGCTAAGTTGTTCTGGTCGTATGGGTCCATACCGCATGGCCACAGTAAGCCAGTCTATGGCCTCTTTGAGGAAGTTCTCTGATGCTAGCGCATTAGCTTTCTGAAGTATTAGATGATAGTGGTCCTCTTCTAACAAGGGATCCGAGTCAGCTCCGATGAAGAAGGCGCTCCTCTCCTCCGGCGCGGCCTCTGCGTGTGGTCGCAGCGACATTGTGGCGTCCAAACAGTGAAATAAAGTGTTATGTGGCTTTAGTATTTCTTTTGTTCTCCCCTCCATGCATTTCTATAGCTGCCGCGGTCATTGACAGTATAGTGAAGCGACTTTTTCGCACAGGCACCCGATTGTTACATAAAAAACACCGTCACGTGAGCAGCAGACTCGCGCTGTGATTGGTCAGAGCGTCCGGGTTACAAAACCTGCGCTCGAAAGTTTCATAACTACGGAGGCGACGTAGTGAAGTTGACCGGTAGTGTCATGTAACAACGCTCCTGTTTACTTAATTTTGTCACATAACCTACATTAAACCAGCAGAAATTCTGAAAGTCATAAAGCACTGTCAGCAGGCTAAAAGACTGCAGGACTTTACAGCAGTTTACAAGAAGCTTTCAGTGTTCTTACATAGATATAGATATGTAATGATGAATGAATGGTTATTTAATTCTTATGCAAATGTGTTTTTGAGAACAAAATACCTCTAAAACATTTGCAAGGAAATCACGAAGCCAAAAGTTCAGTTTAAGTTGCTATTATTGTTTCTGATTTCAATTCTTTAGCTGATCTATATGGATGCCTCTGTTCATGTTACAGTACAAACCGGTCAGGTTTGAGGATGCAGCTGTTAAATGTTATCTTTTTTGCACATTTGCTTTTTTGCGTAATTACAGCGTATGACGACACCATGTTTACTAGTTTATTGTACATCAGTGGGCGACATAGTCACACTCTTTTGATCACTATTGTTCATTTGGGCACAACTGTCATGCATTGTCTCATATTATTGATATTGATTGTTTATTTGGCACCACTGGGCTAAATAGTTTAATATTTTCTTTATCTTGACTGTTTATTAAAAACAAAAGTCACATATTTTCTTTATTTTTTTTTTTTTTTAATTGGTCAGCATCAGGCTGTCGAGTCTATTATGTATCTGTAGTTCTCATGGAAATTGGAAAACTCACAGCACAACAAAATCAGCTGGAAATATGTGGTATTTTCTTTAAATGTTTGTGAACATGTATTTATGATTTGCACAATTCTGCAAATATTCCCCCTAGATTTCATAATGATAGTATTTTTGTGACACTTTATTGATATTCAAAAGAGCTGGGAATATGAATAACGTTGTGCAAAGGCACATTACAACAAAGAGTTTTTATAAACAGAGAAACACAAATGCTCTGGAACAAAGCACCCCAGCATTCATAAACAGAAATATGATTTCCCCCTAACATCAGATGAGTTAAAAAAAAAAATAGCAATAATAACCTGGCAACACAGGCTCCAAAGTTTATTCAGTAAATTGAGGTGTAGAAGATCAAATATATATCAGAAGTGATATGCAATTTAAAGACAAAAAAAAGAAAAGAAAATAATATAAAGGGAAAATTAAAAGGTGCATTAAAACCACAGATAAATTGTAACAGTTTAAAAAACTATTAAGATAGGTAACTAAATGAAAACTGTTGAACAGTAACTCCAAAGGCGGATGAGTGCCAGCATGCTATTCATACATAGTGGCGTTCCCACCTTTGATGCTCTTCTTGAAAGTTTTATGTGTAGTTTTATTGCCTGGCTGAAGAACTCTAAAAATGAAATTATTATGTCTCTAGTCATGCCTAAGGAGAGCAGTACCATGTGCTTCTCCAGTTTTGGAGGCAATGGAGAGAGTGTTTGTAGGTCTTTAGACATGGACATTTTTATGAGTTTTTTTCTCTTCTTCTCCTTTTCTGCCCAATTCCTGTTGCTGTGTACCCCTTGTAATATATTTTATATGGATGAATTCAAGTCTGAAATAAAGATTGAGTAAAAAGTGATTGATGAAAGGAGATAAAATCAGTAAAACTAAAGGCAATTGCAGGTTAAATTAGATATGTGAAAAGATAGACAAAAACTATTAAAAACATGTAAAAACCATTTAGCAGAAATATAAAACCATGAGAACAAAATCACATGCAGTGGAATTAAATTGAGTAAATTTGTGAGAAAAAAAAAGGGTCCATAAAAGATGACGTTAGAAAAAGTTAAAAAGACACTAAAACTGCTTTGAGAAGACAATAAATCATTTATGAGAATGCCTGATGTAAATGCTCTTGCTCTGAACAGTGCTTTCAAATTTGTTTGCTGTGTTTGGGTAAAAGGGAATCCGCATTTCAATGAACTCGCAGATTTAAAAGGATAACAGGTTAAAATAAATAAAGAACAGGAAATACACATATAGGAAGTTACAGATGGAGCAGAGATTTATATTTAACAGCAGGCCTGGCTGTCAGAGGGGTGGGGTGCATCAAATGTCTTCACAAATGTAGGCTGCCTAAGGTCAAACAGAATGTGAGAGTGGTGAAATCCTCTGCAGTGAAGTGATACCACCATCTAGCGGTTCAAATGTTTCATTACGCCCAAAACACAGCTGGATAATTTCTTATTGCATAAAAAAATCAAAAGAATCTTATAACACCGGAAATATTAGTTATCCAGGTACACTTTATGTAGATTAAATGTTATCAAAAAGTAGATAAGGGCCAAAGAATAACATACATCCTAGAAATCTTTTAGGTGTACGACCTGATAAACATTAGAGGCATTTTATATACAAGCAAACTGCAATTTAATGTGCTGCCCTTTTATTTTTCAGACGAACTTACCAGTTCTGCAAAAATCTAACATATTTGATTAAATTTATTTGGTTTGTTACATTGTTTTTCTATTCTACTTAATATTTTGCTTTTAATTATATTCTATTCTCTCTTTTACTTTAAGCATAAATTACACAATTTGCCTGAGATTACTAAATCATGTCTGATACTGGCTTAAGAATCAAGCTAAAATATTTATACAAAAATGTCCAATAAGCAACATCTGTGTTTTGGTTTTAAAAAATCACAAAAATAATTCATGGTATTTTCTGAGGCACTTACTTTATGTGTCAAAGTGTATACATATAAACTCTTTGTATTTTGATGAAGCGTAAAATCAATGCTTGAATAAGTAGATCTCATTGTGACAAAAGTAATGATTGTGGATTTGAGTAGGATAAGTGCTGCTGACCCCTGTCTCAATCCTGGGGGTTGGTTCTTGTACTGACTAGAACTAGAAAAGATCACATTACTCCTGTATCAGCTTCTCTGCATTGGCTTCGCATACAATCTGGAATAGAATTTAAGATTCTTCTTCTCACCTACAAAGTGCTCAGTGGGCAGGCACCAATTTATCTTAAAGAGCTTGTTGTGCTGTAGAACTCCTCTAGAACGTTGCGCTTCCAAAATGCTGGTACCATCAGTCTCTAGAATTAGTATGGGAGGTAGAGCCTTCAGTTATCAGGCTCCTCTTCTCAGGAATCATTTACAAACATGGTGCAGGAGGCAGACACCCTCTCTACCTTCAAGGTTAGACTTAAAACATTCCTTTTTGATAAAGCTTTCAGTTAGGGCTGGCTCAGGCCTGGACCAGCTCATTAAGCTACTATAGGCTTTAGACAGTCGGGGATTTGGCGCACTATGCTCCTCCCTCTCTATCTCTAACACTCTCTCTCCGTCTCCTCTCTCTTTATCTCTAAGCCCCTTTTGTTTGCTCCTGTACTCATGTCTGGTTCTTGTCTTGTAGGCAGCCTGGGATCGTTGAAGTGGATGTCCTGCTGCTGTGGACTTTCAAAGCTTCAATAACTACAATTACAAATATTTGGCCTTTTTTTTATTCCATTATCGTTACAGTTTCTCATATTAATTTCAGAGAGATCAACAAAAATAAATACATGGTAGTTCCTGCAAATAGCGCACATATATTAGTATGACCGTGACAAACAATCATGAATGACCACCTGCTCGACCCCAAGTGCTTCATCCTGCATCAACTATCAACAGCAATACATCATTTAATATAAATTTATACCTTTAGACCAGTTAAACTCATTTTAATGGCAGTTCAACCAGATGATGCTTTAGTAATCAACCTCAGTCCTCTCCAGTTTATAGTCATTATAGATGTTAATGTTAATATTATAATGACCTGTCTATCCATGGTTGTTATTGATCATACCTCCATAATAAATGCCTTTACAACCATATAGACATTAGGACCCTCTTGAAAACGAGATGCCACACCTGAAGGGGCTAACCTCGAATAAATCTATATTCAGCAAGAGACAAATATGTGGACAGACTTATGATCTTGGCATCCATGGGGTTGTTGCTGTCATAAATTCTTATTTTCGTCCCTTTGTCACTGCCTATAGATGGATACATCTCTTGATGTATGTATATGTTTTTATATATGTATATATGTGTGTGTATATATATATATATATATATATATATAGACACACACACACACACATATGTATATATATATATAGGCAGGATAACAGTCTTTCTGAAGATGTGAGACAGGCCTCTACTCTGACAATGTTCAAATCTAGGCTCCAAACAGCTCTATTTAACTGTGCATATGACTAAAAGGATCTTATCTGCACTCTTCTTTTTCTTTTAAAGTTCATTTTATAATGATTATTTTTGTTTTAATTTTTTTTGTGATTTTAATGCATTTTTATTGTTCTGTAAAGCACTTTGAATTACCTTGTGTACAAATTGTGCTCTACAAATAAACTTGCCTTGTCTAGGCAGTCAGTATGACATCAGAGAGGAGAGGAAACAAAAGGGGTAAAAACTTGGCTTCATATTACACGAAACTAATCTAACAGCACATCCACTCCCTGTACGATTTTAAGCAAAGATGGAAACACAGATACCTTGCTGAGGCATTGTGCAACATTGCATTGAATATGAGGAGTGTAACGAAAGATATAATGGCATATTTATTGATCTGGATATTGAGGATATCGTAATAATCATTTTTCAAATGTGTTTAATAAGTATGCATATAAATATATAATGTAATTATATATGTGACTGTGCAAGAGTAAATTGACTTGGCACATATTATTAATTTAAAATTGTTTTATACTGAAACAAAAAAAATCAAAATTAGTATCTCTGAATAATGACGAAGATGTGGCTTCAAACCTTCAGCAACTAAAGTTAAAAAAAAAATGAACTCCTTGTTTTAATGAAAATAATCTGAGTAAATAATAATAAAAATAATCAGAGAATGTATAGAGAGTTATCAGGACGAATTTGGCAAAATTTGTGTTAATTTTCCAATTTTCAGGTGAAGAATTATGCTGCCATCTAGTGGTATAAGAACAAAATTTGGAACAATTCATTTCACTGAAATATTACAACAACTGCATATTACTTCTAAATACCCTCATTTATTTAGACAGTTATTTATTTATGTATTTAGACAGTTATTTATTTATTAATCGAATAGAGTATGTAACAGTATATATCAAGCAGCAAAAGTGTTGTTTGTTCTGTTGCCCATTTATGTTCATTTTTTCATGATTGTGATCATTAATGTGCCTGGTGTTGGAATTGTGATTGATTTAGATAAAAATGTTTCACATGGACTTGATGTTGGGTTTATTTTGTTTAATTTGATGTGAATCATTTGTATGTTGTGAAATGTTAATATGCTTTTTGACTTAATTGACTTCAGAACTGTGCTAAAGCCCAATACAGGTTCATTGTGTACACAGACATTAAAATGGTAAATTTACATCAAATGCATCAAGATGACAGCGCTGAAAGTTCAGAACTTCAGTTATTTGTTTTTATGTCTTACTTATAACTTAAATAAGCCTTTAGGTTTACTGTATTTTTAAAAAAAAAAAAAAAAAAAAACATTTTCTTTACCCTTTAAAAAATTACAATGCACTAAGCTGAGCCAAACCCACATGTAAAGAGTGATTTATACATTTCCTCACTTTAATACCTTGCAATGTCTTGACAGTGACAACTGGGTTTTAAACTATTTTGTATTTATTCATTTAATTTTAAACCAACATTAATTACCAAAGCAAACTGGGAGAGAGTGTTAAACCCAGTTTTTATAATTCAAATAAAAATGTATCACCAAGATACAGTGACTCTGATCTAAAATGCATATAAAATTCAGTCATGTTATCTATCATGAACAACGGCAAAGCAACCCAAAGAAGCAGATGACGCAGGTCAAAGTGCAAAAATCAAGATTTAATGACAGTCTTGGTTCAGTACACAATGGCAGGTTCTCAAAACAGGCAGAGGTCGGCAACAGAGGTGGCAGTCAGACTAGCTAGGTTCGGTACACAAAAAATCAGCAGAGAAGGCAGAGGTATTCAAAAAGGCTAAGGCAAAAAACAAGGTCTAGAAACAAAGAGGGTCGAGATCAGACTGTGACAATGAATGACCGCCTAGAGAGTGACTTTACAGTGCTAACAATCCGGCAACAGGACAGGGGAAGACACGAGGGTTAAATACAAGAGGTAATTGGCGTAATGACAAACAGCTGGGGAGAAACAGTCAGGGAGCAGGTGTGACAAGCCGGAACAGGAAGTAAAGCGTGGGGAGACAAGAAAGACAAAGTGAGTTTCAAAATAAAACAGGAAGCACGCAGAAAAACATAAAACATGAACACAAACAGGGTAGCTTGACAATAAGAGCAGGATCATGACATTATCGTCATATTTCCCACCAAACTTTTGGTTTTATCTAACTAAACTCCATAAAATTGTAGTTCTGTTTCATTCGGTATAATCCCGACATAAGCCATTTCTTTTAGCAAAACATTTCCTCTCTTTAAAACAACTTAATAAGCCAAAATGTAAAATTATGTTATTGTAAAATAGTATAAAAAAATAAATCACTATCATTACTTTAATCAGTTATTTCATACAAAGAAATAAGCTGATGAAGATACTGGCACTGCTTATATATAAACATACATAGAAATATTAAATATGGTGCAGTGAATGAGCTTGTTGAACATGCACTAAACTACCATCAGAGGGCGATGTTGTATTGTGTAACTGACTTCAGGTGGCTCTGAGCAACTGAACAACCCCCTGTGTCAGGTTTGAGACATTTCAACCAGGCATGGATTTTCTCCCCTAGAAAGATCCAGTGAATGAAGTTTCAGCAGCTGAAACAACAGAGTATTAAAAAATGAATACTTTGGATCTATCTAGTCATACTTCAGTCTGTATGAAGTAAACATCAATAGTCTAAGGGAACACCCATACAGAGATGAACTTAAGTGTATCCACTTTTCATATTTAAAACATTCTCTGTAAAGCTGGCATTGTTTCAAGAAATGTGTCCATCCACAGAAAAACACTGAAAATGCTGTAGTACATATGCCAGGCCTGTGAGTGGCACTGTAACACTGATGCAGACATACACCAAAACCATAGCTAAAGACATGGAACGCACACATACATCAGGAGAAATGACAAAAAACACGGGCATACACTGTTCTCCATGTTGTCTTGTTGCTCATGGAGGTAGTAGCTTCTGAAACTTGAGCGTGACATCATACTCCATTAGTGCGGTCAGGGTTCTTGCATACGGTTTAAGTGAGAAGTGAGCTATGACGTCATTGTTTCTGAAGCTATCTGTATTCGTTTTCCACATGGAAACATTAGGCCAGCGTTTTCAGATTTGTCCACTCTGGGGCCCGTTTTCAAAAATTGACATTTTTGGGTACCTGGAACACCGTTTCCATGTGGATGAAATGCCTATATGATTAAATACTTGTGCAGATATGCCTGAATTCATCTCCGTGTAGGTGGCCCCTTAATCATATAGGCTTTTCGTCTACAAGGACATATTTTCTTATCTCTCATTGGGCTTCCAAGTACATACTGAGCATTGTTTGAAGATCCCATGTCCTGGTGTGTTTGACTGTTTACATCATGTCTTGGGTGTCTAAGCAAGGATTTTATTTAAGTTAAGAAAAAAAAGTCTAAATAGAGGATCAGATGGAGCTCTTTTTCCCTCCTCTTTGGAAATGCTCAGATCTGAGGGGGCGAGAAGGCTACATGAGCCTACAATACTGAGCTCTGCACTGACTGGCTGGCCAAACAATGTCTAATGGGAGGAGGATGGAGGGGTTACAGGCCAAAAAGCAGACTCTCAAAACTGTCATGGTGCCTGCCTGTATAGAGCAGAAAACACACATGTAGGTGGAGGCTGTATAGCTGTTACATGATTAACCCCAGGAAGTAAAGGATAAGTATTTTAAGGGGCATTTTCTTTAAAGAGGCAGAGCACATTTCTCTGTTAAGTAAGAGTTTAGTAAAAGTTGTTGTGTTCTTCTGCTCCCCAAGCCCCTTCTCGCAACATTAAAAGCAAAGAAAAGTGATGTTGAAGGACATGTGACCTTTAAATGCCTCAACCAACTGAACATTGTTGCTGACCATTTCCAACCCCTGTATGGCCACAGTGTACCCATATTCTTTTGGCAACTTTACTTGAGAAAGAAAGCCCAAATAATCTCAAACCTTTATCTTGAACATGACAAATTATTCATTGTACGCCAGTGGCCTCCACAGCCACCAGATCTCAATCAAATAGAACACATTTGGGATGCAGTGGAATGGGATATTGCATCATAAATATGTAACTAACAAATCTGCAGGAACACTAGGCTGGCTATCATGCAAATATGGACCAAACTCTCAGGAATCTCCCAAGCACCTTGTTGAATCAATCCCATGAATAATAAAGGCAGTTTTGAAGGCAAAAGGGTCCAATGTGGCACTAGTGAAGTCTACTTATTAAAGTGGCAGATATGTGTATGTGCTGCAGTTCTGTGGTTTCCTTAACTGAAAAGAGATGCGTTGAATACTTTGACCACTGGGTTTGCTTTGAACAAAGAGTTTCAGGTCTCTTACTGATGTTTACCTGGAGCCTTTAAATTACTATTTTTATTTTTCATTCAAAATTTATTTGACCAGGAGAACCTCATTGAGATTACAAATCTCATTTGCAAGAGTGTCTTGGCCAAAAAAGGCAGCAGCACATTTACAAAAGTACAGACATGAAACAACTACAGACACAGTTCACACATATAAGCCAACCTATCCAGAGTCACAGAGCAGATAATCATCAGTCAAAGTATCTACAGCATGCCTCATCTTCCTCCAATACCTTTAATTAGCTTTTAAATAGATTTTAAAGACTCCCCTGTAACTTATTCTTAAATAGTCACATTGCTTTATTTCTTCATTATTTTTCTCATTTTATTTCCACATTTCTGTTTATGTTTCTACGAACTATACTGCTTTATTGTGTATAAAGGTAACTTTACCAACTATCAGGAAGTATTTCTGGTTCTAATTGATCATTATGTGTTGATGCGTTTGTCCTCACCTTTTTATTGTTTGCTGTTTCTTAAAAAGCTCATTTAGGTTCATAGTGACCCTTTTCTTGCATTGTAATTTTGACACTAAAACACTGCAAATAAAATCAATGTTAAGGCCATTTTCTGTAACTCTAAATTAAAACAGATCAATTATTTTTGTCTTGATTATATTATATTTTTTAAAGCGGCAATAAATCGCCCCCAGCTGTTGCACTTTTCTGTAAAATCAAGCTGGATCTAGAGGGATCATATGAGGTAAGAATGACTAAATTCTCTGTCCTCCTTTGACATGTTGGCTCTTAAAACATTGTGCTATCGTGATGACATACCACTCCTGTTGCCACAACAAAACCACAAGTTATCCATCATCAGAGCATTCCAGTCCACATATGTGTCCCACACTTCCTGTCTGACATTTTTCATGCCTGAGATCTCACGACAAAACACAACCACTCACAGTCTGTCAATGTGGTACAGGCAGGTTAGAGCGGGTGCTGCTGATTCAAAACTGTGAAGTGTACAGCAGCCCTGCATAATTGAACTTTTAAGTATTTGATGGTTATATGGTAACTTTACAATGTTTAAAAAAAAAAAAACATTGACAAGTGGTGGGGATTTTTCTTTTCTGGTGCTAAGAAGGCTGCACAATAATCACAAAAGCAAAACAGAACAACAATTATAAACTTCACAGATGGATTCTGTGGAAGTCCGAAGTAAGCAACCTGCAGCCCAGGAGCTTCTGCACATTTCCCGACTCTCTTTGTGTCAATATATATATATAAAAAAAAATGACAATGTAACATGCACTGGAAACACATCCGACTTTGTGCCAAGGATGCAGACACAACTCTCACTTTGGTTGTACATGGGCCGAATGGCTCTCAGCAGAGGCCCCAGAATCCCATATTCCCACAGTGCCTCCTCACAAGATGCCCTGAGGGAAATGGTCATAGGCCTTCTCTTAGTCCATAAAACACATGTAGCTCCCTCAAAAAATCTTGCATGGGTAAAGAGTGGGTCCACTGCCCCACAGCCGGAATTCATATTGTTCCTCCTGAGGTTCAACAATCAGCTGGAGCCTTCCTTCCAACAGCCTGGACTAAGCCTTTCCAGGGATGCTGAGTAGTGTGACTCCCCTGTAATTGGATCCCCTTGATGTTCAGACTCGTCCTCATTATCAGAGGTTCTGGTTGGGTTCAGGAGCTCCTCAAAGTGTTCCTTCCACTGTCCAACAATATCCTCAGGCCAGGTCAACAGCTCCTCACCTCTGCTGGTAACAGCCTGAACAGAGCTCTGCCTCACCCTCCGGAGCCGTCGAGCGGTTTGCCAGAACAAAGTCAATCATTGATCTTTGGGCTAGGGTGCTCTGGTACCAGGTACACTTAAGAGCATCCCTATGTTTAAACAAGAGATTTGTTATGGACAATCCAAGACTAGCACAAAGATCCAATAACAAAACACCATTCAGGTTTAGTGTGCATACACACTGACAACAGTCAGAGCCTCCTCCCTGCAACCTGAAGGCACAAGGAGGCGACCCTCTCGTTCTCTGGGGTAAGCTCAAACACTGAGGACCTCAGCCAGAAACTTGTGAGTATCCCCACACCCAGCTGGCACCTCTCACCCTGGGCAATTCCAAAAAAATGGAGTGTCTAGCCCCTCTCAAGGAGGTTGTTTCCAGAGATGCTCTTGGAGAGCCCAACTACACAGTATCTAGCCAGTAACATTCTACCTCCCACACCAGCTCTGGCTACTTCCACATCCCAAACAAATTGTCTATATTGTCAGGTGCCAGCACGTCTAGTGTTCCCCTTTTTAACTGCTGCCCATTCCACAAAGCACCCGACCACCATGCTCAAACCTGCAAGTGATGAAAACATCCTGCACAGAATTCTCTTCCAGTGGCCTCCTGAACCACGTAGTTTGTGCACTCCCCTCTCAAGAAGTGGGTGTGTATTGTACTTCCAAGGCTAAAACCAGTGTTATCATCAATCGATAAAAAGATCCATGAGTCCAGATCTTACAGAAGCTGAAATTCAGTCATCACAAAACAAACTTTTATTTTTAAATTACAAGCACAATTAAGTTGAGCTATTTGGATATCCATACAAAATGCTCTACTTGTGCCAGTACACTAGCACCAGAAGCACTGACTTCAGAAAAAGTCTGAGTGACATCAGCCATTTGGTTATGACAGGTTTTTTTCAAAGGCAATCAGGGAAAGCACCATAGTGTTAACAGTGTCTCAAACTAATTTTTGGTCAGCACAGAACCACACAAAAGCCCCTTTCGTATGATATTTTGGCAAAAATCGCCACAATGAAGCTCTGTCGTCATTACACCTTGAGACAGTCAAAGAAATTCTTTGAGGATGTAATGAGATATTTGGCTTGGAGTTAAGGGGGATCAACTCCTTCGACAGATTCAGTCTCTGTAATGTTCAAAGCGTCACAAGGGCGTAAATGTTATGGCCTGAAACATCAGCATGAATGGTGCTACAAAGATAGAGTTGTGGTAATGAGCCTCCTGACAGACAGTTTCATCACACTGTAATTAATTGATAACCACTATGCCTCATTGCATAGCTGGGATCCTTCATAAAACTGCAGCAAATTAGTAATTAAAAGTTTTCAGATGCACAACCAGCACTGAGGTCTAGGGGGACAAAGAATACAGGAACAAAGCTGTCACTGTTAGATGTACTACATGTAGCTTCAGCACTGGCCTTTTTCGTGTTTACATCCGTGACAACTGCAGAGAATAAGATAAACTGATTTGTATTTGACCTCTAAATTGCCCTCCCACTGCATTTTCAAGGTATTGTATTTAAATCTGACTTTTACAAATGGACAATTTCAGGCGCAGTTTGAAAGTCCAGTTGTTCTTAGACAAAGTAATTAGATTTTTTCTAGCAGTATGTTGATGTTCTGCCTGTTAAACAAAATGTATGGAAGCATGTCCTTTCAGTGCCTCCATAGGATCCTCCAATAACCCTATAACTTGAATGTTGCATTAGGAGTCCAGCTTTTTGTAAAAATCCTTCTACTGCACATGAAAACATGCACTTGCACGTTTATGTTAATTTATCAATGTGGGAAACCTTTGACGCCTGATTCTCAAACAGCAGAGCAGGAATGCTGACTCTCTCTCTGCCTTATCAGGCCCTGCATAATCTCCCAGAGGTGTTTGGGTTCCCAACAAAAACACGTACACATGTACAGTACAAAAACATACCAGCACTTAAGAGGGTGAAAAATACAATAAATAGACTGAGAGAGAAAATAATTTGTTCAAAGGGGGTTTATGTTACGCAAACAAATGGTGAAGTGAAAGGTACAGTTCATGCCTTTGTTAATGTACATAACAAAGGCATGAACTTGCCTACATCTTGAGTTACGTGTGTTAGCGTTTTGGAGAGTCTGTTTAATCTCTAGTTCATTGCGCAGGAGGTACACATGAAGTGTTCACGGTCCATCAGAGTATGCAGTGATTTCACAGTCAAGTCATCGCTTGTTCCTGCTGTCACACTCCACGCATGTGGAAAGTACCATGTTAGAGTTATGTAAATACAAATTTTATAGATCATAATAATTCTAATGTTTGGACAAGAGCAGAGTGTGAAGAAATACCCAAAGAATGTGGTGGCTTTTGTACAGTGCACCCATTTCCTGTTTTGTTCAGTGATTAACAACATAAAGGGGATACATTAGCCCCCTTTTTGTCCTCTGGACCTCTTTCATTTTGCATGACTGCCCATGTTCTCATGGAGTCTGCCAAGTCCAGACCAGGCCAGCTGTGCTACAACAGACCACATTGTCTTCTGCTATATGAAACTGTTATGTAAGAAACAAAGAGTGAGATCACCATCTACAGCTCTAGTTGATACCCCACTGCACGCAGAGCCCCCCTCTCAGGCTCGCTCAGGGACATGAAGGGGGGATAAAGGTAGGGAGGCAGGAGTGAATGGCAATTAGCTGTGTTTCTGTAGTTGTGTAAAATATTCCTGAAAAGGTTTGTCAACTACCTTTTTTCTTGGCAAAAAAGAAAATAACTAATTGGAATAATTTTCTGACCATCAAAACTATGACCAACTGAGTGTTTGTCTACTGGACAAGGTCAGACTGAAATGTTATATCAGAGCTGTCAGACATTTTAAGTTCATGATGTATAAATTCTCTTTACCCTTGCAACTCCAAGGCATTTTTTTTGCTATCTTTTAAGCCACCTGGATTTTTTTTGTAATAATGCACTTAAAACCTCAACCCTTTCGAGCACAACTAAGTGCTGGGAAATCCTTTGATCCAGATTAACCTGCGTATATTTATGATGTGATGTTGTATAATCAAAGAGACAAAACATTGGAAAAAAGAAATTGGAATATAAATCCCACAGCACATGAAAAGTGTTACACTTAGATCGATGATGAACAAGCCTTTTTACACCTTAATGTGGTTCTGCCAAGCTTTAGGGGATAAAAGGTATGCAAAGAAACTTGCTGTAAAAATTATTGCATACATATTACACTTGTTCCTCCAGATGTTTTTTTTTTTCCATCATGTAACCATTTTTGCTTCTCTCTGAAGCGATTTTAGGCCCAAACGTTACAAAGGACCGCATTTCATTACTCTTACTTTCCTTTAAATTCTTTCAGGAACTGTGTTGTGTTGACTTTTCGGTGCCTCTGAATGGACACTTCTGTCAAAATAAAACAATGACTCACAGATCACAGCAAACGCATTTCAGCACAATGAACAGTTTGTGAACTGTGAGTTGTCTTTGCCCATTTCTGAGTTCTGTTATGTTTTTCCTGTTACAAGTTTTTTGGTGTGGCACCAGTCAGATTTTGGTATTTTTTAGAGGATGCGCCATAATTTTTCCTAATTCAACATTCATACTAATCCCTTCATGAGCAGCCATTGTTAACAAGTGCTTGAAGTGGCTTCTGTCTGTCGTCATGCTTGTAGCTTAAAGGATACTGACTGGTCAGTGCCTCTGCAGATCAAGCTCAATAGAAAGGTGCAGGGAGGAAGTTACCATTTGGTTTTCATGAGGTACGGGAAGGAAGAGGAGCTTTAGCAACCGGATATTTTGATAAGTGTTTTCATAAATGATTCATGTATTTGTTTACTTTTACTCTGTTTATTTTCTGGATCTTGTAAATATGTATTATGTAAATATGTATGTTTGGCAAAGACTGCCTGTTAATTGAGTAGTGGAGAAGGGGTAGGTTTAAATAAGCTTATGCTTCATCCTACTCCTTTTTGGACATGTTGGGTTGATATTATTACTGTTGTTTCAACTATTCTCATTAGTTTTGTTCGTTTGTTTTTTCTGTCCACTTCGTGTGATTCTAGCACATGTTTGAAATAAAGCATTCATTCATTCATTCATTCATTCAAGTACTTTTGAAAGTTTACTATGTACAATAGCCTTTTGGATAAGTTCCTGAAAGAAGTTGTGGCGAAAAATAAGATATCGTGGTTTCATTTAGCAACATTAAATACATCTAATATTGCCCCACTTTTGCATTTTGAAGCCTCATTGTGTTTTTAAAAGGCTAGTTGCTAGCAAACTGCAGGAAAGGACTGCAATTAGGATGTGGACCCTAAATTAAACATCATGGATCTCCATCCATCCATTATCTATACTGCTTATCCCTTTTGGGGTCACGGGGGGGCTGGATCCTATCCCAGCTGACATTGGGCGAGAGGTGGGATAAACCCTGGTCTGGTCGGCAGTCGATTGCAGGGCCACAAAGAGCGACAGACAACCATTCACGCCCACACTAATACCTAAGGGCAATTTGGAATCACCAATCAACCTAATGAGCATGTTTTTTGTCTATGGGAGGAAGCTAGAGTGCTTGGAGAGAACCCATGCATGCACAGGGCGAACATGCAAACTCCACACAGAAATGACACAGGATTCAAACCAGCAAGGGGCACGTGCACAACCTGCTGCGCCACTGTGCTGCCCATCATCATAAACAGTGATACACACACCATAACCACAGCCATGGGCAACAAATTAATCAGGTCATGAGATTAAAAAGGAAATTTTCAAACAATGGGTTGCAACATGGTATCATTAGCTGGAAATGTAGTTGCTTTTAAATCCAGCCATGATGTTGTAGTTCCATAATAGCTTGGAAATAGCTTTTATTCTTGCCAATTACGTTTAAGCTAAAAAATCATGACAGTTAGGATCATTCATGTAGATCATCATAAGTTTTACATTTTTTTGCTAACCACAGACTTTATTATTCGTAGTGATCCAAGAACACAATTAATAATCCCATAGACTGTTAGTCTATTGGAGCAATGCTAACTTTGAGGTTGGCGTACAAAAATACATACTTTCTGCCCCACTCTATTGCTCTAGCTTAAAGCTTTGAAAAAGACACGGCAAGTTTATGCATCCACATCAGTGATATGCAATGGTATTTATTTTTAATTTCGGCCAAGTCATCATCTAATATATAAAACGTTTCCATAAATTCAGACCAAGCACGTGTGCTTCATGTTGCCAGCTGCTGACACAGTGCTGTCTCTCTTCATTAGCATGACCTCTATGAAGGTAATAAGACACTATTTTTCACCGTCATTGCCATAAATGTCAAAGACACAGACTGGAAAAGGCAAAAAGGCACATTTTCGACAGTAACCTAGTACAGTGGTTCCCAACCTTTTTGTCTTGTGCACACCCTGTGTCTTTTTGTCATACCATGATTACCCCCTCACTCATACGTGTTGATTCTTCAAAAGTAGAACATAATCAACCTGATTTATATGGATTCACGTCTACATCTGCGGACCCACCGCAGCTGCGGTGCTTCTGGCAAATAACTCAGTGAAACCAGTCCATTTACAGCAACACCAGAGCACCAAACACTCGGAAGTGTATGTAAAAGACAATAACCTGTGCCACAGCTTATTGTCTCCCCAGGAAAAATAGCGCACACTTACCATTTTATTGACAGGCTTATCTCAGAACTTACAAGTTGGAAATAAATGATTAAATGTTTCCACGTACCCCCTGCAATGTGCTCGTATACCCCTGGTTGGGAGTCACTGAACTAGGAGATAGAAAGGAGGAACCATAGTTAATCTCCCTGAAGTGAGCTCACTGATAGTATTTACTGTAACAGGAAAACTTGGGAAAGCTGTTGGGGTGAACAAAGGGATTTCCTCCACATTGTAATCCTGCTGTGTTCCTCTTGTCTGACATGATCCACCAATGTGGGCGTACATATTTTCTAAAACAAGGTAAATTTGGCGCTCACTTTCTACATTTTTTGTCTTTTTTGGCTGAGAAACACTTGCAGCTTATGGTAAAAATACCATAACATTCTATTCTCTAGATTCCTGGCTAAAGACACAGCACTCACAATGGCAGTATGAAAGTTTTGACTTAATATGAACACCGAAAGACAGAAGAGGCTGAAACATCAATGAGATCTTTAGTAAAATAGCTGTCAAATTTACTGGCTATCAGGAATGTAAGTGTTAAATATAAAATTGGTCTAAAACTGAGGGGAACATCCGGGAGACCAAACAAATAATTGAGGAGCTAATGAGGGATCTAAGATGTTCTGCAATTTTGTTAACACATTATTACAAAATGATCCGCACACTTTTGTTTTTATTTTAATACATTTAATAGTGCACTTTGATTAACCTGTACAGAAATAATATTAATAAAAAAGATAAAACATTTGTTCATTTCTGTAACACGAAGCTTGACATTTACAATAAAATAACATAAACGGTATGATACAAAACAGACATATATCTGAGGTATAAATATATTTGCTTAAATTAACTGTCACTGTCATGCATTATTATTTGGCAGAAACACAGTTAAAGGTTTACGATAATGAACGATGGCTTAGTGTATTAATCATACAGCTCCACATGACGTCCTCAGATTAAAGCATGAGTGTTACGAATGAAGGTCGACTTTAGCTATGAGGACCTGATTCTTTACTTCTTTTTTAAAAACACTGATACAACAGCACAGATAAAGAAGTTTACACATAGATATTTTTTCCTTCTTTTGAATCCACACAAACATTCAGTCTGCCCTCTCCTTTACAGTAAAACCTGTAAAATCTCCACCTTTATAAAAGGACCATTGTTTCTCTGCTTACTTCTCAGCTCTTATAGGACCAGCCAGAGGTTTCCAAGCATTGTTTTTTCTGTTCTTGAGTATACTGAAATATTTGTGATAGTATTGTTGTTGGTATTTTACATTGTTTACAAGTGATAAACAGCCTACAAAGATGAAAAAAGGTGAACTGACTGCTCTTAAGAATACGTTTTTACCAGTGGGGAGAGCTGCTTCTGTCATCTCACTTCCAAATTTGGTCCATTTTTAGAAATCTGTTGGTCTTTTTTTTTTTATCATTTTGGTTGATATGCTTCTGACTCTTTCAGAGCTATTACTGATGTACACGATTGATGAAATTAAGAACTACACTCCAACAAAATGTTCGAAAACATTATTTTGGTTGATTATTTCTCCCTTTTAATAATCAAAATCCGTATTGTATTTATGTTATTGTAAAGCCTGATTAGTCACCTTTAAAATGAGGCACAACTTGTCAGGATCATTCATTCCTGGAATGAGCAACACAGCTGAAGGTGTTGCCAGAGCCCCAGTAAATGTCCCCAAATCCTCTACAACTGTAAGCTGGTGTTCTGGTATTCAAAGTGGCAACATCATTTGGTGTCAGCCCTGGGACATTTTCTAACTTGAAATCAAGTTCAATAAAACTGGCTAAGTAAAAGACAGACAGCACAGTGGACGTCCCAGGAAGACAACACCCCAAGAAGGCTGGTTCCTCATCCGGTGCTTCACTGTTGGCTTTCTTTGAGGAGAGGAGGGGATTTTGGCACATTTTCTTGGGGCGCTAACCACGTTTGGCTGTGTTGCTCATTCCACATAAGCACAATCCTTATAAGTTGTACCTCGTTGTAAAGGTGACTAATCAGGCTTTCCAACGACATAAAATATCATGCCAATTGTGATAATTAAAGGGGAGTAATCGACTGGAATAAAGCTTCCAAACTATTTTTGAGGAGTGTATATTAACAATGATGGAGACTAATTTAAAATGTTTTTTAAAAAACACATCTTGTTAGGACAAATTGGATTTTAATTCCTCTTGAGGCCCTTTTCCAGATATTTTTTCTCTTACTGGTGAGCCAGCCACCATTTCTCATCTGTTTCTACCTTCCTCTACTACAACACTAAAACCTTCTGCTCCATCAGCCACCTTTCATCTCACCATGTCCTGTCTATTGTCACCATGCAGTCAGCACATTCACATCTCTCTGCACCGATGGACTCATCAATCAGCTCGCTACAATATTATCTAATATAGTATTTCTCCTGTGCTTTACTGTAACAGAAAAAAAAGAGGTAACACAATACGGACACAAAGCCTTACTGTGAACAGAATACTGTATGTACACATTATGTTGCCACTGGAAACCAGTGTAAGGAGTATGTATTTAACTGTTTGTTTCTTTGACCACATTTACAGACACACACACATACACACACTCATTGAATCCTCTGTTGCTTCTCAGAAGCAATAGCACCCTTTTGGACAGTCCTCACATCCTGTATCAGTGACATCACATCCTTTGGCCCAGATTTATGTTTGTGTGATGTGAAGCAGCACACTGAGAGCCCAAAAAGAGCAAAGAGTAAAACCAGTCTGTTGTAGTGAAATCAGAGGAAAAAAGTCCTTCAATCCAGGATCAGGAAGTGTCCATTCAATGTGAGCTTAGAGAGGCTTTAACCCCAAATATCTCTCTGCCTGAATCAGTCATTTCAAGTCCTCCACAGGATCCATTAGTCTGATTTTTAAAGTTTCGGAAATTAAATTATTTGTCCACAGACACAGTGAAAGAATCCCGTATCCTCGCCACCTCTGCAGCACACAAGTGTCCATACAGTTTGTTGTACCACTCTGGGAAACGACCCCTGAGAGGAAAGAAAGAGACAGAACATGGTATAAGCTCATTGTGCCTCTACAAAGCTACCTTTGATAGACAACAGAACTTCGCTCTTTACTCTTACCTGCAGTCAATCCTGGAGATGTGTGTGAGTCTGGATTTGTTGGCTCCACAGGGCTCCACATAGTAACGTGAAGTGAGGACGTTTGCCCGGACCCCTACGGTGGGTGCGCCTTCATGATCCACGGATGTGCACACCAGAGCACATGCTCCCTTTGGCAGGTCTGTTAACCATGTTCTGATGAAATAAAGAGAAAAAACTATGTGTTACAAAACAACATTTAAATTAGAAGAAGAGGAACAAGAGGTGGAATTTGGAGAACCATGAGCACAGTCTACCTGAGGACCACGTGATCCCTGGTTGGATGTGGAGCCATGGTGTTCCTGACATACTGATAGACCTCCGTCCTCTCGTCAAGGGTCTCCACCACTCGACTCTCCAGCAGGTCCTCGTCCCAGTGGCCCTGCTCCCGTAACAGCCGGGTCAAGACATCCTCTGGACTTGCAGGCAACTCTACGGTCACTTTCCAGAGTCGCAGAGGGAAACCATCATGGACCTGGAGAGACCGGGAGAAAAGCCCAATAAATTTAGCCAACAGTCTATCTTTACATGTTTTAATCTGGAATAATGTATGCCTCCATTTGAATACAAATGCAGACAGTTCACACAAAATCAAAGAAGAGAGACATTTAAATGGCAAAGGTGATTGAGCCTTAGATTTCCGGGCTCCAACACGCACTTCTCTGGAGTTTAAGATGATGACTCACCTCAACTCAAAGTTTTGTAAGTAATTTTGTGAGAAAATTTTGTGCTATTTAACTTTCTGAATGCTTTATTGTTTTACTAGTGTTTTGGTCACTTTGTGAACTCATGACAAGGTGCTATGTCAAATAAACTTCTTGGATTGATTGATTGATGGCTGTATTTTGAACTGCAAATAATATCAAATAATTAAAAAATAAACAACTTAGAAAGGAAAACATGATGAATTCCATCCTCAAACACGTAGGCTACTTATTTTATATGTCCAAAAGGAAGTAAAGGGAATTATAACATTATTCATCCTATGCCTTTACTTTTTAGATTTTTTAAAGACTTGTACAAGGAAAAATGACTTAATAAAATTACTCTCTGTGCCTAAGTGTGTCAAGCTCGGCGCTCTATATTAATGTAAAAACAGAATATCACATCGCTTTACTCTAGTGTATAAATAAAGATTTTAAAAGATCAAATATGCAACTTCTTGACACTTTTTCAGGATCTGCTAGTAGGTACCCTGGTTTACTGCGCCTAAAAAGGTATTCATAAATTTGAATAATTATAGGCATGGATAAGTTGACTGTCAGAAGGAAGTTGTAGCTGGTATAAAGCCTGCTGATTCAATTTTCTTGCTTGTTTCCAGAACCAGGGCCATTATGTTTCATTGTAAGAGCCATAACACATAATGGATGCCTTAATTTATATTCAAGTCCCCTAGGATGGACCAAAACAAAATGCAGAGTCAGGAAAGTCGACCTGGATGTTTGTTTAGTTTTGATATTTTTCTGTTTAGGTGCTGAAGAGGGCAGCAGCAGTGGTAAACTTATGAGCACCAAATGCGACTTATGCAAGTGTTCCACCGGGATATTTAATCGTATTACTCATATTTACAGAAATTAGAAATCCAGCTTTAATTCACAACAGCCACTCTGTTTTTCCAAAGCGCCTGAAACCCTTCAGCCAAGTCAGCTGCTCACTTCATTCTGCCATCAGATGATAAAGGACGCACACACTCTGCGCCTTGTGACTCTCAAACATGAGGAAAGATAACCTCATACAGACGACAACTTTGCACACCAGACTCTTTGCACTCCGGAAATGTAAGCCTGGGATAAGAGGGTTGTGTATGTTTGTGTGTGTGTCGGTCTGTGTCAAGCTGATGTCATTCTGGGAGAGATTCCAGCGCTGGGATGGGAACGAGAAGCCAAGGGCCAGGCCAGTTTCACACGGACGACTTTCTGTACAGGAAACCCAAACTGCTGGTTTTCCATGAGATATTTAGAGAAGCAGGACAGGGTTTGGATGACAGGAAGCACAGAGGGCTTAAAAGGACAGCGTGTGCTTCATGTAGAACAGCCTGATTCTTCTTCTTTATTTTAACAGGTAAAGCAAAATCGTGTTACTAGTCCACCTTAAAATAGAAGTTTCAACGGTGAAGAGAGCCATAACTTTCTGGAGAGAATGGCCTTGGTTACCTGCTTTCAGCACAACGTAACTCTTGCAGCAGGCTGTGAGGATGACAGCTTTTAGCTCAAACACCAGCCTTATGCTAAAAAGAAGCCAGTTAGTTTGTCTGCATTCTAATAACTGAGGCTGGAAAAGGACAGTTACAGATGAATATATGAAAAAAAGAGAAAGAGGGACCAAACAAAAAACTGACATTCTCCCTGCTGGGTGATATGTACTGCTAGATAAAATGTGAAACCACTGTTTCAAGGTGGACATTTTTGATGTTGTTTTAACTGATCAATCATCTCATCTATTAAATATTTATTTGGCAGTTAATTAGTGCTTTAAAGATGCTTAACCAAGTATTTACTAATGCTTAACTAATAGTTTATAGTGTGTAGTTGATTTGAAGTGTTACCAAATTAACACTGGTGGCTGGTTTTTATTTTTACAAGCCGCACACAACAAAAGCAGCAACATAAAAGCCTTGCAGACAATAAACACATAAAAAGCACTTTATTCTATTTTATTCTATTCTCACCTTCCTACAGGCCAGTTCGGCTTGCTCTGGCGTGGAGCAGCTGTCATATCCTTTAAACTTGTCCTTGGCCTCTTTCAGGAGTGCGTCCAGGCTGTCTCTCAGACATGTTCTGTAACCTTCCTGCCCGCCACTTTCACCTGCAAGCTCCTCCATGCGTCGAGGCAGCAGTGCCTGCTCCACGTACGAGTTTCTGCAGCGGTTCATCTCCTCTGGGATCTGTGGAGAAAGAGGATGGGAATGATGTTTAGCTTTTTTCCTAATTTTTGGCAGAATTTTTTTTATGAATATGTGTTTTATTTGACTTTTTTATACAGCAGGTCTTTGTCCATGACAACCCTGAGCACATGACACAGACAAATATGGGAGTAACCCAGTGTTCTCTGAGTGAGAACTTGAATTTATCTTATGATCCATAAGGATGCACAGTGATTCCAGAGGGAACATCCTACATAACATTCTAATCTTCCTGTTTTCCTGGCTCATTATAACTCTCCGTTAACTATTACCTGTAATCTAGAGTTAATTGAAGGCTAACGACATTTCAGTCAAAGTTAAGAATTTTCATTAGATCATAAAGAGCTCCATGTAAATCACTGCCACTTGTTTCATGCTTCATCCTATTTTTCTGACCTCACTCGAGCCAATAGAGATCTAATTAAGAGAAAATAATTGAGCAGCTAATTGAGTTTCTGTGTTGTGTGATGTGACCATGACAGGAAGTCAGGAAGCTCGGCCACAATCTAATAAAGCTTTGAACAGTAATGACACACAGTACGCACCCTGTTAGCTTACACAGCACAAGGGCACAGCTTTGGGATAAATAACATTCAAATCAAATAAGCAGGAGTGTGGTTTGCTGATTATTTCCTGTTTGTCCAGTCCTGAAGTCTCCGTGTGGGCTCACATAACCATACTGATATGGTGGATTTACAGGATTGAAGCTGTCTCTTTATAAACAGAGAAGTGAGATGGAAAGTCATAATCTGCACCACAGGAGGACAGGTGGCACCTTTTCTTTATGTAATCATAACACTGCTTGGACAGGTGACAGCAGGATCTGGATTAAAGTGTTACGCAAGTAGGATGATGTTTGTTTACAGGACAAACACAATGAAACAAGATGTTTGACAGCAACATGTTAAGAGTGAGCCAGCGGGGGCATTAAGTGTTTCAGCAAACACAACTTTTATCCACCAAATAGGCAGTTTGCCTCATAAGCTGAATGTTTTCAGGTTAGTGCAAACTTTGACTTCTAAATCTAGTGGTTAGCTGGGTATTTATTCTTTTTGCACACTTCTTTATCCTCTATGTAGTGAAATATAGCAATACCAATAAAATGTGTTCTCCACAATAGCTGCAATGACACAGCATTGATAGATGAGCTGCTCTGTGCCTCTACTACCTCTGACACTTAAACTGCATTCGTCATGTGGATAAACAGCCTGGATTCAGGCAAACCAGTCAGTAATCAAATCCTTAAAATTCCTCAACAATTGGGGCCTAGAAAATCCTGGATAAAAAAAAAATTAAACATAATCACTGTTGCATTTTCAGTAAATATGAGATATTAAGTCTAGTACTTTGATAATTCCTGCCTGCTGATGTCACCATAGACTAGATATATCAGGCTATCACTTGCATTTGCGCCAAGTTTTAGCATGAAGTGTGAACCAAGTCCACAAAATTCTGAAGTTTATCCATTTTATCACTATTTGACATAAAACCAGTGCACCATTTGCTAACTTGTCAGCAAGGTTACCCTGGAAAAGGGTCCAATGTAACCATTCAGCTAGACACATGTCTTTGTAAGTGAGTTTGTATGTATGCTGGGACAGGACAACTGTTTTTTACTTTACATGTAAAAGCACTGAGTGACATTAGATACTGACCTTGAAGAGTTTTCTGCACTCCTGGATCATGTGTGCCAGGCCGTGAGTGGCAGCCAGGTTTTCATTCAGGTCTCTCTGGTCCGGCTTTCCCAGTGTCGGCTTCCTGTTCATCACCCTGAGAGAGAGAGGACATGATGAGTACGAACATCCATAAGTGATCTTCAGAAAGTCAGCATAGTGGGGTCAGAACCAGGCTGATGGTGGAGGAGAAGTTCAACCCTCTTCTAAATAAGGATCAGAATCTGTTTATCCCTCACTGGCTAAAGATGTTTATATAACCTTCCTATTTCCTCTGTCTCTCTCCCTTCCTCTTGCCTCTGGCTTTGCTCTTTTCCTTTTTCCTCCATCTACAGTATCCTGCTCCTTTGTTCCATTAGTGCGACCTTTTCCTGTTTTCTGAATGTACAGAATATCACGTTATGTAAGCCAATAATGCAAAAACTGTGTCAGGTCAAAATGAAGGCGACAAAATGATGACATGCACCTCGGGGAGGAGCTCTCCTTGCGTCTCAGGGTGTTGAGGTGAAACAGCGAGGGGGCCAGACATACAGCCAGGTTGGTGGGTGTCATCTGATTCTCGGCCACGCTCCCCGTCACGTCGCTCAGCAGACACAGAAGAGTCCGCAATGCCTCGCGGTTTTCATCAGGCAGCAGCAGGACGGCTGCACGCACAGCCTGTAGACGAAGCTCTTTGGGCATGTCTGGAGATGAAATCAGATGGAGAAAAACACACTCCATTAAATGCAAACTATTTAACACAAACATTTTCCATTTAATAGTTAAAATAATGGAAAGTAGGAGACATGATTTTGAATGAGAAGGTGATGGCAGATCCTGAGGATGGGCTGTATGAAAACCCCTGCAGTAAATCATCTCTTTGTGTTGCTGGCTAATGAAGGAAGAGGTTAAGTGTCTTTCTTCCCCTGCCAGGATTGAGTTATGATAGGATCTGTGCAGATATAAGTGTGTTATATAAGATTACATGTGTGCGTACATGCAAGCTTCATCCTCCACAGATGACTGGTTTTGTTTCACCTTATATAAACAGATCCTAAACCAACACTGTATCACATATATCAGCTCATGCCACAGGTATTTCCTGCACTTATCTTGTTTGTGTTCATGTTAAAAGTTTCACAATTTCTTGTTTCATCACAGGCGAGCATCTGCAGCTCAGAAACAATACGCTTAACACAACACTCTAACAGATGTGCAGCTGTGGAAATCAGAGACATGTGACTGCATGTGGACCACTTGTGTCTTTATCCTTACACTGATAAATCTGGAGGAAGGTCTCGGACAGTTTGCTTGTGAGCAGCGGTTCAGGCAAATCTCTGAAGTACTGCTTTAGCATGTCTGCCACGTCGTACGCCGATTGGCCCTCGTAGTTGACTCCGCCCCCATCTGCTCCGCTTGCCTCGTTCATCTGCCGCAATGCTTGGATGCGGGATTTAACTCCTGACTTCCTGAAGAGACCCACCTGGAGACAGAGTGGGGGACAAATAGAGAGAGGATTACATCACAGAAACTTGATCAGCCAGCTTTGAACAATAAATCCTCTATTAGCCTCAGTATGATCTGATTTTCAAGATAGTTTCACAACCTGATTTGCGTGCCAAAGCAAAATCAAAAAGCTGCTGGTTGTTTTGTTTAAAAATAATCCAAACTTATGTCCGAATCTAGAGCTTACAGTCAACACGGTTACATCACAACAGATCTTGTCTGTATTTACAACACATTCTGTAAGACCCAGTGGGCATTTTGCTGAATACTTCATCTTGTGTAGGATCTCATCAGTGGCCTGTAAGGCTCCATGAAAGGGCAAAGCTTGGGAGGAGAAAAGAAAAAGTCCATTTGCTTGCCATGCCTGAATATTTTCCATGAGCTTTCACCACTCTCAAACAGAGGCGCCTTGTCCCGCTTTGACAAGAACACCACCACTCCATTTACTGTTTTGCCATCCATTAGCAACTATTTTCTCCGCTTCTGTCTTTTTTTTCCATCATGAATGTGCGCACACACTCCAAAAAAAATCCGTCATGCTCCCTCCCTCATTAAACAGAGAGACACAGGGGATTTGACAGCTGCACACTTTGACTGTCTCCAGGCCTCCTCGCTTCAGCAGATGTGTGACAGCAAGAGAAAAAGGGGGACATACGGGATCTGTGTACACACGCTCACAGGGCGGGTATCGAGTTTATTTTCCGATTCATTGCTCCGTCTTATGTAACATCTGAAAAGAAAGTCATGGCTAAACATTTGACAGATTGCAGATGTCATAAAACTACAGATTTATGTAACTTCAGCACCTTAAAGGAAGAGTTTTTTGTTTTTTTTTAGGTTTAAAACTGCAAAAATTAGACCCGTTGACTGTAAGTAAAGTTTATACGCACATTCTGAATTCGTCTATCAATGTGTTCTTTCACTTGGTTGCTTTGCGTTACCTGGTCGAGGCATTGGTTGCGCAAATAGCGCATAGCCTGCTGGATTCCCTGGGGGAGGGGCTGGCCTGTCCGCTGGACGATGACCTGTAGTGGCACACCGAATACATTCCTGTCTTTGTAGTCGCGCACCTTGATGCGCTTCATAAACTTTGGCACAGCCCTGCAACACACAGACACACAAAAAGTCCTCAGTTCAGGCCACAAGCTCACATTGATTTGACAGAACATCAGCAGCGATATATCGAGACAGATTTGACTTTCAAATATCAAATGTGAGACTCTTAAAGACCTTTTATGGAATCAGACAAGAAAAGTTCACAATTTTCACACACCTTGGCTAAATTTCATGTGGGGCAGAGATTATTCTGCCTCCATTTGAAGTGTATCTCCGCCCATAATCCTTTTGTTAATCATTCCCTTTATTCAGGGTTCCTAAACACTTATTAGAATCAAATTTAAGTATGTTTGTGAGTATATGTGCCAATGGGTATTGACATTTAAGATGAATTCATATGGCATTCTGGTCAGTCACTATCTTTTATCACTTCAAGTCTAGCTAATAAGAATGCCCCTGTGTTTCTCTTTTACTTTTATTCATTTAAACACCCCTCTGCTCCCACTGCAGCGAGAGCATACAGTAACTTAACCTTGCCCCGTCTCATTTTTTTCCTTTTTTCCTTCTTTCTGTCCAGACATCACAAATATTACTGTCCATCCATCCATTGTCTATATCACGTATATGACTCCACCCTTTCAGAGTTGCAACATATGCTGTTACTGATATCATCTTTCAAATGTCTCCTCCTCTCTCATTATAGTGTGGCATTGTTATCCAATTTCGTGCAATTTCAGTTAAAAAGAACACAAAAGAAACTGAGAAAAATAATATAATATAAGTACATTTTAAACTGCAAAGCAAAAAGAAATCAGTGCTGGTGTATACATTAAAAACTTAAATAAAAGACAAATAAAATTTCTTGGTAAATGGGATTACGGATGAATTTTTGGTTGAGCATCCAGAACTCCCAAAATGATATTTGAGTCACCAAATGATAAAAAAAATATTTATGGATTTGTAACTGTTGTTTGTTTTCTCCCATTATTTCCAAAAGGCAAATAAAGATCTGGCACATTGAACTTTAGATCAAATACCCTGTGAAATAACATGGATGTAACCGTAAACTAACTCTGGATGCTTCTTTAGTGATAAATATTTAAATTGAAAACTGATTTCTAAATAATAAAACCTTACTTATAAACCTTGGCTTATAAGAGCCAAACAGATAATTTGTATTACTTCAAACTTGGATCTGATGGTCTTAGTAAATGATATATGGACTTGAGCTTATACAGCATTTTTCTAGTCTTTCTGACATCTAAAAGGGCTTTACACCACAGGTCACATCTTCCCATTCACACCAGTTTACTGTCACAATCACTCACTGATGAATGACATTTCTTTGCTTGGCATATTCCTAACACATCCACATGATTTCAGAACCATTTACACAACACTGACACAGCAGTATGAGCACCTTGGGATTTGGATTTTTAGCAAGATTTAGTTTCTGCCCAGGACACATCGACATGTGACAGCTGGAGCTGCAGCCCTTCAATTAGAGGTAGAGTGAACAACCAGGCTGAGCAACTGATGCTCCAAGTCGAAGTGCCTTCTAAAATGTCTGCTCTCTCTCAAAGACCCTATAATTTCTGTCTTTGGATTAAATTTCCCTCTGTCCTAATTAAGCAGTTTGTGAATGCTTACATGTTTATATTGCTAAGTTAAAAACTGTCAAACAATTAAAACCACAGAAGAATCACGCAAAAGAATCTTGCAATACAAATTAGACAGTGTTATTATAATAGTTCAAAGTTCCAACCAATGGTTAAAGATCTTTTAATCTTGATATTTTTAGACATTTCATGACTTAAAATCCTCAATTCTGATTGAAAGACTTTTTGAAGATTGGCAGTGACCCCTCAGTGATTCAGATGAATAACTGTCCAATAATTGTTTGTATAAGTTGTCAATTAAGTTCAAAGCTATCTCAAAATTCCAAGACTAAATCAAATTACTACAGCACAAGTCAGGCTGCGCAAACTATGTTTGTGTTTGTGTTTGCTGTGTGTGTGTGTGTGGAGGGGGGACAAGCATCTGCAGAAACCTGTCTCCAGGTTTATGAGAGTGGAGGATAAACACGGTGAGGGGGAGAATGTTGTGGGGGAGGAGGGTGTCAAAAGGGGAGGACCCCACTGCTTTATACATCCGTGCAAAGTGTCTGTCTCACTATCTGTGTCTGAGTGTGTGTGCTTGTGTAGCTAGGTGGCAAGTGAAGTCTCCAACCACAGCCTCGGAGTTGAAACATGCAGCTCTGACTATTTCACAAGAATGTGCCCACAGATTTATGGCCGTGCATCTCTCTGGTTGGGTGTGAGTGCGTTTAGCAGAAAGACACTATGCGTGACTCAGGACAAGCTCGTCTTTGTGAGAGCGAGCGTTCACAAGGCCAAAGCGCTTCTCAGAACCACAGTTTGGAAAAAAAATGGAAAAGGGAACATATTATGATCTCGGCCCGGAATTCTGAATATGTGTGGGCCTCCAGCGTCCAACAAGTGGCCTCTGTCTATAAGTGAGCACCAGCCTGTCATAAGACAAGCCTGGGTCATAACGCTCTATTTCTGTACAAGGGCGGAGGAAGAAACTACAGGAGAATGATGAGAAATTTCCCTTGAGCGTATTTTTGTCTTTTGGGATTGTGAACAGTAAAATCTTGAGATGTCAAAACACAGCAATGATATGTCATGACAAATGTTGACTGGTTAAATACTAAGTTAATTTCATACAATCCAAACTAAAAAAGTGCATTAAAGCAATTCAAGCTGGAGTCTGTTTTAACTTCTACTGTGTGTTGCCTTTCACTTTAGGGACAACGAATGACACAAATAACCTCTTCAACATTAAACATGATGTCCCAATAAAACGTAACACATTACATTGATGTGTCCTACAAGTGGGAACACGATAAAAGTGTCATTAGATTAGTATATATTTATATCAGTTTTACCTTAAAAAAAATTATTGAGATCTTAAGCACTCCATACCCAATTTAGAATATGATGCTGACATCAGCAGAAAAAAAATTATTACAAAATACAAAATGATAGAAGGAAAATATTTTTGGAATCAACAAAACATTTAAATGTCAGTAATTATTTTATGAAAATAAATTTGGTACATTTTTACTGTTTTGTGCTGTGTCAGCTAAAAGTCATATCCAGCCCCTTAAAACCAACAATGGGACACTTCAGAAAATTGCAATAAAAATACTAATTCTTGATGCTTTAAAAAAAAAATAATGGAAAAAATACACATTTTTAACCAACATCTGTCCTGTTATTGAATTAAGAGAAACATTTATTGCTCATATTTGTTTCAACTCTTACTCTTCAAGTGCCATTTTATTTTGACAATATGCTCTTGATATTTACATTAAATATATCATTTCTCATGGATTAAATGCTAGACAGAAAATACTTTTTCTGGACTATTACAGTCTTGGACATGTCACTGATTATCAGTAATTAACTAAAATAATAATACTACCTAATAATGATACCATTTATGTCATTAGGATAATTGAAGGCCATATGCTGACATAGTGGAGACACAAATGTGAAGCCTGGCCTGCAACGCAAAAGCATACTTTAAGAGTTTACATGATTAGGCTGCAGGGGCCGCGTGAAAATGAAATGGGTTGTCAGTGTCTATTTTTGGCCTTTATTGGCCAAAAGTCTTGATTTCTTACAGCACAGGGCACTTGAGACTTATTATTGCAAATGATGTTTAAATGTTAATATCTGCAAACAATGCATATTTCTCTCTAATTAAGTGTCATGTGGATATCTGATGAAAAAATGACCTTAAAAACTAAATCAAGTGCTTCCCCAAGAGGAACCAATGGGACTGGAGGATGTGCTTACAAAGAAAAAAAGCAATGGGACATTGGTTGGAAGCACTGCACCATTCCTGAATACATAATGTAAGAAAGGCAAATTGTGTTACCAATGAATAATCATACACAGCCAATAAAGTGACGTCACTCCAGTTGCCTAGAAGTGTTAGAGAGCATAGCAGTGGAGGGATAATTGTTGGGGACAGATCTTTCAAGCCTCCAGCTCTTGTAACACCATGCGTGTGAACTGCCATGATTGCCCGCCGACAAAAAGACAATGTACACCCCTTCCCAGCAATTACGGGCCTGGGAAAAGAATGTGAAACCCAACCTCTGCGGACAGCCATCACCACGCTACACAACAGCCAGCATATGCAAGGCACTGAGAGACTGGGTTGAATGGAAGGGTGGTAATTGGACATGATCACATACAAAATAGCTTTGGTCACAATACGTAATCTCCTTCTGCTCACCAGCTGAAGCCGTGTTTATTCGTCGGGGTGTGCTTCTCCAGAAGTGCGGTGAGCTGCAGCAGGGAGAGCTTCTGCAGCAGATTCATCTGTAGCACTGACTGGCAGCTAATCTGGAGCTGGGCCGAGGCCAAACTGGGCCGATGGGAGTTCTGGAAGCTCGGCCAGCGAAGTTTTTGTGGTCTGGACGAGATGAGGGGAAGAGAGAGGGGAGCACAAAATGAGATGTGACAAGAAGCAGAAGGTTTGTAAAAAAATCACACTTTGAATCCTTAGATGAGTCCTGCTTTTGTGTACACACAAACTCTGTATTTGTGGTTTGTGTGCCAAGTGATAAGGTAAGGGATTAGCTGGATTTGTGTACACATCAATCGAGAGACTGCCTAAAAAAGAAAAACCCCACGCCCCTTGATTGTAACTCTGCTTTGGATTCCTAAAGGAGCAGCAACAGTTGCCATGAACACCAAGCAGCATTCCAGTGTATTCAGCAGCATTACGTAAGAAGAAAAGTCTCAGCGTGTCCCCCTGTTTATCCTCTGCTGTCACTTTCAATGGAAAACTTTTTTTTTTCTGCTGGTACCCCAGTGTTTGCCTTTCTATTGTGCTGTTGTTCTTGAGCTTTTCATGTAACAAGGTAATGTTTGGCAGCTGTTTTACAAAAATAAGAGGTGAAAAAGCACAAGCCTATTCAGAGAAGGAGGGCGACACTATATGTTTTTCTGTTAAACAAATAAAAGAAGTATAAAAAGTCTTATTTTGCATATATTAAAACTGGAAATACATTCTGCCAAAGGCTGATCAATTTCCCCCACTTATACCGGACAGGAACATTGTGTGCCCAAAGAACATTAGGAAAGCACTGGGAAAGCTTTGTCCTAATTTGAGTGAACTGTCACTTTAAGATTTAAATTAACTGTAATAAGAACATTCATTCTTTTGTTACCCACCTGCTGGTTCTGGTCAGGGATGCCCCAACGCCAGAGTCCCTCCTCTCTCTCATCCCCTCCTCTCCCTCACCCAGTGGATTTCCAGTGCTATCCTGGTCGCTTCCGTTTTCCGTCTCCTCCAGGCGGTTCTGCAAAGGAGATGATGGACACGGGGAGGCCGAGTCCAAGGCAGAATCAGAGTCACCTTCTTCCTCTTCATCCTCCTCTTCTTCCTCTTCTTCCCTGGCCACGGCCTCGGACCAGGCGTTGACAAACCGCTGCAAGCCGCTGACGTGTTGCAGCACCTCCTCCAGCTTACGTTCGTCCCCTTCTTCCTCCTCGCCCTCTTCCTCTCTCTCAGTGTAAGGGACGTTGTCATAAAAACTGAGCCGGCTGTCGACGGAGCCTGAGGACATGCGGCGCTGGCGTCTGCTCTGCCGTCCCCTGAGGATCACAGAGTTGCCGTTGTCGTTTCCGTTGTTGTTGCATGAACTCCCATCCTGCAGGGCTTTGGGGAAGGTTCCTGGCTTGTGACCTTCTGGCAGGTAGAAGAAGATCATGCCCTCCTCTTCATCCTCCTCTTCTTCCTCTGCTTGTCTGCTGTTGCTGCTTCGGACGCTGCAGTTGTTGCGGCGGTTCTGCTCATCAACATTCATCCCGCTGCTGGCTTGGCAGGGGATGGGCGGGGCAGATTTTGGTGGGGGTGTTGGCTGTCGATCTGAAGCTTGTTGAAGAATACTGAAAGGGTCAAAACCCTCCAAATACATCCCTCCTCTCTTGCTGGAGCCGGCCGCTGTGCTGTGACTGCGAGCGCGGGTTACTGGGCTTGGTGTGCTTACGGTGCTCCCACTGCTAGCCTCAGACTGGCTGCTCCCAGTGCTCCCAGTGCTGCCATTGCTGTTCTGAGTGGAGTAGGAAACAGAGCGATTCCTGTTAAGTGTCATAGTCTGGGTGGGGTTACGGTGGTGGTTGAGGTTGTGGTTGAGGTTGATACTGGAGATGTCCACGCAGTTAAGCCTCCGCAGTTTGTCAGCATCTAAACCCTCTTTGATGACAGGGCCACTTATATCTATCTTCCCTCCACCTGCGCTCACCTTCTTCTTCCTCTTAGAAGTGGTGCCGCTTCTAAGACGTAGACTTTCCATCCTCTTCAGGAAGCTTTTAGCTCTGGAGCGCGTGCTTTTGCCACTGCTGCCACCTCTGTCCAGACTTCCCCCTAGTCCTGCCATCCCAGTTTTCACATCAAAAGTGAAATGTCCAAATGTCTCCAAGGGCGAAGGAGGCATCCCATCAGACAGGGAGTCCTCGTTCCCGCATCCTGAACCTCCTGTCCCTGAGGATGAACACATACTAGCTACAGAGCTAGCACGAGTAGCACCAACAGGGATGGCGTCACTCGTTAAGGAGGCTCCATGGCTCTTCTCCTCTCCTCGCCCTCCACTCCCACTGCTGTGGATGGAGCCCACTTCAGGCTGTTCGCTGAGGTCAGTCAGCACACTTTCTGAGCTGTTACCCTCACGCAGTGCCAGCTTTCCCTTCTGGGTTCCTTGATCCTTGGGGAAACTGGGTGGTGCTGCATCTGTCGACAGTGAGGAGAAAACTTCCAGCTCATCCATACGAGACCAGCGCTTGCTGTCCCTCTGGAAGGTCCAGCGGCCACTGATGGCACAAGGCTCGTCCTCATCGGAGTCCTCGCTCTGGAGAAAAGAAAGGGAGGGGATAAGGGAGGGGGGAAAGTAATAGAGAGACGAGATGGAAAAAAAGAGCAGCAGTTAGAGGTTTTTATACACTGCTATGTTCCCATTTTGTCTCCAACATTCCTCACCTTAGTCCAGGAAACTTTCTGGTGAAATTATCTTTTAAACTGCTGTACCTATTGCACATTTATGCCAGATGCCATTTAGTCATCAGGGTTGATGGTTTCACTGACGTAAAAAGGCAGAGCTTTTGCATAACACCTCTAAAGGCTGGAGTGTGATGATTAAAATTTATCATATCATGATATTCTTCATTGATCATTAGGCATGATTCAGCTTCTTCCAAATCTGCATGGAGAGTAGAGTTGGGTATCTTTTTTTAATACATATGCTAAATTGATGACTTTAAAACAGTGTTAGTAGCATCTTTGGCTTTGACATTTGGCAAATGGTTCCTCAATGAAGCACCAAAAACTGTGTTGTGATTCTTAGGGGCTGGACTTGTTTGCCACTGAATGTTGGTACGCATCCTAAAAAGACAACACATTTTAGACTAAACAAAAGTATCCATTACTAAGTTACAAATAGAGCACAACTGACTTCACAACATGCACACACCTCCCCCATTTTAGTTAATCTGTGTCAGGCCCTGGAGGGAGCTCAGGAAATTCCATTATGACCCCCATAGCTCCCAATGCAGCCAGCCAGACTGGGGTCATTCCCCCCCTACTGTCTTTATCCCCCCGTGTCTGTACGTAAGCACACACAGTAAGTGTGAGACAGTGTCATTGATACTCTGCTACTGTCTGTCCTTATTCATGACCAAGATATCCGCCCTCTTTGAAAGAAGCTTCAATAGATTTTCCCACAGGCTTTTTAAAAACTCTAATCAAAGACCTGGGTTAAATAAAAACAACCCTAAATAAGAAATAAGCACCTCAAACTAAAATATTTATTGTCCAGTATTTTACCTGAACTCATGTATACATAAAGATTGTGCTGGTTTTGTGGAAAATGTGACCTCTATCAGCAAAAGCCAAGAAATATGTCACAGATATGTTTTATATTAATTTTTTTCTTTTATTAGAGGAAAGATAAAATTGAGATAAATGTTCTATCATTTTTGTTCAAGTGTTCTATATTTATAGAAGCTCATATTTGGTCATGATTAATAATAAATTTTTAGTGGAAACACTCTCTAATAAAAAATAAAAACACCTTATCTCTGAGGTTTTACTTGACTGAACCATCTAAAGAAAATATGAACGGTTTAGTGACATTTTAGGATTCCATTGTAGCATTTTTAGGATTCTTTATAAAACTGTTTAAGACTATGTGACTTTAAACTTTTTTCTATTATGAGCTAAAGACAAGATTTGATACTAAGTGTTAATTTCTTAACAGTATTTCAGATCATATTGCTCTCACACGAGAGGTGACATACATGTGCATGGCAGATTGTACACATGTGTATGGACAGAAAACTGTTGAATGCCTTATGAACAGGTGATATGTTGCTGCAATGTCTTGTTTCAGCGTTTTTCAATGCAGCCCTTGAAAAAGACCAAAATAGATTTGATACAGACGGTTGTTGTCAGTGTGCAACCTAAAGTTTAAGACCTCTTGCAGGTAAAAATTAAACTTTTCAAGACAACTTTTTATAGCCTTTAACTAGTTTCAATATTTCAAACCTTCAATGGATCTGCAGGAAACTTGATTTTTCACACAAATTATGTTGGTTGGAATGTTGGATATGAGGAGAATGTTTTTCTTTGTCTAAAAAGATCTGTGATTGAGCCTCAGATTGTTCACCATTTCACAACATTCTGATCATATCAATATCCTCAAAACATCAAGCCACCAAAGCATTCAGCAGCGGTGGGCACTCTGAACGTCATGAGGCGTCTGCAGAATGTTAACGATTTATAATTACAATTAGACAGATAGAAAGAACAAACCAGAAAGAAAGAGGAACAGACAGATGGGGATTTGAGGAGGGGGAATGTGAAGACATGAGGAGATCAATGCATTCCTAAGCTGTATGAGGCAGGGAGGGGGGCTGTCATCCTACAAACATGGCAAATAACCTCTTTGACTCTTCTCTGTTGACTCTTGAAATGAAAGGTGCCACAGAGAAGGTCACTCTAATGAATACCACCACACACACAACAAGGATATCACTATGTAGCACTTAAGCTATTAGGCTTACTGGGTCAAATTAAACTTTCTAATTCACTTGAAAGCCAAAAGGAGCAACATTTTCAAGAGGCTTGTTTCCTTGAAAGTAAAATCTAAGTATATAATCTGAAATAGCCACAAAAAGACATAATTATGGAAATGTGTGGGGGTATTATTTTTTCCTAAGTGAGAAGGAAGTATGAGGAAGTATTTAAAGGAAGAACGAGAGCTTGCCTTGAGTAGGGGGAGGTTCTGTTGAGCGCAACCCCTTCATTTAGACATTAAAGTTACCCTCCCTCCCTCCAGGGTCCTTACAGCCCACTTGATTCAGAAATAAACCCAACAGGTGCCTTCTCATTAAAAAAGACGAGAGAAAACACAGCTCTGCCCTGTGGCCAAGAGTGAACCGATGGTTGAGGTGAGGAACTCCAATTGTGGTTATGGAGCAGTGCAAAGGGGCTTTTTAGGGGAGGAGTGGAGTTAATATATGTGTGCGTGCTTGTACTTACTCTTTTTCTTTGCGGTGAGATCTCCAGTCGCATAAGAGCACACTTGTTGAGAGTATTCAGTCTCCTGCAAACACAAACAGATGTACAAACTTAGTAACATTAAAACTGGGATATAAGTTTTTCCTAAAAAATCAATATGTCATTTTCAAGAGAATACATGATGGAAAAAAGGATAAAATAGATTAAAGAAAAAGAGAAGGGGAGGGAAATAGAGAGGGAGCTTGGGTGAACCTAGGCTGGCTAATGAGCTGCTGAAGGATAATCCTCATCTGGGCGGGAAGAGAAAGAGAAGGGAGGCAAAAGGAGGGAGAGCGGGGAGAATGAAATCTGCTGCAGTGGCGACGACATATTCGAGAGGAAGGAGGGGGGCAGAAAGCTTATCCCCCAAGCCACCTGGAGCAGGGGAGCAAGCGGGTGGTGGTGAGGGGGTCTGCACTCTCTGGAGAGCTCTTAGAGGAGATCATGTAACAATAGAGAGATGAAGGAGAGGGGACCTGGGGATAGTTGAGGGTTGTGGGGAGGGGGTCGGAGGTGGTAGGGAGAGGAGACATTGAGATGACAGCTTCCAGATGTGTGGAAGGACACCTACTGGGGTTTATTACTGCGAGTCAGAATTTGATTAAGAAGGCGACTCCATTAAAGAACAATTAACCCCTTCCTCAGATGCTAATTAATATGGCAGGGTACAAACTAGAATTACAACCCAGCTTTCTTGAATGGCACTGACATTTACTGCCATATTTTCTTAATTTTATGATTCTTTTGAATTATTTTTTCTGTCTACATATAATTTTAAGTGTAAACTTTTGCTTTATATCGAGATTTAACATGAAGCAAAAACTTTTTACTCTGTACAATCCTATGTCTTATTATAAAATTGACAATTAAACGTGAGTTTGAATATTTTTATTAATATTAAAAAATGAACAAGCTCTTCAGGATATAGGATATAATCTAGGATACCAGGATATAATCTAACCGAACACTAGAGAACTATTTGAAGGCTTAATTTGCAAAATGCCACTGAAGCTGTGATATTTAGGCCCCTGTGATGTTTTGCCTCCACTATGAATGCTGCAGAGTCATTAAGAAGGACTGAAATGATCTTCCTTTGGATGTTTCAGGGGCAAGACGGTTTGATGAAGAAATCAGGACTGTGCGGTGCTGGGTCTGGGTGGGAGTATCAGTCGAACACTGTTATGCAATGTGAATTAACAGATGGGGACGCCAATACTAAGCTGTAGAAAAATTAATGAAAATGTCTTAAAAAAGTAATGACGGTGGAGCTTTGTTACAGTGCTGTTGCAGAGATACACTGTTAAAGGAGCTTCTCTGTTTCCACGAGGAATGTCCCCGGGCAGATAATTTCTAATCCAGCTCAACACAATTTAAATTGCATTTAGCTGACCAGTCTGAAGTTAAAAAAGCACTAAGAAGGCAGTATAAATTAAGCACTTGTCATTTATCACCGGATCATTGTATCAGTGAATTAAATGATGTGAAGCCTGATTACTGAGTGGAGTGTAGCTACCATGTGAGGAGTGCTAGCACTGCTTACAATTGTATATGGTTACTCTTTGCTTTGGTTGTGAGTATAACCAGTCAGTATATGTGCAACTTAATCTTAGTTTCTTAATCAAACTACTGCCAAACTGCATTGTTTCTATGGAATGCTAACAATCTGCTTAATTGCATTAATTCAGCACCCTTTGTTTAAATCTAGATTCTGGGGAATTTTAGCAAATGCCATAAAGTGGATCTTCAGTGGTTACTGGTGGCAGAAGACTGTGCACCACTATGGACAGAGTATTTGACTAGGATTTGAAACCTGTATAGTAAATTATAACAACTTGTAAGTTTGCTGCTGGCTAGTTTGCAACCCAAATATGACCATTTAGACCACTACCCAACCATAAACCTAGTTTTGACCAATACTTTGTTTTTTCTAATTAACTTGGTGTACGATGGATAGTGACATCTGCCAATATACAGGTTTGGGTATTGGAATCATGCACTTGAAACATGGCAAATATGCATGTACATGCACTTCTATTTAGTCTTTTTCAATGAGTGTAACAAAGTTTTTTAAACTAACCCTTGCCCCAGACCTCCCAAGCAAATAGGACAATAAAGTAAAGATAGAGAACAGCATGAATTGCGTGAGATCCGTAAGTGAAAGTTCAGGGTGAGATATGTGCTTGCCAGGACAATACAAAAGGCTGTGATGACAGAGGTAAACACTATCAGCCCCAGAGAAAGAAGAACACAAAGAGAGAGGACGGTATGGACATAGAAAAACTAAATGCAGAGATGGAAAGGTACAAACATGGCTCCAAGGTTCTTATCACATCATTCTTTCATCTTGTCGGCAACTTCTCAAAGCATGCCTTCTTTTGAAGTCATGCCCTCATGCTTTTGTTGAGATAGCACAAAAGTATGAAAGGTTCGGTATCTCACCTGCAGAGAGCCTCAATGGCATCCCGATCAAGGAAGTCATGGTCTCTGGTGACTGAGGAGATGTCAATGGGAAACAGGGCGTCTGAGGAGAAAGTGGGAGAATTGGATTAGTGTGGGCATCTCCCTGCCACTGATTAGTTTGATATGTTCGAATTGAAACTGAAGATACATCCCCACCGTCCTCAAAAAACCTCACCCACCCACTCAAACACCCACCAAGGCCCTTCTGTCCCAGCTTCTACCCCCTCCACACACGGCTCGATGAAAAGCAAAAAGAGGAAGTGGCGTCTTAGCCGACCAAACAAACACAGCTGCAGCTTTCAGAGCCGACAGGCAGGGGGGATGTGGAGCACGGAGGGAGAGAACAGGGGATTGATTTAAGAATGACAATAGGTACTCCAACGCCGCTCTGGGGTCCCACTTCCTTTTCTCCTTCTCGGTCTTTCTCTTTCAGTTGAACTCATTAACAGGATTAATAAGAGCACACAAAGAAAGTGTACCTGTAGTTGTACAGAAAATCAAGCCCCAATGTTTAGTTTACTGGTTGACTGAAGGATGGCAAGATGTTTCTGGAATGCACTGACCCAGCCCAAAGTGGAATCTTGCATCTAAATCCTCAGGGGTGATGATAAGAAAGAGATGCAGTATTTGGGGGGAGCAGCACCTTTGGTCAACAATACTAAAACAGGCCTATCAGTGGCACTATCTTTAGTGGGGTAATAGTCTTGACAGCTCAGACAATTGAAATTGTCCTCAGGATACAAGAGAGGGAAAAACAAGTCTTGCATTGGCACAGATTCCTTTTTCTTTCCTCTGTGAGAAAAAAACCAAACAATCTGGACTGACACTGACCATAGTGTGCACTTGTATTATGTTCCTGTATATGTGAAAAAGGTCTTATCACCTATGCACAAACACTCACCCACGCTTAAGTGGCAAGCAATGGCCTGTTGACACTTTAGTTACATAAGTGCAGCTGGTATGCCCATGGTATGCCATACTATAGTGGCAGCAGGTATATTGAGTGTAAAGAATGCTTGATGTTTTTTAGTTGGTGTTTCTTTAAAACTTAGGAGGCTGTAAAGCATCCTTTCCCAAATGTCAATGTTGAAGTAACTTAAGAGAGGGTATCGAAAAATGTTTTGTGTTACATTAACAAGTTGAAAAGACCTTTGGTCCTCAAAGAGTTACTTTACATGTTACATCATAGTTAATGTTTGGAGTATGGGAGGTGTGTTAGAGTTTGTGTGTGTTTTACTGCACTGCAAAATACCAAATACCTCTTACAAATAAGTAGTGTTTGTTTGCATGCTAAAGGGGCGTATTAGGCAAATGACACAGTGACCCCAATTCTACATTGTGTAAAAACAGAATCATCAGTTAAATAGAGCTCAAGGCTTAGTGGAAGAAACACTTGTATCTTATATTCATGAACAAATAAGTCGGATCAGCTTTCCATCATCGAAAACTGGCTTGAAAGTGATAAAGTGTATTGTAATTAATTCAATGTATCAAGTATTGCTACACGTGAGTCCGGCAATATTGTTTTGCAACATCCATGCCTTTAAAGCTTAATGAAGTTCAGACAGACAACTCAAGCTGTGCTGACTTTCACATCAGACATGCATCATTATTTAATCACCTAACAAATAACCTTCTGTTTGGCGGGTTGTTCAAATTGCAATATTTCTGCATATTTACATATTCCATATGCTTTGCCACTGCCCTGCATTGGTAATGCGCTCTTGCTTTTAACCCTCTACTACTCAAACATCCACTTGTATGTTCTAACTTAAAATACAACAGCAATTTGATATACTAATTCCCCCGAAAACTTTATCCTTCCAATACTGACACCTGTGACAATGGCATTGTCTTTGTCCAAGCTACCTTGATTACTGCCAACTGGAAGACAGAGGGTGGGTGGGGTTCTTTTGTTGGGACCCTTACCTTCATAAAGCTGGGCATACTGTGGGAAACCTGCTGCTCGGAGCCAGGTACAGGCCTCTTTGGCTTCAATTTCTGTAGAGGAGAAAAATAGCAGAAAACCAAGACATGTCAGTTTTGTGAGAGATATTTCAATCCTCAAGAAAATACTATTTTCCGAAAGCACGGGAGACCAAATGCTTTGACAAACACAGGTGTCTTAAAATCAAGCTTCTGAAACTCTTCAATCAAAAAGGTAAATTCACTTTAGTTTACACGAAACCTTATCAAGACAAATTCAAAGTTAGACAAAGACCTGAGTGCTTTGACATGCTAACAGCTTATCAAATGTGAACCCCTTGACCTTTTTAGCTATCTCACACTCGATCACTCTCCTCTCACATGCTTCTAAAGCTAGAGCTCAAAGCATCACTAGGGCAAATTGTGTTAACCCCATCACACCCCAAGTGTGTGCCTCTTAAGCTCCTTATGCAGGTAAGGTGATAGTTTTTCTAGGTTCCCACAGAGATCTCCAACCAAAAATGCATGGGTTAAGCTTTTTACCCTTGGTACAAAAAAATCCTCACTGATTAAATGTCACCGATGACATTTTATTTTCTGTGTAAATGTCTTGTGTTTACCTGTGAAATAACAACTTGTTAACAAAACAGGCCAAACACTCCCAGACATACTTAAAGCGCAACATTTGGGCTTGTTATGCCAAGTATTGACTGAATGTTGAAGTCCACTGTGTTCACAGGAGCTGTGGCAATATCTCCCAATTATCTGTGAAAGTCTTTAGTTGACATATGCCAAATTGCTTCAAACACCCCAGCCTCCGCAGTTCCTCCTAATCACCCCCACAGTCGGCAGTCTGCATACAGAGGACAGACAGAAACATGTCTCCGGGCCTTAAGGAGCTTACTTTACAATGTCTGCTTTAAGTGAAATGAGAGCAAGTACAAATGTAGCACAACCTTGAGAAAAACTTGTAAAACAGCCCAGTGGTGCAAAGGCAGGAAAAGAAACCACTGATGACAGCAGTAACATATGGAGTGAGTGCTAAATTTGAAAGTGCTATACCTGCTAATTTTGTGAGAAATGCTTAAAATGTTTGTTTAGTCTAACATAGTAGCAGGATAGTTTAAATCCTGTTTACATTGAAACAGTTATATTAAGACATCATAGTATGCCCTTTATCCTTTTCAAAGGGTTGTTTTCTTAAGCCTGCCATGACTGAGCTAATGTAAGCACCAGCAAAGAGATGTAGTGGATCTTATTTTATCTTTGACACACCAGTGAAGCAGTTCCACCTCATTTCAGGGCTAAATTACATGAAGGTTTTTTTTTAAACCCATGCTTCAGACCAGGGGCACAAAAATAGAGCAGACTATGCTCAAGCAGAGACTGAAAACTCTTCTCTATTTTGGAAACTTCAAAGATTACACAGAGGTAAATATGCAATAAATATTACCAAAAAGTGAGACGTAAATCCTGAGAGAGCTGATTGACACAAAGGAAAGGTAACCATAAATACCGTCAGACAGAAAGACAGAGGTCAGAGGTAGACTTCTGTTTCAAAGGGTCTGGGCTCACCCATATACGAGCATTTACATACCAACAACAAGCCTAGACGGCAGACAAACTCACTAACAACAAGGTGCGACTCGACCAAGACAGGGTCTCCCCTCTGCCACTGCCACTGCAGGGGCCAGCACTCCTGAAGCAAACACTGTGACACCAGCACGCAACCAAGTGTCAAACAATGCATTAACAACTATGTTTAAACTAGATTTCTTTGGCAAATGGACACTAGCTTTTCCTTGGATGTGGAATGCCCGACGTGTGATTGGTGGGTGTGCTGGGTTGAGCTTTTGGAGCAAAGTGAACTTGGAGGATCATAAAGAAACCAAAGAGTAATTATGCTGACATTCTCAAATGAAAGCTTGTGCTGCACTAGGGCAGAAGATTCCTGCATTTGCTTGTGTATTTTTGTGTGTAGAAGTGTGTACACAGGCCAGTCGGTGTGTGTTTGCAAAGACCAACCTCATGTTTGAAGACAAAACACTCAAAAGACAGTAAAGCTATTGAAATGCAAATTAGACATACAAACATGTGGTTAGCTTTCCACCCCCAAACCCCAAAAAGAGGGCTATGGGATCCATTAAGTGCAGAGAGGCTATCCAGTGACACACCTCATTGGGCTTGAATGTGTGTCAAATCTGCTTTACAGTGACATACTGTGGACCGAGAGAGCCTCAGAAACAAAATAGTGACAGTATTAAAGACGCAGATGGGCAACACTGAATAATATTTGCCACTGCTCCACATTGTGTTTACACTCAATGAAGCAGGAATATTTTACATCTTTTGTGCGGCTGCAGGAAGTAGACAGGGGCATGGGGCATCTGGCAAAAACAATCTAACAATAGAAACACACAAAAAGCATCCTATGTTTCTGGGATAAGAAAAGTTGGCTAAAAAACAATAATAGAGGGAGTAACTCTAATTAAAAATGTCCTCCAAAGACAACATATCCACTCCTTTGCATTTCAGCTTACTTTGATAACCCCAGAAAAATGCATCCCCCTCCCGACAGTCCAACCCAATTCCTTCGCCCTCTCCAGGGAGCTACCTCATTTCCTCCTCCCACTTCCCACACAGGAAGAGAGCAGAGTGGCGCTGTGGTCACTGCTGACTGCCCTGCTGTAGAAATGACGGCCATGCCTTCGTTTGTTGCTGGCCAGATAATAGGCATGTAGGCAGCCAAGACAAACACTGGCTCCGGTCATTGTATGTACAAACCAAATGTCCTCATGGTTGAAGAAATCTTCCAAGTTTCACTGGACAAATGTGTGCACTAAGCAACACAATATGATTACATCACCTTACACAAACACACAAAAAGTGCTGAAATATAACCCATTAAATTCTGCTAAATGTATTTCTAAAAGAAACCCGAACACTCTCCTGTCATTATTGACATGTGGGTGACTTCTTACAGCCAAATTATTCTGTTTAAAGACAAAACGGCTTAAATTGTGTGTTCTTCCTTTTTAAAAGGATTTTCAACTCCTGCAAGTGATATGAAAGAATGACTGAAAAGTAATATAAGTGTTCGGCATGTTACAAGTTAGACCTAGTAAATTAAGAAATCTTAATCATAACAGACTGAAAAATCATAAACCATTATCATAGACTGTTGGAAGAATTGGACAAAGCCAAAGTGATATTAGCCGTTTGGTTCCTTTGGTCACAAAAGGGGGCTTTTGATTCCAAAAATGGCAGTTGTCAAGTTAAAAATACTGTCTCAAACTCACAAAGGTCAGGTTGAGGCGAAACTTTAGGCCAGCTGACTAATTGCTTGGGTTTGTGGCCATGTCAATTATGATAACTTATAAAACTAAAACAGCTGAGATATACAAAATACCATACCAATGTAAAATAGTTTGCTTCTGCTGTAAAATCTGTCTGCCGCTGTTCAAGGTTGTCCATGTTGAGAATTATCCATCATAGTCCTTGCCTTTTCATTCCCTGCCTTCACCCTCCTCTCACTGTGCTTGTTTCAGCTCCTCTCAGCCCCTCTCTTCTCTCCTTTCCTGTGGCAGGAAATTCTCACAATTGCCGACCAAAATTTCCCTCCCTTTGCAGGAGGCAGCCGGGTCTGGCTTGGCCGAGTCTGAATGCTCAGCTCCAGTGGGAGTTTGTCGGCAGCTCGCAAACAAAGGATGCTGCTCCACACCTCAAAGACTGTGCTGTATACACGGCAAACTGGAGGTCAAGAGTCTGAATACAGTTATCAACACAGCAGGGTCTTTGAAGTTGGAAGATAGCGAGAAAGCTTAGCTGTGAGCTGAGGTGGCTTATCTGAAACTGGTCGATCATCACTGGGACTCAAAGTACCAACTGTGAGACAGCCCAAATGGCAGACAGGCATGCAGGGGGGTTATCATCAACTTCGGGTCTGAATGGGTCAATCAGAAGGAGCTAGAAAGTGGGTCTAGACAGGCGATGTGATATCCAAGGCCAGACTCTGTGGCTCTGCAGGTATCAGCACCAAGCAAAGACAAGGTGATGGTAGTAAGAGGTTTGTCCTTTACCCTCTTTACATGGACAAAAGCCCTTTTCACAGTGCATTTATGCACACGTATCAAAACGAAGGTCTGTCATCATTACACCTCCACACATTCACATTCATTCCATGAGGATGTAATATCTGTGTAAATCCATGGTGCGAATTGGCTTGGATGCTCATGAAACTGTGCGGGCTACCCACAGATTCAAAGGCAGAGACACTAACAGTGCTCTTGTCTCCTACTGAGTCCACGTTTGCCCCTCACCAATATTACGCCTCTGATACTACCTCTGGAGACAGAGCAACTGTCTCTGCATTCAGAATGGAGGCAAAGTGTCACAGGGGTGATAATACTGCAGCTTGAAATGGCAGCGTGAATGGGGCTAGTGATGAGTGTATTTTTTTTCAACAAATGGTCAGGCTCAGCAGAGTAAACCATGACCTTGCTTGTGCTTCCACAGCCAGTTGTGCCCTTGCTTGGTAGATTGCAGTGTATCTAGAGGTACCATTCAGAGTACGCCTGCTAGGCACACAACAGAGGGGTGCTTAAAAAGACAGATGACACAGATACGTTATTTTGCTCCTTTTTGCAACTTTAAACAGTATTAACTGAAATACTGGAGTACTGTACTTTGAAGTCTGAAGAAACAAGACAAGTTTTTTCATTGTAAATTTCCATCTATAATGTTATGAAATGTACATTTGCAGAAATGTGGGGTTTTCTTTTATTAAACTTTGTGTATTAAAAAAAATCACATACAGCCCATTGAGGCCCAAAAAGGTTCACACTTAAACCCATTATAACTGCCATTTTTAACCATATGGCCACTGCAATTATATAATTTACAATTGTCCCACTGATGTTTCCACTCCTAAATTCAGTATCACAGTACAAAATTGTGTCTTCTTGTGACCAAAAGGGAAATCATAGTTTTATTTTTAAACTAAAGATGGTACTACACAAAGCCAAATCATTTTTTTTTTGATAACCATAGACATATTGCGTACTGTGTTAATAAAATGTCTTTAACAGCTGGATTCACCATACTGGCATTGGAACAGCTGAGGGCCCCCCTCCCAATTGTGACCGATATAAAATCCTGCCAGGGGTCTCCTGGAATGCAAAGATGGGTGATAACAGACTTTTCTCTCCCTGATGGGTGTAAGGTTTTCTGATTCCACAGCTCAGACAGCTGGTGTTCCCTGGGAGGGTCTGGCTGTTAGCAAAGTGAGACCATGCCATGAATATCACCATCTGGTGGGCCTCAAGCTATGCCCGAATTACACACACAATCACACACATGCACACAAATACAGGAAAGAATAATGAGGTTACCATGGTCCATTTCAGTTATCCAGTTGGAACAGGCATAAAGTCATGGACATATAGGCATTCAAACATACAGCTGGTCTACATGTATCACTGCAGAGCTAATTCCAAAGCTCCCTGCACTCCCTGACGAAAGATTTATGCTCACATAGAGGGTCCCAGACGTGGATCGGGTGACCTGGAATACTCAGACCCTCTGACAGGCTTTCCACAGACGGATGATAGCCTACCTGCCGGGAGGCTGCTAGATAGCTCTGTATTTATTAACAGACTCCAGGACAGCTCAGTTACCTTAAACTTTGGAAAGATAGAAAAAGAACATATGTGTCAGGATGCAGAGAAACAGTGTGCCAACTAGATTCCTTCATTTGCTCTTCGCCAACCAGAGGTTGAAACTGTTTCCCCCATCCTTTAGTTCAGGAGATGCATTAGGACTAAAGCCTCTCACTCTAGTCAATGCATGTACAGTTTGTTCTCAAGCAAGCACAGGGGGCTATGTCTGGTCCATCCTCCTCTTTGAGTATGAACTTTAAACATCTGACAACTGTTAAGTAAGCCTGAGGGCTTGTTGGTACCAACCTCAGTGACACTAAGTACTGACTCTAAGCCTTATGGTTGTGTGACAGTACCATTGTGTCCCTTTATTTTTGTGGGTTCTTTTTGTGTTTAGAGTGAGTCTGTGTGATATGGTTAATGTAAAGTATGTTGTGATTTTCTGGTTTGCGTGTTTCTATTTCTGCATTTCATTATTTCTGTAGGTAGAAATATGTGTGTTGTGCCAAGAGTTTAAGGCAAATTCCCCTCTCAGACAACAAAGTGTACAGTATCATAATATAATCCTAGTAAGGGTACTTTAAATTGTAATCAGGAGGGCTTCTATAGCTAGACTAAAATTTGTTTCAGTTGGTTAACATAAGGGCAAATCATCCAGCTTGTAAAACAATCCCTGGCCGTTTGTATGTGTCTCTGAGCACGTTCCTTGTGGTTATATTGCTCAACTGTAACCTCAGTGCGCTCATATCTGTTCCAGACCTGAGGTAGCTGATAAGGAGCCATGTGTTGGAACAGGCAGTTAAAACAGTTTGAGACAAAGGGCCAAGGCCCACAAATCAAGTCCTGGCAGCAGTGGACTGAAAACGGGGACTTTATACAGCCACAACACAAACCCCCAAACTCCCCCTCCTGACAGCAAAAGGTCGACAGGCAGACAGGCAGGCAAAAGGCACAGGCAGTTTAACAAATTGGAGGCACTGTAATGGCAGAGACGTCGCGGACTAGTCCCCTCACTCTGATAATCTCAAAAGACACTAAATACGATTTACCCTGAGCATTCCAGTTCACGACCTTGTTTCCACAACACGGATCAACGTTGGATCCAATTAAAACGGCTGGGTGTGGGCTACAGTCCGCGTAAAAGAGGGCAATTTAAAAAAAAGGGAAGATGCGTTTTAACTAACACAGCACCATTTAAGAAAGAAGTCCACCAGAGGATTACCTGCTGGGTTTCATTTTCATGACTTTTACGCACGGGTAAGGACAGTAGCGCAGCGGAGTCGTGCGTAAAGCGGGGAGATTTCTTATCTGACAGCCCGCAGCGTTCCGTCTTGTGAGAGTTTTACGAGCAGCAACCCCCCAAAAAACCCCAGCACGTAAAAAAAATAAAGTCTAACTGAACACAAGAACACTGCAGAAAATGTATTACGCATACAAGTCAGCTACATTTCTCCTCAGCAGACAGGAAGCCACTTCTGTTGCGCACGTTTTCCCTAAAAATCTCAAAATCATCGAAACCCCTCCTTTCTCACACACATTGAAAACTAAAACATTGCGCAAACTTACGTGTTAAAATCATTGTTTTGAGTCTCGGTGTCGACCAGCCTCAGCAGAAAACCGACCTCCCGGTTCCTGTCCAGTTGCAGGTCTACTCCAGCGTTAAAGCGAAGCCCGCATGATAAATCCAGAGAACAGGACAAAAGCTCAAAAAGTCGTTTCACAGTTTTTTCTGGCTGTTTCGTGAGGTAATAAATCCATGGTTTTGAATCGGATTTGGGCTGCGATTATCTCTCGTCCACAATATTCAAAATACGTCCAAACTCCTGAGTCCCTGAATGGAGCGGTCTCCAGCAGGAATGTGAATGAAGAGTAGTGAGTGTGATTCAAGCTTTAGGAATGGACAACCCTGTTGCCGGGGCTCCACCCCCACCCTGTCCGCTGCTCCCCACCTGATAAGGAGCTGAAGGAGAAACGCACAAATCAGCACAGGACAACCTCAGCTCCTCAAAATGAGTAGGGGAGGTTTATAACAGTCATTACGGTGATATTTCCAGTTTTCGGGACAAAGAGTGATATTGAGGAAAAAAAATGGAGCGAATGAGAGTATGTTTTTTGAAATGTAATTTGACAAAAAGAAATGACGAGGATATGATGTCGATAAACAGGGAAACATTTTGAGATTTAAGAGGAAATGTCAAATGCGTAATTGGTGTTATTTGATTTCTGTTTGTGGACCCCTTCAACTTTTTCAACATCTTCAAAACAAAAAGAGGTTTTTCATCCTCAATCTTTATATTTCAACTTGTTTACTTAAACATTTGAATATTTTTCAATATTATTTTAATGCTTCCACATGTAACCCCGACATTTTGACTTAAATACAGAACTGTAGGCCTATTGAGTCTTTATTTTGATACTCCCTTTTTATCATTGATATTTCTAAATGTATCATCAACATTACAAAATTAATTACAAAGACTGTATGACCTTTATTTGTTTAGAAAGGCTACTTGCATATTTTGACTTTAGCTAATTACAAAAATGATTTTGGATATGCAGACTTTCCCCTCAACATTTCAACCTGAATCACAGTCCTCTTAAATATGTTTTCCATTTGTCCCCCTCCTAAAATTGAAAGTGGCTAAATAGGCTCTCGGTGAGGCCCCTCCATTCACCATTCAACTCCTGCTGTCTTCTTCTGAGCCCAGACCACCTTCCCTAATAGGCAGCAAATGACTCGGAGGTTGATATGCAGTTTGCATATCATTGGAAAAGGCTCCAGACAACTGAGGGAACCTCCTTTCTTACATGAGATTAGCCTGAAAAGGGCAAGTGGCTGAATGGAGAGCTGCTGCAGGTATGGTAATGCATCAGGTCCTGCCCTCTTAAAGCTTATGCTGTCTCCACAGTAAAAACACATTTGGTGAAGCAGATGATCAAATAATCAATTTGAGAGAAAAGAAAGTATTCCAACTTCAGTTTAATGCAGCACATGGAAAGCTTTGTCTACCGCTGTGATACTTTTATTCAGTACTTAGATGCTATGTGTAGTGTAAAAAAGTACAGTACCCTCAAAAATTACCAAAGTAAAGAAGCCGCTTTAAAAAAACCACTCAAAATAGTAGAAGTACTTAAAAAACTTCTCCATAACTGTAACATGAGTAAGGTAATTTCTGTCCTTGTTGGTTGAATCTTGTTTAAGTGGCAATAAATGTTCTGGTCCATAATGGAAACTAAAAAGTAAATTGTTTTAAATTCACAAAAACTCATGAGTACTTTTGTTTCTGTAGGCCCTCAGTCATCCAGGTCAAAGAAATTCAAAGCTTGATCCAAAAAAGTCGACTGGGCTGAGTTAAGGTTCTTGGAGATGTTTCACCTGTCCTTCTAAAGGTTTCTCCAGCAGATGAATCATCTTTAAGAATCTTAATCAAGTCCAGTGGCCCCATTTGGATTAGGCTGTGGATTACTGAATTTAGGAGTTATTTTGGATACCTGTGTGGGTGAGGATAAGACCTAAAATAAGTTCTTTCTGGGGTTTGATACAAAAGCAAAAGAAAATGAAAAAAACAAGATATTCAAGTAAAAGGATGCCTTTACAAGAATTTGTAATGTTACTGTAAATGTTGGATGTAACATGGATTTATTCTCTCTGTGCTGCTGAAAATCTCTTGGTACTGAAAGCGTAACAAGTGGACAGTTTCCAGTGGTTAAAAAAGTACAAAAAAATCTGTACTTAAGTCAGTACAGTTCAAATCTTACATGTCATACCACAATGTAAAGGTTATTAAGCAGGCTTTCCAACAATATAAAATACAATACCAATTGGTATAAATAATCAATTGAAATAACGTAACCAAACTTTTTTGAACAGTATATATCAAATTAGTTTTAAAAAATATCAGTGAGAATTTACTTTGAGCACAGTCAGTGTTTTTGCACAAGTAAACTGTATCTCACTAAATAAAGTGCAAAATACATAAATATATGAAAACTAAAATGTGCCCTAAAAATATTACACCAAAATAATAAACTTACAATTTCAAAATGTGACCAACCGTTGTTCCTAATTATTCAGATATTGAATATTGAACCAGTACTGTTTTCATTTTTTAAGTATCATGTAACTAAGCTTGGAATTAGTACTGGAGTAACCACCATGACAATTTCTCAGGTGCAAATTAAATTAGAGTACAGTATTCCATAAAGAAATTCCTCAAGTGAGAACAAAAGTACAAAACTGAAAGCTACTCAAAAAAAATTCAAGTACATAAATATACTCTGTTACAACAACATGAGTCAATGCAACAGTTCTGCTGACCTCTAACTCTCTAACCTTGACAGTTTTACATTAAATACTGCAAACTTGGACCGCGTTTTCTCCTTTTTTAAGTTTTGATTTCTTAATACTCCAAGGATACACAGGGTTAGATTTGATCAACACATCATTTCTGTCCCTGTTCTTTCCTTTATGTTTTATTCATTTTACTGGAAAAATCGTGGCAACTTGTCACTGGAGCTTAACTGGGAAAACAAAAATGTCAACGCCTTATTAATATTTTTCAGATTCAAACAAACCGGTGGCTATGTTCTTTTGGCACTGTCACACATTACTCACTCCTAATTGGTCCATTTTCAGCACCGCCTGCCCACTTTCCCTTTTTTCAACTCTTTCTTTGGGACTTTTCATGCACAGTTTTCCAAGAACTTCTAAACTCATCAGCACTGGCACCAGCCTGCTCTGTGTTGTTGCCATGGTAACTGACGGGCAGGCATTACAAAAAAGGGAAAGCCAGACGAGTCACCATGTGGCAGGGAAATACATGTAATCCACAGCTTGCTCTGCCAAGAGGGGAGAGGATGATGCAGAAAATCCTGGCCGGCTAACTGAGCAGCCTGGTGTTGGCTGCTATACTGCTCACAGCTGACAGAAGAGTCACAAGTGAGTCACCAAATGTAGACTCCGCCAACTGTTAGAGGGAGAATAATCAGGAGTTTTACCAGCTCAGGCTTTCATTGGTGGTAATCGTTAATTAGAATTTTTACATAAGCCTGGAATCAAAGGCTTCTATGCTATGAAACACCCTTTATTAAGTATGCCATCTTCATTCATCAGTCTAAAAGGGGCTTGTTGTTAGCTCTTGTTTGAGCTACTCGATTTGAGCTCTTGTCACTTTAAGGCTCCATTCCCCACATGGGCCCAGTCAGCTCTGATTGGTTGACCAGTTTTCTCTGTGGTAATTAGCCAATTCAGTGCAGAGCAGTGCTATGTTTACAACAGCTCTGCAATCCTTCTACTGTCTATGCTTAGGCATGCCCCCTCAAGCCAGTGGGTTTAGGCTGCTGATGAAACAAAGGTAGGACATATCTTTGGTAGGTCTATTGGGTGGGTGGGTCAGTGCGGGGAACAGTGTTAGGCAGCAACTGGAGCAGTGAGGGACAAGGGAGACGTCCTGATGCAGCCTTTTTGTCTCATGTCTATGCGTACACTATCATGTGGAGGGGACACTTAAAACACACTAAAAGGCATATAGACTAGAGAAAACCAAATATGACCTCTTAAAGTAAGTGTGTTTGCCTTGCAGGGTGTCTGTGGTTTTGATCCAGTTGATGTACTGATGCAAATTGATCTTTATTATATACATACAGCTGTTTAAATGTGTTTTAAACCCAATAATGACTTGTTATCAGTCCAAAATGGTGTAAAAGCGGAATGATTGGTCAAACAGCATTTAAAATACTGTAGGTTAAGATTTCTGTTTTTGTTGAGTGCTTTTATTTTGACATACCAAACCAAGAAATTTCAGGCTTAAAAGTCCCATGTCCTGCTTGTGGAGCAGAAGAATATGACACCTTTTACTAGGGCTGAACAATATATCGTATCGATATCGAGATATGAACATTCAAGATATTAATTTTGTTAAGCAACAATATGAATGCTATAGATTTCCCCTGCGCTAAAACAGCACTTTCCACATTCTTTTGTATTATGATGTTTTTATTTTTCTGAAAAATGCTTGGTTTTCAACGAACCCGTAGTCATATCGTATCGTATCGATATCGAGATATCTGGCATGAATATCGAGATATGAAATTTTGTCCATATCGTTCAGCCCTACCTTTTACTAAACTCTTGGTTCGCGCAGAAATGCCTCTTTCAAGAAAATGCCCCTAAGAATGCTCTGTTTTTTACTTACTGAGGTTTATGATGTAATGGCTATACAGCCTCCACCTACATGTCTTTTCTGCTCATCTCATGCAGACTCCATGACTGTATGGACCCTCCCAATCAGGCATCATCTGGGCACCCAATCAGCACAGAGATCATCATCATAGCCTCCCGTGGCCCCCTCAGATCCGAGTGTTTCCAAAGGAGAGGGAAAAAGAACCACATCTGATCCTCTCCAAAGACAAAATTTCTCAATATTTTTTTTTTACTTAATTACAATGTGTTCTTAATAGACACCTGAGACATGATGTAACCATTAAACACACAAGAACATGGGACCTTTAAAACAAGATAACAACCACAATTTTAGTTACAGCTACAGCACATGAAATAGTGTTCTCACAGGGCCTGATAAAATATCTTTCTGTGATTCTATGGACAGACATGAATTTTTTGTTTTACTCATCACAGGCTTGTTTAAGGGGGAGAAGGGATTTTTGCAGTTTGAAAATGCAATGTGATACAGCATTTTAATACCCCTACCGAAAAAAGAGATCTATATCTGATACGGAAATCTGTTTATGCCACTGTTAATTACGAATGGCCTAAACTGTCAACAGATACTGGTGTTAAACAAATTTATGTGTGTACCCCTGGTGGAAATGTTTGTCAAAGTTTTTCAAGTTAGCATAATTGAAAATGCAGAAATATTAGGTACAAAGGACACACAAAGTTGAGGCACTAACTGACTTCATATTATGTGCATGCACACCAGGTACAGAGGCTGCTATCCTCAGTACTGATGGTCCAGGTTTGGTCCAGCCTGTGGCTCCTTTCTCACATGCCAACCCACTCTCCTCCCAGTTTTAACAACTATCCTATGTCCCATCAAAATGTGGGACCAAAAACCCAAATATGTATCTTAGAGACAGTTGATTAAACATGATGAATACAATTAAAAAAATGAAATAGTAACAGAGCAGGCAGTAAAGCAAAGTATCACAGAAAAGCAATGTCTGGGGGAATGCAATGGGTTTTAGTGGCTTTATGCTTGAATAAGTGAAGCTTTTTAACATGAACTCCAAAACTATTGTCAAGTCAGAAGCAACATCTGTTATGAGGATTTTTTTGGCAAGGATTTTAAGACTATGACAAGGATCTAGTGTTTATTTGACTCTAAGAATAATTCACCAGATCAACATTGAAGGTTATTTACTCTTATTTAAGTGTCTTTTTAACTTACTCCAACAAAAATAAAGCTTACATACATAGCAAAAAAGCATAATCACAAAAATAAGACTGCCACTTTGAATCAGGGGATGCCATAAGTAAAGTGCCCAGAGACTATCATGCGTTCATACCAGTTAAAAAAACAAAAAAAACAAAACCCTGATGCGAAGGATGTTTTTCCAAAGTAACTGAAAATATCAATCTCACATTTATCAACAGATAAGGGAACACACATCAATTATTTTGGCAAATGGATAACATGTGAAAATAAACTACAAAGTTTGTAAGTGGGGTAAGAAAGATAATTATGGCTGATTGTTGAGGGTAGAGAGACGGAGAGTAGGATAAGGAGAGATAGAAAGCGAAAAGAGGAAGAAGAGATGAAGAGAGATTACCAAACAAGGCCAAATCCCTGAGCCACACAAACCCGACCACCCAGACTCTGCACCCACAACCCCAACCCAGCTCTTCCCCTCAGGCAGAGATGGGTCAACATCCTCAGCGTTGAGCTGAGGGGGCGACACACTCTGAGGGTTATTTTGTGTTGATAAATACACAATATCGCTAACGATTGTTGCTGAATGTGTGTGGTAAAGTTTGAGAGATCAGACGAGCAGACTGCCGCTGCTGCCAGTTTGCCCCGGGGCTAAATGAGTGTGTCTCTTCAGAGTGTCTGCAGTTTTCATTCATCAAAAGCTTGTCAGAGTCAGGCGCTTGTTTGGCTTATGATTCAGATACGGATCAAATGCATATGCGTATAATGAGGGCCTTGGACAAAAGAGAGGAAACAGGGAGATGCACCAGTGCTGCAGCAGGCAGACATGAGGGATTAAAGTGCATTAAATGCAACTCTTCCCTGGAAAATAAGAACTTGTAAACACTTTTACCATCAAGGAAAATAAGACAGGGCAGTTTCCATGGATTTACTCCTGATTAGCATTATTGTCATTCATGATGGTGGCTGTTTTTAACTATCATCTATTTGAAAAAAAAAAAGCTAAACCACAGACATATATATATATATATATATATATATATATATGTATATGTATATATATATATATATATATATATATATATACACATACAATAACATTGGAACTGTAGTGCTAAGTGTCAATACTAGATGCAAGAATAAACTTAGCCCACCACTGGGTACATACCTCAGTTTTCTACTCATGTTTTTCAGTTCTGTTTGGCAATTGAAGTTCTTTAAATTCTCTTCCATTCTGAGGTGTTTTAGGCTAATTATTCAGAACAGCAAAGGACTATTGAGGGAAAAAGCTGCGTTTCACTCTTAATGAATTTCTTAATTTAGCTACAATCAAAATGAGTATTCTTCCACCTATACATTTATTTGCTCTATGTTCCCATTACCATTTCCAGTAGGGAACTGGCAGAAACTTGAATCAAAGATTAAAAGGTTTATTTGGAAGGGAAGAAACCTCACATCAACTGGTCAGCATTGCAACAGGATAAATCTCAGGGTGGATGGGCTTGCCCAAATTTCAAGTTGTATCATTGGGTGTTCACATTACGCTCTTTAAAATATTGGTTTGATGCAGATTGGAAAACACTCAAACAGGAGCTGGTTCATCCCCGAAGGCTTCAGGATGTGGCTTTTTCTAGACTCAAGCAAAAGAAGTATTATTCACAATTTGGACCAATAGTATCATATACAATACAATCTATGATAAATCGAGAGAAATATGTGGATTTCAAATCAAAGTCAGGGAAGCACAGGGAAGCAGCGCTGCAGTCTTACCAAGAACAGAAGAGCATCCGCCTGGAGCTCAGAGGAGGAGTGGACACTGATGAGCTGGACAGCAACGTGGACGACTGGGAGGAAGAGACCATTGAGTTTTTTATCAACGAAGAAATCATTCCCCTTGGAGAATGTCAAAGTCAACATGGCATCAGGACATTGGGAGATATCTCAGGGCAAAACTAAATTTTAGATTTTCCTGATCTAAAATCCCATTTTCGTATCCCAAGAAACTCACAGTTTCTCTACTTTACTCAAGGTTTCCTGGGGGTCTGAATTGAAGACTCAACCTATAAACTTATAAAGCACCCTGAAAAAAAAACAGTCTCCTTCATTTATATCAATCTCAAGTCATACAACTCTACAGACTTACCCGGTTATAGATAATGGGAGGCAGCTATACCTCTAGGAACAGAGACAATTGATTGGGAGGTGGTGTGGAATAATATATTTAGGTCTTCCAAAAAACCCAAATCACCAGTTAATCCACTGCAAAATCTACCATAGGACTTATTTTACACCATGTAAAAGGCATCTATTGGGTTAATATTGTAGTAATATTGAATTGTCGCAAATTGAATAAAGAAATAAAAAGTTGATTGCAAAAAAAGAGCATTGTTGCACCCCTAGTCAAGACCGTCAGGAGGCTAATCTGATCACAATGATGGCTCAATCTGTCTGAAAAAGAGGCAAGTACATAAAATTAGTGTAACAGAGTGATGTGAATGATAACAGCTCTGATTGAATCCCAACCCCTGCATGTTTCACCCTGATCCCAGAAGAGCAGAGCTGGTAGGACACACACACTCACACACACACACACACACACACACACACTCACTGACCAAACTGCACTGCACCCTCCACATACAAAGGTCATTGTGTGTTAACAGTCCAGTGCACAGGAAATTAAAACACTGCACAACACTCAGGTAAATGTATTTACTCTCCTTTCCAAGTTTGATGTCTGCAAACAACAGCAACATTAAGTATGTGTGCTCGCTTAGGCACATCTCTGTCGATTGGTCCACAGCTTTGAAACAGGCTATGTGATGTGAAAATTTGACTCTGTCTGTCCTGTGCAGCGTTGCAGTGATTTGCCTCCCCTTTACAACTTGAGTGTGTGTTTGAACCAGGGATGTTTACTCTAGTAGGCCCACAGTCAGCAGGTCACCTGCAGCAAATGCAAGAAATAAAATGAAACATGGCCCACACTTAAAGATAAAGCTTGACTGATGATTAAGGCATAAATAAGTTCTGGCATTAAACATTAGCACAAGTTATGTTTATTTTCTGCATTTACAAATCATACTGTGCTGATCTTCAGGCACCAGCACTCCTAATAAGTTTGCCAGCTTTATGCAGTTTGCTCTTGTTTTGTGTCTCACTTTGGAAATAAACCATTAGTGTTCCCTCACTATTCTCATACGAAACAAGAATGACCTGGGCCACTTGTTATCTGATACAGACATGCATGACTCAAACTACCGTAACTCCACACTATCCAAATAATTCCAACAGATTCTGAACATAAAGGCTGGATTGCCTGAGGGGGAGGTACGGGAAGTGAGCTGACTGAACTGGAGAGCAGAGAGAGGTTTCAGAGACAAACATGTGAGTCATTTATCAGTGTTTTAGAGGTATTTTCTGTTTAAATGATGTAAAAGCATTGTAAATAATGGCATTAGTATCATTCTGGAGTGTTTACTTGCTGTTCTTTTGCCGTATTTTCTCCTAGTTAATCTTTTCGTCATCGTCTTTTTCATCATAGTTCGTGTTTTATGGATTTCATAAATAGTTAAATAATATAATAAAATAAAGAATATTAAATAACAACAACAACAACAACAACATAATAAAAATAATAATAATATAAAGCTTCTGTTTTTTCTTCTCAAAAGTGTTGTACATGTTCATTTAGAATTTTTTATAAAGAGGAACCTGTAAAAAATGTAAATCTCTTTTTTCTTTTCTTGTAATTACACACGGTTTTAAGCATTTACAACTTAATAATGACACAGACTTGCTAGAATGTCTTTTCCTGCTGGGTGAAGCTACTGTTGTTGGTTGTAAACATCACAGTGTCACTTCAGACCCAGAGACACAGAGGGAGGGAAGGAGGTGCTAGAAAAAAAGAAAAGAGCACTAAAAATTGGAAAAAGTTTACTTATCTTAAATGAGTGAACCAAGACAGTAATGAAGGAGACAGTCCACAAGCCAGTTAAAAAATCTCAAATTTAAGAACTTGGGTAAGAATCAAAGATTGTTTTTATTGCCTTCCGACAGTCTCGTCTTGAGGGTCTATGCTCCCATCGTTTTCCATTGCTAACCCCAAAGAGGGGCCAGGTAAGGGTCAGCGGATGAATGTGTCAGTTTAACACACACACACAAACACCCAAGGCCGTGTCAACAAAGACTTACAAAAGAGAGGACCAAATTATGGGTCTGCAGGGTCACAAAGGACACAGTGAAATAAAGATGAACATGTTAGATTGGAGTGTTCATGTGTCTAAAAACCCTCAGGATTTTTTGCTAAGAAAAGGTAAACATTGTGTAAAAACATAATTATTTGTAAAAAAAAATAAATAAATATTTGCACTAAGGAGAAATCTACAGTTGTTGTCCTTTAAGGTAAAATAATATCCGTCAAATGACAACTCTGTGCCGTCTGCCTTTCACTGATGCAGGCTGAGATAATTGGTAAAACTGCTGTGTGTCAGTAAGACAAGCAGAAATCTGGAGAGGGAGAGCGAGACAGAGGAGAAGGGAAATAATCTTTTCATAACAGGAATCTCCAGAAATAGCTCTTCCATGATTGGGGGGGGCTCAGCCCAATAAGACACTGATTAGAGATAGAGAAGAAATAGAAGGAGAGGGAGAGAGAGACAGCATGTGCACACAGACATACAATAGCAGGGAGGAAGTGCAGGGAGACAGAGGCTTGGACCAGCACACACAAACACACACACAAACAAAGGAAGTGTGAAGCAGACAGTGGGCCAAATGCTTCGCTGACACCCTCTCCGTTCTTTGATGGACTGACCACCATCACAATGGAGGCTGACACACACACTTACAAACAATGGATCAGTGGTGTATGAAAACATATTTTTCAACCAGGTGCTGGTTTGACACGAATGGAAGCCTCATGTTGTTCAACCATTATTTGATCATTTAGTGTTCTACATGTTGGCCGCAGTATTTTTTGTTTACGTAGATTAGATTACAGAAGAAAAATGTTGAGTAAAGTGTTTACATCATGTCTTGGGCGTCTATCAAGCAAGCATTTAAGCTGAGAAAAAAAAAATCGTCTCTGTACAGGATCAGATGGCTGTTTCTGTAGGGAGTCAGTCATGCCGTCTGTCTTTGACAAAAGAAAAACCTAAATAGCGTTGTCCTCACTAGAGACAAAAACCACAATGTTACTCACTACACCATACATCCTTTGGCAGTTTGGGACTCATGGAAATACCATGACTAACAACTATTTAATACTCAATATAAATTTCAAGACAACCATTTAATCGCACATTTCAATATTTGATCAGCTGAAGACTGAAATGCTCGCAACACCCTTTCTGTCTTCATCTCCATTAATATCACAACCAGCATGCTCATTGGCTGATTAACTTGACCCTATGGTTCATTGTGACAGGACCCCCACTGTGAGGAGTCATAAGGAGTGAAATTTGCAGAAAATCTATTCAGAACATGACATTTGTGTCTATTAAATGATTAACATTTAGCATTATCAATTTAGCTATGGTATCGCACGAATAAGGACATTACTGCATATTGCCAATTCAATACTTTTTCCACTCCTACTCCAAAAGAGATAAATCAGAGGATAAATTAAAGGCTTTTAACTAACCAAGCAAATAATCATACAGAAATTTGACTTTGGCTTTGCACCACCCTATACATACAGCCTTCAACATCAAACACACTAAGTCATTCACAAATGGTTTAAACACTAAAGCTTTTCTACATGATTGGTGAGCCAAAAATATTGTCCACACAATGAATTTCATTTTTGAATTTCATGTGAAGTATTCAAAGCAGTTCAAGTTATGATTGAGGCTTTTTTTGTTTAGTTATCATTTTGATTCTGGTACCCTGACAGGTATTATCTTCTTTTTCCTTCAGTCCATGTTGAGCACATAAGGAACACATAGAAATGCTACACATCGTGGGAACATTCAAGGAAGAGGTTTGCATTGTCCATCATGCTGCAGTTGAAGCCAACCAAGTCTGTGTGTCAGCTGTTTGTCATCAGACACTCTCAGACGAACAGAGGAACTTTCATAGTTCTGAGAACTTTGGTTGAAGCCGCTGGCATGTTTTACTTGTTTGTGCATGAAATAGTAATGACTCTTGTTCCTAGAATGCTCTCAAACACCCTGTAAATAGGCATGAAGCCATCATCAGGGGAACAAAAATACATGAGCAGATGCAGTGTTGCTATCCTGTGCTTATTTAAAGATTTAAATTATCAAAATGAATATGGACAAGCACAAGACATACAGAAATTGTATGCCCTGACCACACAGAAATAAAAACTTTTTTGTTTCCAAAACATTTTCGGTAAACATGGCATTGTTTCAAAAAATGTGTCTGCCACATTAAAATGCTGAAGTATATATCCCAGTAAGTAGCCTTGTAACGCTGCAGCAGACATACACTTATACCAGAGAAGATATGAAGCATTTGCATAAAACATGTTCAATGTAAATAAACAATGGTGTATGTTCTCCACGTCCATTTGCTGCTCATGATTGTCGAAGAGGACCAGAAGATTTTGCTGTAAAAGCCATAACAAGCTCAGTAGCTTATGCAACACATACGTGACACTGTATTCCGCCATTGTTTCTGTTGTTGTTGGGGTAAGCGTGTGTGGTTTAAGAAAAAGGCGGGGCAAAGAGATCATTGCTACTGAAAATGAGCGCATACGTTGTTCACACAGAAATGCAAGGGAGGCGTTTTGAGATTTATCATTCTGGGACCTGTTTTCAAAAATGTGCATTTTTGGGTGCCCAAAACACCAGATTGTGTGGACGAAATGCCAATACAAAACAAAATTGCGAATACAGCGGAACCTGTATCTGTGTGGATGGTCACTAGGGATCAGGCTTTTAGCTGTCGATACCCTGTTGGTGAGACTGGCCAATAGCGATACAGACACTGACACGGATACATATAACGATACTGTTTACTGATTGTTTTGTGTTTTATTATACAAGGTTGATAGTTAGCTCAACAGAGTTGTACGAAAAGCTCTTAGGGAGCAAGGCAACAAATATCTTACAGTAACAACAACTAAATTACACATTTTGATGATTCTTTTGTTACTTGTATTTATTCATGTATACAACTAAAATTATCTCAAACTTAAACAAGTCCATTTAACAGACTAAACAGTGCAAAAAGTCTGGTAAATGAAAGTCAAGATATCTCAGAACATTCAGTCAGTCACATTATTGAACTGACGTATGTATTTGTTTGACTTAAGTAACAACCAAAATTCTCCCCAAGCATATTCATTCACAGTCCTTGCCAAAACCTAAATTTTTATCTCCCAAAATAACATCTGCACACATCATGTACTGACCCTCATGAAAAGTCATTTTACCAAAGCAACATAAATGTTACTGACTGGATCAACATGTGCATGTAGTATAGCAATGTGTATCTTGCTTGGCTTAAGTGTCTTAACTATCCTTCCTGTCTCAGTGTGGATTATCAACATATCTATGCAAAATTAGTCGTTGTATAACTGGACTAAAAACAAAGTATAGGGGATTCTACTACAGTTTCTTTAAGAGGATGACAGAGCAGCAGGAGCTGCAGATGATTGGACAAGTGATATGGTAACATCCCAAAGGTGAGTGGAGAAGTCAACAACAGGTGATTGAATCTGTGACCACAGGCATTCATTTCAGCTGATAATCTATTTTGAATGACTATCGGCTGCTCAAGCCAAAGCTTGGTTTGATTAATCGGGGTGAGTCTGATTGACACAATACCAGAAATTGTAATTATGAAACAACAATACAGGTCCATCCAATATTGTATAATTTCTTGTATTAACTGTCAAAATCTGCCAGCAAATCCAAGCACACTTTTTAAAATACATGATGCAGAGCAGGAACAGAGTATTCTCATGAAGTTCTCAGACCGACTTGGACCATTGGTAGGTGGTTTGAGCTAAAATTCTTTTTACTCGGTTGACTGTAAATCTTTGAGCATGACCGACATCTTAAAAGAGTTAAATCACCATTTGCCTTTATAACACAACCATATGTGACTCCTGCTCAACCTTGGCTTTGGCACAAAGGCAGGGAGAATTACTGGCCTCCACTAATGTTTAAATGCTAAAGATAACAGTGTGTAATAACATATGCACCAACTGTTTATGTCTTTAAAATCAGAAACATGGAGTTTGACACATGAAGGAGCCCTTTTAGATATCCCACACGTTTTTCACCAATGACAGGAAGCTGCAAAACAGACATTACAACCATTAAATTTACCAGTCTGTTTATCTTTTTATATTCCGAGTCCAGCAAAAACTGTGACAACTTCCATAGAATACATCTTTGACAAAGAAAGTTCTGGATAACACACATGATTTGCAGCCCTCTGATTAAAATAAGGAACTCACACAAGCAAAAAGCTCCAGATTACTGCTCATATATTTCTCATTAGTCATGCAGATTTGGGTTGGTTTGCTTTTGGCCAGCAGAGGAAGTGCTCAACCATAGTGCGAATGGTGAAGCTTTGGAGACAAGACAAGAGAGGCATTTAGGCAAAAAGCTGTTATATGTATGTCTTTACAAAAAAAAACAGGCAAAGTTTAAAAAGAGTGTCAAAAAATTTCAAAAAGTAAGTACCTGAGCTCTGAAATGACTTCAATCTCTAATTGAGTAAACAAGTCAAGATAATGAATTAGTTAAGTAACAACTAAGAGAACCTGTAAAATGTTGTGCATTTTCAGCCACCCCTGCAGAATAATTGTCATTAATCTCATGTCTAAGACTAAAAAACAACTTTTTATAGCAAAGTGCAGATGTTGGTGGCCTGAAGTGAATGAACCAAGCTTGTCTAATTTATCCTCTATGAGCTCAAACACAGGAGAAGAGTGTGACCCCATTTTCTAAGAATTACAAGAGGTGGAGGTCTGCATGGGAAAACCAGCTGAATGCTTGGGGAGTGGTGAATGATGCCAACCATATGGTTGTGAAACACAACGCACACAATTTGTGCTGAGTTTAATGCCTGGAAATTTCCTTCTATTTCAAAACATTAGAGGTATAATACTAATCCTGTTTGGATTTTTTTTTACCTAAGAGTTCCCAGTTATCCAAATTAAAACATAAAATATTCATTATAATAAGTACTTAGACCTTAACCCCACAAAATCATCTCTTTTTCATGAATTATAACAGGAACTGAGATATTCTATGATTTATACCAATCTGAAAATTGCAATACACTCCCAGAATCTAGCATCATAAATCTAAACAACAATATCATTTTTTAGTTAACGCCTTGAAAAAGGAATCTGCAGGTTAACACAACAAATACTTTGCATCTTGGCATTAGCTCTCATTACCAACAATTTGTATTTCGCATATCAGCCAACCAACAATGCAGCTCAGTGAAAAGGAAGTCATGGTGGTCACCAAACTGATTTTTAAGACTGAGGCAAGACAGACCCAGTTAAAAATTGGATTCTAAACTTCTGCACACTGCCTAAATTACACAGCATATTGGCCCAGTTCAGACAGTGTAACCTCCTTTACTCTCTATTTGTAAACATTATCAATGTCACTTTGGGTAAATGCCATAGAAAAACAAAAATCAGTAAATGGGGAATTCTGGTACCAAACAGTTGCCAAAATGTTTCTTCATTTAGGCCGTTTGCTCCCTTGCTTGCTACACTTCTGGTTTACCCTGGATTCATGAAACTCATTCCAATAACTGAGATTGAATTGTTTAAAGTTCACACATTAAGCTAATATACTTCTTAACACTTGTCATTCAAAACTGTGTCCATGGCCTGTCTTCAAAACCCCCATCAAGAATAAAATCCTCAATTTCTTGTCTTGCTTGCTTCACCTTCCAGAATATTTGTGCCCAAACAGTATACAGAATATTATTCTTTTATAATTAGGGTATATGTTGCCTTCCTCAGGTGGAAGATACTCCTTGAACTAAGCACCTGTTCAGCCAAAACCAAGCTCTGGTGAAGAGAACAAGTCATAGCATGTCTGTGCTTAAAGTAAACATTAGAGCACAGCACTGGTAAACCAAAGCCACATCAATTTCTTAAAAGAGAGGCATGATCAGTCATAGTTAATGAGGATTTGTACTAAAACAGCTTGTTTTGACCAAAAGTTCCAACGGACTGATGGTTTTAGTATACTTATCCCTTAGTGCTGAATCCCAAAATGCTGCCTTTTGATCCCATTATCAGATGTAGATTGATATTATGAGACATTTCTACTAGTGCCCATGAGTCTTTGCCTTTTGTTAGCTCCTCCTTATGACCTAATATATCTTTTCAAACAGCATATATTTTGAAAAACTCTTGTTTTCACTCCCATTTAAATCCAAGAATCAACTATCTTCACCTTTCCAAGACTACTCAACTAAATAAAATGCTGTAAAATAACGGGCCTCTAAATGTTTACATCTGCACTTGTTGCTGTGTATCAGATGATCTGAACAACAGCTCTTAAATAAAGAAAATAGAGGCAAGATTGTTTTGACAACAACAGCTTCACTACTTTGATGGCTACCATTTGCACATCCCATTGGGCTGTACTGTAGACTTTGGCAGTCATGGCAGGTTTGAAGTAATCACTCTTGACTAAAATGTAACAGCATCAGTCTGGAAGAATGTAATCTCATTGGATATCATCTGGCATCGTGATGAATTGCTCTGGATACAGATGGAGTTGGCACATGTCCGGAGAAGTAGGAATGGGTGTTAAACGTATGCCAGCTGCCTTTCAGCGGCAATGAATCATGGGGCCCTGGGTGCAAGATTTAAGACCTGCACTGAGATGACGAGCCTTGCGGCAAAATGTTTGGATGTAAGGTGTGTACGAAGAAGGAACAAGGGTAGGGGGTGGATGGATGTGCAGAGGTTATAGGAGTTACTGGGTGGAAAACTAGTGCAGATAAATGAGTGTGTTAGGCCTGGGGAATTCATTGAGTTTTGAGATATATTCATGTTTTACAATTAAAAAGTACAGGTAAGACAATATTTCTTATATTATTTTTTAGTTAGAGTAAAGATTAATTATGGCATAAACAAATAACAGTGATAAGTTTATTGACCACAAGATCTTTTAAAAATGTTTAGTCTGACAGCAAAATAGTCATTTTCTTGTTATATTTTATCAAGGAAAAGTAAGAATTAAAATAAAATGATAATATCTGTTTGATACAAGAATGTAGACCATCAACACTAAATATTAGGTAATTTATTATTTTCAATGATCAAAATTGCAACCGAATTTATGCAAAATATCTAAATTGCACAAAGGCACAAACAATTTTACAAATGTCTGTGTATGGAATTTAGACAATTTGTTGAAATACAACTATCCATACTTTTTCATACAATTGATCAATACAATTATGGGGATTTTATCAATTTGAAACATGAGGCACTTAATGCAACAATATGTTACTTCACCAACTTGTAACTTGAACTTGACCCAAAGTCAATTTTTGACTTCTTGTGAATTAGGTGGTCAAACTGGCTTCTTTTTCTAGGGCAGGGCTGATGTGTAAACTGGTGCTGTAAGGACCTCATATTCATATTTCTTGCAAGAGAACTATGGCTTGCTACCACAATAACATATCGCTGTAAGCAGGTGACTGGGGTCATTCTCTGTTCAAAAGTAATTGTACTCTTCATCATTGATACTACTATTTTTAAGCAGAAAAATTATATATAGTTGTTTCAGAGCAAAATTTTAGACCTTATGCAGAAATGTTGGCAGTGTTGAGGCAGTGTTTGGGAGTTTGCCTGCAATTTTTGATGGTTGAGGCAAAAATTGCCCAGTGGTGGATTAACTGAGGTTAATTTCCTGTATTGGCAAAAAAAGTATTAAGGTATGACCTCTGGTCCATATCACCCAGCCCTAGTGCATTTGTTTGTGCATACATTCCTGTTTTGTTCTGTTTGTGTGATTGGTATGTTATTATCTTTTGAATATATAGCTGCATGTCCTGCATCTGCACGCCCACATTGGGGTGTCCAGTATCCCCTCTGACAATATAAAGTGCAGACTCCACCCCCCTGCGATTTTCTTTCCTGTTTTTGACTTTTGTTATGCAGTCCTACACAAGCAGAGCGAAGACCAAATTCCAGAGTCCCATATGTCTGTTCTCTCTCTCTGTGCAGAATCAGTCAGTGAGTAACGCAGGAAGTTGATGCTTTAGTCTTCCCTGCCCTGACCCGTGACCTCCTTTGAACCCTGCCCTCTTAGCGAGCCACGTGACGAACCACGCAGACGTGTTGGCTGTCACGAAAAACACAAACCAGGTTCAGGCAGGAGATTATCACTGATCCAGAGGGCTCCTTTGCAGAAAGTGCTCTGAGGTTTGAATTTCAGTCATTTCTTCCTGCTCCGGTCTTCTAACAGCTTCTGTTGTCTCGTGTCATATTTTAGAAGATAAGACAGATAAGAAAGAGCTACCGGAGATCAAAGAGAGGGGGACACGCAGCAGACACACCATGATAAATAATGTTCTTAAAATGAGGACAGGACAAGTTCCTCTTATTAACTTTTGGAGCTTTTTTTCCTTTTGCAGAAAAGTTTTTGTACCGAGACCAAAACTAGATGAAGAATCATTCAAATCCCTTCTTTTCAAATCTCCTTGTTATCTGGTAAAAAGTGGAGATGCATTACATACCAACATGATGTCAATATCAAACTCAAGATGGTGGCAACAAAGGATTTCTGCATTGAGAGGCATTGTAAAAACACAAAATATTATTCTCTTTATGGCTGCGACAACTGGTCAATTTTAGAAAAAAAGGTAAGATACTTTTCAGTCCAAACAGCAGAGACAATTAAAAACTAAAAAAATAATAAAAAGTTGACAGAAGAACAGCGGCAGACAGATGAAAAGCTACAACTGAAGTACAAAGGTGACTTAGACAACACTCTGTATGTAACACTGTATGCAGTGGCTACTAAATGAAACATAAGGCTACAATTATTTACTTAACCAAGGTGCAACATTTCCAGTGACAGTCACAACTTGCCACCTGGTCCCCCCATTCTGCCTAAGCAGTGTTCACAGTGAAGGCAAAACACCACAGTGACATAAATATTGCAGTTCTACACAGCACTGGACACAAGGCAAATCACTTTCCCGAGTTCTTACTCATTCCCAATTGGCTTGTTTCCACTATCATGTGACTGAAAACATGTAGCAAGAAAAGTTGTTTATGTTGTTGATACATACACAACCAATACATATGGTCAGAATGCTGGTTATACAAGTTTTTTGTCTGAGGCAGGGTTAGCTAGTTAGCTAGTCAAGCTAGTCATAGCAGTCAGCTCAAGCTGCACTGATTCACCCTCATGTATCATTATTTAATACCCTGACAAAAATCCTACTAATTAGCATTAAGGTGCATAATTCTCTTTTGTAGCCTTTATTTTGATTCTGCAAGCTCTACCCTGCATCAGTACTATGCTATTGCTTTTGCCCCAAGATTTTGAAACAAAGCACCTATTATTCAGTGTGGAATCAGATGCGTGTCTTGTTATATATCTGTTCCTAAAACAATCAGGTAACAGGTACATTCAAGAGATTTGGTGTTTATCTTCGTATAAAAGTGTATATACAGCCATTGGTGTCAGCTTCAATGACCTTGGAAATATCACTAGGCCCTATACTGAATATCGGTAAGAATAAAATTATGTAAAATATTGTGAATCTCTGGAGCAACATTTTAGTCACACTGAAATTGTCTTTTTGACAGTAAGTGACCACTGCAGGTGTGCTTTCAGTGATTTCAGGACTTTTCTTCCTCCAGGTGAAAAACTGCAAAGCATTTTTTTCCACGTGTGCAGGTAATTTTCTGCCCTTCAGTTCTGAGCTGACAAATAGCAACAGGAAGACAGACATCAGCCGCTGGATATTAACTCATTTCTCATGTGACAACCATGACCTACTAAACAAGAGACGGACGTAAGGCTCACAAGACAAAGTATGTGCACGTGCAGGACTTCAGTATCCTAGAGCCAAAATAGGTTTTTATGCGTGCTTGAGCACATATGGCCAACATTTATTTACATGCTTGACATAGTTTTAAGGTAAGCTTCTGTAAGCAATGACCAAGAGGCAGGTTTTTGATAAGATAAAGAAGGGCCTCACTTCAGTTGAGAAATCTAAATGTTTGCCTTTATGAATAGCTGACCCAAATCCACTGAGCAAGAATCTAAGGAATCTTGTGTATTAAGCCAAATACAAATAAACAGGAGGAAGTTGGTGTATATGTTAAGCTGTGTCAGGAGGAGGCAGCAACCCGGTAGGTACTCAGCGGGCAGGAAAGATGCCCCCCCTTTTTTATCATTTGAGGTTGAGCTACACTGGGAAATATAAATGCAACCTTAGTATTGATACTGGAGATATTCTTTGCACCGACATATGTCCCCTTAAAGCTAAAAAATACATTTTTTTAAAAAATCTTTAAAGAAGTGGGGTCGCAGACCACAAGTTGGGAACCCAGGAACAGCAGTCTCCATCCCAGGCTTTTACCTGTAAATGAAACAAACATTTACCCTGGAGCAGAACAGCATGCTAACTCTGAGCACACTGACATGAATACAATTCCTTTGTGTGTTAAGGAAGGCAGTGATTCCCAAATGTTTTCTGTCAGGCTCCCCTTTGACAGATGAAAATGTTTTAAAGCCTCTCCAACCCTCACAATATGCTTCAACACATATGTTGATAAACAATAACAACACTCTTAGTCAATCTTTTTGCTGACACGTTTCTGTATTTTTGCACTGTCACTGGCATAAGGGATGAGTGCGGACGGATGTTACGTTTAAATGCTTTAGATGAAACTAAAAGCTACAAGGAAAGCATTTATTTCATTTGTGCGTGAGAATAAATGTGTTCATATTCCCACCTGCTTTAGCAGAGACTCTCATGTCTCTGTAAATAAAAGTGAGATTCCCTAAGTGCAGGTCTACTGGTTAAAGACTTCAGCTGAACAGCCTAATCGAGCTGATACCATAGCTAGACTTAGCTGTGACGTAGGGCTTGGTAATATGTGGGGATGCGAACTGATAAGATTTAATTGATACCAGTGCCCTTAACAATTCTGTAAATTGCCTATTTGACAATTCTTTAACAATCTCCTTATAATTTCCTGCCCCTGATGTTTGTGACTTTGATTTGCAAGGAATGCAGAATAAAGTGAAAAAAAACTAATGACACCGATTCCTTGAGGGAGTTGTTACTAATTCTTAAGTCAGTTGAGTTGGTTTTCGACTCCAATCCCTTGCAATATATCAATTCAATCAATCGATTCAGATGTTTTTGGTTTTGTTGCAGAAGATTTATAAAATATTTTTTTTCCATCACCACCTCTCCACCTATCAGTGACAAAACAACAATGTGTAAGTTGGGCCATTGGTTGAAGATAAAAATACTACAAAATTTCATAATTGCAGGCCCCACCATTATTTGCACAGGTACAATTTTAGACTTGTATTACTTTTTAATTAGTTAAAATTTATGATAACAGAGTTCCATGCTAATGGGTTGTGAAAACAGTGATGCTTTCAGTGTAAATACAGACAAACATCTATATGCCTGAACAACAAACTGGACCTTAAGTACAAAATTTCAGCAAGGACTTTTGTTCTAAGAGGGAAATTCAGTTTACTTTTGTAAAATATAACAGAATTGATGCAAGACTTATTTTGAATAATATCTGTGTCTTTTGTATTTTTTGTCTGAGAGGGAAAAACAAAATTGTTAATCCAGTTTTGTGAGGAAAAATCTGGGATTTTGTTTATAGGCCATATAGCTGTGAATGTATCAATCAGTAAGTGTGACTTTGAGAAATCAAGACCATAGATCTTGTCTTTTTTCTAATGTGCATTTATTTCAGTCTGACTTACTCTAGTTTAATAATTTTGATGTATTTTATTGCTCTAATTGGCTCCAACAAAGGCTTTATCCTGCCTGTCTGTTCTGTTCACCCAAAATAAGTTGAAAATGGAAGCTTACGCACACTTCCAATGCTTGTCTGGCTTGATAAAATGACAAACTCCTTATTTTTCACACTTTAATACTACACTTCTTCAAAAGCTTTGTGTCAATTTTTCAATTCTGATATAGACTTTTAATACTTAACTTGATTAGCCCAAAAGGCTCAAACCGACATTCAGCCACTCTTCCTCTGGGTTTATTTACTTTAGGAGCTAATGGACAGCACTCATGAGTTCGAGGGTGGGGACTTCGGCTGATAAACAGGATCTGTGACTTCCCCCTCATCCCTCTGCTCCTCATTGGTCCCTGAGGGATGATAGCTCAACTCTTGAGTACCAAGGAGACTAATAATGTCCAGCTGGAGGTTGGCAGTGATCACAGATCCACCATATGCCCATAAGATAAGACCCTCATGTCTCTCATGCTGACTCTACTGTGTATGATTCTTTTTGTGACAGGACTTTTTGAAATCTTTGCAAATAATCATATACATTCGTTAAGATTTTCTGAATTCTGTGCCCATGGGATTAAATGTTAAGTGGTTGACAAACTATTTTCCAATCAGTCTATCCATTTAAATGTCAGGACGAAATGGTTTCAATGTGCATGACAAAAAGGAAGTCATATCTTATCCCCCCCACACACACACCCACAGTGCTGCACTTCCCTGTTGGTTCTATGTGCTCCCCTTTCATCAACCTCTAACATTTACCCCATGCATATGTGGCCACGAAGTTGTATATACCTATACTTATATCTTTGTGCTGCATGAATACATATCAATTTTAGGTGTTTAGTTGGTAGTGACAGTGTATCTATACTCCCAAAGGAATCAAATATCTATCAGATAATCTATACTAATATATAAGATGATTATAATGTAATCAGCGTGTGTATGTCAACATTCTTGTGCAGCTCATATTTTGGTTTATCTCTATTTTCTACGTCTATTAGTCTGCATTATGAATTCTTATGTATTTGTTTGTTTGTTTCTCTCCATTTGTGCACTGCAATGTTGTAATTTCTTAAAATGAAAACAGTAACAACAAAACCATTTCAAGCCTCCAGTTAATAATTGATTAGAGACTGGGTTGTTGTCAAACGCTCAGAAAAAATGTCATCCCATTCTTTTTTATTCTACTTGGCAGCGTTAACATTTCATGCAAAGTCAAATCACATGATGGCAAGTATTTTTTTTTGTCTTTACAAACAATGAATCCTTTTCACACCACACAACAGAGGCCTTGTGTTACTTGTGTAGACAGTTTGAGCGCAGAGAGATCAAACGATGCCATTTTTCAAAGTCAAAGAAAAACATTCAGGTAAAAACAAAACACAAAAACTCTCATACAAAGTTCATATAGTTTAATGCTGTAGGACAAGCTAAGAAAGCAATGAAGTGGCCATGTTCTTCTGGTTTTTCACCTCCAGGTTTTGAACTCAATCTTCAGAACCACCCTGCTCATGAGGCTTAGAGGCAGCACAGCTTTTCTGTCTCACATTTCAGTTTGTACATATGAGTAAGAGCCACTCAAGTGGTTCAGATGACGGCTGTATTGACAATGCTGAAAGACAGGCTAAGAGGGAGAGAAAACCTAACATGTTTACTGCTCATTATGTTTCACAAGAAATGAAAGGGCACGCAGCACACAGGAATTTGTTAGAAAAAACCTATAGATCCAATGTCTAAACACTAAAACTGACGTCACCTCAAGAAAGATCGAACAAACCCTCATTTTCATAACACTCCCAGAATGCCTTGTTAGGACGTCACAAACCTGCAGCTTTGATGCAGAAACAATGAATGAATGGAGAAAAAAACAATGGTGAGTTTGAAGGAGAGGGCGGCAGACCTGTCAGGGTATTTAGTCCATGAAATGCCAGGCACACATCGTGTCCGCTGACCCTGACCTCAACCACACACACAAAAGACATTAAGTTGTCAAAGTGTCACTTACCCCAAATGCTAATGCTAAGCGCTCCAGTGCTTGTATTATTAGCAGCTGTAAGGAGTTAAAGTGGAGGCTGGCCTGGACACGGAGGGTGACAACACTCAGCCTGTGGCCTTGTGTTCACCCATTCATGTTCGCAAAGGGGTTACGATCCCTGAGTGACTACAAGGTGAAAGGTCCCCTGCAACATCTCTCCATCAGACGACATTAAGCGGACTTTTGCTCTGAGGAAAGATCATGTAAGGTGGTAACTTGGGTTGAATTACAAAGCTGTACTAATTAAACATGTTCTTGTTGAGAGTCTTATAAAATGTGTAAAAATTGACAAATGGAATTCATCCTCAGTGATTCATTACGTATACAAAGATTCAGACCTCTAATGATCTGTTTGTTTACATGCACAAGTGGAGACAAGTGTTCCAAAGTGTGGCTCAGTTTTAAGCAATACAATGTCAACATCACAACAGCAATGCCTTTGGTTGTATGAGTTCGAGTGAGGAAAAAAGCAACAGCAACATACTAAAACATTTTTTGAGGGTAAGTTGGGACATTGGTTGAAGACTTTGTTAAGTTTTACTGTTTGATGTTGCCAACACAGAAACCTGTGTCGGCCTCCTCATATAAAATCCACAGGAACCAGTAAATGAATCATTGTAAAATTTTATCAGTAAGATAAATGGAAAATGGAATTGGCAAATGTAGGACCTTACCAGTTCCTATCACGTAATTTAGAGGTCCAGTCTTATGCCAGGATCAGACTTCACAGTCAACATGAGCAATAGCCTGACCAGACAGTTGAAGTGTTTCAGACCTGCTGGCCCCAAAATTTTGTTGTCTTTTGGTGCTTTTCCACTTGTGGTATCTGCCTTACTTGGTTCGCCTCCACTTGTTTGGTTTCTACCTGCTTTGTTTTACACTACAGTACAGACTTTGATAGTACCTCCTTAAGGCAGGAAGGGGTACCATGAAAATTTCCAAGGCATCCATAACATGTAAGGGTGAAACAGAGACGATAGAGCTGTAGGCCCTGTGGGGATTTTAAAACAGCGAGGAGCTGAATTTTGTTCCAAAGATGGTTGCAAGCAGCAAAATGGCATAAAATAGAGGAAGGACACCTTGTGATTTCAAGTTAGGAGGTCAGACAGAGGTCGGAGAGCCACTAACCGACAGCTTTTCGTTTCCGCATAGCCATGTCAGATACCCCAACACGTGGCAATTGTTGGACCATTTAGAGGTCAGCAGTGTCTCGATGTCATGTTTGGTCTTGGCTCTACTTGCTTGGAACCCCACTGGAAGTGATACACAAAACAGTGCCATGTCCCAGGTATGATTCTTAATGGGAAACCAAACAACCGAGTAACGTCAAGCAGAGTCAAGCTGATACCACATAGCAGAAAAGCCCCATTTGACTTTATGTAGTTCTTCAAATTAAACAACAATCAAGACCACATCATGACTGCTGTGTGACTTCCTGACGGAAAGTCTGGAACGTTTTTTTTAGACTTTTATCCTGCACCCCATGATTTGTTCTTTAATGTAAGAGACATCAACCAAAGAGAGCACAGAGCCCTCTGCATTGGTAACAGTTACAAATGTAAACACACCAAACAGCAAAGCAAAAGATGAACTTACGGCTCTGAAAACAAAATCTCTGCTTCTTTGATGTGCTGTAAAGGGACAAGCACAACAGACTGGACAAAAAAGAATTGTAAGTGAGACAAAGCAACCTAGTGAGTAACTCTTCTTAGCATTTAGTGTCAAGCTAATGTTTCAATAACAGTAACAGTTGAAAAGAAAAACAATACAGAACAGCTCTGTAATAGCCCCTTTTCCCCACTGCGCTTTGAATCTCTTTGAGATGCCTATGATGTGCTGTCAGGTACAACCATGCAGTCTGTCATGCTTCTTATTCAAGTCATCTCATCATTTCAAGGCTTTATGATGTCCAATCTACATCTGACCTGGACATTAGTCAAACTAGCACAATAGTCCTACTTTCACAGTATGTAAATATGCTAGATCTTGCTGTCAGAAAATTAGACTTTTTTTTTTTAATTGCTCTCATCCTGTAAATATGATGTTGAACAGAGAACAATGGTTTGATTCATGATCCATAACAAATGTACAAAATTCTCTGTAATCCAAAAACTGGCCTGAGCACAGTAAAGGTGAAAGGGCTCACTTTGGAAATGGTCCTCTAAACCTTGTTGTGTTAGACTGGAATAACCTTAGCTGTAAGAGATCTTCAAACTCCACCAAACACAAAGACAGATGCTAAATGGAAACTATGAGGAGATGGAAAGAGGAACATGTCTTTGCTTCAGGGCCCCACAGTGGCTGTCAACCTGCTCATAAATAAAGATACCTGTTAGCAGGTCAAGATAAGCTGAAGGTGGTATGCTGAGCTGAGTGCCATGCTGTGCCGTGCAGTCCATTAGAATCATTTGTTTCAAATGTCTTTGGTAAAGTCATTTTTTGGTTGTTGTTGATAAAAGTAAAAATTTGGCATCTAATATATAATTGTTATCTTCATTGCTTTGCAAGGGATGTACAAATAAATTTAAGGCATTCATAAGGGAATCATTAATCATAAAGGGAAATAATATCAATGCCTTAAACTAGCTGGCAGGTTGGTTCTCAGTTGGAACAGATTTGTAATTCCTTTACCTGGTCATAAGAGATCAAGACACTTCATAGCTTTGACTTTGACAGCACAGAAACATACGTAGATGTGTGTCATTGATGTAAAACAAGCATTTAGTGATCAAGTAAATTAAAATTACATTAGTATTTATGTTTGGATTTAATATATTTTCTTGATTCCCTTCAGCTGTTCTGCACCAAGTGCAAGCTTCAGTAAGATTTTTGTTTTTCAATCATCTTCATGTAAACAAGAAGTCTTGTGACCAGCACTGATAATAAACACATCTTTTCTGAGCTCAAGATAAAAATCTCCACAAAATTTTGGAATTGGCTGTTAAATGATAATCATGAGGAAAGTATTTTGTCTGGCGCATGATTTTTTCTGAACTCTGAGGAAATTAATGGGTGCACATGCTCTCATTAAAATGATACAATCTTGGTGAAAATTTATCTGGCAAGTCAGTGGGATACCAAGAAAACGTTCTAATGATAATAATCACAGGGTATCCTGTTCTGGCAACTGGGGAGACACGTGAGAAAATGGGTCAGTGTGTTTGTGTATTTAAAAAACACTGGCACAACATCCTGACATCTGAGAGTTTTTATATAGGTTCAATTTTATATTTATGTAGGGCTGCTATGAACTCACTTCCTCCTTTATGTTGAATGTATTTAGATAGGGATATCATTGTCACTGGTATCTACTTCCAGACAACTTTAATAAACTCCATCAAGACTTACTGCTTGGAAACTTGTCCCTAAATCGATGGCATTTTAAGGGTCAAAAATACAAACAAAAGCAGCAGGATTAGCTCAAATCCTCATGTGGATTGTCTGACTAAATTAAAGAAGGATAACCCACTGGGACCTGCTAGAGCTGAAAAAAGCAGCAGACACACAGGAAATGAAGGCCCAGTGGAGAGTAAACAAACAACATACCATAAGATCAGGCAACCCAACAGGCAGTTAAGTCACCAGAGATGAGACTGTTTTAATGAGGCACTATAACTTGCTGTTAGTGCCCATCTGGAAAAGATTCCTCTGGTATGTGGTTGTTTAACAGCTAATGATCAGTGTCGAGTCGTCACGCCATCCTCCTCCTTCTCTCGTCTCACATCATAAGTTTTGGAGGACTCCTCATCACAGGTTCTTAAAACTGAGCTTTTAAGACAGTGAATTCCTTGAAAAATCACTTCTAATAAAAAGATAGCTCAGAAATTTGTTCAATGGAACTCAGATGTTGTGCTCTGACCTCAGCCGTGCACCTTTTCTTGTATCTCTGAAGTGAGGATGGATGGATGTGCACAAGAAGAGGGGCCCAAAAGCACACAGTCATTGTATTGGACAAAATCATCCCAAAACCTTTCCATGTGGCTGGATCCACCTGATTCATTTTCTGTAATCAGGCAGATCCATTTCGACAGCTCTAAGCCGGAAGTTTGAGCAAAGAACAACACTGAAAACATTTCTTGATGGAAAAGATATCTTTGCTCCTATTCAGACATGTTTTGAGGAGAGCTTACTGATGAATTGGCTCCCATTTTTTTACTTTGCACTTTTGCAGTAGTGCCTGGCAACTACAACGTCTGATTGGCCTGTAATACATGACTGACAGCACGATTGTCCAGTCACATTCAGGATAAATTTTTTTTAATGATTCTGCCCTTCCCAAACACTTTCTATTGGCTGTTGCCCAGATGGGCTAAAGTTGTTATACAGAAAATACTGAACTGTCTGAGATGTCAGGTTAGGGCTGCACACCTCTTGCTAAAATCTGAATTACTGTTATTCTTCTTTAGAATCTAAATCAGGATTCACTAACACCCTTCCTCTTTCTGTGTTAATGATAGCTTTGCACTTAAACAAATCATCAGTTGTATTCATTATCCTAAAGTGCTGGACTTCATCATACAGTAAGATTCTCACACTGTCCTGTCTTCTCCTTATTTAAAAAACTTGGCAAGTGCCGGTATGTATGTGATTACGATGACTACGCCGACTGAAAATGGAGAAATTGAGATACAGATAAGATAGTGGATAGAGTTAGATGACAATATTTCATGGTGTGATTAATGAACTGTGCTTTGTGCTTTTCTTTTCCCTTAGTGAGTGCTGAGATCATTGTGAAGCTAAAAGTGAGCATGTGAATATAGCTTGTTCTAAGTGCTAAACACGTGTAAGTCAACACTATACGAAGGAGAGATTGCACATTTGTATGCATCAAATTTGGATTTTATTCCCTTCAATTGATCAATTAATCCTCTGTCCCATGGGGTTTTTACTCCACTATTTGAGAAACTGGTCCAAACTGATGTTAAGAGCAATGACTTCTTCTTTTTTGATTAAAGAGTAGAGACGAAGTTACAGGATAATTTTCTAATCAAAACAGTATGATACAATGCAACATGATGGGCCATGCAGCATAATATTTGATTAACTGAAAAATGTTCTTGGTTTCAGCATTATAGTATCAGTTTTACTCTTAATCATGCCTTGGCCTCTAATTTTTTTCACCACTTTCTGACATCATCCTGCCATCGTCTTTCCCCTCACTGTCAGCAGTTTCATTGGCCAAGCTGCCTTAATTCATGTGACAATCATTCAAGTCAAAAGCAAGCTGTTCAAAGTTCTGTGATTTTGTGTTTAAGCTCAATATTTGGCATCAGTTATTTATTACTGTATCATTCAAGTTGGAACCTCTTTACAAAGCCATGCCAAAAATATGTCTTATCCCTAAAAAAATGTTATTTTTGCTCTTATGTGTTGAACAGTAATAATCTGCTCCTTCCTCTCACAGTTCTTTTATCAACAGTACATGACTATCCTCTAAAAACATCACCCATCAACCCTCTTGTATTGATTAAAGCTGGGACGGTACAACATACACAGTGACAAGCCAAGGCAATAAAGACAGCTGTCTCTGCCAACAAAGCTGCTGTGCTTACAGCAGCACTCTCACCATTTCTGCTGACGGAGGGAGGAAAGGTGTAGGAGTGAACCGGACTGAAAGTCTGCGGTGCGAAATCAGACATTCTGGAGTGCCGAGGCAGGAGTGAATTCCACAGTGTGTGCAAATATTTGTGCATAGTGCTTTGGGAATCCCAAGCTTCGCAAAATCATGAGGTCTATACAGGAGCATCACCTGATCTTTCTGCAATGTCAATGACCCCCTTGAAATAGCAGGTTCATTGTTCCAGGTCAGTTATATCTGGGCGTTTGAGTCTGTGGGAGATAAGTGCTTGCTGAAGTTTGGTGCTGAACAATCACAGCAGCTTCCATGTGCAGGAGTGAAAGCATGGGCAGCGAACAGGACAATGAGAAGCCAAGAGCATGCATCAAGTGGGGTACTTGTGGTCTAAATGAAAAGAGCCAGACGTCCCACTTGAGAGATGGTTAGAGCCAAACAAAACATGAATCAGCGAATGGGCTCCTTAGAATTCTGCCCACAAATCAGCGGGCTATTGCAACATATAAAAGATTGAATTATGTTTACAATCTTACAAATCTACAGGCAGAATTAGGTGCTAAACAATTTTCATATGGCTGTCAGGTTTCAATAACAGGAGCTGTCCTGTGAAACAAACATTATTTAAAGATTTCCATTTAACTGGAGCAAATCAAAGATTATGGGATCAATAACACAGAGGGACCTTATTATTAGAGTCAAAAGCGGCATTGAGTGAATTCATGTATTAAAAACAGAAAGTGAGAAAAGACCTAAGGCGAGGGAGCACGCGGTAGAACAAGCAAAGTAAACAAGTTTGGCGTGAGCTTGTCAGAGTCACTGGGTTTAGCAAAACATTCCTGAGTGTTCGAAACAAGCGGCCTTCTGAGTGCACAGGGCCAGAAACAAGGGGGCTTTAAATCACTGAACAGGAACAGCGTTCAAGGTCTCTAATTCAACCATAAATATCTCAAAAAAGTTGACCCTCACACACCAGGCTCTACAACTACCCGCCTCATATTTAAAAGCAGAACTACCAGTTAGAATAACCTGAAATGACTAATAAAGAGGAGGATGTTAAGGTTCAGTGACATGTTCTCAGTGAGCAGAAATGAGACAAAGGTCATTTACCTTTTTATGGTTCTTGCACTGGCACGTTAATGCAAAAGGATTGTGTGATAATTTGCAGCACTGAAGAAATACAAAACTTTTATCAATAAGTAGTGAGTGATGAACAGTATTCTTTTTCTTGACACTCAGGAACAAAGACAGCAAAGTCCTGAACACTGATCACAGTTCTTTACAGTTTCATAGATCTGAACAACACTGTACACTAGGGCAGAAATATATTGATTTTATGAGATATAAGGATATATTTTCAAATAGATTTTGGATTCCTCATCATTTCTGCTGATTGATTTGGATGATAAAAATGGAAAACAGGCCCAGGCTTAGGTAAAGTAAGAAGTGCTCCAAAATCACAAACATCCACCAAGGTATTTCCAACACTGTTATGAGAGTTAATGTCCTTGCAAAAATTCCTGTACCCACATCCAGACTCACAGCCAAAATGTAATCACTTGGTCCTTGTGTGATGACCAATTTTCTCTGAAAATGTCAAAATATCCATCGAGAACTTATTGAGTTATAATCAAAAATGTGGAAAACTGCTTTACTGTATCCCGTAATGTTCAAAAATCCTTCAAAAGTTTCCTGGATCTGAACCCAGATCTCGATAACTATCAAAATCTAATCAATTGGTCCATGGTCCATTTCTGACCTGTCCTATCTTATATCATCAAATCCTGCTCCTAACTTTTTGAGTTATCCCGTTAACAATCTAACAAACAAACTTACCGACACCAGCAAAAACATTGATAAGATAATAAGTAATAATTGATAAGCGCGCAAACAATTAATTGTAGAATTGTAGAAATGTTAACTACCTGCAGTAGTTTGAATAAATGGGAAATTGTGATTTATTTTTGGTTTTGATTAGTGCCAGTAACAGTATCATCTGTTTTTCAGATTATTTTATAAAATGTTTTTCAAGAATATACCCAAAAAAGAGAAAACATATGCAAAGAAGCCCTCCTGCCCCCGAACAGCAGCTGACATCAAATTATAATTAAAGTCAGACCACATACCAAGCAATACATAAATTAATACTTGTAAGTTACTAAAAAAATAAAGGTCAATGGCATCATAAGTTTAAACATGATTGCAAAAATGTAGTATAGGCGCAGACTATCACAGATACATTTTTTAACCACAAAAGGTAATCAGTAAAGGCTCCTAAGGCTGATCAAACACACTTCCTTTGTCACCATTATAAAATCTCTGTCTCCATAAAGACAGTTGGCCATCTTGCCCACCCATAGATTGTAGGAGGGCACAAAGTCCATCTTCCATATCCTTAAGATAAGTTCTGTGCCACCACCATACCAAACAAAACAGCCTTTTTCTTCAAAATTACTAGCAGAAGTTAAGAGGCTGGAGGATGGCTACAGGTGAATCAGGTCTCCAAGATTTTCAAATGTGACATAAAAATAATCCAAATATTTTCCCAGAAAGAAAACTATGCAGTGTCTTCCTGAAGAAAGAAATGCTATGGAGAGTTTTAAACTGGATAGTTATGAAGTTATGCCATAACTTGACAGAAAAACCATGTATACTCTTTAAACAGTCACTACAGAAATGATCTGTAAGTTAGCACTTCATTCAGTCATTCATCAGACCAAGTTTCTTTAATTGCTGAAGTTTTTAGTATTGCTTCGTCATGAAGGATCTGATGGAGGTGTGAAACTGGATTAGATTAAATGGATCACATTGATATACAGATCCTTAATGTTACAGATTTCTTTTTGATACCTAGTGCAGAAAACCCCATCATTCAGATCAGAAGTGAATCAGAAAGAAAATTGTGGAGTCAACAGAAACTTTTGGAGCTTTAATATACAATTTGATTTGTTTCCAGTTTTTTACTGTACAGCTGCCCTCTCATTTCTGTATCATTTTAATAAACATGTTGATGCTGTGCTGCTGACTGTCAATGAATATACTTATGTTACATGAGACTTTTGACCAAAATGAAGCCAACATGGTGTAGACTTTTGTTATTTCTTTGCAAAAAAAGAATGAAGCATATATTATGCCATGCCATTTAGGTAAAAAAAATCTAGACATGATTTTTAGTCTATATCACCCAGCTATACTGTACACCACAGAATATTAGCTACCATTGGCTCATGTATTGATACCAAAATAATATGCAGGACACCATACTCATTACCAGAGTAACAAGACTTCTGTATACTCACTTATAATGACCAGAAGAAAAAAACACTACAGATTAATGTGGTGACTTTGAGTGAAACAAAGACAAAAATGCTCTGATATAACCCTTATCAAATCAGCACAATGGCCTAAATAAGGGACTCAGTACAGTCCCTTTAAAATCATTTTTGCTAATTTTTCCTGTTTGCATTGGAGAAACTGTAGCTAGTAGTTATGGTCTTTGTTTTTTAATTTCTTAACAACACAGTATCTTTTTTTTTGAGAATGGTAATTCATGCTTTGTTAGCAAAAAGTCTGACAGACTGGTACAACAGATGAAATGTGCACACATTTTTGAGTTTAACATCAACTTACAGATGCAGAACCAGTTGACCCCCTTGCCAGGTGAAACAGCTTCCTCAATTGGATAACAGAGTTGTTAATCATTTAAGAGATATCTCCACTAGAGTTGTCACAACATCAGCATTGGAATCTTAATATAGGTCATACCATAATGAGAAACTGTTCAGGACAAGAAAACATTGTTCTCTCCTCTGCTTTCAATCTGTTTGTGACAGACACTAAGGTCAAGACATGCAACCTAATGAGAAACCAGTGACACCTGACAAAACATGTTTGCCAAATGGTGAATAAAACAGTTCATAACGTAGTCTGTAACGTAAGGCCGAGCAGAGAGACAGCATGCAGAAGGGGCATCTTTTATACAGCTGTTAAACAGAAACCTTCACAGTTTCTGCATGTTTTTAGTGTTTAACAACTGCATAATAACCTGATAATAGCTTCTTATTTATCTGAACAACCACTTTGCTTGTAACTAGCAGCCCCCTCTCTCTGTCTATGGTGCTTTTCCATCTGTGGTGTCTACTCGACTCGGCTCCTGTCTGCACGGTTATGATACTACCCACTCCATTTTCAATTACAATATAGACTGTATCACTACCTCTTTAAGGTTAATGGGACTGTCATAGCATGGCTGTATGAAAGTTCAGTGCATTCTCACACAAAAAAAAGGAGTTGACAAAGGCGATACAGTTTCAGGTCTCTTTGAGGCCTTTTGTAACAGTAAGGGATGAATTTTTTTTCCAAAGATGGTTGCAAGCACCAACAATGTGTTAGGCGGAGGGTCTTGGAAGTCATACAGCACCCTAGAGCAGAAAATGTGGGGGATGATACTCTGACCATTGAGAGGTCAGCAGTGTCTTCACATCATGTTTAGTCTTGAAACCTTGCCGGAGGTGATACAAAAAAATTGTGTCAGGTACTAGGTACAAAAAATTGGTCATGAATATCCCATACATCCACTGTAATAATGGCAAAATGTACAAATGTACCATGATGGTTTACCCTATCATCTCTGAATGTCCCCATTTATTAATCAAAAGTATCATTCATTAAAGAATAAAATGTTGTGTTTCTTGCTTTAAATCTGTTTTTGACACAAATGGACTGTATTCATGAAAGGAACAGGTCATATTTTGCTAAGTAGAGACTTAGTGGTCTTGACACAAAATATTGTATCGATCACAACTATAATGAATTTAGAAATGAATATGGATATTGGCAAAAATCCAATATTATGCATCCCCAGAAAAGCCTGTTAATTTAAATGTTGATTGCCTTCTGCTGTGCCCTCTCTTTCTCTCTCTGGTTGCAACAGCTTTGGGTCAAAAACATTGCTTGGTATCTTTTTTCATTTGGACAGATCTAATCTACATCACATGGTATTTAAAAGGATCAGAAAGATGTTACATTGAAATTAAATACTAAAACAGACAAATGCTACAGAGATTTTGTATCTCAATGGGAATTTCCCTTAAAATTAAAGCTTAAAAGTTGTAAAAACTGAGTAAAATATTCTTAGGGTTAAACAAAAAAAAGATTAAGATGCATGGTGACCTGTTTAAAATCCAACTTTTTAACTGATTAAGAACCAGTTTCCACTGATGCTATTAAAACAGCAGATCCAGATCTATTCCAATAAGCTATCAGAAGACCATGTTTGATGGACTTAAAACTCTGAAAAATTATATGTTAGTCTCCTTTAAGTTGGTACCTGATAGTAAAAACACTCTGCTTGAGGTAAAATCCAACTATATAACTGTAAAAACAGATACATCAAAATGCAGATATGCAGTTTCTAAAACTGTCTGCAAGCTATTTGAATATCTTTCCCTCATGGAGAACAAAAGACAAACTTGGATCTGACTGAAATGTTTTCATATTCAAGTGCTAGAGTAAAGACAAGCAAAACAAAAACAGAGAGCGAAGGACGGATGCTGTGGAAGTGAGAGAAAATACAGTATGTCCTTGGCATGTTTCCCATAGTCATGTCTAGTCGGGCTTGAATGTAATCTTATAGCTCACGTACACAAAGTCACACACTATAAGAGTCTGTGCATGCTTTCAGGAATGCACTCATACACATGCTCACTCACAACAACACTGTTTTTACGACTCTTTCGGTGGTGCCTGTGTGGCACGCTTCTCTCATGAGACTCACATGGCTTTGAATAAAAATCAGAGGCACAAACAGAGATGACAGCAAACACTGTTCTTGGCCTACTTTTTCTCTCCTTGTGACTGTGATGGTATGAAGGCAGAGGAGAAGACAGTACAGCGGTTCATCTGCCTTGATAAAATAATCAGGAGGTGCTATTTATAGATGCACAAATTGAAAAGCTTGACCTAAATGTGAAGGCACACTGAAATGTGATGTGTGAACAAGAGGATTGTTGCCAGGAAGAAACATGAGGAGCTGTCACACAGAATGGTTGGACCAGCAGCACCACTGGAATGACATGATAAACCATCATAAACAGATCTGTTGTGGGGAAATGAAAGACAGCAAGGAAAGGATTAAACAATTACTGAGCTGTTGTGGTCTGAGTTGCTCTCTTTGGCATCACAATGCAGATGCCAAATGCCTGTTTTTAAGTGACAGAAATGTTGTTTGAGATCTAACAAAGCTTGAAGCACATGTTGCAAGAAACCAAAAAACATTTTAATTAGCACCACGAAAGCATTTGCTGCAAACCAGCAAACAGCTGAAGACAATGTGTTAAAGCTTGATAGAACAGCCAGACAAACATGGGTGTTTCAAGTTGGTCTTGTAGTAGTTTTATGCCAAAACCAAAAAATCTCCTTGTCAAGACAAACCCAAGGGTAGAATAGTTTTTCAAATTTCATTATTTCTTATTTTGATATAATTTTAACTTAATTTCAAATCTGAGTTTGATTTGAGTTAGTTTTGATAAAGATGTATTTGTTCAGTTAGAATTTGTATAGTTACCTCCGCCAAGGAGGTTATGTTTTTGCCGGCGTTTATCTGTCTGTTTGTCTGTTTGTGTTCAAAATAACTTGAAAGTTCTGAACGGATTTGGATGAAATTTTCAGGAATTGTCGGAAATGGGATATGGAAGAACTGATTAAATTTTGGGGGTGATCCGGATCACCGTCTGGATCCAGGAATTTTTTAAAGGATTCTTTAACATTGCCAGATAAGACCATTTTCGCCAAAGTGGACCGAAGCTGCTTGGCGGAGGTCTGTGCTCTCTGAGTGCTTTTCTAGTTTATGTGTATTTAGACCTTGTTTTATGCCCTGTGCAAAGCATAGCATTGAATTGATTGATCATAAATTTGATTAAAAACATAACACTTCAAGTCCAATATAAATCACAAGAATACATGATCTGTCACTTTACTTTGTTTCTGATGAGGCCTTGTCTTTATTTTCATTTTGCTTAACTTATTTTTTTCATTACAGATTGTGTTGTTTCATCTGTTTTGGTTTAAAATAATAATCATGTGCGCTTCAGGCAGTATTTCTTTGCAGTTTTATCAAAGCCAAGCCCCTGATCAATCTTTAATTGCTCTGTCTGTTCTTAAGCTGAAAGTATCTTATTGAAGCTAATTTGTTACATGGCTGCCTGCTGCGTTTTCATTCAAAACGATTTCTGCTGATGTCACAGCAGTGTGCCCTTTTTGACTTCCTCTTTATGCGTCCTTGAGGCGTGAAATGGCCCTGCAGGGACCCTGTAGAGTCCTGTAGGGCCACAATAGAACTGAGGACATCTGTGTGGTTAACAGTAGGCAGGGCTCAAGCAGACCGGAACATGTCTTTGGACCTCCCACCGGCCCACTCTTAGGCTAAACACAAAGGCCTGGTTGCCACTTTACAAAAACACATTAATGCTCAAGAGAGGTCACAAAGACAACAATCCTCACTTAAATTGTAGAATGTTCAGATAAACTTATTTTCTGACTTAAACCACAGTTCTTTAATTTGTTTGCACTCAAATGTAATCAGGCATAAGTCTGTCCCAGCTGCAGTCCACTTTGGAAGGTCATATCCTTGGTATATAACGACCTTTGACTGAATCAGTATTTTGGACTCAGTCCATTGGGTTATCAAAGACTTGTCAGTGGGATGGTGGTTCTGACAAGTTGGCTACACACAAAGGTTCTGCTTCAATGACTCAAGCATTTTCTTGAGTGTTGTGGTCTTGATTGTTCTTTTCAAATAACAATCTACATACTAAATTACTGTAAGGGACAAAAATACTAAGAGCTAATAAGATCAAATGAAGCTTTAAACACCTGTTGGAAAACACTGATAAAATACTTATCATTACAGGAAATTAAGTGGGGGGCTTTTGCAGTTGGTTGTTCAGCAGAACACTGGTTTATTTAGTTGAGAACATACAACTCTAATTAACTGAACAATCGCTTGGTGTGTCTCAATTGCTTAAGTTCAGTAAGGCCCTTCTTCAACCTGTAAATCATTCATTATACTTTCATCTCTACAGGGCCTATTACTGATCCATATCATACTACCCAGGATAATACTGGTTTAAATTTTTGCACAATAAAAAGTTTTATATCACAATATGAATGATTTACAGAGAAAAGGCTCTTAATGTATGGGTATAATTGAGTGACCAAGTTGACTGACAACTTTGGGCCAAATGCGCAGCCACGTGGTTCACAGCAAGTTTACTTCAGGCTTTACACAGGCACATTGTCAGAGAGCAGGAGAAGGAGAGATACTAAGAGAGAAACGCTCTTCTGTTCAATCTGATGTTAATGAATCCAAAGAAATTTTACTGTGAATCACCTTCTTCAAAATGTCAACTAAAAAAGTGTCTGGAAGTCGAAAACCAATACCAGTTGAAAACTGATGACAACTAACATAAGCAATTGATATCATTAGTCTTTAAACTTGACAATTTTTTTATCAATTCCTGAGGAGAGACTGAAGTGAAGTTATCAATGGCACTGAAGTGGTCAACACTGTGACTTATATTTATACAGTATGATGCCAACTGCAGAACAAGTGTCTTTGTCTATGTGATTTTAAGCAATGGTGGAAACACCAGCACCTTGCATAAACATTCGTCTATGCAGCACTGCATTAAACAGCAGGAGTGCCATGTGTTAGACATTGTTGACACTGATCACCTGTGTGGGCCTTTTGTTGACAGAAAAATCTGCAGGGAATCGATCAGAGAATTAATAAAAAACTGAATTGAAAGGAAGAATCAAGAATGGCATTGGTATCAAACTAATCAATTTGCATTCCTTAAAGGGTTCATTGTCATTTACATATGCAATAGAGATGGCAGGTTAACTTTTAAATACTTATATTATACAGAACCCCCCCACTCGTGAAACAGGGGCAAAACAGAGCTTTTAATAAAAAGACAAAGGTTGGCCAAATTTTGTGCCCATTTTGTACAGTTACAACCTTTAACTGATTAATGCCCTGCAGAAAATACTGTAAAAACTCAGCTTCATGTCGTTTGTACAAAACATTGCTGCTGCCTGCAAGCTGCGATAACAGATAAAATGATTAGTATTCCAACTCTGTATGTGTGTCAAGATATAATGTATATTCCAAATTTATTGATATAACATGTTAGAATGTTGAGGCTGTCTTGCCAACACATAGCACCAGTTTAAGACAAAGATAACACTTTTCTCAGTTTCTACCGCTTAGTGCAGCATGCTTTACAAAACAACAGTGCCACACTCTCACAAAAGTTGGTACAAAAAAAAACGAGGAGGGAGCCGAAGAGATAATCATATAGCACAGGAGACAGAAGCAGTCTTCAGTGTGGCCTAATGACATAAAATGACTCTAACAGCCAAACATGCAGTGTATGTTGTTGTGGGATTTAAAGCAAGGCTGAAAACACCAACAACATGCTGAAACAGATGTCAACGCAGCATGGCATTAAATATCAGGAGTGACATGTGATTGATGTTGTTTACACAGAAAACATGAGAAGACTTAATTTTTACACACAGAAAATCCACAAGACTCGATACAGGAATAGATAAATAATCTAATCAATAAGAAGACCTGATAATGTCATTGATACAATGAGCTCTAATCTAATCTGTGCTGTTATTCAAGGAGACCCAACATTAATGTCCAAGAAGCACCCAGTGGCCAGGAATCAACCTGACAAATGGGTCAGCAGCAATCCACCACAACCACCAGAACCACATGGGACTAAGAAATTTGGTCAGAAAAAGTGACAGATAAAGAGAAATAGGATTTTTTTATGTCGTCCTCTACTTAAAAAGTAATTTTGTGGTTTGCTGAGGCCCAGTTTGTGCCTTCAAAGATGATTGGAGAGGCAGACTTGGAAGCTTGATCGGGTAGATTTGGTAGAGCAATGCAAGTTTGCTATTTTCCAATAAATTATGGAGTCAGTAGGTTTGGAATTTGGTTATAGATTTTAGATGGATGCAGTCGGGATGATATTCTGCCACTAAAACAAAACGTAACCAGGCTCTCTATGATTGCTTTCTCAGTAAATTTTAAGTACTAGGGTTTGTTTGAGCAGAAGCAAAACTGAGCAAAATAGAACAAAAATAACAAAAATTCTCTTAGTAAGCTGAACAGAGGCTAATGCTACTGAGATTGAATTATGGAAAAAAAAGCAAAGCCAACAACACATACCTTAAACCCCTCCAAGCCACACAACTAGAGATGGGAACTACAGTAAGTGCCATTCTGCTGTAAGAATGTGTTATGTTAGTATGCCTGTGGTAGTTGGGGTTCTCAGCCATGACTCCATCCAGTAATGGCTGTGAAGGTCTGTGTGTAATGTGTTTGTGCTGTCCAGACACAATCGTGTTCTACTTTGTTAATCTGTCTTTTAAGTTTTCTGCCACCTTTTTATCTTATCTTTTTGTGTGCTCCATATGTTCTTGGTTCTTGTCAGAGTCTATTCCAGATTTTCTGGTAGGGCTGAACAATTTATCGTTTTCAGATCGAAATCGCAATTTCAGACAAGGCAATTTTGACTGACCCAGGATCTGTTGTGTCAACTGTTTTACACATACTATTTTACACATTTGCAGGTAATTTGCATTTGCTGAAGTGCTGGTAAGCTGATCAACAATACAAAGACTCTGTTTAGGAGTGCAAGTAATAGTAATAATAATCCATTTTATTTAAGGGCGCCTTTCATGACACTCAAGGTCACCTTACAAAAAGTGCAAAAAGTGCATAAAACAGGTATAAAAGCAAACAATATAATACAAAGACAGTGCAAAAGATCAGAGGAAGTGGGAGAGTTTGAACAGATGAGTATCCCTTAAATAATGTTAACAGATTATTCATCATTAATATTAGATGATGAATATTGTGTTGTGTGCTTTTGGTAATTGATTTCCTTACTGTTGTCTATACTGTAAACATAGTGAATATTGCACTGAAGCTTGATTTGGAGAAAACCGTGAATCGAATTGAAATCGCAATATCTGCCAGAAAAATCGCAATTAGATCTTTTCCTGAAATCGTTCAGCCCTATTTCCTGGTGTATAGCACTTTGGCTCAACTCTGTTTGTATTTAAAGTGCTCAATAAATAAAGCTGATTGATTGATTGATTGATAGTATAAACGCATGCTGCTGGTGGAGCTTCCACCTTTGTTCAAATCAAACTGGATGTTGTGCAGTTAGCACAATACTGTGTATAATTAAGAGACATATTTGACTATTTCTGTCTCCTGTCTGTCATGATTCATTCTTTGACTTCCTTTGACCGCCTCCGAAGAGAGCATGATGTCCTCAATTTGCAAGTCAGCTAGATGCTACCAAAGAGTTGACAGAATTTTTAGGCAAAAGATTAATATATTGATTCCTCCAGCTACTTGTAATTGACTCTCAACGGAATTAGTTTTTTTATTCCTATCCCTAAACACTACTACAGCAGTTTCCTCCTGAAAGACCAACTTACTGATATCTACAGAGGGATTAGGATGTCAAGGCTGGAGGAGAAGTTTGAGGTTTTCATTCAAGCCCAGACTCAAATACATGCTACCCAATCTAAAAGGGTAAAGATTTATATAATCTTGCGTTTGGATTGAGATTTTGTGTTAAAAACCTAAACTTGTTTTCATGTCTTAAGTTAATTTATGGCAAATACATACACTTTATTTTATTATATTCCAGCATAATTGCACAAATACAGCAGCTGTATGCATGTTCACACCCATTTTACACTCCTTCAACAGAGAACAAAATAATATGACAGATAAGCGTTCAATCCAAATAGCTGGGAACATTTCTTTGGGAGATCAGTTCATTCAACAACCTGAGAGGCTTATCGCCACTCTTTTGTAACAGAATTTGGAAAGTGGCTTGATTGACTGGTGGTTATGCAATAGCATTAGCCTAGCAGTGTTACAGTTAGTTGAAAAGGGCTGAGTTTCTGCTGAGGTGATGTTTGTAAAGTAATGTTCAAAATGTCCTTCACCTTGATGCTGTATGTCGATTACATCACATCAAAGTACTGCAGAAGCGGCACTACATTATTAAAGCAACTCAACACAATATATGATTTTTCTGCACACATGGCACTTGGAGTAACTTACACAATATCCAGGTTACATAAAACATTTAAGAAAGAGAGCAGAGTGGTGTGCAACATGTCAGCTGTCAGCTGGTGAGTCACTTAAATATAGTGGTCACAGAGGAGAAAAATAATTCATACGCTGAAAAGGTTTTTGAATAATTAAGTGATCAGTGTGGATGCTTGAAATACCAATATCTGTTCAATATCTGTTCTCTCTATTACATTATTGTTATTGTTATTAAGGTTTGTATTAGAATGATCTTTCTTTTATCATAAATGGTTCTTGCTGCTTATATAAAACTCACCAGTTCAATAATTCAGGAACCAAAAGATAAAGAGCTGTTTTTATCTGATGCTGACTTTACGATTTATCATTTTGGTTAGTGCTGTGCTGCTACAGCGCGCTGTGGTCTGAAACCATGATTTAATGGTCAAGGACGGTTTTCTGTGTAAAGCATTGTTAAATATTACATTGATTTACTGACATCCAGTGATCCTTTAATAATATGACATACCTACTTTTCACTGGTTCACTTTGAGGACTCTCTCAGTGTTAGCAACCCAGTTTAGGTTAAGAATTACAATATGATCTTTTTTACTTTTTTATGTTGTCGTCTGTTATGCTGTCACTTTGCAAGTGGCTTGAGTTAAAGGTTAACTTGTCTTCCTGCTTAAATAAAATCTGCTGAAAAAAGTGACACTAGCTTAAAAACAGGAAAAAACAAAACACTGGACAGAGATGGGGACCTAAATTTGAGTCAAGGACTTCAGTTGCACTTGCACCCAGAGGTGACTTCAGATCTGCCTCTGATTCGACCCTCAAAGACTTCAAACTCAACTCAGACCCTGTGTTTGTGACTCACGTTCAACCATTTTATTTTGTATTTCTGGCTCGTTGTAAATGTGAGCGACAACGTGTGTAATTTCCTCACATCGTGTGTAATCCTCTTTTTTTTGTGCCCAACGAACACTGCACCTGCAGCATGTCTTTGGTTTTGTCACGATAATCATCTGGCAGGGCTTTGAAGCTGATCTTGCCAATTAAAGGATCATTTTCTTCATCCAGTTTTGAGTGTCTTTCCAAATGTTACTGCTGTATTGCTTACTGATTAATCATGGTACAGGTTAATAATTCATTAACTAACATCAATTATAATATTACGGTCTTGGAAACCATATAGAGGAAATCAAAGTACGGTGAAATTTATGACAGTGAAAGCCAAAATATGATCTTATTTATTGTTGTTGTAAAGTGTCATGACATTATTTATTATAAATTGAGGCTGAAGAAATAAAGAGCGATTGATAAAATGATTGATTGATTGTTAAAGTATCCCTTGTTTAATCCTCATTCAGAGATATCCACTGAATCTCACAGCCCGATTACAAAACAAGTCTAAAGGTTGGAAAGAGAGACCCCTCTCTTCTTAGGTAAACTAAATTCTTCTCGACTATTAATCACGAGCTGATGAAAAGTCAGGAAGTCCTCACTTGTGTGCAGCCTTGCACATACAGTATCTGTTACTGTTTTGTTGGAATTTCATACCTTTGGCCTAAAGGAAGTGTTAAGAAAATGGTGTCTGCTTGAAGCTTTGGCCCTTAAAGTTTCCATTCATACACCTTCACTCTGCAGCTGGGAGGGGCATGGCTGATTTAAGGGTTTTCAAGGACAAAAGCGTGATGCAGCACTGATCTCTTTTAATGACGTCTCCGATAGCCATAGTGCACAAAGACTGTGAGCGACAGCTGTTTTTTGTAAGGGGATAAAGTTCTCAGGGACATGTTCTTCCCTTCAGCTGTAAACATGCTTATAAATGTGATGTGATCATGGGCTTGACAAGGGAGGGAAATGTCAACTTGGTGATTGAGTTTCAGGATGTCTGATGCTGCAAGGACCTGACATGCAGGCCTTACTGAAGCTTGTTCATATAGCCATTTCAATAAGTATGGTTCATCATTTTACCACAACTGTAGCTTACCAATACAAGCCTGAGATTAAAATAAAGTGGCAAAAATAGAAACATGTTATAATCTTCCTATTATCAGTCTTTAGTTAAAAGGGCAATGAATCAATCATCAATCAACCATTTAATCAATTGTCAAAACTTAAAGACAGACTGATACTTTATTGACGGACTCGAGGCCCATAAAGTTATAAGTGAATCAATTTATTTGCAGTGATAATCAAGAAAATAAAAATAAAAACACTGACTTCAAATATTTCATCTCTTTTGGTGCAGTGTTACATGATTCTTAGATTTATGGCCCCAAACACCCAAGTATAAATTACCTAGAAGTCTTAATGGTTCAATTACATTTCCTGACAACGCCTGCAAATTCTGCTTTTAACTTGAAGAGCAGAGCAAATAATAAAAGGGAAATTAGTGACATGTCAAAGTGTCTGTAATTAGATCCTGTCATAATTCCTTGACCCACTTTTCAACTCTTTCATGTGAGACAGTGAGCTATTTGGCAACAGCCTGAAACATCCCCGTCACTGTTTGTAGGTTGATATTTATCACCTGGTGTTTTCTACTTCAATAGAGAAGGGAGGCCACAGGGCACTGACCTCTGGCTTCAGTGGGAAAATGATGTGACCTTCCCAGAAAAGCAGCACAGCAGCACCTGTACTGACTTGGAAAATGTGGAGATTTCAAACGTGATGCACCCAAACATCAAGTGTCAATGCTGACCTCAGAGATGAGCGCACTTCTTTTGAAAGCACTTTGAAGTGGCCAGGCGATGATATCAGCCATCTGCAGCCAACATTTCTCAAGAGCTGCCATGTTAATCCATTTTCTCTGCTGCGGCTCTTATGTGATGGAGGACTGTCTGTATTATTTAAAAGCAAGATAGCCAGAGAGCTGGATTTTAATGCACTCAGAGCTGCCTGTGTGCAAAACCAGCACATTAGTTATGCATGGACAAAACTCGATTGTTGAGCAACTTTGGGAGGCAGGAGGAGGGAAATAAGTCTGCAATAAAAGGCATTCAGAGTAATGCTTGGGCTGGGCAGTACTGACCAAAAATAAATCTAGATGTGTGTTAAGCTGGATGGCAATACACAAATTTATACATATAACTTCTTATGTTAAAAAATTATTTAAAAAAATTGTCAGTTCAAGATCAAACCCCACATAGGACACAATGCAAAATAAACAACACTGTGACCTCTGGCCGTATGTGGGAGGACAGATCTGTGGATAATGACAGTCAATTTTAATGCTGATATTTCATATTTAATGTATTTATGCTGTCTTTCTTTGTTCCTTGTTGTAAATGTTCTGTTTATAACTCTGTGAAGCACTTTGAAATGGTTTATATACAAATATTGGTCAATGAAACAAACATGTCAATGCCTCATTTAGGGCAAATTTTTATGTCATGTTCATCTGTTTAAACACTGTTAGATTGTTTCAGGGGCACCATAAGCATTAAATTGATATGATGTTAAGTTAATTCATCATTTCTAAAGCAAGTATGATTTTGTCTCTTACCAGATAATTCAGTTGGACAGTGAAAGATATCTGGAAATAATGATTTGATCCTATTTGTTTCAGCCTATCATACAGTACATCTTTATTGATCAGTTGACAGATATTCAAACTTGTACACTGCCTTGCCAAAAAAAACGTCGGCACAACCAAAAAGGTCACACACTCTAATATTTGTTGGACCACCTTTAGCTTTGATTACAGCACGCATTTGCTGTGGCATTGTTTCGATAAGCTTCTGCAATGTCACAAGACTTATTCCATCCAGTGTTGCATTAATTTTTCACGAGATCTTGTATTGATGATGGGAGAGTCTGACCACTGCGCAAAGCCTTCTCCAGCACATCCCAAAGATTCTCAACAGGGTTAAGGTCTGGACTCTGTGGTGGCCAATCCATGTGTTAAAATGATGTCTCATGCTCCCTGAACCACTCTTTCACAATTTGAGCCCGATGAGTCTTGACATTATCATCTTGGAATATGCCCGTGCCATTAGGGAAGAAAAAATCCATTAATGGAATAACCTGGTCATTCAGTATATTCAGGTAGTCAGCTGACCTCATTCTTTGGGCACATAATGTTGCTGAACCTCGACCTGACCAACTGCAGCAACCCCAGATCATAGCACTGCCCCCACAGGCTTGTACAGTAGGCACAAGGCATGATGGGTGCATCACTTCACCTGCCTCTCTTCTTACCCTGATGCTCCCATCACTTTGGAACAGGGTAAATCTGGACTCATCAGACCACATGACCTTCTTCCAGTCCTCCAGAGTCCAATCTTTATAGTCCCTAGCAAACTGAAGACTTTTTTTTGGGTTAGCCTTACTGATTAGTGATTTTCTTCAGGCTACACAGCTGTTCAGTCCCAATCCCTTGAGTTCCCATTGCATTGTGTGAGTGGAAATGCTCTTCAGTTCACTCTTAAACATACCTCTGAGTTCTACTGTTGTTTTTCTTCGATTTGATTTCGCCAGACGTTTAAGTGATCACCGATCATGATCATTCAGGATTTTTTTCCAACCACATTTCTTCCTCGAAGATGATGGTTCCCCACTTTCCTTCCAGTTTTTATTAATGTGTTGGACAGTTCTTAACCCAATATCAGTAGTTTCTGCAATCTCCTCAGATGTTTTCTCCACTGATGTATGCCAATGATTTGACCCTTCTTAAAAAGACTAACATCTTTTCCACGACCTCAGGATGTTTCTTTTGGATGTTTAAGAAATGAGAAGCTACTCATTGCATCAGTTAGGGTTAAATAACTTGTTGCCAGCTGAAAGGTAATCGCCCATGCAGTATTATCATGCAATAGGAGGCTCATACCTATTTGCTTAGTTAAATCCAGGAGGCGACTTTGTTTTTGGCCAGGCAGTGTATATATATATGTATATATATATATATCAATATATATCTATATCTATATACATATATATATATTATTGCTATGTCAAATGTGTAAGCATTAGAGTTCAAAATATGCACATTGCATTGCAAACACACATACATATACATATGTACGACACATAATTCAAGAAAAAGAAATGCAGTCCAAAAACAAAGCTACAAATTAGTAAATTAGTCTTTTTTTGCCATTTTTTGGGCAGCTGCACCATAGATCTCTCAAATGCTGCCTACTGATCAGTTTTATTAGGCTTTGCAAGAGCCTTGCAAAGTAAAATGTATCCCCTCTGAGACTGAAGAACCCACCTCACCATCTTACACATGTTAAAATCCCAGTCGATGACAATACATATCCATTTAGTTTCATGTTCAACACAGGCAAGCAAAATTGTTTTGTACATATACATATGAATAAACAAGCAGTTTGTAAGTTTTAGCCTTTGTCACTCACCTGCTACGTGACTCTCTCGTGCCATCTTGCTAAGCATGTCTCGTGCTTTGGAGGTGGAGGACCTGATGTGGTCACTGAACGACCTCTGCAGCAGGAGCAGCCTCATGGAGTGTGACATGTCGATTACTATCCAACGATTAGCCCTGCCTCCTCACCACACCTGTTCTGATCCCTGATTCCCCTTGATGATTGAGCCCGTTTAATCTCTCTCTTTCCTGCTGCTACTATATTTAAACATGCGTGATATCTGCGACCACTTTCTCTGTTCTGCCCTCTGTGCTTGATTTATATCTTCCTACTTCTCTATCCCACCCTTCACTGTTCCTGTCTGGACTGCTCACTCCCATCTGCTGCAGCGAGCATCAGTGCGGTAGCTGCTGGGACACATCCAACCAGTGCTGCAATGCTCTCATATTCTATTCTGCCAGTGAGTGTGTGTGTGTATTTGCACATATGTGTGTCAGTGTGAGTAAGTGGTTTCTGACACACGCCCCGGCACTCTCTGTGAATATCTGAGTGCTATCGCATCACAGCTTCCATCTCTAACACGTTTTTAGTCTTTATCTCACATCTTTTTTTTTTTTGCCGCTCTTCACTGTCACCTTCCTCCTCTCATTTGCTGTGTGTACACCTGCCTCACCCTGTCTAGACAAAAAGTGTACCACTGCCAGTTACATAACAATGCCAGGGCAGCTGGTCCACCTGTCCTTGTACACATACAACCAAAGACGTCACAAAGGTGAAACAAGAAGAAGTGAGATAATGACTTTGCCCAGGACAGGATCAAAAGACAGATTATTCATACTTGTGGCACTTGAGGGCACACGTGGGACTCCAAAAGGGCATTGAGATGAAGACAGTGAAAAAATAGCTTGTGTTAAAAACTGCTCCCATCCTGCACAAGATAAAGCTCTCAGTTATTCCCCACAGCCAATAACTACTTTCATCAGCTATTCAGCCGTGAGAAACTGTCCAACCCATGACATGACGCTGGTGTGACCACGTTATGCTCGGAATGAAACTTGCAGAATACAAATACACACATTAGTACCATATCATTGGAGAAATAGGAATGCACTGTAAACCCTGTGAAATGAAAATGAATCAGCTGAGATGGACTGACATAAGCCGATGGAATCCATTACTTAAAGTGCTGCTTAAAAGACTGGATAACAATGATTAAGAGTTTATTAAGCATGAACTCAAGAGCATGAAGCATGAAAAGGGTCTGTAAAGGATTTTAGTTATCAGTGCTGGGGAATAAAAACTAATATAACTGAGGAGTTTTTGCAAAAAAGTGCTTCTTGATTAACTTCAACAAATGGGACTTTTCTGTTGTCCAAAACATCCCTCTACCCTGCATGCAACACTGGACAATCAATTGGTCTCAGTGCCATCACTGCTTTTTTTCCTGCCGAAAAATGGATTTATGAAATCTATTTAAACAAACATACTGTGCAGTTGTGCCAACAGGAGGCTACACTAGTGTCACCAATAGCTTTTGTGACTAGCCAGAGTAGAAGGCAAATAAAAGTAGCATAACAAAGTGATTTCGGACACACTATAGTTCAGCTTAGTCCGGTCCTCAGCATGCCTCCATCTTATTACAGAACATTACCATGTCCAACTGATTGTTGCAATATGAAATTCAATTCCTACACACCTATTAAGTAAATGTGTGCTTTTTACTCCCAAAGTCTGATGTCCACAAGTATCAGCAATGGAGATGGGAATCGAAAACCAATTCCAGTTGAGAATTAATAACAACTAATTTAAGGAATCAATATAATTAGTCTTCACGCTTTACTATTCCCTTATCAATTCCATTCACTTTGTTATCCTGTATGCCTTACAATCAAGGACATAACAGAGGTGCTCAGCAAACAGGATAACAAAGTCAAAGATGGGATCATGGCAGACAGGGGACAAAAGTGGTCAAAATAATGGCTCAGTTTTGCAAAAAAATGGTGCTAGCTGCTCAATATTCAATCTCTATGTAATTTCAAGCAACAGTATTAAGACTTGCACCTTGCAGAAGAATTTATTTAAGGAGCAAGGTAATAAATATCAGGACTGCAGTGTTTGACATTGTGTAGGACAAACTTTGTCCATACATAAAATTCACAGTAACCATTAAGGGAATCAATGACAAAGGATCAATGAGTCAAATCGATAATGGCTTCGGCATCAATAAAATAAAATAAATTCTCGTCTCTAATCAATGAATCAGTATCCCTGTCTGTCTCGATGAGGCTACATCATTAGGTGTGTGCTGGAATAGGTCAAACAGTCTGACAGTGAATCAATTTACATTTCAATTACAGCAGCTTTATCAACTACTTAAGGATGTGTTTAAGTGTCTCTAGTTGTGGTCACAGAAGCGGCCGAATCACCGCAACAGTTCTTCACAGACTTAGCGAAGCATCTCTGTGATTTTGTGTACAAGCACAAGTTGTGCACAGTATCACAGGCTTTTTTGTAGAAGGGTTGAGGCACTTAAATGCATTTGAATACATGATCCCTATTTTCTGTCTAATAATCCTACTATTATTACTGCAAATGGCATAAAAAACTACCATGATATCATATTTCACGCTGGCTAAAAATTGGGAAAGGTACCAAACAGCCAATGCATGCGTGTCCTACTTTGATTGTACCTTATTGTTAGGACACTATTTAAGCTAAACACACTACAGTCTGATGGGTAAGGGTAGCTGACAGTGGAAATGCAAAAAAAAAAAAAAAAAAAACCACTGGCACTGTACTGAACCAAACAAGACTTCTCAAGTGTCACTATCTGGCAGTGCATTTGAAATATAAAAGGATATTTAGTGGTATCTCAGCATATACTGCAAGTATATGCTAACAGCTTAAGTTAGCATTTCATATCTTAAATTTAATCAGAAGAAATATTTTCTATTGGCAGGGCTAATTTAGAAAACTATACGTTTCAGATTTTGTCAGCTTATTGTAACCATCTTAAAAATGACAACATATTCACTGTACTCAGGGGCTTTCACAGCACATGTTTGGGTGTGCAGAACCCCTCAAAAGCATATCCGGCAGGCAATTGGATGCTCGCTCCTTCAACACCTTCATTATGGGCCAATCAGATGATATGGTGGGCAGGCACTACTGTCACCGTGTAAAATATAAAATGTAAGCCACTATGTAAAGCAAACTCTCGTCATAACATGTTGAAAGCAGAGAGAAAATATAATTTCTATCAAGAAACTCATTCAGTGTTGATTTTGTTTGTCATTTAATGAAGAAAAACAGTCCAGATTTGATAAAACTGCTACTAAAGCTGTTAGCATCTATGCTAATCTCTGTTTGATCAGTCACTTCCTGCTGTCTATGGCTTGTAGCTCCCAACTCTTCCTGTTCCAAACAACACTGATTGTGCAGTGCTGCTTCAGGCCGAGCACAACTGTAGTAGACTGGAGCTTCTCAAGATGTATCGGTCTGATTACAGACATTGAATCGGGCAGGTCCAGCTGCTGTGCAAGATTACCTCACAGTCATTTAGGGATGTGATGGAACAGGAGATTGGCATCATGAAAGTGCAGGAGCCAAAACTGCAGCAAAGTGTGATGCTATCAAGTAAAGTTGGACCAAAATCAGCACCTTGCTGAATCGATGCCATGAGAATTGACGCAGCTCCCAAGGCAAAAAGAGGGTCAAACCCTGTGCTAGCAATGTGTACCTAATTAAGTGGCCTGTGAGTGTATAAGGTAGGGTTAGTTACTCATTACCTGAGCGTGTGAGTTTATGTATTCCTGTAGCTGTGAGCAGAGTGTTGTCATCTTGCACTAAGTTCACACTTGAGAAAGTAGACCAATCACACTGATTGCTCCAGCATGTGGTGGTAATGTACACAGGCTTATTGCAGCCTGCTGATAGCATTGTGCTCATCACGCTCAATTGACTTTATGGTCTCCCGAGGTTTGCTGATAAGGCTGGATTCCCGCGTCTTTGCTTTTTCACGGCCCCTTAGTCTGCGCTTATGCAATTGTGAAACGACCTCTTAAACAGCGTTGTAAATGAGGATTTAGGTGGGTTACAGGAAAACAAACATCCTTTCAAAGTTTCACATTTTAACGATACTCTATCAAACACCTGCTTGCGCCACGTGGCTTCTGAATCAAATTATGGTTTTCATGCATGCTTGTGGTTACATCTGAACCCTGAGACATGCAAATGCAGACATACTAGGTCAGTATTTGTAACTCAAAGACATATCAGCGTATTTTTTCACAGTCTGCAGGTCTGGTGTACCTGTGATAAGGAGGCGAGAGTGTAACGTGGATATGACGGAAAATATCCTGAAGGGTGGAGATGAAGGTCCAAACAATGGAGTTCACATACTTCAGGAAAAAAGTCTTGCCAAATGCTCTCTCTGTGAAACAAATTTGCAGTGTGCCAGTGGTGTGCACCTTCATCCGAGTCGGGAGACCGTTACCTGCCAACACACTGACCTAGAAATGGAGACCGAGGCGGTGAAGAATGAGGGGCGGGGGGGTTCTGGGAGGACTTCAAACAGCGTATACAAACAGTATGTGAGAGTCAATCATCAAATAGTCTCCATAAAACAATGCCCTATGCTTTATTCCTCACAGCATGGCCAAAAAAGTGTTGGTATGTTGAAGTATGTATGTGTGGGCGTGCTCGGGTGTGACTGCGATTGTGTGCGGGTCCCTTTGATGTGACCATCTGCTTGAGGTCTAACTCTGCTATCAAACATTCACTCCCTCACCTTGACTGTCTGCCCTACTTTCATAAAACTCCAGCCGACTATCTGATAACTTGGCACCACAGAGCATTTCATTCAGAGACTGAAAAATATCTTTACAGGGAAGATATCAGAAAACCAGACACCCTGTGATAACAAAACACAAAATATACATCCACAAAGAGATTACACAAACTGTCTCAGCTTCCTAGACGATCTGTCCCCTGACACCCAGATGAGGGGGATAGACAGCCTGGGTGGGACAAAGCCTGTGAAGCCCGGCTGATTCATTTGCTTGGGGACAACGTGGGCACCTCTCTCCATTGTTTATTTCTTTTTTTTTTAATTTTAACTGTTGACTTTATCAAAATCCACTTTCAGCTAAACAAAACAATAGCTGATGCCTTACTAGAAGCCTTTGACACAGTATTACCATCAACAATAAACAGACTGTATCCGTCTGCCACAAAATAAACACCCTGTTATCATTATGAAATTAATAACTTCCCTGTATTTGAAAACTTTAGGGAATATTTAAGGTGATGCAAGTGTTCCCACAAAAACAACAAACAAATAAAAGTTTTTAAATGCTGACTTCCTTGCTAGGGATGCAGGCAACCCCTTCATTTATTTCTGCTGAATTATATGTTACCCATAGTCAACAATTTATCTTGCAGGAAGTAAAACAACGTGAATTCTAATGGGAATCCACATCCTCTGCACAGTGGAGTATATAGCTGCCATAAAGTAATCGAACACCTCATTTATCAGAATCTATACCATTACTCATTAACCAGACTCCTTATAATACAAGCATAAAGGCCTTTTTCCTATAAAAAGAAACATCAGATATTTTTATTCACAATGGGTGACACAACACATACCAATGCTTTGGGAAACAGAGTTTAAATAAGATGGATGACTTAAGCTTTCTTTTATGGTAAAAGAGACTTTTGTTGTTGTAACCCTGTGAGTTAGCAAGCTGACTTCCTGTTGTAAAGTCCCCTTCATGCTGAGGTTTCCTGCTTGGAGAACTATGAAGATGGATTTACATGGTAAAAAGCTAAATAGTTTTCTTAGCCCTGATTTTTGTCAGAATACTACTCAAGATGAAATGAAGTAAATTAAATAATGTACTACAAAGAGAAACAAATCACACCCTCACATGTATTCACAGCCGAGTTTGAGGTGTGAAATATAAATGGAATAAACTTACAGTACCAGACTCCGCACAGGAAACTGAGGAGAGTGTGTCAAATGGGAGCAGAGAAGAGGGGCTGTTTGGGGGGGGGAGGTGTCGAGGCTGGCGTAGACTGACGGGGGAGGCCAAGAATGTGACCTTGCACACACACAGACACACACACACATACACACATACAAACTGCTGTACTGTGCATGAAAAGGGGGGGAAAGTAGGATAAGGCAGACTCAAAGAGCAGGAACAAGAAACAAAACAGTCATCAGTCATGAGCTGTTATTTACTTCATTTCAGGCCTTGTAACATCTGTCAAGGCGCCTTTGTCAACATGAGCAATGCCCTTAAAGGGCATGTAGCTGCAAGGTGACAGTAGCACCAGTCATAAATAAGAAGACATCATTGTGTGTAAACTCTGAGTAACGTCACCAAGATGTTCTTTGAAAGAAGAGGAAATTATTGTGAAAATGATTCTGCTTTAGGGGTTGGACATGTGCTCAGTTAGAGCCTTAAAACTCAATCACAAGATCTGAGGATGATCAGGGCTTCTCAGACACACTCTGCTCCCAAAGGACTTGTTTGTTTACTCTACTGATGAAGTCGAACAACACAATCCCGTCTATATAGTCCCATTCACACTGTCATTTCAAGGCGTAATATTTATGCCCATGTGACGCTTCATCTCCACTATGAAAGGAGATAGAATGGGGGAATGAGTTGAACTCCCTCATTTGCTGCGTCTTTAGAGGTAATATCAGAGGCTTAACATTGGAGAAAGGGGGACAGGAATGCTGTAAGGGGGCACCTCTGCCTTCGAGTTGTGCCGAGTCGTGTCAGACCATGAACTAGCACATTTATCACGTATGTGGACCATTATGTCCTCACAAAATTAATGTGAATGTCTTGAGGTGTTATGATGACTGTGATTCCTTATGGCACCATTGCGCAAAGGCACTGTTAAAAGGGCTTATGTCGTGGGTTTTTTTTCATGTCATTGTAATGAAGCAGCAGGAGAATAAACAGGCAAACAGGAGTATTTGTGCATGGACTTTAGAAATGTGAAAATTAAATTGGGGATGTGTATTGACTCAAGTGGTGTAAAAATGAGCAGAGAATAAAGTAGATTTTGGGAAAAAAATGTAGAGGAGTTATACGAGTGTATTAATATTATTTAAAGATTTCTAAATGTGGGTAGATAGTCAACAAGCTGGTGCAATCAAAAAGCTAGCCAGCTTATACTGAGTATCTTTACTTGCAGACAGTCAAATATTTGTGCAAGTCTAAAACATAACTGGACTAAGATGTACATGAATACATATAAGTTTGACTTAGATTGCACTGAATCAAATACTTGGAGTTCAGAGTACCTACTTAGTTATAGGGGCTGCTTGAATGTAATGATCAACATTTATTTAATTGATAACAAGAAAAAAATCATGTAACATCACATACATTTATTGAACCTGAACTTCTTTAACATTTAAGATTGTGAAGACAATAAAAAAAACTTTGATGAGCTAAAAAAAAGAACAAAACTGACAAGTTAAAATGTTTATTTCAAAAATCTTCAGTAATCTTTTAATCTCCTTTTTTCTCATAATCCTTGCAAACCGAAACTGAGAGTGAAATTTTTAGATAAATTCATTTACAGTCTCTTGTTTTAGCATGCTCCAAAGGTATGACCCAAAGGTTGATAAGAATAAATGCATAGCAAAGCAGAAGTAGTGTAAAGCTAGATAGAAAGAGCATAGTTTAAAGTAAAGCACTGAGACGTTCTACATGTATGAAGCTGTAAAAATTGTCCATGCCTTTCCATTTACTAGCAAAGCAAATACCTTACTTGGCATCACCTTGGCATACACACATAGAAGATCTGGTTTTCTTTGCCTCTTCGTAAACTGTGTAAAGAAGCATAAACAGGACTTTTTGAGCTAAATGCATCAAAATGTCCTTTAAGCTTCATGACATCTCATTTCAACAGGTGAAAAAGAGCTAGTTTGATTATGTTTTAAATAGTTGAGAGTCATTGTCTTTCTCGTAAAACAACTGCAGCAATAAATGCATTAGATCTTACATAATGTTTTTTTAAAGTTAAACACCCTCTAGCCCCTTTTATATTGCCAGTTTAAGATGGGGATTTTTCACGCTCAGTTTCATTGAAACAGGAGTAAGTTTTAATTCAATGTCAAATCACGCAGTACTTCTTTACTGCATTATTGTCAACTCGGAGTAAATTTGTAGAAGTGGATTGATGATAGGGCTTTATTATGGCACTGTTTTTGACTTACAAGTTAAAAAATGCTGCATTTTGATTTTGAATGTTTCTATGTTTGCAACCAATTGAAGTTGCAATATACTTAAAGTTTAATATTGGTTTTAGCTTCTCTTTAAGAAAATGTGATGATAAAAGTACACAAAAGAACAAAATATAAAAAAGGCTAGTTGCTCTTTGGCAAATTTGAAATGGAAAGAAAATGTAATGTCATAAAGTTAAATGCAGAACTGAGAGCTTGCCTTAACATGAAAAGATATACTTGTGTTGAATGATTTTAGCTGTAATTTAAAAGTGCAGCAGTGACTGACTAGAAGTACTCAATAAGCACATACCTCGACCAAGGAATTCCCACAATTGTTGGGTGAGTTCTTGTTAACAATGATGAAAACTGCCCTGTGTCGCACTGTTAATAAATCATTTGAAAAATTCCTGGATGCGAATCCGGATTCAGATCACCACCAAAATCATTTCACTTGTTCCTTTGTGCCATGACCAACATTCCCTGGAAATCTCATGAAAATCTGTTTAGAACTTATTGAGTTATAAGCAAAAATTTGAAAAACTGCCCTATCTCACATTTCTAAGGAACACTTGAAAAATTTCTGGATCTGCATTCAGGTTCAAATCACAACCAAAATTGTATTACTTCTATTTCGTGCCATGACCCAAACTCTCTTAAAATATCATTAAATGTTGAAACCTGCCCTTTTTTGCAATGTTCACAAATCCTTAAAAAAATTCCTCAATCTTCATCTGGATTTGGATTATCACCATAGTCTAATAACATCTTCCTTGTGCAATGACCAAGCTGAAAATTTCATCTAAACTAGTTGATTCATTTCTGAGTTAAAATCAAACAAACAAACAATTAAACTAATTCTGGCAAAAACCTAACTCACTTTGCAGAGGTAACAAAGTATCAACTTAATGTGAATAAGATCCTTTTCTACTAGAGCTACAAGATACAAAAGGTGACAGTGTAATGTTTCAAACAAATGTATCAACCAAGAAGCACAAATTGTAGGTTGTGCATTAAAATGACAGGAAAAATTGGAATTTCCCAAGAAAACACTCAGGTCGGATGTTGATTTGTGTCACTTTGTTGTAGAACAGGGTTCCCTTTAAAATTAGCCTCAAATACCAGTAACAAGGATTTGTCAATGGAGTTCCCAGAAGGGAGGAGTGGTGAGTTAAAGGAAAATGAGAGATAACAGAAACTAAGAAACCAACAGGAGAGCAAATAGACAGAAATGATGAGACAAGTTATTTACTGAAACTGCAAACTCCCTGCAGTCTGAGTGCCCCTCCCATACAAGACTCCACTGAGGGTGCTAAAACACTTCCTCTTTCCTCAGTTTTCTCTTCCTCCACCCACAGCCAGGGTTATAGACTCTGAGTCCAGGTAAAAGGTCAGGCTTTAACCCTGCTGTTGGTTGGGTGCCCATCATTGTGCTCTGTTTATATATTCCCACTAGTTTATATTTAGACCAGGAAGGTACAGCGGAGTGCTTCTAACCTCAGCTTCAATCAGGGAAAAAATAGACCATTCTTGGAAGCAGGAATCTCTGAGGTGTTTTGGTATGTAATGTGGTGATGACAAGCTCTGACATTGTTTGGCAAAAGAAAACTAGGAAGTGAGCATGTTTCACCATCAGTTGTCAACATTTATAAATGAGGATTGAGATGTCCATGTCATTCACTGCAATTAGCTTGTACAAAAGCAGATTCATGTGCAATTACAGTAAGTTTAAAAATATGTCATCAAGTGTGAAGAAGCCAAAAGAATTATCAGTCAAAAATCAGTCAAGTTATAAGTAGAGATGAAACTGAATGTTTGGTCATGTGGCATTCAAGGTAGGTAGTCACAGGACATATCAAGTGGCTAAGAGATGCAGAAAATACTCTTCAAGTGACTTTTTTGTAAAAGAAACATTTTGGGTTGCCGTAGTTACAATAGCAATGTTGATGTTGATGGTATTTCAAAGTCAGACATTCTAGCCTCCAGATGCCGCAACCATAAGAAGAAATGTATCTAAGTTACCAGGTTGACACAGTCAAACATTACAGTGGTTTCTTTCATCCCATTTATCCACTCCTGAAAGCTCCTTTTATTGAAAACTCAACCCCTACAACTATGAACCACCCTATTCTTGATCTGCTCAGTTGGGAGGGCAGAGAAAATCAAATGCAGACTGTGTGTTGTCTGGGGCTGAGTAGAGAAACAAGCCATTTATGGGGCATCACCACTATGTTGTATCAGCTCGTCTCGACTGACTCTACTCAATTATTTTGTTTCTCCATTTGGGGTTGTTCTGAGTACCTGGAACAGTATCACTGGTTTTCTATCAACTTTAGCTAGCTTCCAAGCGAGCTGAGCCAAGATTAAATTGGATGTCAAGACACTGCTGACTTCTGAATGGTCAGATGGGATGGGGGAAATACAGCAAAGAAAACAAACAGCCTTAGTAAACTTCTCCTCCAGCTTTAGGCAGTATGTTGTTTTGCAGCTTGCAACTGTCTCTGGGACAACACGAGCCTTCTGCACTCTCGCCTCTATGTCCTCGAATGTTGTTGCGTAGCAGCCACACCATGATGAACCCAGCCTACGTCAAAGAGGTACTATCAAAGTATGTCAAACCATGGTGAGTCAAGCTAAGTTCAACAATTACCATAAATGGAAAAGCACCATAAACTATGCTGAAAAACTTATGTTTGAAGCCGTTTTAAGGAAACAGTTTTCATTTGATAGACAAAGTAGCAAACATTTCTCCATTCAAAAACACTGTACCTTGTAGATTTTAAATGTCTCTGTCCCTGTTACTTATTTTGTAAATTAAATTTATTTAATATTATGATAAGGTCACAGCACAGCGCTGTGCTTTGCTCTAATGTTTACTGTGGCTGCACAGATATCCCCGGACATATTTCTTTGACAGGAACAAGACTGAACAGACACTTACTGTAGCTGTGGGGATGTTTCCCATCTGAGGGGGAGGTGGTATATTGGCCAGTAATATTGAGGGTACGACCACTCAACCATGTTTTTGTATAAAAATCATTAAATAAGTATTTTGCATGATGTGTGATCCTTAAATGTATAAAGATCATATAGTAAGTGATGATTCTAAGTAAACAGTTGATTAATTGACTGATTAAATTATTGGAGTGCAAGAAAAAAAGTTAAATGAAGAAGCTTTAAAAGGGTTTTTGCCTGACCACATAAACTGAGGTGGATTATGCTTGAAACTATGATACACTGACAGAAAACAATAAATAAATTGTTTTTGGACCTCCTTTATACAACATTTGGTGCCAATTGAGTTAAATTTCAAAAACAAACAAATCTTATCTTCCATCATATCACAAACATCATCTCCCACACCATGCCTAACAACAGATAAGGTCGGTCATGCAACTTTGATGCGTGACCTTCCTTATCATTCTGATGGTATGCAGTTACGTATGGCTATAAGCCATTCCAGTGCACTCGCCCTTTACAGACCCACATAAAGCTCAAGCTGGTCTTCACAGCATCACAGGAGTCCCATAAAGAGCTCTTCTAAACACCAGGTTGTCAGTCGTAATGGCTGAATTTAGACACATCCTCTTTGTGTGCAGGAAAGCCCTGACACTGACCACTCTGTTAGATACACCCAGCGCTGCAGGGAGGTCATCAGAGCGTGCACTGTGGAAACTTCTTGTTGATCACTGGTGTGCTTCCGTTGTCCCAGTGATAGTAAAATTAACCCTGAATAAGCCATCTATCACAGCAGGAGCCTTCAGGGCATGGTATGTGATGTAACACTGTCACAAATGTGTCATTCCCAGGGGCTTCAATGGCGGAGATACAGAGAGGGGCTTTGAAGTGTCACAATGAACACTAGGCTTTGTTCCCCAACAAGTCCCCCAAAACTCAGCCAGCTCCCATCATAACACCCCAACCCCCATTTGTTACGAGTCCTGGACTCCATCAAGCAGGCCCAGATATTGAGGTTACATAACATGCTTGCAGGAAGTTGCACTGATTTAATGAAGAAAAATGACCAAGGATGCTTGACCGCTTTGAAGTCGGGACTGGGCGGTTTGTTCAGCTTTACCCTCCTCGTAAAAAATGTTTGTAGTGTGCCAAAAGGTTGTGTTCATATACACACACGCACAGAAGCAAACATACTGACAGCTTCTTGCACTTTTCCCATAAAAGGTTTTCAGCAAGTGGCGGTAATTAGAAGGAGAGACAGAGCGAGAGTGAGTGAGGACTCCTGGCGAGTTTGGAGTCAGCAGGGGACAATCTAAAAGCCTCGTCCCCATGTCCAACCACCTCTCTGGTATTGTTTACGGGGAGGCTGACAACATAGGGGGGTGTTTAATGAACACTGCTCCCCTGCCGTTGGTCTGAAAGTGGGCCTGTCCATCCGTGGTTTCCTAATGACCCCGAGCATCACCAGACAGACTGCTGACAGAGAGGTTGGAGCCAGCGTGAAGGGGGCAGTCACCAGAGATTGGGTTGCCTCTGAAGATCGATTTGTAATTCAGTGGATAACGGCGAGTCTTGCAAAAGAATGACCAAACATATGAATATAGAGAGGGCTGGTCATTGGGAAAAAGCTACAAGGATTCATTATTAGTTATGCTTACAGTTTAATAAATTAATGTGATAAAGGGGTTTAAAAGAACTCAATATACATTCTGTCAAATGTTCTATAAGTAAAAACTGAAATGTCTTCATAAATTAAAAATCGATCATGGAATGGAACATGTGGCAGACTTCAAAATTGTGCAGCATGTGAACTTTTACTTTTATGATACAGAATAAATAAATTTAAAAAAAAGTGACCACAACTATATTATTGATATTTTTAGCTGCATACTCACAATATCCTAAATATTTCCAAAAGTTTTCAGAGACAGAGATATCTTAATGTTTTTAGCTATAATGTGTCATGAAACTGCTATTTCAGACACCACATATTAAAGGTTGCCATTAAAACATCTGATGATATTTCAAAGACTGTTCAAGGAAACTGTCATTCTGTTCTTTTATTTAATTCATGTTCTGTGCTGAGTTCCTGAGATACACCATTATGGATCACTGCTATTTGAGGCATATTCGATCGAACCTCCATCATGATGCATCACTCCTTTTTTCAACTCCATCTAATAACAAGGGAGAAAAAAACATTGAAGGGGCCTTCCTGGTTCCTGCAGCAAGCAAAACTAGAAACCACTGTAAATGTTTTTTTTCCCTCATTAAAACAGTGGATTATTTCGTAATACGCCTAAAGGCTGATTTACACTTCAGCATCTGCATAGCCCTGAACTGACACAAAGGGGAGTGCTGGTAGCCCAAAATGCATATTCTTAAAAAAATCTAACTCCACATCAAAATGACTTGGATCACAAGCCCTGTGATTTGTCTGCTGCACAGTACTAGGAGACAGACAATCTCTGAGTACATCTCTGGCATGATTTTGTGTACCTTTATGTAATTGAACTTGCCAAAATACTGTATGAGAAGTGTATATTCTAATTCATGTCTCATTCAATGACCAAATGAGCGCTAAAAATCCTATATATAATGCATCTCTGGGCTCTCACTGTATGGGAGATGATTTTTTTTAGATTGTGCCCGTTTTTTTTATGTTATTGAGGATTTCTGTTTCTAAAAATTGGGACAAGTTTGTCATGGCAACAAGTCCTTGCAGAGTCACCATTGGTCAGATAGGTCAGATCCCATCTTAATATGGCCTGTACATCTTTGAGAAGTTTGAGCTAAAGTTTGTTTGAGACCCCATGTGTAGTATGGCAGGGCCCATTACAACGCATCAACAACGTTCCAAAGGCTCCTTTGACAATAAATGTCTCATGTTACATTGCTATATCCATTTTTTTACAGTCTATGATTAACACACAAGTCGTGTCGTGTCAGTGCAGAGCCTGTAAAGGTCCGTTCACACCGAACATGACTTGGTGACTGAGATCGTGTCGCCCACCCAAGTTGTGTTGTGTGTCCATAAATAGCTCATTTTGTCGCAACGCTCAGTGATGTCACGCCCACTCGAGTTTCATTGCAATCATATTATATAATAGATCATTTATATCTATGTATTAGTTGACTTTATTCCATCTGTATCCTTTTCACTCATCTACCAACCGTAAAACATTGCAGCTGATGGCCCTGCTGTCTCTGCTGCTAATAAACTGGTTGAGGAAGGACAGGCAGAGATAATCGCCACTTCTATTGAATAAGGCGGAACTATTGTACTCACTAACTAATGTTACCGCACGGACATGGATATTCACTCTAACGTGATCCGGAATAAAAACAGTTGTTGTTAACTCTTAAGGGTGTCGCCACGCACTCACACAAAGCTGATTGGCTGTCACAGCAGATCCACTCACGATGTTGCCTGAAAAGTTCAAATTCTTCCACTTTGGCGACCAGGTGACTTCACCTGGTCACGCGTCCAAAGCGACCCGGTAGTGTGACCAAGTTGCTTCGCGTCCTTCGCATCATGTGAGGGCCCCATCCTATCCTGTCTGTACATTGACTTTACATGGAAAGTGGTCGCCCAGGTCACCCAAGTCGTGTTCGGTGTAAACGCACCTTAACAACATATCTGATACTACTTGATCCAATTGCTACAAAGATTTTGATGCCTCCTGGAGGTACTACATGTCTGCACAAAGATGGGATCTACTTGCTCCCTTATTACACCTCTGCAGTATTCACAGTGAAAGACAAAGAAATGACTGTAAGCATAAGGATATTCAGGCATGCTATACATATTTCATGTATTTGGTTTTAGTGGTTCTCAATACACATAAATTAAATGGGAACACCATGGAGAAAATGTAAGAAAAATAATTAAAAAAAAGAACTCTTGGCATCAGACACCCAGTCTGGCTCTTATCTGGGAGTGTTGACAAGGTTTGATGGTTTTGTAGATGACTCTTATCTCAACTCTCATCCAGTGTCTCACAGAACCAGAGTTTGTGCTTCTCCTCCGCTTACCCCACCTTCCTCCTCTTTCGCCCAGTGTCATGAGCATCAGAAGTAGCTATCAGTCACAAAATTGCACTGCAGAATCTCTTCACATAACACCAAAGCAGACACTGAGCAGATCAGCTGCAGACACACTTTTTACAAACACAACTATGACACGATATAAATGAAAAGGAACAAATGCTGTTGTTTTGTTAGTCAGTTTTTAAGACTGGTCAAGAAGACTGGTTAGGCTGTAAAAGTAAAAAACACTTACCAGCTTTTGTGTTGTCAGGAATGGTGGAAGTGCTCTGGGAAAAAAAGAGAGAAAATGAAAAGATGTTTAAGTGGCAACAGCCATGAAGAGATTAACTGACATGTATCAAACATCCATTTTTCCTTAAAAACTGCATTGATCATGAAAGAGAAAATAAAGGCTTCTGTGAGAAAAGTGACAAAAAATTATGATTATCAAATATAACCAATAGTCAGTCCATATATTAGTCCATAAGCTAATCTAACTGGGAAAATGCATGATTAGCTGACTAAAATGTAATAATGTAATAACATGGATAACTCAGTAGCCTGGATGTATTTCATGCGGAAGGTTCAGCCATTTTATTTTATTTTTTTGAGGGCCTCCTACCACCAGTAGCCATAGTAGTTTCAGTTAACAACTATTGCCTTGCTGCTTTAAAAGTTCTCAACCTGAATGTAAACATTGAACAGATAGCATGGATAGCATTTATAGGGGTAGCACTGTTTGGCAATATCTTGAGCCAGAAAATGAGTTATGAGCCAGAGTCTAACCAGAGTTATGTTGTAGTATGAATATGTGTCCATGGCCTATCTTTAGTTAGTCATTTAGTTAGTTAATTTACATACCCTCCCCCCTGCCAAACTTGATAAAACTCCTCTCGTTCTGTAGCTTGCTTCACCTTTCAAAAATTGTTTGCTCAAATAGTCCTTTTGAAAAATATCCCTATTGATATCATTAGATAATATGACACCTCTCCGAGACGGAGGACACTCCCTGAGCCAGGCTCTTGTGGAAAGATTTCTTGGCATGTTTCTGCAGCCACAGTAAACAGTAGAGCACAATACTGGAAAGCTGTAGGCACATCTAGGCATGTCAAAATCCAACATCTGAGTGGATCTTTTGACAATAAACTTAAAAAACATGCTCTGGAGACATACGGGACCACTGAATCTGTTCTGTTTGTGTTGTGGTAAAATGTTAACTATGTTGTGACCTTCTGTTGTTTGTGAAAGAGTTGTAATGTTGTATTAAGTAGTGGAATACAAGTGGCAGTGTTGGCCTGAAGCTACTATTTAAACTTTTTTAAAGTGTGTTTTGTGAACGAGGGTCAGATCCTTTAAGATTAGTCCACCCTCTGCTCCTTTTAATTCGAGCTTTCGATATTTGCATTCAGTTACTTTGTTTGGCCAATTACGGATATACACTTTAATTAAATAGGTTAATTAAATATATTTTTTCAAGATCACCCCTCGACCAAACAGCAGTGTCCAGGTAAGTTGAATAACAACAATACTGTTACAAAAAATGTGCCAAATGATCAATGATTATGAACTTGTGATGTTCACATATGGATGATTTCAGATCCTTACAAATGCAAGTAAAACATGGAATTTAACAGGCTATTCTTAGATTAATGAAGCACTTAAAATGTTCTAAATTGATGACATTTTATTTATGACAGGATCACAGCATTAGTTGATTAACAATGTTAAGCTGCTTTGTGAAGTGTTAAGTGGATATCTGTAAAGTTTTAATACATCTTTATCTCAGGTTTCAGATAAAAATACTGCCAATCCACATAATTCACTAGAGATGCTGCCGATGCTGTCTAATCGTTCAATAGCATTAATTAAATGCTGCTCTTTAACATCCAAGTAAGAGGGCATTAGGAAAGTGAGTAAGCAACCATTGGGCAGAGCTTCAATGGGTACAAGTAGCAGGCAACTGCAATATACTTTAGACAGAACATTTGATGAGGATTTTTCCTGGCATTGAGGAAAACATAAAGAATTAATTTGAGACTTTTAAATCTGGCACTGGCTGTTTCATTACCCAACTTCAACCATTTAGCTGTCCATCCACATGCACCCCTCAATAAAAACAATATACTGATCGTTGTTTGAACAACAAAACCTTTTTACAACTCAAAGTAAATGCCTAAAAAGCCCCCGTTGTTTGTTGGTGGGCACCAGTTATATAACTCTTTAGCCAAGAACACAAATGAACCAAACACATAAGCACACAAAGACAAGAACATAAAAATATGCATACTTTTCTGATTAACAGTTAAAAACAGATTGCAAATTCTAATCTGATATCACATGAATTTAAAGTCTAGGCATGAGGCACATTCCCCTCTGATTCAGTGTTGACCTAACTCACACATTTTGCTGTTGTAGCAGATTCTTACTGTTCTGGGCGTTTCATGTTTCCTTCTTTGGCTTTGTTGAGGGTTTTTATGAGAAAGCTATTACAGTAGGGCTTGTTGGCAAAAATAGAGCAGTGTGTGGCAATTCATTGGTAAAGTGTGTGTCTGCTTTTACGTGTGTGTTTGTGTGTGGTGGGCAGCAGTTAGTTGGAATGCAAAGGTCTTTTTTGCGACTGACTTTTGACCTCTTTGTTCCTTGGGTGACCTCCATGCCCTGACACGTTTTAATCCACACTCCCCTGGAAGAGATCAGACAGGGCAAGCAGGACCAGGTACAATTTACCCTCTCAGTTCACTTTAACTGTCATGTGCATTTCTTTGAAATACCGTCTTTTCCTCCAGTTATTCTGACTGAATTTAAGCACCTCCTCCTCTGTGTTGATTTTCTTCCCTCTGGCCTGATTGAAGTGCTATAGCTGCTGTGTCCTGCTGTGAATACATTAAAGCTTGTTTACCATTTGGCACGCACTTACTCAGCAGATTCAGCACTGCCAAAACCACACCAATTATCATTTTAAAGAACATTTTGGTTTTTTTTTTTCTATTTTTATGACTTTGTCAACAGTTGCCAGCAAAAGTAAAGAAAGACACACAAGCAGCCACACAGCTTAGGCTATTTCAGTGCAGACACCATTTACAAGGTGAAGCAGTTACCTTTGTCAAATTCAAAATATAATAAACATCACTCTCTGTGCTTTTAAAGTGATAAATTAATGAACTGTTGTATGTACAGCACAAACATCTAGTTTCCTTCATTTTATTGGGCCTATTTTGGCTACAATAATGGTTTCTTCTGGTCTCACCATAACATCTGAGTGCATACTGTGTTGCTGCCTTAAGGAAAACCTATCATCACATGGGCTTCACTTTTGGTGCTAAACTTATCTAAAAGGGAATGGTGCTGCCCTTGTATGTGCACTGCATGTATGTCTTCCTAAAGCAAAGGGGCATAAGCTTCTGAATGGGATTAATTGTATACCACATCTGCATCAGTGATCACACATCTTGAAGGCTTAATAAGGGCCACTGAATTGTGAGTTGCTGCCTCTGCTGACAGTGACATCAGAATTTTCAAGAATTGTGGATTTGATGAGGCACAGGGAGTTTTGGTTCCCCCTTTCAGTTCCTAAGAGCTACATAAATACATTTTATAATAAATTCTCAGAAAGAGCATTGACATCCAGGAAAGTTTTTCCTATCTTCAAAGACCTGCTGTATTAATATATAAAAAAAACTCGAAAAGCACTCAGAGAGCGCAGACCTCCGCCAAGCAGCTTAGGTCCACTTTGGCGAAAATGGTCCAATCTGGCAATGTTAAAGAATCCTTTAAAAAATTCCTGGATCCAGACGGTGATCTATATCACCCCCAAAATTCAATCAGTTTTTCCACATCCCTTTTCTGACAATTCCTGAAAATTTCATCCAAATCCGTTCAGAACTTTTCAAGATGTTTTGAACACAAACAAACAAACAGACAGACAGACAGACAGACAGATAAACGCCGGCAAAAACATAACCTCCTTGGCGGAGGTAACAAACTTAAAAATGTGTCATACTTTAAAAACATTTACATAGTTAATACATTCTTTATATTTATTAATTACAGATGAACTTGCATCACATTTTTGTTTGAATGCAAAGCAGGGCTGCCTTTGGCCAAAGTGGGACCATAATCTTAAATTCTTCCTTCTCTATAATGCTTACTTTAGTTTAACTTTAAATACAGCAGGGTTTTTTCCAACATAAACAATGGTGGAAGAGACATTTTGTTAAGGTGACGGCTTTTACTTTAAAACTCTGAGTAAAAATAATGTGATATGATGAGAGGACAGAGAACTTTGTGGTAAAGAAACAAAGTAGAGTAGTGCAGGAATGAGTCCTAAATCACAGCAGTGACTTAGCATTTTCACACTTTGGGTACCTTCATGTCAAAGTCTATGGTATTTTTGGAAAGGTTTAATGAGCAAATGGCTCAAATAAGGTCAGTGGTGAACACATGCATGCAAGATATTTATGACTTAGTTATTTTATCTCTACATTAAGTTAAAATTCCCCTGGAACTGGCAGACCTGAGAATTTTAAACTGCTACTGTATCCTAATTGGATGGTTGCTCACACACTGCTAAACAGAACTACAAAACATCTGTGGACCTCTCGTCTTTAAAAAAACATCGTCACTCACATGATGCCACAGCCCTGAGCACCATCTTGCTCAGATCATGCTTGGAGAAAACTGTGTTAGACAAGAGGTAACAGTGTGAGTTTTAAGTTAGAAGCAGCTTTTAGTTGGACCTCTAAGCAGTAGTTTCATTTCTGATTTTCTGATTCTCTTCAAAAACCTTGAAAGTAGTGTTCATTCATGGAGATTACCATGGCGAACAAAATACCTTAATTTTGTGATTTTAACACATGATTATCAGGAATAATCCAAAACATGTTAAACAAAAAGCCTACTGTCTGTCAAGCATGACGCTAACTCATTGGTTTAAGTACAAAATATGTCTGCCCCACTCTTACTCACATTTTCATTAAAATCTACATAGCAAGTTACTCTTTCTTCCTGCAGTTTTATTTTTCTTTCTTTTATTTTTTTTATCACAATATCTAAGGGAGCATTATCCTCTACCAATACCTGTATAGTTCCTTACTGTTTGTCTTTGCTACATGTTACATATAAGCTGTATATTTCTGCAAGTTAGGGGTGTGCTGAAAACACTGTTTTGAATAATGATTACATTTTTCTCAACATCCAAACAATTCACAGGGTTATAAATCCTATCCCTTTGTTCCAAATAAAATTCTGCATTTTCCTAGACAAGTCTATGGGTCCATCCCAATTGTACCCCTTAGCCCTTGTCTTACCCCTTAGCCTATGGTTTTGCGTGTTCATGTCTAATGAAGGAGTGTCCCAATTCTCCGTAGGGCTAAGGGGAAGAGCTAAGATGAAGGGCTACACAGCCCTTGAAACGAAGACAGACCGGGACCTCACTTGAAAGGAAGAGGTCTGAGAATTGACCATGAAACACCCCTCCCACTGAGAAGAAGGCAGAGTGGAGACTGAAGGAAGCGCACAATTATAAGTAATTATTTAATTATCAAGTAAATATTTATTATTATATTGTAGCGAGCTAGCTTTCGCAGCTGTAGCTATAGCTATTATTGCATCTGCCTACAACACAGCCAGCGAGCAGCTCTGGGTGATGACGAAGTGGGAATCAAGTGGCGTCTCGTTTCTTAGGGGCATGTTTTCACCCCTTCCCCTTGGTCCTCAAAACAGAGGGCCAAGGGAAAAGGGTAGACAAAGGGGTGAGACGAAGAGGAACAATTGGGATGGACCCTAAGACTAATGACAAAATATTAAAAATTAGTATGAAAATTTGCAATTGCTCTTGCAATTTATTTTTTTATGCACTTTCTGTGTATGATACTAAACTCAAAGTCAAAATAAGAACTTTAGTGGCACTTTCATTTTTTAACAGAACATATTAAGACTTAAAAGCATTTTTGGCTAAAAAGAGAGGGAAAACCAAATTGAAGTGTGGCCTCTAAATCCTACAGGGGTTGTTGGTTTTTATGATGGACCATCACAAGCATGACAGAGTCTCGCTGGAGCAAACACAATGGCTGCTCTCATACATGATTATGTTTCTCAAACATGTTGAGCTGATTAACGCTGGACAAAATGTTGTCTTGGTCCCAATCTGTCTCACTCAAACTGTTTGGAAACTCATGGCTAAGCTGTCTATGCATACAAACACAATCTGAAATCCAAACAAGTACATCACCCCCTGAGCATCTGCCAAGCTGTGTATGCATATGTGTGTGCATATTCAAGTGTGTGAACTGACATTTGTGCGTTATGGGTGGGCAAAAACAGCTTTAAATTACTTCACTGGTCACGTTTCAGACAGAAATGGGGTAAAATTCTCCCTGGGGACAGATAGTTTTATGATTTATTGCTGATTAATGACCCAAAAAGACACGAGGGAGAGGCTGCGGCCAAAGGCTCCCACTCACTTCTGTGTCACTAAATCACCGGTGCAAACAGAACAACAACAGTGAGGTGAAATCAGAGATAGTTTTATGTGCAGTGCTGTTTCAGCTGTTGGACTACAGAAATATTAGCTCTGCTTTTTCAGCCACCACAGAAACCACGCTGCATTCTCCTGGGAACAAACACGGCAGATAGTGTGAAGGTCAGCCGATACAACAAGGTTTGTGTTTTTATGATTCTACTTTCACATGAGGATAAAAGTCTTTTTTTTAATTGGACATCCAACCTTGGAAGTGTACAAACTAAGTATGAGCCTGGCACTAGTCCATTCCTTCTGTTGTCATGTTTTTTATGAAAGATTATCACCAAGGCCAAAGTGTTCTTATGATAAAAACAGCAACAGTACTGTATTCTACCGTAGCCTTTAGAGGATTTTGCATGTGGCAGCAGCTGAAGGTAGTCCGTGATAAATATATTTTTTCCAATTTAAGGTACATTTTCAGAACTGCTGAGAAGTTTCTTTCACTCAGTTCTCAGTAATAACAGGGATTATTATCCCTCACAAAATATTAACAATATCCAGATGAATAGAGTCAAAAATTAGAAAAAAAAAAGACTTTTCAAAAAAATTTTTTTTGGTTTGAATTTTTGTTGCAAACATCAGGGCAAATACTTTTCATGAACAGTGCATTTAAATCATATTTAAGAAACATTTAGTTTGTTTTTGATATTGGTGAAATAAGAAGTAAAATACAAACAATCTTTTTCCCCACTTTTGTTCTTGTTTGTTTTTGTAGATCATTTTGAGCAACAAACTCTACACCGTCCAGTTGCCTTGTTTTTGAATCTTCAGGATTTTGAGCAAGAGTCTCACTGACCAATTGGCACTGGGCTGTACAGAGACATATATAATCATTGTATTTATCTTTCTGATTAATAGAGACAATAGTTTGTTTTATTTTGAGAAATAGCCAGCTGCTAGAGTATTATAACTCATACAGTGCTTCTGTGTGTCTCAATTCGCAGGGTCATTATCTATGTTACAGCTCCAACAGGGATTGTGCAAACCTTGTGTTTGAGTTAGAGCTGGGTAAAAAATGATGCTGCAATATTTACCTCCTGTGATATCCACAGAGACTTTTTTAAGGGTAATAACCAGATGTGTAACAGTTTCGAAATAAAGATCTCTTTGATTAACTATATAAAAAATGAACCAAATCAACAACACTGTGTGCAAGCTGTTTTAACAATATTTCCTAAATACCTGGATGTTATGTTCTAGTGTTCTGGTTTGACGAGTGACCCTGTTTCCCAGGATGTCGTTGTTACAATAGCCAAAAAGAAAAATATCCTTGAGAATGTCTTTCCTTTTTAGGTTTTGGCTAAAATGTCATAATATCCCAATCAAATGCAGTTTTCTGTGCAAAATGAAAAACTACACTAACACAAGCACAGCCACATACTCAGCCAGATTAAGTCACAAGATTACACAGTCACTGGTTAAGACATTACACTGATTGCATGTAATTTTTCAGGGAGGCAAGCTCAGAGCTTAGTGACTCTACGTTATGGTGCATTTTATTTATGACCCACATTGTTTTTGTTTGTCTGAAATGTCGATCTGCTCCCTGAACTCTGCCAACTGATGGAGAGATGTGCCCTACCATGCTAAAAAATCCTCACTGGAGCTTTAACCCTGTTTTTATAACTTGAAATATTTTCAATACCTGTCTTAGAATTGTATCATGATGTATAATAAAAAAATTATAACTTCCTGCATCCCCACTAATGAGCTTAATTTCCACATTATAGGGACAGAGAATCCTTGACTAATGGAAAAAGTATGGGAGGTCTGTGTAGCTTCTCTGCTTAACACTAACAAGACATTTCAGTTGACCAGAGTGTGCCCTTCTTATTGTGTAAACAGCACACCACGGGTTCCTGTCAATGACCCATGGAGTCACTTAGACACAGTGTAAATCTCACCTTCACACAATGCTCTGTTTTCCCTCATAATAGCAATTACACTGGAATAAATGTAAGTCCAGAGTCTAACAGGAATGTGAGTGAATGGGTGCCAGTAAGTACCAGTGTTTTCATAGCACCACGTTCACATATTTCTCTGTGTTTTCCTGCGTTCCCCGGTGCATGCCACAGTGCAGGTTGTCTCAGTGTGGGGCTGTGCGGGCCGTGTCAGGTGTCCGCTGGGAGCTGTAGGCCGCACAGCACACAAGCGTCAGCTGCCTCATTTACTGCCACTAATTTACTGGAAGAGGGTTGTGTGGGGGGCGCAGGGGGTAAGGTATGTGTTTGCTTAACACACACATGTGTGTGCATAGCAGCTTGCAAGCATGTGTGCCGGCTTGATTAACCACTGTAGGGTCATTATACTCATTACTGTAGCAAGAAGCCAAGGTAAGTCGGTCTTAAAACAAGTAATAAGAGTTTAATATGATTAAAGATTTGCCAAGAAAATAAAAAAAACACAATTGTTTTGGAGTGCTTGGAGGAAAAAGTAAATGTTGGGGATGAAAATGTAACGTGTAATGTCCTGATCAAAGCTGAAACAAAGAAGTAGGAGTTGGTATTTAAATTTTTTTTCACCCTCTCATAACAGTTGAGATTAAAGAAAGTTTACTATGAGTGGAAATGACACAAAGTACGTTAAAATCTTTGTTTTATGAGGGTTTGCTCTGTAAGGTTTTTACCTCGAGCCTTTCCAACAAACCTTTTGTGACCGAGTTGCTACTAGAACGGATCCTTGTTGGCATTATACCTGTTTTAACCCTGTAAATCTATTTTTCCCTTTAGATAAACTACATAAAATCAGCAGGTGCAAATTTAACAAATATTATTAATATCATATCGTCATCTGGCTTTTTGCTGAGGTTCTATGCCTTTTAACCAGTGTGAACACAATTATAAGGAAAAATAAGTAGCTTTTCATGCAGCTAAATAAAGTAACATTTCTGCATAAGTTCAAATTAAGTCAGATAATACCAAACTTTTTTAATGTACATAAAACTTGTTGGTCCAACTGAAACCGCCATGTATTGCATTTTGTAAAGTCAGTTAAAGATTGATAGGCTCCTAAATGTATACCCCTTAATTGGACCAGACTGGCTTTGGTATGCTATACAGTCCTCATGCTGGGCTTTGATCCAGAGAATATGCAGCATTTATCTCAAAGCCACATGGCATGCTTGCACAAAATAATAACCATTAGAAAAGTTGTTTTTTTTTCTTTCAGATACAACATAAGCCAAAGGATAGCCCTTATCTAACTAATAACAAAGAATAAAGCAAATTAAATGTTTTTAACTGATGACTTACTATGGCTGATCCTAGTTATTGACATACTTTGTATGAGTGTGAGTCTTTGTTGTTGTAACTGTACACTGCTGCCTTTCTTCATTAGGTCTCCCTTGAAAACAATAAATACATAAATAAAAAATGTGCAGCACTGTAAACTTGATATTTTACAAACTGTGTAGCTTTGTTGCCTCACTTGTCAGTAAGATCTACAGAACAAAAATCCAAGGTAACTTGAAAAAAAAGTGTGAACATCACCCCCTACTTTAGCAGAAGAGAACATGCCTCAATCAGTAAAATCAATTTTCATCTACTGTGTGCAAACTGTAACAAGGACAGTACTCCTTTTCCAGTGACCCTTTGTCAAGCCCTATCCTCGGTATCTATCACCAAGTTAGGCAGAATCTGCGGTTGCTGGCCTCTTTCTTAAATGAAACCACTGTAAAAAACAAGATTAAAGTAATTTTATCCATATTTTAATAATCTGATTCTTTATTTAAACCTGACTTGAATGAAAGAATTAAGGCAAAGAGATAACTGAGAAACGTAAAAAAAAAACAAAAACAAAAAAAACAACAACATTAAAATCATTTCAAATGTTACTGATGTCTGATCTTCATAATGCCATCTAATATAAGCTGGACCAACTAAGTGGGTTTAACATTACCACAAAGTATAATTGAAACACCAGTATCAAAATGTCTACTCAATGTTTAAGTGACCAAATGTAGGTTATATTTTACCACAATGCAATTGAAAGACTGCTAAGGCAAAAGTCTGTCTGGCAGGACTAGCTCAGCAAAGCTTATTATGAGAGGAGGCTCTTTGATTGGTTGGTCAGTGGATAAATCTGAGAGCCGACTATAGGTCTGTTATCTTATCAAGCAAGTTTGCCCCAACATATACAACATCTAAGAAAAGTTAAGAAAAACTCACAGCAACTTTAATTGCCATTCAAAGTATTTAAAGAAAGAATGGCAGCACAGCATGGGCTGGATCTGACCCAGCACTGTGAGATTTTTTTTAATCTTATCAAGGACTAAGTGAAGAAGCTGACCAATTATTTGTGTCAGTCTTTAGTACTTGAGTTGACAGATTTACACACAAACTGCTGCCTTTACATTTTGTTTGTTACCAAAGAACATCCAGCCCTCCAGAACAAACACTTTGTTTTTCATTTATTGGATCTACATTTTTCACAGCTGTTCACAAACTCTACTTAGTCAGAGATGATAAACAAGCAATTGGCATGTACCTCTTGCAAAATCAAACAAGTTTACCGTGGCTCTCTCAACCTTCAGCCAGCCTCCTGTCCCCAGCCCCCACTGCACTGCAGCTGCACTATGTATGTGTGTGTGTGGCCACCCATGGTCTCTGCTGGTCAAGGATTAGGGGGCTCAGGCTAACCCAAACCTTCTTCTCCACCACTTAACGCAAATGGCTAAATTGGTGCGGATGGCTTATGGTCAGGTAAGCTGGCGGCTCCAGCACAAGACATATAAGGTAACTGTGATTGAAAGAGGGAAGACAAGCTGTGTGTGTGTGTAAGTTTGACAGTGCACACACACACACACCCACACACACTTGTCCAGAGCCTTTGGAGATGTTATCTGGGGCTCATTTCTGTTTTTTGACTGGCATTAATGTGCTCTTTCTGCCCTGCACTTACACAAGAATTTATTCCCAGTGCTCTGTCGACCTCTGAGTGCACGTGTGCAAGGAAACGTGGGAAACAATTTCATTTTCGCCTTCTCCTCAAGGAAAACTCTAAACACTCTCTCCTCCCTCTCCCCAATCCCTAAACCTTATATCCCCCCCTCTGTGCCCCCTACCCACATGTTAACAGTTTCCATATGCAACACTTAAAGTGTGTCAACAGGAAGTGATGCGATGACTTGGTGTAATGATGCACTGGAATATTTTTCTGCAGGAGATGTGCATTAGGGTCCAGATGTTGGACTTAACAGCTTTTTTAAAAGAAAACATTTTTTTGTGGCTTCATGGCTCTAGGAAACATCTCAGTAACATTCAAAGACATTTTTAATGACACTAAGTGCCCAAGTGAAATCTAAAGCATGAATGGGTCCACTATTTCGTTTCCAGTTGTGTTAGGAGGTTAATGATTTCACCATACCCACTGTTGTTCCTCACATACATGCGCACAAAGATACACATGGGCTGCCAGCTGAGGCAGGTTGTTACACTCAACCTTGAGACATGAGATATGATGTGTAAAGGCTGATGTAGACTGAGAAAAGTGGAAACACAGAGGCAGACACTCACACATTTTCTTTTGTTTACAAGAGTAAGTCAAAGCAACAGGCTTCTTGTTGCAGGGGATGTCTGCTGGGATTTAGTGCTGGGACCCCTGAGCATAAACTGTGAACTGTGGACTAGCCCTGAGAATCTACCAGCAGACAAGGCTGTAACTCTTGACCTGTCTGACTGAGAGTCTTCCTCCCAGACGACAAAGAAGGTCTTACATGTACACCATTCTTCTGCTTTGTGAAAATGTTCATCTTATGTCTAACTCTGTCTGTATTTAGAAAGAAAGTATGAGAATCCCAGGGCTAAGGTAACTCACTGTGTAATAAAATAGGATGTGCTGTATGTGACTTCACGAAAAAAGTCATATCAGGCAATCATTCTGAGACATTGTTAGACTATTAAATAACCAAACATCACAAGATCTAATTCACTGCAGTATGGATGCATTAACTTAAAACTTAAAAGAGTTAGTTTCACCTCTTCACATGTTTTACAATGTATCTAGTTTTCACTTCTCTTGATATTCGTCTACTTCCTCTCTGGCCCTCTAACTTCCATTCATATGTTTGTGGCCAAAAATACTATAACTGTGTGATGAGTCAAGATGACAATATAGTAATGTTAACATTTTATCCCAGCCCTATTGTCTGGTCTGCAAAGTGTCATTCCTTTTTAACAAATTCTTCAACATAGATTTCTAAGGAGCACAAAAGCAGTGTAAAGGTTTTCTGAAACTATAGTTAGAAAGTTTGGGATTTTATAAAATTTGCTTCTTCACAATGGGGAGAGAATACAACTTTTTCTGCCAATTTTGTATATTTCATGTGCAAAAATGTTTTCAGACCAAAAAGCTCCTTACTGCAAAACAAAATTCTATTAAAGTGGAGAAGGGTTTGAGAAGTCATGCAGCAGTACAAAGCTGTTACAGTATAAGTTTCAATTTAGGTGTTGGACATCCCACATATGTTACTCCAGGTGCTAAAGAGCCCATATCATGCTTTTTTGAGTTTCATGTGGCCTCTGTCCACAAGACAAAAAGTCTGCAGTCTCAAAACTCCTCTCTCTAAACCCTTTTTACAGCACCAGTAGCTGCTTGAAACTGCTAGTTCACCCAGCCTCCCTGAATAGAGCTACCATTTTGACGTCCTACCACTGCTTCATCTGCAAGATTTCTGCTTTATTTCTCTGCTTTGTCTCTGCCAGCTCTGCCTTGCATCAGTACTGCGCTCCTGCTTTAACCCTCCACAAACTCAGAATCCACCTGCAGGATTTGACAGCTGGTTTAAAAGCTATCTTATCTCTTCTAAAGTATTTGCATGTGACATAATTCAGCTAGGAGTGATGAGGTTGGAGCCTCATCACCAAGTTCAAAATATTTCTGGCTACAGCAACAAATGTTTAAAATTAATCCAAACACCAGTTTTCTGACTGAACAATTTCTGAATGACCATTTTTTCCTCTGACGGTTTTTGTGAGTTTTTCTGAGTCTTATTAGAAAAGGAAGAAAATGGTATCATTCACTAGAAAAGAAGCACAAAACCATTAATGTGGCCTATTAAGATGGATTATTAAGCCAGAAACAACCTGGGTTTTTCTTCCTTTCTTCAAAGTAGCTGGACAAGTGACTTATAAAATGAAAAGGAAAACGACATGAACAGATAAAAAAAGACATGGAGAGTGTTCTTTACTTCGACCTTTTACTTCTCTTACTTTGCTGATTAAGAGACAAAAGGTGTCACCTGTTCCCACTCAACACCAGGTTGATTTTGTGGCTTATGGAGCAGAGTTGATGTGGATAAGCCTTACAATCTTGACTGCACTAACAATACTGGCCAGTGGATTAGCCGCTGACATTTTTGGGAGAGTGGGTTAACAACACAGAGGGATTAGACCATCCTCTGTAGAAGACTGTTGTGGCCCCAGCGCAGATCTGCTGCAGACACACAGCTTACTGACTTAACAGAAGAACATTTGGGTGGGGTCTTTGCTGTAACATTTACCAAAGAATGTGCTGATTAATTAAGAGGGTGGCTCACAAAGCTGTGAATAAGGCATTTAAACCCCCAAAATATTGTGCACAGGTATGTCACAAAACAAGATATTTAAAATTAAAGACAAAAATTGAAAGACAATTGGGATTTATACAATAGGATTTTAGTCAATATTCAAATGGATGATATTTCCAATCTCATTATTGCTGAAACCAATATCAACAAATATCAATACTGATATTATTTCTCAAGAGCACAACACTTCCACTCAACTAAAATTGATCTATTTCTTTAATGTGAACAGCCAATTTATGTTAGAAATGTTAGAGATGTGAAACAAGAAAAACATTTTATTCTTTAATAAATTAAACTTTTGACTTATAAAAGTAGACATTTAATGATTATGAGGTAAACCACTATGGCACATTTAAACATTCTGTCATTATTACAGCCAATAAAGGGGATATTCAAGATCCATTTGTACCTTCAAAATATCAGCTGTAAATAGACAAAAAAAAACAATATCTGTCACTAACAGTAATCATCTTTTTAGGCAATTATCTGCCCATACCGATGTTGCTCTGATAATAACACGCATCCCTACTCCACAAGATATCTTAATTTAGTTAAGATTATTAAGGTTTTCGGATGTAATTTACTGCTACGGTTACTGTACCATTTCCTTTTTTATGCCGGCAAAGTGCATGACAAAAACATCTGAGTTCCTCTGTGTTGCTGGATTACAAAAGCTCTCCTGTGCACTTTCACCTCCCACCACTGTTACAATCAAGTAAGTGTTAAATTGCTTTAAATGTTTTGTATTTGATTTTAATGGAATAAATCCCACAAAGAAAACTTACAAAACAGGAGTCATGTTTTGGCATTGGCTGTAAGTTTACCCTAAAAGGAAAAGCTATTTATCGCCCGACTACCATGATTGTTGGTGAATTTGTAAAAAAGGTTTGTGCTTAACTTTTGACTGTCTGGTGAAGAAAAAATTACAACACTAGTTTATTCTGTGACATTTTCAACTGAGAGCACTGTTCAATAAACTCTGAAATTACTCCTGGAAGGTAGAAAAGTTTTGTTGCTTTAAATGCATAAGTCACTTGAAAGCTTGTTGACAGTTATTCAAGCTTGCTGGTAAAACCACATATCCTTGAATAACTTTGACTTAAATTGCACCTGGTTTTCAATAAATTCCTTTGTGCATGTCTTAGCATTTTTGAATATGCATTTGTGTCCAAGAGTGCATCCAGTTTGTTTGTTCATTCTGTGATTTATGGCTCTTCATTATCAGCCGGCTGCAGGGGTGTTTCCAGATGCCTGCATTTTCCTGTCATCCTTGAGATTTACTGTCAACAAGTACCATCATCCTGAAACTATTCACTGTCTGCTTTACGTAATAGATGTTCACTCAGCTTCACTAACTTGACGCAGGCTTTTAACACCAATAATTACTTGCGACAAACAAATACAGCAGGGGGGTTGATTTCACTTGGGATTAAAAACCATGACCAATTTAAGATTTTAGAAAGTACTGAAGACCATATGAAGCCAATGAAAAACAGTGGTGATTAACTTAATGTGATTCAGGTGATGTGCCGCAGTATGTTGTCAAACAAACTTACAGTCAGAGCTGCCTTTTAGTACAATGGTGTAAACATCTAGATTTATGTGATATTTGGCTTTCCACGAAGAGGGTACACAAGAAATCTCACTCTGTTAAACAATAAAATATATTATGGTGCAAATCTGTCCCGATGAATAGAAAAGTACATTATACACAGCGAGTTCAGCTAATACATCTAAACCAGGGGTCACCAACCTGTACATCTTGTTCCACTGCAAGATCTTTTAAGGTAGGACTTTAACAACACTAGGTGTGTATTAGGTCTGAAGGAAATTTAGATTATTTTCCTTCACCACTTGAGTATTTTGGGTGACCAAGATCTTCACCCATTCATATCCAACTCTTCTTATCCTGGTTAGAGTTATGAGGAAGCTGGAGTCTATTCCAGCTGTCATTGGGCGAGAGGGAGGGTACACCCTGGACTGGTCACCAGCCAATCACAAGGCTGGCAAATAGAGTCAGACAACCACCAGCCAGATAGCCAGAGAGATCACAATCACACCTATGGGCAATTTATGGTGCTTTTCCATTTGTGATGTTTGCTCCATTTTAATTTTCCATGAAGGTAAAGACTATATCAGTACCTCTTAAAGGTAGGCACGACTACCATGGCTCCAGTAAACTATGGTGGCCTCCTCACAACAAAGGAGAAAACAAAGGCAATAGAGCTGCCACCCCCTTTGTGGTTTTTTGTACCTTTTAGTTTCAAAAAAGGTTGCAAGCAGTAAAATAACAAGCTTTTTAAGCAGAGGAGAGTCTGGTAAGTTAAAAAGCATCTCAGCGCCCCAAAATACCCCTGACTTGTGTTGATATTCTGACCAATCAGAGGGCAGCAGTGTCTCCACTTCATGTTTGGTCTTGGCTCAGCTCACCTGGGACCCCACTGAAGGTGATAGAAAAACTGCACTTTATATTTAAAGGAGCTACCTTAACAAGATGACACCCTCTACCTAAACTAGACTTGCAAGAAAGATCTAATCAAAACATTATCTTGTGCTATTGAAAAACTAATCAGGGCTTACTCTGGCCAGAGAAAGCCCTGCTTCATATTAAAACATACATGTGCAGCACTTGTGCCCATTACTGACAAATGATCAGAACATTTAATCCTGTTTCTCTCCGTGACATATGTCTTGCAAGAGTTATTATGTGCAAATGGACACTGAAATCTCTGATGTGGACCATCCTGAATTCTGAGACTCGCTGGCTTCATGCTCTTCTTTATCTTTGCTGTTGTTTCTCTTCCATGCCAATTACAAAACAACAGAACTGTATTTTTCTGCAGTGTGTCCTCACTCCTGTTCTTGGAGTGCCTTATGCAATCTCCATAGCCTTGATTCAACAGGAAAAACAAGATTTCCTTGTTGGGGGGATGAGGAGAAGTTCATTTTCAACATCCTGTCCCAAACACAAGATTTTTCTTTTTCTTGTGTTTTTTTTTTTTTTTTTTCAAACCACAGCAGGTTGGTGTTTGTCTCCTTGTTACAGCTGTGCTCAGCAGAGAGGGCTGACCTTGGGGACAATCACACCACACAAAGCAGTGAGTGGGGCTGTGACCAGAACCACAGCGTGCTTCTCTTGTCAGGCTGAATGGTGGTTAGTTTCATAGCTTGCTGATTCATTAAGGCATACTATGCTTGCCAAGCCAAATATATTGCAGGAATGTGGGTAAAACATAGTTAATCCCGTTGCAATAGGTGTTGACTCAAAAATGTGGGACTTTACTTTAACAGATAAAAAAGAGCAAAGAAAAATATTGGGTTTTAGGGGGATATCAAGAAGGTGTGGTTTGGATAGAGGATGTTTGGAGATCGTGCGGCTGCCAAAGCGGAACACAGAGGAAGGACAGAGCAGAGATCTGCTGGTGACCTTAGCACGCAAACCACAGCACTTCTATTGTCCACCAGACTTCATACAGATAAAGACCCATGTACATACATAACTCTCTGACAGGGAGTGAAATATTTCCATCATTTAGAGAATAAAAATATCTCTTCATTTATCATTCCCCCCTGAAAAAAATTCCTCAAGTATGGCCCTTAGAGCTCCAGAGAGGGGAGATCTTGTACACACAGAATCAAGTTTAAAAAAAGTGTCACGTACAAGTGGGCATAGCTGAGTTTTGTTTGCAGTGCTTTTGCCATGGAGACAAAACACAGATCCAAACACAGGGTTAAAGGTTGTGCTCTTATGGCATGTTTACCAAAGATGGAAAGGATGAGTGCTGGTGTGGGGCAGCGTCTTACCTGTCACCATATTCATGACATGTAAAACACCCTTGTGGTAAATTTAACAGAAAGGGTCTGGACCTTTTCTAGACTTCTGGGGATCCCACACTAAGCCATGCCTGTGGGAACGCTCAGCGATGAAACTGACTTATATGTTGTTTCCGACTGTAACATTCAGAGGAAGGTAGTCAGGGGTCAGGAGGCTCCGCCCTCTTCTAAAGCTTGGCACATCCTCTGCAGCTTCAGTGACACTAAAAATAGAGCCGCATAACAAATGGGTCCCACACCACATGTAACTTAACTTGGTAACTGTGGATAGTAGCGACACTGAAAATGACTTAATTACTAGTTCAATACTTGGAACTCCATAACTGGATGCTCTGGGAGAACCTAATGAGAGAAAAAGAAAGGATCTATGGTTCAAACAAGGGCTGCATAATAAATTGCTATTTTAACTGTTGCTACACAAGCTTTTTAATTGCATTGCAAGGGCATAAATGTCTGCTGGCACCACAAAGAGAGGAAAAGAGAGAGTTTTGTCATGTTCATGATGCGGCTCTTCCACACAGAGTAGACATATTATGACACTAAAGGTCAGACAAAACTAAAAAAAAGAATAGTATGGGCTCTTGAAAGCTGAGGACTCCTGTCAACAAAAACTGTAAATAATGAGGTGAATTCACTAAACGGCAAAGTCTTTTTGACAGGTCTTTCACATGAACAAAAGTAAATAGGGAAAGCAGTCACAGGTGTGACTGTTGGTCACTCCCCACCTTTTTACTATCTTTGGTCTTGACACATTCCTCTTTGTTTTATAAAATTGAGAACCCACTGGCAGATTTTTACATGCTGTGCCTTTAAGCCTAAAGAAGCCTGCTGCATAAGTTCCATTATGACTTTTGTGTATTTTTCATCCCCCACTATTAGTTGAAGGCTGAGAAGTTATTTACATTGGCTATAAAAAGAATTGGACAAGCCATGTGATGTCAGCGGATTGATTATCAAAGGATCCTTCAAAACATTGTTGATGATGTGTTGAGACAGGATTTAAGGCTATCCGACCAATAGCAACACCACGTGGACGTGCAGTCATGTCAGTCATGTCACGTACTTCTAAAATTAAATATCCTCAGTAAAATAAAAACAGGCGCAATATAAAAAAATCCCCCCCTCCATACAGTGAGAAGGCCATTTTTGCACCAGGCTGTAAAGATGCTTTTAGGATGTAAAAAACGTTAGTTTCCTGCACACTGTCATAACACCTTCAGGGTTCCTGCAGCTAGCCTCAAGTGGACATTCTAGGAACTACAGCTTTTGACACTTCTGCATGGTCCAACTTTTTTAGCCCCAGTGGTTGCTGCTTGGTAATTGCAAAGTCACTTATCTAAACATTTCTCAGCCTGAGTCAGACCAAAACTCAGTTTTAATACCATCATCAATTCAGTTATTTTTTCCACTGATATCAAGCATTGTCCCTATATTTTTATGTTTTTAGGCCTAATGCTCTATTCTTGTATGTTCAGCTTTAATGAAAACTGATGGTTTGGGAGTTGTAGTTTTTTTAACCAATGCTTTTGTATTTATACATAACAAAAAGATGAAGGCAACAAACCCTAAAAAGTTAAAACAACAATAGAGGAAACAAACCAAGACATTGAAAAATTGCAGAACAACCCTTAATAAAGAGGGGGATACAAAGTGCATGCAGGACAATTTTATTATTTATTGATTGATTGTCAGATCTAATTATTCTGTACAGGGCAAACACATGCCTCAGGGTAAGAAAAAGCAATAGGTTTCTTTCAACCAATCTGAAATTTGTTAAACATGGATATTACAATTACAGAGATATAATAAAATAGAATGATGTCACCACATGCTTGAGGCACTCTGCACTGGCAAATTTAAAATATGTATCTATTTCAATTGACAAAACAAAACTCATCCAAAAAATAGTCTGCTGATTGCTTGGGGAAACTATTTACAAATAGCAGGTAAAAATTAACAACCAAAGGAGAAGAGCTCATCTATAAGTGCATAAACCAAATAAAAGACACCTGTTGAGACACATACAGAATAACATTGAAATCCACCTGCTACACTAGTAAGCACAAATAAAATCTCAGCCAACAAAAACACTCAAGGCAAAGAATAGCAGTTCCACCAAAAGAAAAAACACCTGCTGTGGCACAACATCCGCTACATTTTAGCCCCATGTGTGATGCAAGAATAACAACCACCTGCTGAAGGCTAACAATAGCCACCAGCAAACTATTCACTTGGGCCCGATGCCTTAAACACAACCGTGACTGAATGATAGTGTACATGCTGAATGAATGTCAACTCATCACCAGGGTACACAGACACATACCAGCACTTCACATTTATCTCTGTTACATAAAGGACAGAACAGTATGCGTGAGGTACAATCACACCAAAGTGACACACTGTGTCAGGAGGTGTCAGGGGGACTGGCAACAACAAAAACACCACGTTCTGCTTGCATAATCCAGCATGAGGCATGAGATGGAAGGAATGTCAGTGCATGATGGTAAACACTCACAAATAACACACAAACACACAAAGCACTGTATGGATGACAAGCATATGCCATTTTATTGCAGCAGCCTTACAGTAGTGCAACTGCATTTTCAAAAACAAAAGTTATCTCTAAAAGGTTTTTCACTGTAGCGAAAATGACCACGGTAAAACGAGCAATAAGGCACCACTGCTCATTTTTAAGTATTTTGTATTATTACTATTTTTATTGCTCTATGAAACTAAATGCCCATCACTGTTACAGCAGATATAAACAGTAGGTTATTTAATCTTAATTAGAACTGTCACTTTCAATATTCTATTTTCATATATACAGATATGAAATCCCCCAGGATGCAACACCAAAATACTGAATAATATTCCAATTAATCAAAACTATTTCCTGTTGTTGGCAGTATAGATGATGAGTGTGGATCAATATATTCTTTTTATCATGATTCTAAATCTGCAACAATGGTCATAAAAACACAATAAAAAAATACAAGTAAGCTTCATTAAACTTGTACTGAGCTTTGAATACGTGCATGACACACCCAGAACAATGCAACCACATCGGATGCATTTTCACAGCATGACAGCTTAGTTGTGTGCAGATTCTCATTTTGGCAAAAATATTATCAAGTCAGGGCATTCAGACTGCTAGTGTGAGCCCCCACGTCTCAATTCCATCTTAAGCTCTGAAAATCAAACAGCAGGCCTGCCAGTTTTTACCACAAGCTGCATGAGTATTTCTGCCAAAATAGACAAAAGAACGAAAAATCGAGAACTGTATTTGCCTTGTTTTAGCTGGTATGCATGTTCACCTCTTTAGAATATGCCACAGACATGATAAATGCATGTAGTGATAACACTTCTTGTCTGTTCCAATAAATGTTCAGTTTGCCATTCTTGTGAAGAAAGTTCCCTTGCTTAAATAGTAAACTTTTATTCCAAAGTTTTTCTTGGGGAGCCATACAATGAATCAAGTCACTTGTTTGAAGATTTATGGTGGTTCTTCCAAAAATTTCATTTGGAACTGTTTAATAAGATAAACTGTATGAAGAGAGACAGGGCTGGAGAAAAAGGGAGATACAGCACATCTAAAATCCATGGCCTTGCAAGCAGGATTTGGCACACTCTCCAGCCGGTATGCATCCAGTGTGTCAGAGTTGTTAGGTTGTAAATTAATTCTGACCTTCCTTATGGTACAATTTGTCTTTAAACTTAATATCAGGATTCACAGTTGTGTTGCTCTACTCCCTTTTCTTCACTCCTTTACCTCTCAACATAAATCTCAGGAGTGTGTGCAGTAGCCATCTCTGTGTTGGCTTTCCCTTTGAAAGTAGGTTGCTCTCAACATCCTGTTGCTAAAAAGAAATATGTTGTTTGCTTTCATATGTAAACATGCAAATACTTTCTTTATTGCACTGATGTCAAGACTTGCTGAAGGCAGCACGTGGAGGTGTTTATAAAAGCTGTGAGATACTGACAAAGTAATGTGTCTTACTTCAAAAACAGTTCTTTACTGCATGGATCATCAGACCAGTCTCTACTTTTGATATTTTGTATTTATTCAATGTGTAGAGGGGAAAAAAAGCAAACAAGGGGTGTGTTTTTTAGATGAGCATACTTCAAATCCAAGCATTACTATCCATCATTCTAAAGCTTGTTGTACCCGGGATTTGACAACACGATGTCAGAGAGAATTTTGGGCTTGAGGGCTTCTGGTGGTGTCTTAACTGAATTTAAGGCAGTTCAGACAGACATTTGGACTGCCAACAGAACAGTGTTATTGTTGATACAAGGTTAAAGCGGGGATTAATCCTTAAATAACATGAGATTACACTTGAATTTAGAAGGAAAAGTGATTCATATTCACTATGAGAAAATGTCCAAATGGCCTTGGAGCCAGTTGTGGTCCTGGCATACATTTAATGTGGTTTGCCAGTCAATTTAAAGTATCAAAACTATGTAAATAAATGAAGAAAACATGAAAAATTCTGCCATAAAAACATTACAAATAGCATTTTTTTAAAGAAAATGTAGCTCAAGTTGAATGTAGTTGCATCTGTGAAACACTACAAAATGCATTTGTAAAAATAAGAATAAAAATGTTGGTAAAACACACTTTAATATGCAGTAAACAACTCACACTGAAAACTGGCTTGAAATTTGTGTATTACTTCATGCATTTGAGTTTGGAGATAAACTCTAATTAAATAGCTTCTTTTGGCAGCTTCATTTTTGTCCCTTTTGGTAAATTACGGGTAAATATAATTGATAAGTTAAAATAGACTCCTTAAATTGCACCACTTTGTCCCTCTGGCAATCAGAAGAAAACCGATGTGGTCTTTTTGGTATCCAAACAAGCATATACCTGCTCTAAAATAACTGCTACAGTAATTAAACATTTACAAGCATCAGTGATTTTTTTTGTCTGTTTCTATGACAGAAAGATCAATTATTTTCCTGCTGACCTGTAAATACAACTGTGATGTCTGTAATAATGAAAACTTTAACCTCAGACCTGGCAGTCCTCACATCTGCTCTGTGTTTACATCATTTAAAGGATTTGTATTGTCTCTCTGAAAAGATTAAGTGGGCGTCACGGCCTTGTGTGTCTGAAAGGACTCAACAGTCCTACTGCTACTATTGACCAGTGAGAATCCCCCTCATGAAGTCATCGTCTCGTTGGCCTCGATCAATCACTCGGCGGGGCCCCCACTGTAAAAAGCCTCCTATTAGGCGCAGTGAAAGCTCTGTTTACTCAAGCTTAGTGAGTTACCTTGGGTTACTGCAGGAATGAAGGTTGTGGAAACAGTTGGCCGCAAACATAATACATCATGCGTCATAGAGTACGTTAGTTTTTATACAGGTGACACAATGCCTCCATTTGGGTTGTAAAACAGACACAGACTAAGCTATGAAGAAAATTCTGAGAGATAATTCAGGAAAGTGGGACTTCTTACTATCTTCCTTTATTTCAGTATTTCTAGCTTGATATGAGCAAAGTTCTAAATGTGGAAACATCTGCTCTGCATTTTTTCATAAGATAAACTGTTTTAAATCAGCAAATGAGATTTTTCTATTTGTAAAAGTTGCTCAGTCTTCCGGCAAAAAGCCTCTTTCACTTTGACCTCATTCTGAAGACTATAGCAAGGCAAGGCTGGCAAAGTCATTAAGTGAGCAAGCAAAGAAGGTTTGAAGACGCACGTCTCACTTCAAGCGTGTCCCCCCCTTGCTCTTCCCTGCCCTGGCTTTTCACCCTAAGACCCCCCTTCTGACCCCTTTGTTGGGGAGAAGGGGACTTGGTCTTTGGAACCAGCTAATTATAGAGTTTAAACGTCTGCTTGACTAAGCCCGAAGTGCTGGGAGACATTCCTACAATTGGAAGATTCAAGTCTGTGTGTGTATGCTCTCTGTCTTTGCTGTTTTTGTTTAAACTTTTTTACAGCCATGTCCAAAGAGAGAGAGATTTATTAGAACCATGTGAGAGAGATGTCAAACAGTAGTGTTACATTTACAAGTTAAACATGAGCTTAAGGATTTCTCTTTAGGATCTGTAAAAATATGTATGAGAAACATTCCATAGAGGTCTCATTAATATGGATTATTTCTATATATTTCTAACCTGACATGCCAGATGGACTGTTCAATATATTTCACTGGTCTATCTGGGATGAAAGCCCAAAGAAAGTGTTGGAGAATGGGCAGAACCTTTCAATAGCATATCCGGCAGGAGACTGGATGAGAATTCTGTAAATCACATTCATTACAATCCAATCAGATAATGTAGTAGGCGGGCTCGACTACCGTAGGTTAAAGGACAGAACAAGAGCCACACAGTGAAACAAACTCTTGGCGAAACATGTCGGAAGTGAAGTGAACATATAATTTCTATTAAGAGGAACAGTTGCTTCCTGCTGTTGTCTCACTCGTAGCTTCCACCTCTTCCTGCTCAGAAGGATGTTGATCTGGCCGTGCCACTTTGGGCTGCTCAAAATCATTGTCGATTGGAGATGGGAAAATCGATCTGTCTGATTACAGACATTGAATGAAGCTGATCGATCTATATAATACATTTCTATATATTCATGATAATTTCTCTCTTGAATATACACATGTTTTTCAATATACTAGCAGTACTGTGAGAGTAATAGTACTGTCAAACCCCCACAAATGAGACTTAAGTTTTAATTAAAAAAAAATCCCCTTGGGGATTAATGAAGTATTTCTGATTCTTTGTGGATTAGGGCTTCTGGCTTACCCCACTCTTGGGTTTTGCTCCGAGGTCTGGTGGGGGTCCTGAGGTGAAGGCAGCATGAGTATGTGACTGTGGGAGATTCTGTGTTCCTGCTGGTTCAGATCTTTCATCAAACTCCTGTTAAAAAAAAAAAAAAAAAAAAACACAGTCAGAGTTTAAATGCCATCACTACTTTAAGGATAATCAAAAGTAGTGTTTTACCAATGTTAGGCCTGCTGCACAGTCCAGCCCAGAAAAGCGTCAATAAACATTACTGAGCCTTATACAGGCAGTAAGGGACATGTTACAATATTGTACTGTAAATAAAGAGTGAAGGATAGAAAAACTGCAAAATAAACAACTAAATTCTAGTGTATCTCATATTTATATAGATCTGTTTTAACAGAAAGTTTAAATAAATATGAGCTCTAGGTTTTTTTTGAGACTGCAGCTAAATGATGTATCATTAACATTAGCATAATTTGTGTACCTGGAGTTTTCGTCTATGTAAGGTTGGAGTGCTGTCCATTGAGGAGGTCGCACTGAGGGCATTCTCTATTTCCTGGTCCAACTGGTCAAGTTTCATCAGCAGCAACACCATGGAGTCCAGACGAGCATGCTCCCGCTGAATACAGGTAACAATTATTAGCACTGCAATGAGTTCAGAAACTGAGATTCACAACATAAGTATCACATTCAAACAGAAGACAGCTTTTTATCTCCATTTGTGAATCCCTGTGACATTAAGGATCAAATATGATGACACCTGCTTTTTTTATCTTCAGTACCCTTAAGTAAGGCATTAGCCATGTTTACATGTTTAAACTTTTTCATCAATCTGACTGAAATAATTCAGATTACAATGCTCAGATTCCGAGGGTAGTTTTTTTTTTGTTTTTTTTTATTGAATAATACAGGTCCAAAATCCCAGTCAAATGCCCAGCATAAGTAGAGCCTCATATAAGTGGCGTGACTTGGATATAATTTGATCTAAAAAAAGAAGATTCAGTTTTAGACTCTGCCTAGTTATACCAACATATAACCACTAGACCAAAGCAGCAAGTAACCAGATTCAGCACATAAGTATGGACGTTAAACTAAGCAGAGAACCAAAGGCTAATAAGGCTAGTAGTGTTAGCTCAGCTAGCCTTATTAGTCACACTACATTTTAGAAATCAAAATCATCTTACAACTGATGCTGTGATCCAGTGATGAATAAGAGTGCTCAATTTGATTATTTTCTGAGTGCTTTATCAACTTTAGGCTAATCAATTATAAATCATCTCCACCTAGGTACATCACAACAAAATGAATGTTACTTTTAGACAGTAATGCATCATTTTTATGTGGGACCAGAGAACTACTGCTTTAAATTATTGTCCTTGAAAACACTGGTAACCCTTGTTTTTCTTTCTTTTTTTTTTTGGACAGTATGTTCCTTCTTGTCTAATCAAGTACATAGATCTGCAAGAGCCTCTTTTTAACTGAACTGTCAATTATTTTGGCATATCAGCTCTGTTAAAATGACATATCAATAAAATAACTTTCTACCCAAAGAAACACTTTGACATAAATCATCATAGCGAGTACTGATTGAGGTGAAAGAATTAGTTTTGACACATGCAGTAAATCTGTTTTAAAAGGTTTGACCAATGTCCCATCTGCTATCATAAAGGGGTAGCAAAAAATTGCCTTCAGCTTCAGGTAGTGCTAGGGACTTAACTAATTTTATATATAAATTACAACCTTGACTTCACCCAATCATGAAAACATGATTTTTATTATATAGGTTTTAGTATTTGGCAATATATTTTAGCCAAATGAGTATATCATGAACAACTCAAAAACAGTTGTTTTTATTTATTTTTCTACTTTTTTAATCAATATCATTATCTTACTTTTATATCTTTCCATAGAATAATTGATTTGATCGTTTTTTATTCTGTTTAGAATGGCATGTGTTAAAAGTCTAAGTTTGAAGCATGTGAAGCAGATTATGTAAGAGTCTGACCAATGAGTGATTGTATTTGATAATCTCTGTATCAGCTAAAACGACTGCAATCATGGTTTTGTCATAATCAAAAAATGTTACTTTATTAGAGTTGAAGTCCCCTAGCCAGGAAAATAAAAAAAAAACATGCTTGAAAAATGGTTCCCCTGCCATTTATTTGAAGTGGTGGACCGCTACTACACTGCAACCTCCCAAAGTAAGGGCAGATAATTATTTTTTAATGAAATGTATGTACACTCATGATCTGAAAAGACCTAATTCCCTTTTTCACTAATACATTGGGAGTAAAATTCTTATGTTGCAAGTCCTTCTTTCACAGCAAAACCTACTTAAACTTGACTACCACTTCCTTTTTTTAACCTCTGCCAAGGAGGTTATGTTTTTGCTTGTATATGTTTATCTGTATGTTTGTTAGCAAGATTATACAAAAACTACCAGACAAATTTTGCTGACATTTTCAAGAGATGTTGGTAATGGTTCAACTTAAAAATGAGTAGATTTTGGTGGTGATTCAGATAATTGCCATTAGCAAATGATCGTTTTTGCTCAACAACTGTCTAACTTATAATGATATGAACATGATTCCGAGTGCTAGGTGTGGGTTTTCAGGGTCAAGGAATCATATTATGATGGGAACTTTATCATGGAAGTATTGCTGATAGATGTAACAGCAATATGTGAGCTACCTTGGTAGAGGTTTGCTCTCTCCAAGTGTTTTCTAGTACTCAATGATACTCTTTATCACAAATGACTGTTAGAAATTACTGGATACCAATCTAACAGATAAACACTCAGAACAATGTTAAATATATGACACTGAAATGGCATTATCAGAGTTGAATTTGTGTTTCTCAATTAAACCTTTTTGATCTAGTACTGACCCAGATCATGCACATTAAATCAGATCTATTTGCAAAGATTACAGCACTGGCTAAATTTTGATGAAAGTATAAGCTTGACTTTATTATGACTATTTCATTTTATAAGTGAAAAAGCTGATAACTGTGGCTATTAAAAGTCTTCTCAATAGATTGTAACTTAGAATTGGGGGAAAAAAAAGCAAAGAAAGAAGACAACCACATTTCATGAAGCATTAAAATGACAATTTTTGTACACTTAACACCAACTTTAAAATCTCTTTTTTTTTTTTTTTTTTTTTTAAATAAATTGTAAATCTTTTAAATTTTCTTTCTCCTTGTTTATAAGCTGGCTCATTATTGCAAGAAAAGGTAATGGGCTCTTTTCTGTAAACTAATCTCATCCCTCTTTCCTCTTTTTACTTCCCTTCCCTCTTCCTTTTCAACTGAGGCTGATAACTTATCCTGACACTTTCACCCTCTGCTCTCATGTATCCTCTCTACAGTTAAAATAGTCCTGCCGTTTCCTTTGTTTTTTTGCTTTTTCCCACACACTCCATTTAATATCCATATTTTCATCATCACTTGCCCTGTTTGAATCATATTTCTTTGAGATATTACCCCAGTTCTTTGAGCTGTGGTGTTCACTTAATGCTGTGATAAAAGGTCTCACACTGACCTCAGGTGGCCTGCCTCCAGTAAGACAAGCTAAAAGACCGCACTCCACAGACCACTCCGTGTTGGCTCTATATCCCTCAGTCTTGTTTTTAATGTAATATAATCCATTGTTTGAAGTTAAAAACTTGTGATAATCCTTTCCTGGAGTTCTAGCTCATGTTTTCATTTCCTCCTGCCTGTATTACATTGGCTCCGGGCATGGCACGATGTCTGAGCAGCTCTCCTGAGATGAACCCCAAGAAATGCATCACATGGCTCACTCATTAGTCCCAAACAAACCTTGTTACAATCTCCCTAACAGGCCTTGTTAAACACTTTATGAGGGTGATATCATGGGACAAACAGACACAGCGATCATGCATTTCTGAGAAGGCTTTGGACAGGTATGTGTGCATTGCATATTCTCTTCAGATGTATCATCCCAGGAAGCGGTTGAAGTGACTTCACCTTTTTTCATTTAACTTTACAATGGGTGTGCTTCCTTTTACAGCTTTCATTTTAGATGACTGATGCTAGTGTATATGATTGACAGGTTTACAGATCCTTGATAGGATCTACATCATAATAAACAAGCTCCAGCTCAAGTCCAGTGCCTGGCTCTCAGCTCAATCCCCTAATATGACTGGAGCTTACATTTATTTCTAGTTAGTTTCCAATTAGCCTGTCCAAAGCAGATCTTATAGAGTTTGCTGAAAAAGCACATAGACACTGAGGGCCATGTGTGCCTTAGAAATCCGTCTCACATTGATGCATTTATTGGCATTCCTTGCTGGTGGACGCGCATATCACCGTGTTCTGTCTGCTTGGCTAAGTTTCACAATGAAACATTGTAAGGTGGTAAAACAATGACATCTTTACGAGGCCTCGCTGAATGAACAAAAGCATCTGGCTCGGGATGGCAACAACAACCACAAAACAGCAGAGTCAACAAACAAGTGCACAAGATGTCAGGCGCCTCAGAGCAACATTTTTTAAGGGGGCATTCTGGTGGTTTGGGTGCTCTCAGAAGGTTTCTTTTCTCTCTTTCCCATCTTTTGAGGTTTCTGTTACATTCCTCTCCACTTCCTGTTTTTTGAGATGGGAGACAGTTCCCACACTGTTTGAACTCCGAGACCCCTCCTTCCTCTTTCCAGCTTTCTTTTTCAACCCCCTCTTACACCCTGTGCCCTGCATCCCATTTCTCAGACCTGTCAATGATACTCTCGGCCTTTTCCTCTGAGCCAAAAATACTCAGTGCATTTACATTCAGATAGAAATTGTGTTGGGCTTGTCCAACCAGGGTTTAAGTTAGCCAGAACCACATACAATTGCTTGGCAGATATCAACAGCCAAAATGTCCATTGTATAATATATCAATTGCAAATGAATTAACATAGTGAGTGATTAATTACTGTGTTAGCCTGTCAAGAACATTCACATAAACTACAGGTCTACCCATAAAATACAATAATGCTGTATTCTGTGGAGCACAGAAGCAGGCTACCATTTATCAATGTATTTGAATGTACAGGGTTATTAACTTAGAATATCAACAAAGAATACAGAATAATAAGCATTTGCACACTTGAGCCCACTTCAACCAACAAGAAAGTCCAGTTAAGGTCCACACAAATGTGTACATTGTACTTTGTCTAGTATTCATGTATATTAGATCTATTACCTCCAAAATCAGACAGTAAGGGTGAAAAGTGGAAGCACAGATGTGCACACTCAGCCAACAGAGATTATGCAGCCTGTATTGTTTAAAGTATTTAACTGTTAAAATAATCTTAAGAGTTTGCTGTCTCTCCACGTATGTTTGTTATGGTTCACTCTCTTTTGCTTTCTTACTCCTCTGCTGCCCATATGAGCTCTCTCCCGCCTATGGCTTGGACCTTTGAGGTGCATTATTTCTAAGGTAAACCAGCTGTTAAATACAGCAATCAGCCAGGTTCATGCTGTGAGTGTATGTTTTATTTTAGTATGCTATACAGGAGGCAGTTATTTTCTATTCCTGCTTGCTGTACTCTTTCTTTCTACCCTGTGCATACCAGCTTTGTAAATCTAATCTGTATTGACCCCAATAGTGCAGTTTGCACAACTGCTTAGTCACTCTGACACATGCAGCACATAATCATCATTGGTTGTTTTATTTTTTGACATAATAATCAACCAGCCTAGGTAACATTTGATTCTTGCTTTGATAGGTTGATCAAACACGTCTGATGATTTTTTTTACAAAGAAACTCAGACTGTGAATGCTGTCAAGCATCTCTCTGCCGTTTTATAAATAAAAATGATGCACTATTAAGGTAAACAGACAAAAAGGACAACATCAGTGAACTACATTTACAGGGTAAAGACAAGATTCAATCTTTGTGATGGCTAGGAAATACACACATTCAGTGATGTGCACTCAGGCTGAATAATGATTTAATTGATGTGGCTGACAAGATGTAATTGTTGCAGTGCATGCAATCAGTTCCTTAGATCTAATACATTTTCATTATACCAACTCACTTACCTGAATAAATACTAAAAGCATTAATTTATGTACTTTTGTGTGACTAATTTGTGTTTTATTCACACAAGATTATTCATGCCCAAAGCGTTTGTTCAGTAGTCAAAACATACAGCTACAATTCTGGAGGACTGTAGGTCAAATTGGCCAGCATTTAACGTCACTGTAATTATACAAAATGTTCTCTTGGTCAGACGGAAACACTTCATAATCTTTGATAATGTAATTGGAGGCAGTTTTCCTCTGTTTTATGTACCCAAATAAAACTGAACTAGGTAATGCATGCTCCACTGTTCCAGTGTTCAGCCTATAAAAGTCAAAACTGCATAAATGCTTAGCAAAGCAGATATCATAGATTCTATGGAGTACATATTACTTTGATGGAGAGCAATGTGTCTCAAAGGGGGGCACAGGGGAAACAGGTTGCTTTGTAGGAAATTTTAAATTTCATTGGCCACCCCAGCTGCCAAGCCAAAATCCTTAACCTGATTGGTCATTGGCCTTGTCTGAGGTGGGATTTCTGTTAGTAATTTATTTGAACTGTGTTGCATGCTGCTTATAGCTGTCTTTGCATTGTAATGTGGCACTTTTTTGTTAAGACTACAGTTGTGTGTGTTGGCAAGAAATCTGGTGATGTTTACAGGAGTGACGGCTTAATATTTAACAATATAACACTATAGGAAGGGCAATAAATTATGAGTTATTCATTATATAATCTATTTGTTATATATTTCTTATTAAGTTTTAGTATCCATAATATTAAGTGCATAAAAATATACAGTTCAAATGGCTGCAGTCTAATTTCTAAATGTCTGCTGCCAACCAGAAGCTGGTGGCAGAATTATGATAGAAAAGTAATAGCCCAGAACTATACAAAAGATTAGTTCAAATTGATTGACATTGATACTACACTTTAAAATGCCTATATCATACATTTTAACACAGCAACATATCTCCATATATTTGTGCATCTAAATTCCTTACACTCCTATCAGAACCCAGAATATTGTATTAAAAATACAGTTTAAAAAAAAATCTCTTAAGTTTCTGTAAATAACTGAATAGTGAAATACCACAATATTGTACTAAATATTTCAATACAGGATTAAAAATGTCACAATATTGATGCAAAAGCACTTTTCTACAACCCTCGCATTCATCATATTTGAACAAAACTATACAGTATAACTAACAGTTCACTACTGAATTAAGGTTCAACAGTGACTCCACGAAAGGCAGGATATAACAACCTGGCATAACATGGTTGGACATACTTCTGCCGATAAATTAATTCTCCCTCAGTGCTTGTGTACTGGAGGAAAGGATAAGGTCCAGTCAGAAACCTTACTGAGCTACATCTGTAGTTCAACTTCAATATGCCTGTAAATGCACTGAGTGCACTATTAGAGGTATAATACAAATTTTCTGCTTAATGGGGAGGTCTTATTCTTAGAGAGTGATCGAATGAAACGCACTGAAAAACTGTATTACATGAGGGGGGAAGTAAAGAATCAGATAGAGCACTGAGACTGAGATGATGCTGCCAGGATGTCTGCTGACTGATAAACGACAGTCGAGTCAGTTTGGCCCTCGGGTCAGGATAAGGCCTTGTTGCTAAAACAAATAAAGTCAGTAACAAAGTCCAATATCAGGCTCATCTTAAACAATCATGCAAACCAGATGGTCTCATTTTACAAACTCAACCTGCAACAACAGGGTCCACAGGGCACATCATCATTAGTTTGAGTCCAGTGTCCTCTCTGAGACAACTTCAAGCTGCTGTTTTCATTGTTCCCGTAGAGAAAACAACAGCTCAGTAAATGTCTTCATGACATATCAAGAGCTTCATCCTCATTTTCTTTATGCTAAGTGCAGTTTTTTTCCTCCATTTGGTGTGAAATTGCTAAATTCCACAGCCTGATCTTCTGTAGAGAACACTTTCATAGCAAACTGGCTTCATACCGAGTGTAAATACACCACATGGTAAAAAACACATGGTGCAGTCGAAGAGGAGAGCCATCACCATATGGTGAATGGATTGCCTTGGGGCCTTCACTTTTATGTCTGCACTCTTCGTTTTAAGTTCCAGGAGCCAGTTTTTGGAGGCTTAATCCATTAAATTTAAGTCTCCCTAAAACTGAGACTGGAGGGAGTGGTAATAAATGCGGCACTTGTTTTCCATGTCCTGGACTATGTTGTCTCATTTTTGGCAGCTGAAAGAGTGACGTCAACTTTGGTCATGACAGAGAGGTCCAAAGTTTCAAGAAAATAACAAATTATGGTCTGAAAAATGTAGAGGTAAAAACTAAAATGTCTGTTTTACATACCAGCATACTAACAAAATAACCTCAACCATTCTAGGACTTATAGAGAAATAATTCATTTGTCTACACTAATGTATTTTCATGAAAGTGTAGCATTAAAAAAACTGTAACATGCCCTTTACTTTAAATTAACATTGGTATAAAAATATACATAAACAAATCATTGGAGTCAGCCATTAAAATAGAAATTAACCCTTTCTTGTCCTGCATAAAGACCAAAAAGACAGCAGCTATCTGCCATATTGGATTCAAAAGTTGAGTTTTATAAGGGAGACTTAAACAACTCTAACTCTTAAATAACTTTTAATCTTGGGCATTTTATGCTGATAATCAATATAAGAAACTGCAGCAAATGCTTACATGAGTTAAGATATCAAAGCATCTATTTGATATTTGATGCTCTTTTCTATTAGGTGTACAAATAATATTTCTTTTATTTTAGCTTTCAGTCATATGATGAGCTTGGAGGGCTGGGGGGCAAAAAGAGTGTGAGCTAGCATTGACCACTGTGTAAAGTTGCAGCCATTTGATTTTCAGTCTATACAAAATGACACATTTAATGAAGATCCCATGAAAAGGTGCTTTACATGAATAAACAATACTTTTTCGCACTCTGGACGAATAATAATCAATTAAAGTCTTTCTAGTATCAGCCTCAATGGTCAGAGAACAGAATAACACTGTTTATAACACATATACATCATGCAGCTGTGACACCCTGATGTGGCTCAGCACTGTAAGCTTTATTTAATTTAAAGTTGACATCATGTCAATGAGACACAACTTCATTAGAGGTTTTTGATGACGTTAAAGTAACTCAATACAAAGCAAAAATTATACGTAAAGATTAACATAAAGACCTAAGTCTCCTCCTTTACTTCCTCTGTGTGTGTGTCTGCACAATTGTCAGAGCACTAGAGGAAGGATGGCAGGGGCAGAGAACAAAGGGGCAAATGGGGCCTTAGTCCAAACCAAGGAGAGGACTGATGCATGCTCCTGATAAATCTGAGCTCCACTAGGCATTGCATGGACTATTCTCATTCTTAGCACAAATATAATCTAAATGTCAAATGTAAACTGTGATCATAGATCATTGATCAAAGTTTGTTCTTGCCTTATAAAACTAAAGAAAAAGACAAAACAAAACAAAAACACATTTGATTTTGTCTATCTGGCTTCAGATAGAGTTTAAATTTCATAAATAACAGGACAATGGGTATTTGTGGGGCTTAAGCAATGTTAACCACCTGCTACGAGTTACTTAAATAAAAGACATGACTTAGAGAATAGTCTCAAGATAAAATCAGTCCCAAATTATTACAAAATCAACTGTTAAATAAAACAGAGCTAATGCACAGAAAGTTCAAGCATAAGTAAGTCCATATAGTTTTCCTTTTTATTGCAATAAATACATATACTTAAACTCTACATATACTTCGGACCTTTGCAGGGTAGGAACATTATTTAAATCACTTCCCACAGCAAGTATTTTTGCCATTGATTGTTACTTCAGGTATATTTATATACCTTAACATTTGAGAAACTTCCAGGATGAAAATAAAGATATATGGGTAAAGAACATGAAACTCTTCATCATAGAAACATTGTGAGTAATAAGCTAACACTGGCTTTTTAATTTTACTTATTGATTGTACCAGGATCACTGGCAGCAGTAGTTTGGTATCATTGTCGTTGTAACCTACAGATACTGTGGAGCATCTGACAGCATTAATCCATTATTTGTTCCTCCCTCTGGTTTATCTCTGTGATAGGGCTCTGTGGAAGCTTAATTTAGGCTGGTCTCTTCATCACGTTGGCATCAGTTAGAAAAATAACTGTCTGAACCAATCACTGAACCAATAATAATTATCCTGGTAAAACACATTGCTGGCAACCAAGAAAGTCCGTCAACTCCTCTAATGTGTTAGATGAAAAGAGCATTTTTAGCTCACCAGGAAAGCATTACATGAGTGTGTGATGTCATGTGAAAGCTATCAATAGGCATAAAAATGTCGTAATCTTCTGTTCCTGCTTTAACGGTAGGAGTTGTTTTTGACGAGGTAATGATCTCTTTGAAGGAGTGTGCATAACAAAAAAAAAAAATTCAACAATGTTTTTTTTTGCCCAAACATCATGAGGTCTTCTAGATACACCCTGTGTGTAACTTATATTATTTGTGTTTAACGTTGTTTACCAAAGATGTTTTACATGTTTTCATCCCTAACAGGCCAACTTAGCTTCTAAAATGAAGTTCTCAAGCAAAAACACAGACTATTACAGGAGTTTCACCCTTTATCAAACATGCCATACACACACACCAACTAGAAGAAACAAGACTACTGATACAGTATTTGCTGGAGAGTAAGTCGAGTCTTTCCCCTGAGATTACTCCAGGCCCCAAGCCCCCACTGTGTTCATAGTCTCCATGCCCTTATAGGACCTTGTTTTGCAATGAGCGGTTGAGAAAGAGTAAAACATTTCACAGATCCCCCCCACTCACAGAACTGTAAGCATGTGAGAGTGAAGTCATTGTTTTCCAAAGTGTTTGCCAGAGTGTGGGACAGAAATTATTTGTAGTTATATGCCCAGCTAGTTCATTTTTGAAACTAACATATTTTTTAGAGCCCAGAACTACATGTACACAAGAACAAAGATAAAGTGATTGTAAACGCTGTCATTTTTGAGACTGACATCTAAGTTCAATGTATCCTTACCTTTCTCATGCGCACTTTGACCAAGCTGTCATCTTTCTGATCTTCATTGGTTTCCTCTAAAACTGGACTGGAAAGTTGAGTATCACTGCAAATAACAGATTGTGCCTCCTCATCTGTTTCCTCCATTCTAGACACAGCAGATCCTGGCCTCCGGTGTTCCCTCTGACCATCTGCCACCTCGTAGGCAGGTGACTCACCAACACAACACCCAGAGGCCACTTGGTTGCCATAGAGTCCCTCTGCTAAGAGCTCATCTTTGACCTCTGCAGAGCAAAGAGGCAGGTTTGCTAGGTGCTGCTTGGTAGCTGCAGGTTTATCACTCATACGGAGGAGGTGAACATCTGGACTTTGGGTGAAATTTGAGTTTCTTTGAGCATCCAGTGTAGGGGTGTCATCTGGCTCAACATGGCTAACTTCTGGGATTGTGTCCAGTTTTGAGGAGCTGTTTTCCAATTGCTGGCCCCCAACTGGATCTAAACAGCACACGTCTGAATCTGAGATTTTATGGGGATTATCGAATGATTCGCTAAAGGAAGTTGTCCTTTGTTCATCCATGTTTGGACACTGACTCTTAGCCTGTTCCAGGTTTCCCTCTAAATATGTTTTGCCTTGTTTTTCAGATGAAACAGCGCTGTTAACTGTCAATGACTGATGTTGATTTTTAATAGGAATATCAGATGATGTGGACAGTCTATTTTCAAGCAAAGCTGAATCCTCTTTGTCTTCTGTTTGTACACTTTCATCTCCCTGATGCCCATCCATGACTGTATTATCACCTTTATGTGGTTTCACAGATATCAAGGTAATTTCACAGCTATTAGCAACATCCAATGCCCCAGTGCCGTTATGGTCCAGTTCTCCTTCTTGAATGTCCCCTGAATCACGCTGAGGTCCTGTTTTTCCATCAAGATCTCCTGGGTTGTTTGATCCATCCAGATTTTCTGCAGAATCTGCCCTCGAGCTTTCATTTGCGGTGTTGCCAGATATTTCCTCTTCATTCAAAGTCACTGCTGGTTCCACAGTTTTGTTAGCCTGTGACAAGACTCCACAACTCTCCATCAGATTAGCTGAGCACTTTAGCAGGCCAGCAGGTAAGGGTAAACTTGCTTCCTTGTTATCAGAGGTGGAAACTGTCTCTTCCTCCACATCTGGGAGGTTAGTTTGAGGTTCCAGTTCAACTGTGGAGGACTGGTTTGGAGCCGCCACAGATATCTCAGGAGGGCTGCAGTCACACTCTGTGTGGCCTGTCTTTGTTTCCTGATGATGTGGAAGTTTGCCAGGCTGCTCACCATCATATTCAGACAGTGGAGGCCCATTGTTAGAAGAGATAGAGATGCATTGTTGCTCTTCACATGAAAAATGTGGACTTTTAAATACACTATCATCATTGCACATGTCAGGACTCTGGTCACTCTTTTTACCAATATTACCTTCACCTTTCGAGGGCTTTCTGCTGTGTCTGCTGCTATCAGTTGCAAAAGAAATGTTTTCTGTAGACACCCCACTGATAGAATAACAGTGAAGCAGCCCAGAATTACCAATAACATTGGTTTGGATATCCTCAGATTCAAAGGCCCCTTGGGGAATGTCAACATCCACAAACTCACGAGAACCATTAACTGATTCCTCCTGCAGATCCACAGGAACTTTTACGTTGCTTTCCATAACCTGATCTAACTCAGGATCATCATTTGGTGCTGATGTTGTCAGCTCAAGAGTCTGAGCCTCGTCTTCTGCGGGTACTCTGTGGCAGCCCTCTGGCATAGAAGCACACCTCATCCTTCGACCTTGTTTGGAGGCCCCTGCTCCCAAACAGGGACCCTCACTGTTAACCCCATGACAGCAGATCAGATCTAAATCATCATAGCTGTACTGTAATCCAGAAGGATGAGTCACATGCTCCTCCCAACTTCTTTTCCGAATGGCTACTGGCATGGTGGAGAGCCAGTGTTATGCCATAAAGCTGCTTTAGATGCCAGAGGAAAAATGGAGAACTGGATCTGCAGTAGTTGATAGGGAAAAGAGGATGAGAAACAGTCAGTGTTTCCAAATTATAGCTTATTACAAACTGAACTAGCTGTGCAGATGACAATGTGATGCATGATGTTTTACTTTTGAGTAAACTGTAAAGGAGTTTTTAAGAGGAACACATTTATGTTGTATTCACAGTTTCTTTGAAAGAAAATATGACAATTTACAAGTCATGTTAACCAAGCAATAAAAGATGATATTTTAGAAGCAAAATTGAGCAAAATTTGACCATACAGTGTGACAGCTACAATGTAGTTGGAACAGCAGTTTGTGCTTCTACAAATAAAGCCCACAAAGGTTCCTAAACATCAGGATAACCATCAAGATAACCGAGGCTGTCCCTTGTTTACACTGAAACATCTGCTGCAGCCAAACCAGTTCAAATGCAAACCACCTCCAAACAGTAACTTTTCATGAGCAAATTTAAAATGTGTCTTGGAAATTTGTCTGTAGGGCTACTCCCTTTCTGTATCTCTTTATAAACAAAAAACTGATACAGTTGATACCCCTTAATGTAATTTAACTTCCAATTACATGGACTGTCCTTAACAATGAAAATTAACTCTGCACAGGTCACCCGTGAATTAAGATCAGAACCTATACTACACTTTTTTTCTGTTGTTCTAGGTCAGAATGTACAGAAGCAAAAGAGCACACGGGTCAGACAGCAGGATGTGCTTTATCCATGCAGTACTTTAGCTGTAATATTACAAAGAAGAAGATGTCAGAAGTTAAACAAGTATACAGTTCATACTATCAAATCAAAATAGACTTTCTTTGACAGTAGTAGTACAGTACATTCTTGGTTTCAGCTGTTTTTTTTTTGTTTGTTTTTTTTTGTTTGGTTTTTTTCACCTCTTATTATCTGAGGAGAAGATCTTGTGGGTCCCAACTGTCATCTGCACCCTTTGGCTTTGACCTCAACCCAGTTATCTGCGATTCAAAAGAGGCTGCAAGTATAGTCCCAAAGCAGTAGCTCCCTCTTTTTGCCCTTGCAGCAACTGCAAAACTGACACCGCAATGCACTTCAGAGTTGTAGCAATAATATTAATTCCTTTAAATACTCACTTTGTTTAAAAAATAATCCAGTAACTGTCGGTTGAGAAATAAATCTCCAGGCAAAAATCCAGAAACACAGCTCAAGTGCTCTCTTGAGGGACGGTAATCTAGATATACGTCACAGATTTCCTCTTCATTCATCCTCCGAAAGCAACAAGTCCATGAAATATGAATCCGTCTTTTTCCATGTGATTTCACAAAGGTTTAATTTTATAAGGAGTCCTTAATCTTGGTTTCTTCAAGCCATTTTCTGGACTCCAGTCAGTACCCTCACTGTAAAACTGTCGGAAAGGCAGTGAAGCCTCGGAGGGCAGGCAGAAAGCCGGGGAACACTGAGACGTCCAAAGACAACTTCCATCTTGATCACATTAGAGTTTTTTTGCTGACGCTGAATGCTGAAGGGTCTGGGTGGTGTAAGAGGGGCCGGGTTTTCTTTTCCCCACTCCACCCATTCTCTCCTCCGTTCTCTCTCTTTTTCTCATCAGGTCCCCTCCCCGCTGGTTTTGACAGGGAGTCTGAGTCACATCCCAGGAGCCCCATCCCCCGTCTCACAACTCATCCAGTACACTATACACATTTATTCCCTCCTCCCTCCTCTAATGTACTCTCTCCTTGCTGTTTCAAAAACTTCCTCAGTCTTCCCCCACATCTTCTCCTTTTCTGTGAATTTATTCTAGTCCTGCTTTCCCAATGATGTGGACAGGGCTCCCACCAGTTGGTTTTGATTAATAACAGACAAGCCGCCTCGTAAGACCTCCTGGCTGAGGTCTAAGGGAGACTGTTCTAATGTTTTGGCAGTCATTCCAGCAGCATGCTATTTCTAAAAATGTGTAATCTTTTAACTGTACAAGCATCCTAATCCAAACAGCAGTAATGACGATAAAATAGCAAAGTCTGATAGCTTTACAGATATGCTTGAGGAATGCATTAACCAAAATAGTCTGCAAATACTGCACATCTGTCAAATGTACACTACTTTTGACAACAGGGGACAAGTTAGAGGCGTTTTTGACTTCATATCTTTGCATGTTTATCGTAAGCAAAAGGACTAAAATGCCAGTGATTTATTTCCTTATATAGTAATTTGTCGGGGGTAACTTTGCAGACAGAAAAGGCCAAACAGGAAGTGTTAGCATATGACGTCATTGAAATGTGATTATATTAAGCTAATTTCATCCTCAAAGTGTCAAGACAGGCAATAAAAAAGCAAAATACGACAAAAGGCAAATACAAATTCTCAAGGACTTTTATCTAGAAAGCTTTTTTCATTCAAAAAAACTCCTGGTTTACATTAGGTGAAATATGCAGTGTATAAAATCATGGGCAAGTGCTTCAGAAAGTTATGTCATCTAAGAGTGTGACTAACTCAGCTGCACAAAAAGACTTGTGTGTCAAAGCAGCAGGGACCAACTGGAATGCAAACCCCCTCCAAAGATCCCTGTAACCCCAGCCTCTGACCTCCAGGTCGTCCAGATGTGAGCCGAGTCCCCGGATGAGTCTTTTCTTAGGGGCCTCGCTGGGAAACTGTACACTGCCATCAATGTTGGCTCTCCGGGGGACACAGATGGTCGATCTCAAGGGTAAGGATCCAAGTTCAACAAGACTCCTCTGCAGCTTGTCACATGATGCGCTCTGTGGTTATGTTGGGAGTGCGGTGTAACGAAAGGCAGATCTTTTCGGTCGCAGTAGCTTCCATGTGAATACCGCCGGTGATTGAAGTAAAGCGGCCGACACAGAATTTGACTCGGGCTATCCATTCATTACCTCATGTGGACATCCAACACAGGACTATAATTTAAAGGACTCAGCCTCCCCCACTGCCAATCCCAGCGTGGCCACAGGGCAACTGGTCTACGTCACAACTGATCTTTCTGTGACACTGTGCAAACACATGTTCAATCAACAACATGTGTGAGGCTGGAGGTCTAACATTGATGTTTGTGGATGTGTGTTTGTATGTGAATTACAAAAAGCTCAGAGCATTTAAGAAGAGCATCAAAAAATGTAACTTGAACCATGACAGTGATTCCCGGATCATTCTTTTAGCTCAACACTACAATGCAACCCTCCCTCCCCAACACACCAAAGGAAAGGCACAAAATACTGCATTTAGCCAACAAAGGCTATATTTACTTGTTTTTTTAGACCCAAATGCATCTTCTTTGCTTCTGCATCAAAGATGAAAACAAGCCCTCAATTGACACTTGCTATCCTTTAGAGCAGCTGATGGTCTTGGAGCCCATGGGGGAAGATTTCACAAGACTAAAAAGGTATCAGTTTATCCTTTAATCCCTACAACTATGAACGCAACAAAAACAATGACAATTGATATTTTTTTCAGGAATTACTTCATATTTGATCTGTTTTAGAAATATCCACCACTCAGCCAATATTCAACCATGAGAATGAGATGTAGTCAAACCCAGTCATGAAATACGTGACAGCCAAATAAAGATGTACCACAGCTGCCCTATGTGGCTAGCAGCAGAGTGGATGACAGGGCCTGATCACCCTTTTTAAAGGATAAGCAGCTCAAACAATGCATACAAAACTAGGAAAGCACTCCAAGAGTGCAGAAATTCACCAAGCAGCTCAGTTACAGCAGTGGCTTTTCCGCTCCTATTGGACGGCTGAGTCTCCGCTCATGTCTGTCCATGTGAGAGAACTCCTCCGCTGGCATTGCAAAGGAAGCTGGAAAATGTAGTGGCATAGGCTTGAAAAACGTTGACGTCAGTTTGCAAATAAACTACAATTCCCATAATTACATTCAGGGGGCAAAACCCTCACAGTAGCTGAGGAGAAATGAATGGAATTTTTCCATTATAAACTTCAATGTTTTTTTGTGACGTCAATCTGGATTGGATCCAGATGAAATTTATCTTAATGATAGAGTTAAATTACATACATTATTCTGTATATTTTGAAGCGAATCCATGAAGTGATGTCAGAGATATGGTCTTTTTAAAATACGGCCCAATGTTAAGTTATGGGATTTTTCGAAAATTTTTGGAATTTTTTGCATCCAGACAAATATGCGAATCAGCACTAAAATCTAATGGCTTCTTCCTTGGACCAAACCACACCTCTGGTAAAAATTTCATGTAAAACCATCCTGTAGTTTTTGTGTAATCTTGCTAACAGACAAACAAACAAACAGACAGACAGACAGACCCTGGCGAAAACATAACCTCCTCGGCGAGGTAATAAAAAAATTAAACCAAATAAATGTGTAATTAGACCAAATTATCTCTATTATTTAATTTTATTTCTTTTTCCAGCCCCTGTAATTAGTGTTCAGAACAAAACTGGCCCTTGCACAAATGTAGCCTCTGACCCCTGCTTTAGGATTTGCTTTTGACTGAGACTCTTACCTGTAAAAGGTAAAACCAACTACCTCTGCCTAGAAGGATGTGTTTTTGCCATCATTTGTTTGTGTGGGAGATAACTCAAAAAGTTATCAATGATCTTTGATTAGATTTTCAGGGAATGCTGATCATGGTGCATGGACATGATCTAATTATGGTGGTAATTTGAATCTGGATCTGGTTCCAGGAATTTTAAAAGGACTCATTATCACAGCAGGACAGGGCAGTTTTCAACATTTTTGCTGATGACCTAGCTATTGCATGCCTTGGTGGAGGTTGATAGTTTCTGAGCTTTTCTAGTTACTTTCCTTAAACCTTTACATGGTGTCGGCCCTGGCACCTTTTTATACATAGTTTCAACATCTCTTTTATCCTCCATGCTAATCACTCAGTGTACAGTTAATCATGACAGCAGCTTCTAGGGCAAACAGTAAGTAAGTAACGTAAAGATAATTGTTTATTATTATAGCTATTTTAGAAACTGTAGTTCTTTACTTGTCTGGTTACTCAAAAAAGTAATATTATAGTAATGTGTTAAAAGTAGTGACTGCCTGACATTACTTTGGCCTAAAATTGAAAAATAATGAGCTCATTTAAACCCTGATGTTCTGTTGGCATGTGTTGCTCACCAGCTGCTCCTTCCCTGGAGGTGAGGGTGGGCATGTTTCACAAGCTCTCATAGTTTTATTAATTTGATAAAGACATAAATATGCTCAGCAACAACCACAAAGAATCTTTGTTTGGCAAACACGAGGCTAAGTACTTCATTTGTGAGGCTAGAAAATAATCCACAGGTGTTGATATTTTGTATTTGATAACTCTGCATTTAAAGATTTACTTAAAGGATTCTGCACAAAAATCTGAAATGTCTGGTAGATAATGTTCTTGTGTTGTGTTTCTTTGCACCACTGCTATTAATTGTGGGACAGTCAGGGTGAAGAGCAAACACAGATCAAATGTGTTCCCCCTCCATGGCACACTGGCTCCACAGTAGGGCTGGGCAATTAAACACATTTTAATCAAGATTACAATGACTGTCTTCCACAATCATGAAAACTGAGGAATCAAGGTTAAAAGACTGTTGTGCCACATGATACGCTGAACTTTTTCATTATTATATTAAGCATTATTTTGAGGTGATTTTATGTTTACAAGTAAATGTCTTAATGTTCTTTAATGTTAAAAATGATAGTGCCAAAAGCATAAACATTCAATGAAAACAGTGTGTTCTGAAATCAGTTGGTAGCTGTGATGTAGAATTCAGATCTCAATATCTATTGAAATAACTGCATTTATATTTTACTTTTACTTAATCAAGAAGACATACTCCACAATGCAATAATATGACAAGAAAAGTTCATCTATACAAAAAGATAAGTGCATAAAATTACAGCTAACCACCAGTGTGAAGTCAAACTTTAATCTTATCCTCTGGCCAAAAGATCTGATGAGGTCTGCTTGTTTAACCATTAGAAATCTTCATCATGATGTTGTAATGGCAAACTAAATACAAATTTATTAAAGTAAATGATGAGAAAAAGTGTTAAAGTACTTAAAGCAAACCAGAATATGCCCCTCTGTAAGTTACAAATCCAAGTTGCTGATGGTACTTGGCTTTTTAAGGAAGAGGTTTTCTGGTGGCGGCAGGCCATTATATCAAAGTCTCTCTGTCTGTTTTAATATAACAACAAACTTCCTGACAATGTAACTTCAGTATTCATGTAAAGTTTTTTATGACCCAGAGGTAATCCCTGAAGTAAATGATACCAAAACAGCAAAAGTGTATTTCATTATTATTTTCTTGTTTCAAGTAAAATCTGGTTTTTATTTAAACCTTAAAAAATCCCTCTCCTTTTTATAGTTTGGAAGCACACCATGTTTACTTTTCTCTGGTTCTCCTCTAGTTTCTCTGTGTGTTTCTCCTCCTTGCTCGCTCCCTTAGTGTGTGTCTGTGTTTGTTAGAATACGATCAGTGAGACTACCACGAAGAAAAGAAAAGTTGCAGCATTTAAGGTAGATTCCTTGTATAAAGCTGTGCTGTTAAAAATAAAAATGAATACAGATCAATACATGAACCTCTGACTATATCCCCTATCATGAAAGATTGGGCTGGCCATTATTTGTTTGTGTGGACCACCACCCCAGCTGCAATACAGGGTCTGGCTGCCAACTGACTACTTAACTTGAGGAAATATGGTAAACTGAGACTCACAAGAAACAGATGAACAGGCGCTCCTCTGGCAGATGAAAGTAACCAAATAATTTAGGCATTTAGTGTCAAAAACACCAGGAGATAATTTTGCTTTACTTGATTAATGAACCCTTGATTTATTGACTGACTGATTAATTGATTGATTAAATGAGTAAGGGCCATAGAGAATTTTTTTTAGCTATGTACAATCTCTGCTTTAGCCTTCAAGTTTAAATCCGGTAACCTCTGGCGCAAGAAAACCACAATGGCAGCAGCTGGTAGCTGAACCAAAGGCTTCAAAAAGGCAGGAGACAAACCAATGTCTGACGCCACAGCAGCTACATCAATTATTTATACAGTCTTGTTGGACAGAAAGAGAGAGAACCAAAATTGCTCTCCCATGAGTCACACCACAGACAAGGCTAGAGATGAGTCAGTATATTCCGATTGTACGATTTTCTCATCTTTAGACAGTATCTTCAGAAGATGGTAAAAGCTGAAAAGGACTCAGTTTTTGGTGGCATGAGCTTTTGTGTGTGCAACCCATTTCTGAATTTGTCATAGCAATGTTTCTTTTATAAGAGTTATTCTAGAGTTTGTGAGTATTTGTTTGCCCTTTAAGAGTCATCATTACGGGCCAGACTGTGTCCAGGTTCCACCCCACAGCAGACGAGCATGAATGTTTTCGCAGGCATGCAGCTCCATCGGTCATATGTTTGCAGCCATCACATACATAGTTAAGAAAGACCCATTCATGATTCACCCTACAATCCCCTACTGTTCAACTTCTCTCCTTCTTAAGTGGAGCAGTGAGGGCCCAAAGGAAACAGCCTGACATTCCTCACTGATATAGTTTATTATTGGAAAAATAAGCCAGTCTAAATTATGGGCATTGAGGAACACAGGGTGTTTGCCCATGTAGGAAAATGTAGGTGACGCTGTTGGAGGAAAAAAAGACTGTCCCTACTGTAACTGAGTCACCCTGAGTCTGCATATACAAAGACTGCTTTGAGAGGATTAGGCTGCACCCCTTTTTAAGGCTTCCTTAAATAACCACTTTCTACTGTACATGCCCAACATTTATGTGAAGTTGTAAAAGGGATCTTGGGTTCATTTACACTGAGAAGAAAACTAAACAAAATGCCAGAATCTCATCCATGGATCTAAAAATAATATCAAGCCACACCAATTCTTTTCTGTCACTCTTTGCTGCGTGGTTAACAACTCCTTTGAAAAGAGCAAAGTTATGTTGGTTTGAACAGCAACATTTGAGGCTTGGGTGGGAACTTAAGCAATAACAATGCTCTGTAAGGAAACATCCCAATTGTAGCTGATGCAACACACAAAGCCAGCTAAGGCCTACATTGCTGTCTTAATTAAAAACACAGTCTTTAATCATCCTTGGATTTTAAACTCCCTTTGCTCTTGTGAGCCTACACGCAAAATGTTGTCGTGGGAGAATCTGAGGGGGCCTTGGCCACTGATCATGGGTTATAGTGTAAATGCTACTGTGGGAACAGGAAGCACAAGTTATTGAGGATACAGACCATAACAATCTCCAGGCTAAAATAATCTATCTAATCTTCTCTTGAGAGGATGTGTGTGTGTGTGAGTGTGTGAGAGAGAGAGAGACTGGAGAGAGACAGTAGAGAGAGAAAATGTACATGACAGAGGGGAACCTTATATGTCTGGAAATATCTCTTAGAGTCAATGCAGTGCTTTTTACATGTTGTTCAGTTTTTAAAATGTCACAGACTTAAGTTATCAGAGTCTTGCATGTTATATGTGATGGCTGTGAAAAAATCTGTATTAAAACGAGGCAAAGTCCCGTTTCTGCTTCCTATGTTCCATCAATTTTTAGTTTTTAGTACTTTGTAAAAGTTAAGGATGACCAACAGTGTCACATTAAAAGAAGACGTTGCCATTTAGGAAGTGAACTCTCTGATTAGAAATACAAACATCCTGCTTTACAGTCACTCTTTTTGTCTTATCCTCCTGAGACCTGAGCTGGAAAGTAAAATATGTGATCTTTGAGTTTGTACCCATGTGTCATCGGGTGGGTGGTGTTGTGAAGAAGGCTTAATAACAGAAAGAAAAAAAAAATAAATGTATCAGAACATGACTCAATGCCTTTTACGATCCACTGATGGACAACAATATTTGGTCACTGTAGAATTATTTTTTCTATTAAAATGATCAACTCAGGCACTGTTCAGGCACTGGCACTATCTTGAAGAGCTCGTATTGATTATGCTTTTCCAAGTTTCATATGCCCTTATGGTTTTTACATGTTTCCTCCATATAAAAGAGTACTTCTATGCACACATATCTGGATATCTCCCTCTCCCCTTGTTAACAGTGCCAGTAGCTGCCTGAAGCTGCTCGTTCTCCTTGCCCTGTCCAATATTATACCAGTGTGATGTCATAGTTTAGGCTCATTGGCTTGGGGGTGGCAAGCCTGGTGCAGAGCGTAGACTTAAGAAGGTACGCACCCTTGCGTTGCTCTGCTTTGGGGCAGCCAGCTTTTTCTGTGAACGCCTTGAGTCAGTGGAACATCCTGCCTGTTAACATTAAGACAGTTTGCTGAAAGATGCTAAAATGTGAAACCACTGAATTATTACATATTACTATTATATAACTGCATTTACTTTGTGTAATCTGTATTTGTTCGTCTGTGATGTACATCTTTGTGCTGCCATGTTTTATGTTTTTAACGTCTGGTGTTTTTTGTGATGCTCTTGTTTTACTTGTGACCTGCCAAGGGACTGAAGATGTAAATTAGCTTAAGCTAACTCGACTACAATGCATCAACATTTATGTTTAATATTGTGCATGGTCCCTTTACAAATAAAATTAATTAATAATTATAACAATAATGAAAAGCATATGAAAACAAGGTGCTGAACTGAACAATCACCGACAGAGCCCATGTGAAGAAGACCTCACTGTGACATGAACTCCATCAGAGAGACAGAGAATACAGCTGTATCAGGGTTACCATATATTTGAACATTAGCCATTGTGAAAATACTCCCATATCAAATATATGAACCAGAGTTAAGGCAACATATTGCTCTTAAACAGCACCTCTTTAGCCCCTGTATCAGGAAAAACCCAAATGTATCTGTATATGGATTAAGTAAAGGCAAGGTGGCAACAACAGCTGGACTTCATCTTTGTACTCTGACTCAAATAAATGCCTCATAACCATTTTACCACTTGCAGCTGAGCACTTCTCAGACTTTTGTAGTCCTTAAGTGCATTCAGGTATGCAGACTGTCAGATAAACATTAATGATATTGAATGTTGTCTTTTACTGACTGAGTCCAAGACAAAGTTCTCTCTTTTGTAAGACCATAAAGTTAATCCTGATCTTGATCTTGGAAAATAAATGTAAAGATAAATGTCCTCACAGCAGCGATACTCTTTCTAGACATTTTTTGTCATGTCTCTTTGTCCAATTACATTTTATTCCATCTAAGGTCAACGTCGATGAAAACCTTCCAAAGTCTGGGTTGCACTTTCTTATCGGGGAGGTGGTGGTGAGTCCTGAGGCTTAGACCGGTTGAGAAACTTGGATCAAGAATATATGAATTATTTTTTAGACAGAGGTTAAATTTTAAAAGTGCTTGACCTCTCTGTTAAGTCAAAACTTAAGAATCAGCCTTTTCCTGAGAAGTTCCTCATGAACACGAGGGTAGCTGTCCATATTTGATTCTCTATGATGATGTTTGCTTTATCAAAGGTCAATTGAAGAAACTATTGTGAAACTTTTAACACCTTGTTATTTCCAATCTTGCAAAGGAGATCCAACTTTTGTCCCCAAATGATTCACTTTTTGGAATAAATCTCAGTCTCTGCAGCATAACATAATAAAATCCTACATCTGCGTATCAAAATATTTATCCTCCTGTCTTGTTTATGAGGAATCATTCTTGAGCTGGGACAAGACCCTGTGAGGGCCTAAACAGTGACGTACTACAACAACCCCCACCCAGCCTGGATTCTGCAGAACATATGCTGTGCTGGCATTAATTCTTCCACTGGAGATCCAGGAAAACGTGTTGTCCTTGGACACAGTTGCCACAGCAGCATCAGCAGGAAATACTTGAGACCAAGAGTCAGGACAGAAATTGAGGGCAAGAAGCTGTTTCATTAAAATAATGAGAAAGGGAGAAATCTCTGGACAGTTTTGTTTCCTCTCCTTGAAAGTCTGGAACATCTGTCTTTTGTCTTGAGCATACATTCAAATGGCATTCCCAAATGCTTCTTGCAATGTCTCAAATTCCCTCCTCTCTTTCTGTCAATAATGTACGCTGACAAGATCAAGGCTTGTGTCAGCTGCGAGCGAGCGAAAGGTGCATGTGTCCGTCTTTATAGCATATTTAAAAAGGAGGTCATGTATAAGGTTTAGGGCAGCAGGAATCTTACATTAGTCAGGGATGTGACTGATAAGATTACCACGGTTAAATATTTACCATCATTTCCATTCTCCCACACAATGACACACACAAAAGATTTACTGTATGGAGCAACAAGAGCAACAAGGAAATGAGTACCTCTTCCTCTAAACGTTTGACATTCAGACTAGCTCACCAGGTGTCCGTAAAAACCGTCTTGAGGGAGAACCTCCTGAAAGACAAGAAGCCAGGGGTAGGGAAGACGCTTAATGTCAATGTTGCCAACATATGAGTGCAACTGAGCTTACCTGCAACATTTGATCATTAAAAACAAAAAAACGATCTAATAAAAGGAGTTTAAGACTTCTATTTTGGTTACCATGGTATCAAACAAGTAACAATGCTGTCTTGATCTTACATAGAATTAAAGTGCATCTTAAATAAAACAAGATCAATAAATATTAAAGTCTTGTTTAGACCTACACTTCAACTTGATCAGCCCTGTCAAAAAGTATATAATTGTTGGTGTTTGTTTCTGTAAATAGTCTTGTTTCCTCAGCATTAGTCCTTGCATCTATGTTTTAATCAACAACACACAACATGTCAAACTATATTACATTGTCTTGTCCTATATTGCTTTTAAAAATAATCAAGAAATGTTGAAAATTCAATACATTTCCCAGCCTTATTCTTAATACACAAATTAGCTCACAAAAGCGTTTTTAGCTTTCCATTGAAAAACGGAACAAACAAAAACAACTGGTGAAATGGGAATGGAAAATAAATGCAATTTTGTGTTCTAGCTCTTTTGCATTAGCTCTCAAACCAATACTTCTACTTTCTCTTGAGAAATTTCTGAGGAAGCAGTGTGCTTCATTACATTTGTCTTAGTGAGAATACAAAGTAAAACAAAAGAGACAAGCTAAGGTTGAGGTCAAAACTGGATGTTTCAGAAAGATGATGCCACTTGCCACACATCCAGGGCAAGTCCAACTTGGCTGCAGGAGCCATTATCCAGGTCCTCGAGTGGCCAGCTCAAATCCATGAAACACATTTAAAATCTATGAGGGAACTTTTTGCAGCTCAACCAGGACAAAACTCAGCTTTTAGTTATTGGTACATGTCCTCAGAGAGAGAAACTGTAGAGCAAGCTCCAAGCACTGTCTTTGAATCCCTGCAAACAAGTAAAAATGTGGGTGTTACATTTGATTTTAACCTCAGTTTTTTAAAAAGAGGCTGAACAGCACAGGAAGCAGATCCCTCTAGGACTCACAACTGTTCACCTCTGTTAGGATACAGAGAGAACCACAAGTCTGCATAAATAGCAGAAACTGCTGCATTTCAGTAGGAATCCCCAAACCAAGTGTTTGAAAGCAGGCTGAAGTCCCGTGGTTCACCCCTCCAGTTGTGTGGCTACAAAGGATAGTCAGAAATTCAGCAAACATCTACAGCTGCTTGAAGAAACTGATGTAGAAACAAGACCCAGCCGGCTGGGGGCGACAAAACCTTGCGCTCTTGTCCATGTGACAGAAGTTGCCAGGTCTGCTTTTTATAAGCGACTTTGGGCTTCTAATTTTTGAAAAGTAGCTTGTCGATATTGGAAGTTGCATGAACTTATACAAACTCCCTATCAATATAAACTCAATTGGGAAGTTATACAATTTATTGTTTCCCACTCAAAACACAACTGCATATTTTTAATAGGGGCAAAAAATGTTTCCACTAAAAAGGAATCCTTACTGCCAGAATAAATTGCATTTCAAATACATCTACTGTTTACATCATAGTGTCTACATCATAATACAGCTATTGAGGAACAATACAAAACTTTATAAGAAAAAAAAATACTGAACGTGCCAATCTGGATCTACATCTTCTTCTATACACACAGACACACACACACACACACCCGCACACCCACCCCCACACAGACACACACACACACATACTGTATATCTTTAATTGATTTAATTTAAGGTTGAATTGCTTTTTTTCTAAATAAAACACAGATTTGGAAAAAGGGCAGCTATTTAAAGTGATTCATATTCAGAACATCCTCTCTTAAGTAAAAAAGACATTTTCGGCTATTTCAAATATTAAAAGAAAAATATTGCAGCTTTAAAGGGAAACTGGATTAACTAATCTTGCCTTACTTTAGAAGTGAATAAATTAAAATGGATTCAAGGGTTAATTTTACTGCAATATATTATTCCGGAAAAGGATAATCTGTCTTATTTTATTTTGACAACATAGTCAGTCAAGGTACGTCTGGAGAACAATATAATAAAACTGTGGTGACTACTTTTATGAAAAAAAGAGTTAAAGAGAAAAGAAAAAAATGAGGCCCACTCATTAATGTTATCTATATTTGCGTGTGTGTAGCTGTATGTGAGGACGGGCAACCGGCTTGTTGCTTGCAGCAGGTGATGTTTTGTCAGAAAGCACACGGAGATACCAGGTACATTTAACGGTGTAGTCTTTCAATACCAATCATGCTCGACACACATACCTTTCTGAGTAACCGTAGCAGCCATTTAGTGGCACAGGTGGCTGGAAGCGCCTCTTGTTTGCGTTAACTTGAGTCAGTGACATTCTTGTGGGCTTTGCTTTTAACTTTAAATACCTCTGCCATAATTTCTGCCCATACTTTCCAAAAGTACCCGTCTGCAGGTACAAGGACCCCGCCATAGTCAAAGACATACAGTACATACCGGAAGTTGGTCTTCTTCGTATTTATTATTCGCCGCTTCATACCGAAATATATTAATTTTTATTTTGCAGTTACATATTTACCGCAATTCATAACTTTATAATTTACAAGTCACCTGATTTATTTTTTTTGCATTATATTTTATAAATCTTTTTTATAATTTGTAATGATTATATTTGTATTATGTATAGGTATTTTAATGGTTTTATATATACTGTATACAATTGTAACTCATAAGTGTATAATTAACTAGTTATTTAATTTCTTTTTTAGTTATCATAATATAATTTGTAATTATTATACTTACAATAGGTGTAGATTTTTTTAACGTTTTTTACATACTATATAAAATCGTAACTCGTAACTGTATAGCTAACTAGTTATTTTATTTATTTTTTGTTTAAAATGATTTTATTTGTATAAGGTATAGTTTTTAATGGTTTTATACATACTGTATAAAATCGTAACTAAATATAAGTGTATAATTAACTAGTTATTTAATGTTTTTTATTTATAATATTTTATATATTTTTTTATTTATAATTATTATACTTACAATAGGTAGAGTTTTTTTTTTTTTTTACTTTTTTACATACTGTGTAAAATGGTAACTCTTAACTGTATAATCAACTAGTTATTTGATTATTTTTTTATTTCTACCATTATATATTTTTACATTTTTAATAATTATATCTCCAATAGGTATAGTTATTTTCAAAAATTGTGAAAATTTTAAGTGCTAGCATCTAATTGCCCAAATGTTAGCAGAAGCCTAAAATAATCCCGTGATCAAGTGATTATGTTAATGTTTCAAATAATAAATATTAATATTACGGTTATTAAACAACATGAATACAACGTGTGTGTGTTTGTGAGCAGGAAGCCTGCCCACCAGAAGATGCCCTTATTAAACACAGTACAGACTCCCAACACAATGTTTCCTCAAAAGCGTAGTAGAGAACCTTAGCTAAAAGACTTCAATCCTGCCGGTCGTTTCCTCACCCACCAGTGATCTGTACAATCTCTTTGTGTCAATAGTATTGTCGTAGTGCCGAATAAGTAATAATATATACATTTACAAGCACAATTTTCCCCGCAGAGGTATTATTTGGAACAACTGTTAAATCTTGAACAAGTCACTATTCTATGATAAATGGTTCAGTAATGGTATTATTTTAGTCCAACAGCTGTTTAATAATGAAGGTTTACTGTACAACTACTCAGAATTTCTCGCCAGGCACAATATACCAGTGACTCCAAAAGAATCTTCTATAGTTTTGATGCCATCCTGTCTGGTTTGTGCAGGTTATTTAGGTGTGTTGAACACTTTTCGCCCCTGTCAGTGTCACCTTCTGACACAGTAGAGTCAGAGTCACAGTAGACAGAGTGGTCCTTATCACAAAAACTTCCTTTGACAAATAAAGTGAAATAAGTTGCTTCATAGATTCTATCCTGTGGAACATTTTTTGCAAAAGGTGAAAAGTGATATCGATGTAAACTGCTCTTTTTCTGGTTTGTATCCTGAAAGATGCTCCCATTTATTCTGGTCTTGTGAATTAATATATACAATGTGGAAATATGATAATGAGTTCATTGTTGTCAACACTTTATCTAATTTTTCTCTTTAGTATAGAAATACTGTTTTTGGTTGCTATGACTATAGTAACAAGGATGGAGATGCAGTCCTTCTCATTAATTTAATTCTGCCTCTTACTAAGTTTCACTCAATATTGCCCATAATGATACTGATATATTTTGGTCACAAGTAGTTAGTCAGAGATTATTAAAAGGTCAATAAATATAAGTGTGTGTAATAAAGATACAACCTTCTCAACACTTCTTATCTCCAAACATGCTGCCAAAAAGGTTTCAGTTACAGTTTTAAAGTTATTCAACCCCCTTTGCAATTCTGAAAATTGACAAACTTTAATAACTAAAGTAAACTTTCAGCTATTAGCAACAAACAAATAGAACAAAAGGAACTGAAAGAGCTCAACACAGAATCAGAATGCCCTTTATTGTCATTACACAAAATGTATGAGATTGGAGAGCTTCTCCTTTTTCAGTGCAAACAGATACTTAAGTAAAAAACATAAGTAAAGTATAAAATAGTTACAAGAAGTATAGGTATAAAATATATACAAGACAAAATCATACAGGACAGTGCAATTGAAAATCTCTATATACAAATATAAGATGGAAAAGGGATAAATATTAAGAATAAAATATACATGTATCTATGGAGATGTGTTGCACAGGATAGTTGAATATTTACTAAATACTTAAAGTGCACATGGTAATTAATACTCACAGATAATTATATAAATGTGTAAGGATCCTATTGTTTCTGGTCCGTTTCTTTCTCTCTTATTATTCAACCATCACTTTAAACCTTAATTGAGAAGGTCAAAGGGTCGAAAAGGGATGAAACCCTCAAAATGGCGGTCAAAAGGGCATGAGGGATGTGCAACAGAGCGAGGACCCGACCAACGCTGCTTGCAGCTTTAATTAGTTGTTGTTTTCTAGCTGTTGTATTTGTATAACGGCCTTTAGTGTCTTGAAAGACACCCAAAGGTAAAATGTTATTATATTTATTTATTTTTAAGTGGGAGGTCATTTTTTGGCTTATCTGAGCTGCAATAATAATGTATTATCTTATCTTATCTTATCTTACAATTTAAGCGTCAATATATTTTAAACAAGCGGTTGTTACAAACGTGCAACGTGTACACCAGTCATGACAAGAGAAATAAGCTGTAGAAACCAATCTTTCAGCTGCATCAGGCTGTAAAAATGTTAATTTATATGTTGAGTTTTAACATGGGGCTCTATGGGGACCGACTCACTGCAGAGGTGGCCCCTAGTGGACACACAGAGGAACTGCATCTGTTTGTATTTTGATTCTTTGCTTCATTTTTTTAATCCTTCTGATCTCAGAGTGATTATGACCATAGGTTAATCATCCCATCACTCCCTGCTGATATTACTATCTCCCCCTTGAGGTCAAACATCACACTCTGCACGCTATCGCTGTGTCCTGATAGACTGCTCACGGCAAGGAAATCCATACCAACCAACCTGACCACGCCGTCACCACAGGCCACCACTAAAGTCCTCCCTGATGGATCAAACGCCACCTGGTTGGCAGCTGATGGTCCCATATCGACTGTCTCTGTCGCTGCCGATGGTTTCCTGATGTCCCACAGGTGAACAACGCCACTGGAGTCGCAGGACGCCGTGATGTTCCCTGCCAGGCTGAAGGCGGCATGGTTACAGGGATGTTGGTGACCCTGGAAGATGGTGGTGCAGAGCCCTGTCCTGGCGTCCCACAGGGCAAGGGTTTTATCAGCTGAGCAGCTGAGGAGGAGGTCGGAGACAGGCAGGAAGCAGACGCTGCTGACGGAGGCAGTGTGGCGGCGCAGTGTGAGCCAGCAGCTCGCTCTGGTCAGATCCCACAGCTTGATGGTCCTGTCGGAGGAGCAGGAGGCGAGGAGGTGACCGCAGGAGTGGAAGGAGCAGCTCCACGCTGGCTGAGTGTGACCGCAGAAGGTCAACATGCAGGAACCACGGGAGGAGTCCCAGAGACGCACCTGATGGGAGAGGTCAACCACGGGATGAGAAGGTCAATGAGAAGGTCAACCACAAGATGAGAAGGTCAATGAGAAGGTCAACCACATGATGAGAAGGTCAATGAGAAGGTCAACCACATGATGAGAAGTTCAACCACAGGTCAACCACATGATGAGAAGTTCAACCACAGGTCAACCACATGATGAGAATGTCTACCACAGGACAAGAAAGGTCAATGAGAAGGTCAACCACAGGATGAGAAGATCAAGCGAAGGATAAGAAGGTCAACCATGCAATCAGAAGGTCAACCATGGGATGAGAAGGTCAACCACCGGATGAGAAGGTCAACAAGTATTGGAAGGTCAACCACGGAATGGGAAAGTTAAACACAGGATGAGAAGGTCAACCATAGGAAGTGAAGGTCAAACAGGATGAGAAGGTCAACCACAGGAAGAAAAGATCAACCAGAATGAGAAGGTCAACCACAGGAGGAGAAAGTTAACCATAGGATGAGAAGGTCAACCACAGGATGAGAAGGTCAATGAGAAGGTCAACCACAGGTTTAGAAGGTCAACCAAGGGATGAGAGGTCAACCACAGGATGAGAAGGTCAACCACTGAAAGAGAAGGTCAACCAGGATGAGAAGGTCAGACAGAAGCATCAGTGATATGAGTGTGGACTCGCCGTAGTGTCTCCGCTTGTTGTTGCCAGTTTAGCTCCATCAGGATGAAAGGTGCATCCTGACAGCCAATCAGAGTGGCCCTCACCAGACAGCAGCATCTGCCCCACCTGGAAAGACAAATCACATGACATCCCCACCTTAGAGCTCACAGGTACAGTGATTATCCAGGTAGCAGGCTCAGACAGACCAGGGAGAGTCTGTATTTGTTCCTCACAGCTAAGTACTCATTAATCCTGACTCTGATCCTGTTGGAGAGTTACTTTTCTGACCTAGCCCACTGGAGTCATGTTACAGATAACTAACTTGCTATTAATTTTATTTTAACTTGTTATAAATTATATTTTAACTGGTTATTAGTTATATTTTCAATTGTAAGTAATTATATTTTAACTTGTTCTTAATTACATTTTAACTTGCTATTCATTTTATTTTAACTCATTATTAATTATATTTTGGTTTATTATTAATTATATTTTAACTTGTAATTAACTTTATTTTTTACTTGTTATTTTTTTATTTTAACTTTTTTTTTTTCATTTGTTATGAATTGTGTTTTAACTTGTTATTAATTTTATTTTAACATGTTATTCATTATATTTTCCCTTTGTTATTAATTACATTTTAACTTGTTGTTAATTATATTTTAATTTCAGTTTCACATTTATCTTTACAACTTCCCTGATGCATAGCAGGGATTTTTTCATGTCCATCCTGCAGCTCTATCTGCTCTGAAATGTTTTCTTCAGTCGTGGATCTTTTCATGTTTTATCATTTTCTGACATTTCAAAGTGACCGGCAGGCTGCATGGAGTGACCCCATGTGGCCCCAGGGCCGCCTGTTGCTCAGCCTTGCTCTGAACTTAAGCAGGTTCCTCACCTTCTCCCCGTTGGCCGGCAGAGCCCACAGCCTCCATGTCCGGTCGTCGCTGGCGGTGGCGAGGATGTTCTCTCGAGGGTGGAGGTGGCTGCAGCTGATGGGGAGGTGGTGAGCTCTGATGGAGGAGGACAACCTGAAGGAAGCTTTACACGTTCTGATGGTCTCCTGAGCCGGGCCAGGGTCTGGAGACCTGGTCTTCTCGAGAGGCTGGGATTTCTCTCGGCTGCTCCTGATGCCTCCCTCCTCCTCGGCTGCTGATGTCCCACTCTTGCTGGTCCTTGCTCTGTCCTCCTCCTCGGCCGCTGATGTCCCACTCTTGCTGCTCCTTGCTCTGTCCTCCTCCTCGGCCGCTGATGTCCCACTCTTGCTGCTCCTTGCTCTGTCCCTCTCCAGGCTGAGGAGCATCTTCTGCCTCAGGGCGCTCTGACACTTGTCCTCCAGCTCTCTCAGAACAGGCTCATATGACTGCACATGTTTCTTCAGCGTTTTGAAGTCCTCCATCAGCTTGTCCTTCTCCTCTTGGACTCGTCTGAATTGAACTTTGTGGAAGTCCCTCTCCCTCTTCGTCCTCAGCAGTCTATCTCCTGCAGCCTGGACCTCCTCGCTCAGCAGCTGGACCTCCCTCTGGACCTCCTGGAGCTCACTCTCGAGGAGCCGCTGGTGCGTCAGGGCGTCGGGGATGAAGGTCATGCCTGCAGAGGTCAACCTCAGAGATTCGTTCTGGAGTTTTTGAGCCGAGCAGTACCACTCCTTCTCGAAGCTGCTGAGCGTCCGCCTCAGCCCGAATCTCCGCAGGAAGTTCCTCAGGAAGTCGTCCACGGCCTCGGGGATTTTGGGGAGGATGGGGAGTTTTGGAGGTTCCCTTTTTTTTCTGGAGGCAGCCGAAGAGGAGGAGAACTCTCTCATGGCCTCCTCGAAGTCTTCACTGTCATGGGTCACCTGCTCCTCGATTTTGATCTCCTGCTTTTCTCGCTCTTCTCTGTTTGCAGACATTATGCTCCTCTGTCACCGGAGTCTCGTTTACTTATAACCATGGTAACAAGCTGAGCACTGTTTACTCTGTTACCATAGGAACCGTATGACCTATACTTCCCTTTTACTTCCTGGTTTGCCACTGGGGTGTTTCTGAGGTCGTATTCAGATAGAATGTTCGGGGTAAAATGCAGATGAAAAAGATGAAAAATAAGTTCAGTTGTTCTGACTCATTTTTCATTATTTAAAATAAGTTAGTGATCCTGAAAAGATTGAGATATCACACCGTGGTGAATGATTTCTGTAAATAACTAATAAAGTGTTGTGTGTTTTTATTTATCGTTGATGTGCTCTGGCTTTTGTTTCATTTGTGCTCTTATTATTTATGTTTTTATGGCCATAGCAATTATGTCATTACTTAATAATCCTGTAGTATAGTTAAACAATATTGGCTGCATTACAATACCTATCCATCCATCTTCCTGTCTATCTATATAAATTTATTTCTATTTTTAAATTTGATTTCTTGTATATTTAAATTATTTTTTTATTTTTCTTTTTATTCCATCGACTTAAATGTATATTTTACTTGTAATTTATTGTCCATCTTAATTCGAATGAATAGCCTATAAACATTTGTGAAAATAATCAGCTTGTTTTTTTCTTTTTCTTTATTTCAAAATGATTCATTAAATATGTTCAATAATTGCGAAGAAAAGGTTTATTTTGAGTTAAGTTTACTGAAATTTAATTTTGTGTTTTTATGTGTTGGACTTGAGTTACTTACAGAAATACATTTTTTTATACATATTTTAAAACATTGGATATTTCCATTATTATATCAAACGATGAAATATAAAACATTTTTTTTTCATTTTCAATTGTCTATTTTTACTTGCATTCAAAAAAAGAAATAAATCATTTAATAATTTCCATATCATTTCTAAGCAGTTTATGCCAAATTATTTTTTTAATTTATTTTGTTTTTATTTCTATTTGTATTTATTGATCTTTATTCCAATTTATATATATATAAAAAGTTAAATCTTTGAATACTGATTTCGATATTTAGGTTATTTTAAAGTATTTAATGCTTGATTTGATTTACTTGGGTCTGTACTGATCAATTTAATATTACTGAACTGTAATGATTTTATTATTTTATAACTTTCATTTCTAGCATTTTTAACTATTTTATTTGATTTTTCATTTTATTCGAATGACTTATTTTTAAATATTCATTTCTAATTTCAATTTTTGTTGCATAGATAGTTTTTTGTATTTACTTTTAAGTTATTTAAGATTTATTTTCTTCTAAAATTTCTTTCAGTTTTTTTTTTCATTGACCCATGGTTTGTATTTGACAATTAAGAATATAAAGACTTAAATATTTTGAATTTTATTTGTTTCTGTTGATCTGGTCTTTTTGTTTAGGTTTTTTTGAAGACCATAGAATACGATGCAGTTATCTATATGTTTATCAACATTTAAATAATTAACACAAATGCATGTCAGAATAAATTTTGATGTAATAAATGAATGAAAAATAAGTTTTGATCTTTTATTCAGTTGTCCCATGACATGATCAGAGGGAGGGAAAATCATTGAATAACATTTACACTGACATTACTCTGTCACTCCAGCAGACGGCGGAAAAATCCACACATGCTTCCCTTGACAATTTAGCCACAATGATGCTTTCAGGGCACCTTGGAAGTTTATCTACTGAATGTGTGCTTTAGTTTTTCTTTGGTCTTTATCTGATTTTCTTTGCTTTATTTAATTTTAATCTATTAAGTCATTTTGCCTGTTTTTGTTGATTAAGTGCTTGGTTCACCGGTACAAGTCTATGATTTTGACGTTTTTCTACAGATCCCTTTGTTTCTGTGATAAAAGTGAAAACATTGAAAAAGTTTAGGGGAAATACCAACAATAGTGTTGATGTTGTCAATTTAATGGTACTGGTGGTTGGTTTCTCAGTTTAAATTGTTACAGTGACAGTCTCAATTGTCTTGGGGCTGTTTTAATCAGAAAGCAAAGTAATAACATAAAGATAGTTACCCAATGCACACGTGTTCTGTCACCCTTATATTTTCTAAATTAGATAACATCTTGGGGGCCATATTGTAAGCTCTGGGGGGCCTGGAGTTGCCCTCGGGCCGCCAGTTGATGGTCACTGTCTTAATGGTTAAGAGATTATCAACTATATAACTACAAAGGTAAACTGCAACTACCTATAGAGTGTCTGAAGTGTTAAAACTGTTCTCCTATTCGAGCAAGCAGGATATATCAGAGTCAATCCGTATTATTTTCCACAAAGAACCAACGAACTCAGTGCTATCTAGCTGATGTGTAAAGGTTTTCTCATTTCCGGCAGCCAGTGAAGGCAGCATAAGAAATTTGACTTCTTCCGCGTTTACCTGAGGTAGGTGGGTGTGGGTGTATGCCAGTCTTTTACAGGACAGAAACAAAGCGGTTTATTTTTGTTTTTGCGTGGCTCATTGAACGAAAGAATACGTCCAGTGAATGGGAAATGAGTCGACAGACGGACAAACCTCAACGCTAGTCGAAGAAAAGTCCTTAAACTTCAGTTTTCTTAGAAGTTAGCTGAAGTTGCCGCGTAGTTGTTTACAATGGGCTGTTGTAGCAGCACAGAGGTAAGTCAGCGTAAACGAATATATCATTAGTATTGCTACTCAAAGTCCTTAAACTTTCTCGCTGGATAAGTTTGAAGTGTGTGTTTTGGGTGTGTAATGACAACGTCACGTCTCCAGCAGTGGCAGCTGCCTGCTCAGAGATTTGTGTGCTGGTTTGTGGAGCAGCAGGGTGGATACTGTGCCGCTGCTGCAGTCCTGACAAACAAAGCGGAATTTATAAGGTCTGTGTCTTTTTGTCACCATCATTTATTTATTTATGCCTTGGCAGAGCAAACGAGACTGGCAACCTCTGGAGGAGCGCAGCTGCACTGACATCCCATGGCTCATCATTTTCGGATTGTTTGGCATTGGGATGGTAAGTTTTGGGGATGGTCCATTTGTGAAAAAGTTGCTGTATGATGGTCTTAATGCGATATGCAGGAATACTAGGAGTTATTACCAATCAAAGAGTCACTGATCAGCAGGGGATACCGGGGATATAGTTGTTTGGGGTGATTGCACAGTATTTTTCTTTTACTGTACTGTATTTCAGACAAACAATATTTTCTCCAAGCTATTGGTTACAAAGTATAAACAAAACATGCAGATATGTTTTTGTGTAGGGCTGCTCAATTATGGCAGAAAACATTTATCATTTTAACATATATTGAGATCCCTATAACAAAACAGTACAACTTACTGATTTTACAATTTGCACCACTTAAAATCCATGTACTTAAACATTTTTTACACTATCACGATGGACATCAAAGAACAGTCAAAAACTGAAAATATATGTGGAAAAAATACAAAGCATGTGAAGCGGCACACTGATCTTTGAATCACAAATATTCACTTTTCATAATTGTGGGAGGCAGCAGTTGTAACTGTGATTTAAACTCAATTAATTGCGGTCAAACAAAACTTTATTATCACAATCTGATTGGGACAAGTGTAACACTATGAGAGCAACTGTCAGTGAAAAAGCAATGCTTGTTTTTAAAAGTTGCATAAATATTCTAGATGTTGAATAAAATACAAACCTTTTACAATGCACTCTCAGCTTCACAACATGCCATATTTTTTCAATATGATGTAATATATCAGATCTGTATGCTTCTTCTTCCAAAGTTGTTGGAGGATGTTTCCCCTAATCCCAGGTAAATATTTAAGCAACATATACTTTTGAATGATTTTGAATCATTAAACATCTAGTTTTAAAGGTGATAAACCTTTTGTTTTAATTCATGAAATACACAAAATTTCAGAAGAATAAAAAAACACAAAATAGCAGCTTTGGAAACATTATTTGGTAAAACATCTTTCATGATTGTGTATAATATGTGCTTGGGTTTGCTTTAATTTTTTTTTATAACTGCCTCAGAATGTTGTTACCACTGCCCTCATTACAAGGGTAATTTTAACTCTGACTTGTTCACTTATAATGATGAAAATAATCCTGTCCTTATGAATGAAAAGATTAGAGATGGCTAAATTCATTAGTGCACATATTTGTGATTTTTGTATTTGAAGATTGAAAGAGAAACTCTAATAATCTGTGTTATGAGGGTAATGTGCTAGAGCTTTACAATTGTCTGTGGTGTCCCACCTAAATGAAAAAAACATGTTGGGCAGCCTTCAACTCCCACATTCAACAAGTTTGAAGAACAGCCGTTTTTGCATCTTCGTAACATAGCTAAATTCAGGCCTATCCTGCCTCAGAGCGATGCTGAAAAGCTACTCGATGGTTTTGTTACTTCTAGACTGGGTTATTGTAATTCTCTTCTATCAGGCTGTTCCAGCAAGTTGTTGAAGACGCTTCAGCTGGTTCAAAATGCTGCACCACGTGTACTGATTAGTATTTGGAGAAGAGATCCCATTGCTCACGTATTAGCTTCTCTGCATTGGCTTCCCGTAAAATCTAGCATAGAATTTAAGATTCCTCTCACCTATAAAGCTCTCAGTGGGCAGGCACCATTTTATCTTAAAGAACTTGTAGTGCTATACAACCCCTCTAGAACATTACACTCCCAAAAAGCTGGCTTGCTCATGGTACCATCAGTCTCTTAAAGTAATATGGGAGGTAGAGCTTTCAGTTATCAGGCTCCTCTTCTCTGGAACCATTTACCGACCACAGTGCGAAGGCAGACACCCTCTCTACCTTTAAGGTTAAAACCTTCCTTTTTGATAAAGCTTTCAGTTAGGGCTGGCTCAGGCCTGGACCAGCTCATATAAAACAGTACATTTAATAATTCATGATTAACAATAATAATTAAGTTTCAGCATTAAAAATTTAATTTTGGTGAAATAACTTTTACACACTGGTATATTAACCATTATAGAAACAGGAAAATGATTTTGGTAATTACCACACTGTATATTTAGGGCAGCTGCCGCATGAACCTTACATTAGCTGGTGGCCTAATAAATGTGTTAAGCACTGTACATTCAGCCATGGCGACCAGAGGTTAAAAATGCTTATACATGTGTTTTGTTTTCTCCAAATGTTGTGTCTTTTATTCTTCATAAACTAACTTCTTCGTCTTTTTCTTTTGTTGTTTCCAGCTGTGTATATGTGGCTTCTCTGTGGCAACAGGGGCTGCGACCAGGCTTATCTCGGGATACGATAGTTACGGGAACACCTGCGGTCGGAAGAATGCACCAATCGAGGGGGTGACCCTCAGCGGTCAAGACATGACTGAAAAAAAGTACGTCTGATATGTTTTAAATCACTTGAAATGTCACATAAGGGGTTCACAAGGATTGCATCATATAATACTTATTCACTTTTCCACAAACAAGCAGTTGCTGCCTTTGAAGACACAGTTTGCCTCCTGTCGTATATATTTTAGCTGTTTAGTCCGTGCTATACAGATGTTAACATACACATTCATAGCTTTTCAGTGGACTGCTCAAACCACAGAAATTGCTGCAATAAACAAAACTAGTATGCAAAGACAAAAATTGCCTTTTAAAGGCCTCTAATAAATGTCTGTGTGAGAAGTCATCCATTTTATTCCTCTTTCTGGGCTGTATCTTCCCATCAGCTTGCAGCTTGCAGCTTACAGGCTCAGTTGTACCAAAACAATGGGTCATGCTTTATTGATGGGCTGATTGCCCGTGGTGGCCTTGAATAAAAGGCGTTCAGCCACAATGAAGGATCTGTGCGGCACAGAAGCAAATGTCAACATCTCTCATTTTTTGCCCAGACAGAAAAGTCAAAACAGACTGAGAAGGAAACCAAAGATTTTAGATTTTCATCAATGAGAAAGTCATTTTTTTTGCAGCTGAGTGGTAGTACTTTTTTTATAAAAAAGTTTATGTTGTCCCCACAGGTATGTTTTCTTTTTAGATCCTTGCAACGTTGACCTTATCAACAGGAAGGTCAAGTCCATTGCCTTGTGTGTCTCCAAGTGTCCGACTACTGAACTGAAGACGTACTACGATTTAAAGCAGTTTGCCTTGAATAATGGTGAGATAAAACACAAATGGCCACACTGTGTAGGAAAGGGCTTTTAACCACAAGTTTTTGCATATGTATATAGCAAATGTCTAACAAAAAGTACACGTTGGCCTTTTTTAACTTTTCTTTTGTTTTTTCCATATGATTCTGCATTTAAACTAAACTGATTTGTAATCTGTTGCTTTTTCCTCCAGGATCTAATCTTTGCTCATATGACATTACTCCTACAAGATACCCGAGCAGCTCAGAAAGATTTACAAAATGTCCCAAACTCCCTGTTCCACCGAGGTAATTCAAGTTATGTTCCTACCGACACCTCGCCAGCTCTTAATTTTGACAGCAAGAATATTGTGAGTCTTTCAGTGAGCTTTGGTCTTGTTTATACTGCTGTGTACTTTTGATGAACAAGTTGTCATTGCTCCATAGCAACTGCACTGTGTACTGTATAAATGAGGCCCTTTGTCATGGGTCCAATAATGTGAGTAATTAAAAGAGAAATCTTAAAAACGTCTTGAGCCTCAACTTTTCTCTGAAAAAATGTGATTGTTCCAGAGTTAGTATTGGACATGGGACAGTAAGGGAGTACGACTGGAGGAAAATTTCTACATTAATTGATTCTTTCAGTTATTTTTCATCTATAAATCAATTCACAGTTTGAATTTAAAGCAGACTAATGACTTATATCGTTCTTTAATATTGTCCATGTTTACGCTGTGGACCAGAGAAATGAAAAAGTAAATTACTCAAGGTTTCTGTAGGGTCTTACAAAATGTTCAAAGGTGAAAATCAATTTAGCAAAAAGGCCTTTAACAAGAATCAATATAAATTCAAAACTATGGGGTATTGGATTTTGCAGCTTGTTATGTTCACGAAAGGATTGTAGGTCTAATTTTTCAAGTTTACCTTATTAGCTTTTGTGAAACTAAGAGTGGGGATCAAAAAACAATTCCAGTTGAAAACCAATAACTCCAGCAAGGAATCACCGTAATATCATTAGTCTTTTTTGCTTTTCAGTTCCCTTGTCAATTCCTTCTAAGGACGCCATGCTCTCTTAAGAGTCAGTCAGCAAAGATGATGATCGTGTCAAAAACCATGGCAGACGGAGGGCACAAGCGGTCACAATTATGTACTGCACAACTTTCAGAAAGTGGAAACTTGCAGAGGCATTCATCTGTACAGCACAGCATTGAGTACCAGGAGTGTCACGTATTGACAGTGTTGCCACTAAAAACTCATGTAGGCCAGCTTTTTTCCCCACAGAAAATCAGAATGAATTGATAATGGAGTTGGTAGATAATCTAATCAGTATGCAGAATCCTTATATCATATATCCAAACTTGTTTTCTTTTATTTTGTTCACTACCAATAATCCAATTAATGATTGAATAATGGAGTTATCACACCCCAGACAGTTCAGCTCTGCTGTCGTACAATAAAAATGAATGAAAGTGTTGCCAATATTATTGGTTAGCTATTGAAGACACAATGGGGTACAAGAATCTTAAAAAGAAGTTGAAAAAATACTGAATGTAACCTTAAATGTTCAGTTAATGCCCTGTTACAACATATTATTAAGACTGAGACTCCTATAGCTTAAAGGCAGCACAAGTTTTTAATGTGAGAACATATCACCTTAGTGTGCAGTTGTATTTACTGAACATGGTCCTTTTGAACTATTTTGGTGTATTAAAGGTTGTTTTTCTTCTCTGTTTATAGTCAACCAGTTCCAGTGTTCCACCGCTGTATCCCTGTAGACATTGGCTGCTATGCTGAATTCGCCCAGGCCTTCATTTCATTCGTTGGAGACAACAGTGTGCTGCGCCGAGTCATTGCAGGAGTGATGGCCAGCAAGGAGATCATCTTTGGCCTTTGTGTGCTGGCTTTAGGTAAAGCTCATGCTGGCTATTGGCTTTCAGTGTGCTTAAAGTTACATTTGGTTAATAACAAAATGGCTTAATCACATTTTTCACTTCCTGCTGCTCCCACTGCACTACAGTTAAATCTCATGAGGACTGAGCAGGAATGCAGAATTCAGAAGAGGAACTATTTTTGGCATTGGAATAACAGGAAATGTCTGTGTGGTCTAAGGCATTGTGTCTACTGAAGGTTTTCTCACAGGGGGAAAAAAAAAGCAGAAGTAGTCCCTTGTCAGTTTTAGTCATCTTAATTTATGTCCATTAATTGATCATTGTGGTTTGATGAATAGTTTTGGAAGGAAACATGATTTATAGATAGCAAGTTACTTTGTGGGCCGGCCAGGTTTCTCTCATTTACTTTTATTTTAAAGAATGCAAACCTATGGCTTACTTAGCATACTCCTGTTTTTCTTGTTGATGTTTCTGCATGACATTTTTCCTGTTTGTGGTATTTGATAATTTCACATGTGCATGTTTGCTTGTTTGTTTCGTAGCTCTGTCCTTGATTATGATGGTGGTCATCCGTTACATCTCCAAAGTTCTGGTTTGGATCCTGACAGTTTTGGTTATCATCGGCTCTATAGGTATGTGTACCAAAAGGTTATCTAGATTTCTATCTTAAACTCAGATTTTCCCAAACTCACCATCTGTACCTACTGGCTGTTAAAAAAGCTGGATGTTACTGGAGGTAACATGTACAAGCACTTTTGCCAACTCAGGACACAGCTTTGCTCAATTAGAGATCATCCAAATGGCTCTTTGTTTTTTTCTTGCTTTTATGTATTGATTTGATAGGACAATGAATAGAGTTAAAAACTGGGGACCATGGGTCAGATTTGAGCTTGGGCCTGCCCCTCTGAGAATAACAGCCTCTGTAGATGAGGTGTGTAGACATAACCACAACACTACCTCTCCCTTAAGATCATCCAAAGACTTTACAGCAATCACAGTTACTTAGAATCTTTCAAAATGTTCTACCCAATGTGACAAGTCTCTTAGCGAAGAGGCCAGTTTTCTCCTCAGTTTTGTAAGCAGTCCCAACAATAAACCATTCTGGACAGGCATCCTCCGAACTCCTGCAGGCATTTCACACATGACACTGGTCCTGATTATGTTCTTGTGCTGTTTGAGGTCTCTGATCTCTCTTCGTATTGGTAAAATGTCTTTTAACAGTTGCTATATTTCACCTGTATCATAGCAAAAAAAAAAACAAGACACTAAAGCACTTCAATAAGTTTTGGCATTCAATTCTTTATTGTATTAAAAAAATGCGAGCTGGACAGATAGCTGCTGAAAAATCTGGTGAATAAGCCTCACCTTTTATATACATATAAAAAACACCTAATGTATCAAATGAGATACAAAAAATATATATATATATGGAAATTTTGATTTTTTTTTAGGATTTTAGTAGAAAGTGAAATAACATTTCAGCTTCAAAAAAATAGAATTTTCTGGCTATAATTTGTGTTTTCAGGCATTAAAGGGTAAAAGACTGTCACACTACCATTCACTATGTTCCCTGCAGACTAAAAGGTCCATTACCATAATATAACAGCAGAATCTCTATCAAAGATGGCCAAAGCAGGTGATATTGGAAAAGCAACATGGTTGTGTAGCAGCACAATATAAATCACCACACAGAGAGTTAAAAACCTCTTTTTACTGCTAGAGACTCCCAAAACTGACTGCAGTTTACATACAGATATAACCTTTATTCCAGATTTTAAGACAAGACAAGACATGAATTGCCTCTTTGAGTGACATACAAAATGTTACGGGGAGGGGAGATAAGGGCTTAACATAATAAAACATTAACATCACAGTTAACTTATACTGATGAAAGTTAAAGAATTGTGCCGTCATATCCTGGTATTAGTTTCTTGATATCTTTTTTGCTTTCAAGAGACATGAGATTTAATTTGCTTTTCCTTTTTTTCAACTTACACGGTTTATATTAGGAGGAAAGTAAAGGAGAATACTGTTAACCCTCTTGTTAGTACCTGTTTTCCCTTTTTCCTTCTATGATTTTTTTTGCTGGTATGTGCTTTTTTTCTTATTTTGCTGTATTGAATGTTTCATTACTGCATCTTTAGTATAGACATTTAAACTTGAAAATGAATATGGCAAAAATTCTGTATTTGGTCACACTTATGTTCTTTTCTGCTCTCTTGGTGTTCAGGTGGGACTGGCATCCTCTGGTGGCTCTATGTGGACTACAGGAAGGCTGCTGAAAATAACACCCTGTCAGTGTTTGGCAAAGAAGTGGCTTCAGACAATGTTAAGGCCTTGCTGGTGTATGCCATTGGTGCTACAGTTTTCACAGTATGTATGAGTACACACCTTTACTGTTTCACTTTCACAAAGTTCTCATAATTAATTCAGTTGGTTTTCACAAAACATCTTTGTTTGACCCTCCAGGTTATTCTCCTGATAGTAATGTTCGTCATGAGAAAGCGTGTTGCGCTCACCATCTCTCTGTTCCATGTGGCTGGTAAAGTGTTCATCCACCTTCCTCTGCTGGCCCTGCAGCCTTTTTGGACCTTCCTCTGTCTCATGCTCTTCTGGGTCTACTGGATTGCCGTGCTTCTCTTCCTAGGGACGGCAGGTGAGAATAAAGGCTGATCAGGGTGGTTCACACATGTCAGAATAGTGAGATATAGTCTGCGTTCATGCTTTTTTTCCAGCATCATTCATCATGGTATTAAGCCCAGACAAGTAAGATATTAAGTTTGCTACTCTTGACATTTTGCCTGAAGTGGCCTGACTTAACTCCCACATTTGGAATCTGGTGCAGTCTCGTGATGTGGGAGGACGGAATCAAAGAACATCTCTCTTCATCTCCCACTTCCCTTTATTCAGCCAAGATTTGATGGAGAAATGAGAACTAAAGGGAGCAAAAAGAGAGGCAAAACATCCCATTTTTCTTCTGTATATCTTATTTGCTCATGTTGTGTTACAAATCAAAATTGTAAGTAATCATGAAAATGAATTGCAGTCACAGTGAAATTAGACAAAAACAATGTTTTTCTTATTTCCTATTGTATCTCATTTAATTTTTAGATTTTTTTTCCCACAAGGACACCAGTGCTCCATTAATTTGTTGATTTGTTTGATAATGTCCCTTGATAATGATGTGGAAATTTAATCAAGCAATGAGAGACAAATTTGCCGCTGATGATTAGTGTGTAATCATAATTCATTTTGAGTTTTGTTCCAGACAGTCAGGATTTTACAAAAGCAGAGGCAATGGCATAAATGAAATTTTATGGCAGTTAAAGATTTCTGTTACAGGTCAGAAATGAGCACGAAATCTTCAGAGAAAATGCTGAAAGCCTTAACATATGTCCAATAATGTCAGTGTTTGATTCTCAGACTCTTTGTGATTTTGTCTGACAGGAACTCCAACAAAGAACAACTCCACAGGTGTGGTTGAGTACCAGATTCAGGGGCCTCTCCAGTACATGGTGTGGTACCACGCTGTGGGTCTTATCTGGATCAGCGAGTTCATTCTTGCCTTCCAGCAGATGACCATTGCTGGAGCTGTGGTCACGTACTACTTTACAAGGTACAAAACAAACAACAGGAAATAGGGATTAAAGTTCTCCATTGTTTTGATGGATTTCAGTTGACCTCATATTGTTAATTGTGTTTTCGGTCTTTGGCAATTTGAAAAACATTCAGAATCAGAAGCTCTTTATTGTCACTGTAACAAATACAACAAAATAAAAGTGCCATCCAATCAGTGCATCATTCATATAAATATATAGAGCATTTTAAAAACAGCTAAAGTTTCAAGATTAGCGAGGCTTGTATTTTGGCTGGGAACACGAGTGTGCATCACCTTGTCATTTCTGGTCTTGACTCAGAATGCTCAGTATGCTCCAGAGCATGACTTGAATCACTGTTGTGGTTGAGTCTATACATGGGAGAATGATAATCTGTTAGGTGGGAGAGTTTCCTGTTCCATTACCCAGAGCAGGATAAAAACAATGCTAAGTGAACCACTGCGATGTGAGGGAGGAACACGCAGCAGGTGATAGAACACAGCAATGACAGCTATACAGAGACACTATAGAAATAACATTTGAAGGGACCGGTTCAGTTTTTCAGAAGTCCTGTGAATAGCTTTCATGTGACGGCAAATGCTTTTGGATCACCCTCATGATAAGGACATGTTTCACAGAGTAGTTGAAATTCTACATCTACAGAATCCTAACCAACAAGGAAAACTCAGAGGAGTAAATAGTAGATTAATGCTATGAGATGCACTGTTGTCCCTACCAGGGATGGGTATTAAACAGATGTTATTGATACCAATCCCATTTTAGATTCTGCTTATCGATCCAATTCTTTTTGTTTCTGTAGATTTTCCTTGTTGACAAACGTCAGCATACACACAATGTCAGAAATATGTACACCTATGTTCAAGGCTTCATTGACAAATGCTTCTGCATGTTTCTGATGTTTCCACTCTTGCTTGAAATCACACCGAAAGTTGAATATTTTCCCTGCTTCCTTGTTAATTGTTCAAATAATTCCTTTACTCTTTGGTATTTTTATCACCCCCTCTCCCTGCATCCCACTAACCTCAGGAATAAGTCCCAGATGCCAATAACTCCCATCCTGTCCTCCATGGGACGCACCATCAGATACCATGTGGGGACTGTTGCCAAAGGCTCCTTCATCATCACGCTTGTGAAGATCCCTCGACTCATCCTGACATACATCCACAGCCAGCTCAAAGGAAAGGTGAGCTGTGAAATGATCCAACGTTTATTTTTAGATGAAATTAATTTAAAAACTCTGTCATGTTGACACAGAAACTGGAAATATTCCGCAACTTCATAGGTAGATTAAAGAAGCTCTGTTAACTCTTTTCTTCGTTCCTCTCAGGAGAACGCCTGTGCTCGCTGCATGCTGAAAGCTTGTGTCTGCTGTTTGTGGTGTCTGGAAAAATGTCTGGCATACTTGAATCAAGTGAGTAACTTTGGGTAGGTATGTGAAAAATCCATGTATTTAATCAGCTGAAGTACATTGAAGTATTTTATCTGTTTGCTCATTTCTTTATTTTAGAATGCATACACGGCTACGGCCATCAACAGCACCAGTTTCTGCACCTCCGCCCGTGAGGCTTTCCTCATTCTGGTGGAGAATGCACTCCGAGTGGCTGCTATCAACACCGTGGGGGACTTTGTTCTCTTCTTGGGGAAGGTACCACAAACATATCCTGCTTCATCAGCATCTTTTCTATGTGAGGTACTCCCCTGAAACAAAGTCCTAATAGTACTGTCTAATGTTCTCACATCCCTGCTTCAGGTGCTCATAGTCTCCTGCACAGCATTTGCTGGTGTCCTGGCTCTGAACTATCAGAAGGACTACACAGTGTGGGTGCTGCCGCTCCTCATCGTCTGTCTGTTTGCCTACCTGGTTGCTCACTGCTTCCTCTCAGTCTTTGAGAACGTGGTTGATGTCCTTTTCCTCTGCTTCGCTGTGGACACAAAGTATAATGACGGCAGTCCTGGGCGCGAGTACTACATGGACAAGGCTTTAATGGTAAGAAGAAAGGGCTCAGAGGGAATATAGTTAAATAGCAGCTCTTTCTCATGCACATGTTCTCATTGGTCCTTGTGTGTTTTTAATAATCATAGCATTAGCAGGAGCTGTTGAAGGGCTTCATTAAAGAGCTTTATTGCAAAATTGTAAATGTAGTTTTCATGCCCAATTACACGCCATTGACGCAGCAGTGGTAGCAACTTGGGGTTAAGTGTCTTGCCCAAGGGTGACAACCAGAGCTCGGCTCGAACCTGCAACCTTTCAATTAATGACCAAGCACACTGTCAGACTGCACCACTGACACCTGACAAGTGTAGTTTGATTTTTAAACCCTGTTGGGAATGGTTTTTAGCATCTACCTTTGTGTGAAAAGCTTTGCTTCATCTCATAACACCCTTGTATCACCACAGACAGCTTATCAGTACAGCTTAGCAGTTTTAATAATACTATTAACAGTATTTTAAGCTTAAATTTTATTGGTAGAAATTTATTATGCTGTCTTTTCATTCTCAGGAATACGTTGAGAACAGTAAGAAAATGGGTCGGCATAAGCCAGAGGACGGAGACAAACGAGAGATGAAGTCCATGGTGAGTTGTTCAGTCTTTATTTTTATGACAGCAGTGGTGCTGATTGTAAACCTCAAAAATACTGAGTTGTACGCACGTCTGGTATCTGTTGAGTGTTTTTTTTTTTCCGTTTTTCTTGCAGGCAGGTGGAGGTACCTTAGCTTGACCAATTGTCAGGATGCAAAACACTGAAAACCACACCAAAGCTTATCTCAGAGTTTGTTGTCAGTCACTCCAGAAACAAGAGCAAACTTCACACTGATGTAAATATTTTTTAGATTCTTTAACAGAATTTTGTGGGACTGTAAATTTTCAGAGTGAAAATAATATCTGCAATCTGTCAACATTTTTTTTTCTTTTTTGATAGGATTGGCTCGAGTGTTTAGTCTTTTTTCATGTGTAATTTAAATGTCCCTGTAATCCTGTTTGAATGACGTGAGCAGTTTAATATGCTCTGTTGTGTTCATCAGTAACCAGTGAGTTAGTCGTAGTGTGTTGTACAGTTTGTACTAGAAAGCTGACTCTTTTTTTAAAAGTTGTTTTTGTTGTTTTATTACTTCTCAGAGATTTGTACTAAAATCATAAAACACAGATCTACTCTCTGTTCTTTTTCTGCTGACAAGCCCTTACAAAGAATGGGATGAAGTCAGTCCGGTCTGAATTTCAGCAAAGTTATCAAAGATCACATGTACATGACAGGTGAGCCAAAGACTTGGGTAAACTATGTAACACTCACCTCTTGTCAATGGGACAGAAAAGAAAAAAAACATTTCTAAGTAAGAAAAGTGCAAGGTTTCATTGAATTATGGAAAGCTAGTGCAATTTTGCAGAGGTTGGAATAACTAATAAAAAGGGCGTTTAGTCTACTTCCTTCACGGAAATATCTCCTACACTAAAAAAAATAATGTGAAGGGTAGCGATGAAAAAAGGTTTAACACTTTAATTATGTGGAAGATACACCTTGAAAACATCATTATGAACCGTATTAAAATATCCATAATGTTAGATACAGATTCATGGTAGTAAAGTGGTATCAAATAAGAGCTCAAACCTGAAACTCTAGTTCAGCTGAGAATTGTGTTGACAAAGCTACCTAACCATGAAGTTACATGAACTTGGCGGAAAAGGTTAAACAGAACAAAATTAACTAATCAACATTGACATTATTTGTGAAAACAACATATTTATAGTAGTCTTTGCAATTGTTACCTATCACTGTTTTTTTTCAGTGTATGAGTTCTTTTTAATATATTACTAAAAATATCCATACCCATTTGTTGAGGTCAGTACCACAACAAATTCATAAATATGCTTTTAGCACTATTTTCTGTCAAACAAGGAAAGATATCAAGGGGGTCTACATTTAACTCTTGATATTTGCCTTTCTCAAATACTTTGGGGAACTCAGCAGGAGCGGGGTCTCTGTTACAGGCTAATTTATCATTTGTTTGGATCTCCATTAGCTATCTCTAAGGCAACAGCTACTCTTCTTGGAGTCTATCCCATTGTTTTTCCACACAGTACACATTTGCATGAACCTCATTCACACAATGACCGCATCATGTAACTGTAACAAAAACTCCATGGAATGTATTAACGCCTAATGGTGGTGCTCCTTGGCTTGTCATAGTTTGGGAGCCCCTGACAAACCTCTCCTGTAGAAATGATAGTTTTATCTACTTTATAACTAACATTAGACACTAACCATTGCAGCCAAATAAAGTTTCCTGTTTAACCAGCAGAGGGCAGCAGATCCCTCTGAAAGAGTGGCAACAGTTCAACGTCAATGAATTGGAGGACAACATTTAAACATCTAAACCAACAGATCTAGATGTGTCATCACTTAATTTATGTTTTTTTTTTTTAAAGATTTTATGACTTAAAGATCTGTTGAGAGGATATGAAGTTGTCGGATGTCAAGGGACTTTGTAAAAGAAAAAGTAGAAAAAATGTGCAACCAAATATAATTTTCAATGGAAACTTAGTGTCCACAGTTAAGAGTGAGTTTGAACAATGTTGATAGCTGCTTAATTTAAATTGGTCAGTTAAATAGCAGGTAGCTCCTGGATGATGAGTAACACCATAAAGCCCTGCGGAAGAGTGAAGGCACATTTTACACCTGTACAAGTAAAAAGACTGAGAGGTTTGGTAATGGAAATGAAGTGGTTTATTTATTTGAAGGCACATGGTGTAAGTGATTTAGTTTTGAATAAATATAAGGATACATAGAAGTTTAAAAATAATACAATAAAATAATATTTTCCTGGACTTTTATGTAAATGTAATATGTTTTTGAGTGTAAGCTGAGCTAAGCTTTATGGGAGAGAGGCTTTCGTGTGGACCCCATTCAGAGTGATCTACTTATCATGTGGGCCATAAAATGGGTATTAATTTTTGATACGTGAAAGGAGCTGATGTGATGCACTGACGAGCATGAGAATACAGAATGTGAATTTGAAAAAAATGAATTAAAATTGTTTGATGTATAAACTTTACATGGTGAAGTCTGAAACAAGGATGTATTAACCTGACATGCCAGACGGACAGTTCCATATATCTGCCATGGAAATATTTCACTAGTGCAGGATTTCAGACAATGAATCAGGCGGGTCTGTCTGCTCTGCAAGGCTAAGGATTTGTAACATATATTTGACACGACAGTAATTTTACTTCAGGATGTTCAGATCGAAACTGTGAGCTGTGAGTTATCTTCCATTTACACAGAACTGTGCAAAACTTTTAGGTAGGTATTAATAACTGTTTGGTAAAATTCTTTCAAAATTAAACATTCAAATTGTTTTTTATATATTTACAAAATGAAAAGTAAGCAAACAGAATAAGAATCTAATAAAACCAATATTTGGTGTGACCATCCTTTGTCTTCAAATAAGTACACATTTATATATGTACAATATGTGCACAAAGTTGAGGATTTCTTTTTTGTTATTAGGTGTATGATTAACCAGTTATACCAAACAGGTGCTATTGATCATCAATTTAATATGTAGTTGAAAACAGTCATGAACTTAAGCTGTGTGGGCGAAATGGGTGGGTGACGAACAGACCAACTCTGCTACCAAGGTGAGGATGTGACAGCCAGTCATGTCACATGTCATACACCATGGCAAAGAAGAGCACAACAACAGGACCCAAGGTAGTTATAATACATCAGCAAGGTCTCTCACAGGCGAATATTTCAAAGCAGGCTTGGGTTTCCAGACTTGTTAAAGGTTTTTGGTAGAAACACAAAGAAACACGGAATGTTGAGGATTGTAGGCACAGTGGTTGGGCAAGGAAATCCTGATTACTTCCCTTCAAACTGGAAGATGGGCAGAAAACAGTTGGACCAAGGTACACCCATCTACTGTCCACAGAAGTCTGGCCAGAGGGAATCTCCATTAAAGAACTGTGGCTCAACAGCCATCCCTCTCCTATGTAAATGAGGGCAAGGCACTCATCTATGCACATAAACATTGGAACTGGGGTGCAGAAAATGGCAGCTGGTGCTCTGGACTGATGAGTCAAGTTTTAAATATTTGGCTGTAGCAGAAGGCAGCTTAACCGCTGCATGATTAGTTGCATAATAATGAGTGTCTGCAGGCAACAGTGAAGCATGGTGTAGGTTCCTTGCAAGTTTGGGGCTGCATTTCTGCAAATGAAGTTAAGGATTTGGTCCGGATTAATGGGGTCCACAATGCTTAGACATAAGGTGAAAAAAAATTAATTCATATGTATACAAACCCTAAATAAAGGTAAGGACACGTCTTTGTACTTAATAATGTGACATGTGGTTGTAAATGAATTCTAATAAATTATTTTAGGTTTAGAAGAACATTTTCAAACTTTCAGAATCTATTGAACTGCAATTACTCCTGCTCACAAGAGAGAGACTGAGCAGCCATAAATCTGATCCCTCTAGAGTCTACCCACAATCCACTGCTGTATAGATCACTGCCTCATCCCCTCCAGTTTCTTTCCAAAGCTGCATTGACCAGACAAGATTCAAGCCACTAAGCAGTTAGAGGTTATTGATGGGAAAGCTCTCTGCACACTGCTGTCCGCCTCCATAAAACCCAGGAAACCAGAGGAAAACAGCTCGATGGCCTGAAGTGAGTCACACCTAAGTGATTTCTGTGGTGCTTTCTGTACAGAACACAACCATTCCTGGAAGGCTTTTGTCACTGGATAGAAACACAGGAAAACATGTTCGGCTGGTGGCCACCTCAGGAGAGGGATGTAAGAAGTGACAGTTCAGCACTTCTGGTCTTTTAACCAGAATAACTATGATTCTATGAAGTTTGGTGTTGATACTGAATACAGATGTAGTATTGTGTCATCGGTTGAATATATCGGCCTCAATAAATCACTCTTTGCTCCCAAATGTATCGCATCCTCTATAGTTCACTTTCTGTCTGTACAATTCTGCAAAACTTCTGAAAGCACATGTAGTGGTGTCTCTTTGATCAAATTTTAAGTGCAGCCCATACATATCAATCAATCAATTGCAAACATGAGGACCAAAATAAAAATTGGCCATTAAAAAAAAAACTACATTTATGTTAATCATAATCCCTGATCTCTTGAATAAGTTTAATCTTTTGCAAGAGAGAAAAAAATGACTGATTTTTCCAGGAAACTCACATTTGTGTTTGTCAAAAGCATTTCACTGCTGTCGGGCACAAAACCTCTTATCTCCAAAACTGCTACTTTTTAGAAAGTGATAAAAAAGGCCTCACTAATGCATGATTAAGTATTAAATTTTTCTGACTAAGAACTTTTTTTTTTTTTGTTTTACTGTGATTGGTTGAAACGTTTCTAAAACCCACACTCCAACATGGAGGGTGACCAACAGCACTGTTTCATGAATAAATAAAATGAAAATAATAAAAAATGGAGAATAAGGGGTTTGGTCCAAACAGCAGCAATTTATTGAAAATAATTTGAGGTCCATACTAATCATGTTTTGCAGATTTACTGGCCTCTTAATTAGGTACCCATTTAACTGCTTGTTAATGCAAATATCTAATCAGTCACTTACATGGCAGAAACTCAGTGCAGTTAGTCATGCAGACATAGCCAAGACAACCTGCTGAAGTTTAAACTGAGCATCAGAATGGGGATGAAAGATTATCCAAGTGGCATGGTTAATGCTGATGCCAACTGCTGAAACTGCTAATCTACTGACATTTTCATGCACAACCATCTCTAAGGTTTACATAGAAAAGTTCAAAAAGAGAAAATATTCAGTGGGTGACAGATATTGGGGCGAAAATGCCTTGTTAATATGGGAAGGCAGAAGAGAACAGTCAGAGTGGTTTGAGATGATTGGCAACAGTAACTCAACAACCACCCTTTACCAAAAAGGTATGGAGAAGACAAGAAAGTGAGGCTACAATTTGCATGGATTCACTAAAATTGGACTATAGTAGATTGAAAACATGTTGCCCGGTCTGAGACTTGATCTCAACAACATTCAGATGGTAGGGTCAGGGTTTGACATAAACATCAAAGCATGGATCCATCCTGCCTTTTATGGCGGCGGCTGATGTTGTAATTGGGGTGATCATTTCTCGACGGGCGGCTCAGTAACACAGCAAGAAGGTTGCTGGTTTGATTCCTGTATCGGACAGGGCCTTTCTGTGTGGGGTTTGCATGTTCTTCCCCTGCATTTGTGGGTTCTCTCTTAGCACTCCAGCTTCCTCCCACAGATTAAAAAACATGCTTGTTAGGTTACCCACACACATATTTATTGCCTTAGGTCTGACTGTCAGGGTTGTTTGTCTCTCTATGTTGTCCTGCGATTGGCTGGCCTCTGGTCCAGGGTGAACCCTGCCTCTTGCCCTGCTGGGAGAGGCTTCAGCCCCTCAGTACAGTGACTCCAAAAGGGATAAGAAGTATTCATAATGGATGGACGGATATTTTCTTAGCACACTTTGAACCCCTCAGTACCAATTCAGTACCATTTTACTGCCACAGCCTACCTGAGTGTTGTTGCTGACCATGTCCACCCCTTTGTGATCACAGAGTAGCCATCTTCTCATGACTCCTTCCAGCAGCAAAGCATCCAATGTCATAGTGCGCAAATCATTTGTTCAAACTGCTTTCTTGTGCATGACCATGAGTTCACTGTACTACAATGCTCTTTAGAGTCACCTGATCTTAATCCAATAGAGAACCTTTAGGATGTGGTGGCATGGGATATTTCCATAATGGATATGAAGCCAGCAAATCTGCATGAATCGTGTGATGCTGTCATGTTGATGTGGACCAAAATCTCTGAGGAATGTTCCCATCACCTCGATGAGTCTATGCCTTGACGAATAGAGGCACTTCTTAAAAAGGAGGTAAAAGGAGGTCCAAGCCCCATAACAGTAAGGTGTACCTAATAAAGTGGCCGGTGAGTGCACACTGTTTGCTCTATTTGTGGAATTGTAAGTTTTATCATTGGTAAATGAACATGTCCTACAATTAGCAGCACTGGCCCTCTGGCAGTGAGTGTAAAATTAATAAGGTCTTCTGAGTGAACAGTTCCTGTTAATACTGATGTAAACATGCATGACTGTGAGCCCTTCTTCATTTTGAAGACCTTTATGGATATTTTACATTTTATCGATTCACTTTGTAAGATATGAGTTGGTCATGGTCCTGTAGTGTTTTCATCATGTGCAGATCATGAAATAATCATTCAAAGATGCTCTGAAACTCTGATTTGGTGGGTAAGCAGCTCATAACCATTAACCCTGCTCTGCCAAGCTCCTGTATGGATGGTCTATTGTTAACGCTGACTCAGGAGCAGTAACATGAGCCTGATGAGTGTGTATGTTTGTGTGTGTGTGTGTGTGTGAGAGAGAGAGAGAGACAGAGAGAGGGAGCGTATTGACCAACAGTGACTTAACCATTAAGGTAAGCTTTACTGCCTCCTCAGCAGCTCGCCCTGGTAGCTCAGCTCAGGCCTTTTTTCAATGCGGTGCACATTTAGCACACAAACAAGACTTAAGCGGAGGAAAGAGCTGAGAGAGAAAAACTGATAAATAAACAATAGAAGGTAATGACTGTGAACATAATTATCATAAAAAGAGGGGGAGAACACAGCCATACACAGGTCATGTTTAATTCATTTTCCAACCTCTCAAGCCAAAGCAACATGACCCGTACGCTGAACTGTGTCGTTTACAGTGAAGCTAAAACACAACACTATGATGCTGTGAATGTAACTTTATCATCCGATGTTGATTATTTCAGACCTCAGGTTACGTATTTACATAGAATGGCAAATAATAATAATAATGTTAGCATTAATATCAAAACTATGGAAGTCAAGAGTGGGCATGCGTCACTCCAGACAATGAGTTTTACTGATTGTTTTCAGTTGATTTGTTAATAAAATTCAAAAATTCAGATTTGAGACTTTACGAGAGTCTGCAGAAACCCTGAAAATAAAAAGTATGTCTTCTTCCATGTCTTTCAGCCCCTGTGCTTTTCTGTAGCATCCAAGATAACTGAATTTAGATCTCAAAAAGCAACTAAAAATTGACACATAATTGAAGCACACAGAATTTTAAATGAAATGTAAAATGGCTGCCAGAAGTAGAAAAACTTATGCTTACTTTTAAAAGATATACTCAGACTTATGAAGAAGAAAATAACCCCCCAACATGAAAAGATGCTCTGAAATTAATAAACACAGCTCTTTGTCACGATCAAGGTCATGTGAAATGTCACAAGCTTCCAAATGAGTCTTCTTCTTAGATTTCAGCAACTCCATCTTTGCCTGCATCAGACTAGTGTGTGTGATAGTAATACAACCATAGATGGTGATTACACCTCATCCTGCAGTGCATTATGCGAGAGATAAAAGAACCTGCGTCACCCAGCGTTGCTAATCCAAGAAACCTGATTTCAGAGCATCATAAGTGCTTCCTGCAATTTGAGGCATTTCCCATCAGCGCTCAGTCATTCTGTCTCCTCATACACGGCACATAACTCTTTATTGTTGGACTGTCTCCAGGAATAGGCTCGTACACACAGAGTGAGGAAATCAGATTGTATCCTTTCCACATATCAATGGTCATCACACAAAGAATAGTGTGAAAATGAACCTTTGATATTTACCCAGTGATTTCCCTGTGTGGGGCTGCTGCCAACATACACACAAAATACTGTACACAGTGTGCTGCCTGCCTCCCTTTGAGCTGCAGTAAAACAACTTTCCAGGTCAATGAATGTCCTTTTCCTGCATTTTTTTTTCCATTTAGTGTACGTTTCCCTCTGCATATACTTCAGTACATGTGCGAGTATGAGCTGTGTGAATGCATGCACCTCAGCAGCTCATAAAACATTCACCTGTTCCTCTCCTACATAATGCAGTAATGTTCCTTCACGCACAAGTTGTAGAGGAGTTCGCCGCTTCTGACCACTGCCAACTTTTCTCCTTCTAATCTGGCTTCAAGTGATGCATAAAAACTTTCATCCTCCATGTATGGTAGATGTTTCACTTCACTTCACTTCAGAAACCGACCTCACCCCTCAGGTGCATGCCTCAAAATAGGGCAAAGATCACACAATCGTAGTACTTATGTTTTCTCACTTCCCTTATTCACATAAGACTAAATGTCTCCAACATGTACAGCACCAATCTGCAACACCATGTCTGTCTTTTTCCTATATATAAGCACATTAGAGGAGAAGTGAAAAGACTAAACGAAGAACAGAAACCAAACCCCAGGAAACATGACTGTGTACCATGTGATCATGCCTGCCATCCACAGTAGAGGTCCCCAGTTGGTGGATCAGGACAGAATAAAAGGAATGGGTCCCCTGGACCAGCAGTGGTGGCAAACATGCTATGATGTAGCTCTAGTAGAAACACACGTATAGGTTTAAATTAACTTGTTGTGATAACAGTGCATTTAGCTTGTTTTTCATAAATCTTGACTCATTTATTTTGTTATTTTAGGGTTAAAAAGACGGCTCTCCCTTGAAAATAACTTCTTGAGATATTTGAACTTCGCAAAGCAACTGGATTTGCGGTACATCAGTAAGTATGTATGAATATATGCACCTTAACCATTTTTGTTAGTCAGTTTAACAAATTCCTTCGATCTTTCTTAATCAATTAGGACCAAAATCCAAGTCAAATGCTTTGTTTAACCTGTGACACAGCTAACGACCACTGTAGCTCTGCCTAATGGCAGCTGCATTGCCACACACACAAGGTTTGAGAGTATTTTCATCTTAGATATGGAGATCAAGTATCTAAGTGGTGTCAGTTACTACACATATGTAAGTGCTTGACCAAAGATACAAGCGCCCACTTTAGGTACAAATACATGAACGTTAAACTTAGGGAACATTGGTGCAGAGCTAGCATCAGTACTGCTAATGTTAGCACTCCACTCTGCAACCCAGCCTCACATTTTTTGGATTGCTGATGACAAAAAAAGAGAAAACTTTGTCAAGCTTCAGTTATGCACCAGTAGTCTACCCCAAGGCAGCAGTGCACCTCCACTTACAAGTTTGTTATAATATTGCCCATAATCAAGTGATGGGGCATGACATATTTTTGTAGGCCAACCAGGAAGTTAGCACCTCCCTGGTACCCTCAACTAAAAGCCTATGAGATTTTTCTCTGAGTTCTGGGATTGCTGCTGATAATAAGATCTGTGGGTAACAAAAATTCATGCAACCTGAATTGTTTTGTTCATCAAGATAATATTTATGAACAAACTTAACTTTAATGGGTTTTCAGGGTTAAATTTAATCGGCCAGAGTATAAAGCTAAGCCATTATAAAGAGGGGCAACATCAGATGCATCTTATGTAGCATAATGAAACATTCAAATCTCACATGCACGTATTCACCACTGACCTTATTTCAAGTATTTATCTGAAAAGCTATCCTAAACTGCCATATACTTTCAGCTTTCAGACACTGCACAACTCCATGAACATGATAGAAAGTTGGTCCAATCACTCCAAAAGGTTTTTTCCCCAGGATTTTGCCCTTTCAAAACAATGTCCATGGGCTGTTGCCAAACTGGACATGAAATAAATCCCATGGACAGGTGTAAAAGGAAATATGGCATGTCAGCTTTAAATCCAATCTCTGAAAATGCAGTAAAATAAACTGTATGCATGCCTTGCTTCATGCCCTTGGATAATATCCTTTTCGTCCTGTCTTTCTTCAGTCATATATTTTGTTACACACCAGGTCCAAACTGGGAGGTTGAAATTTTTCAGAAATAAGGGTTTCAGACTCTCATGAAGGTGTTGGGTCCAGTTGAGAAGCACTGGTCTAAAGAACACTCACACTTTGTGGTCAAACCTTGGTCAATATAGCTTTTTATTTCAGCAAATCATACATACACTGTAAAAAATGCATCTGTATCATAACCTTTAAACACTATCAGAGCTGTGATGACAGTGTGTGATTGGTTGAGAGTGGCTACAGTGTCTGAGGTCATCGAAATGATTTGCATGTCATCACGCTCATGGAAACAGCACACTTAAAGACTGAAATGTTCCCATTTTGTTGTTAAAGTGAATCGAAACTCGAAAAGTTCAAAGGAATGATGGCTTCGAAAAAAAAATGTACAGGACAGTAAGATGGCACTTTGCAAGTTTTAACGTGGATTTCAACTAATGTTTGATTCAAAAATATCAAGCCGGATGGCGCATTAATCACTTAAAATTAACATAGGTGCTCAGCAAATCCCAGGTCTGCATAAACAGTAACAGGACTCAGCAAGAATACACAAATCTGGGACTCTTACAGATATACACTATAGAGCAGATCAAGTACAAATGAAGCTTTTAAAACAAAGGAAACACTGTAAGATGATCCATTTTCATATATAAAGCTGTCTAAACCAAACTTCCTCTAGCCGGTGCTCTAACATATAAACCTTTTCGAATCCAGCAGGATCTAAGTGTTGTTTATGCCTTAGCTGTTAAGTAAAACTGTGCTTCTCTACATTCTTGCTATCCTATGTCACAAATGAAACGATCAGAGATATGGCCTATGTCACAAAACCCAGAAAACATAAGCCATACTGTAATCCCAAATGGTATCTTAGCTTAACAGTAAAGCCGATCTTATGCAATGCAAGCTTAAGTCAGACCTGTTAGCATGCTTCTCCTGCATCTATCCTTACCAACAAAAGGCACACCTTACCCATCATCCCCTGCTCAACATTTTCCTGAAAATGTGGTTAAATTACTGTGCAAGAGATTTGCTCTGTCACATTATAAGCTGAAATCTAAGACATTTTGTTACTGTGATGAGGAAATAAACATTTCCATCACACAGATTTCTGGCTCAAGTGTTTCATTACAAGTCAATTTGACAACTTTCAAGGGAATTTTAATTTTAACCCTCCAGCTCTGAATATGTTACGCCTCTGGTTCTACAGACTGAAACAGCATCATGCAGCATTAGATCTGCTCCAACAAATCTGTTTCATCTTCCGCAGTTGTCCAACAATGGATTAGTACAAATAATAGATAATATTTTCCCCTAATACCACTGGCCAAGCAGTAATTTGTCCTTCCTTTGTTGCCCAGCCTTTGAGATAATTTAACTTGATTTGTGTCCCAGTGAAAACAGCGAGCATGCCGCTTCTGATTGTTATCCAACTCATACTGTTTTTTCTTTTGCCTTAAATCTCCTAATGAAGCATGTCTAACTCTTATCTTGTTTTTCCACACAGTTACAGTCACAGTAACAAATTAAGATGAAAAGAAAACCTAAAGAGTGCAATATTCTCTTATCTACAGCTTCAACACCCCACCTATACACAGGAAGGTTTGTTAAGGAGCAAAAAGGGAGCAAGGAAGGAGAGGGGAGAGAGGGAGGAATGAAGAAGGAGGGAGGAATCTCTTTAAACATGGCGCCTCAGGCATCAACACGCTCAGGCATCAGAGTGCTGCACAAGGACAGGACACACTAGAAGACATGGACTGTCCAATGAGGGGAGACGTCTTTGCACATGTGACCCAATCCAAAGCAGCAGATTGGCTGTTTAAAAGTCCTTGTAAGTTCTCTGGTTGGCTGACACACAAGTGAATAAGTGCCATTAAACCAATCCATTTTTATACTTAGAGAGGAAGAGAAATCATAAACATCTGCCTGAATTATCTCTTTTTTTAACTAATGAACAAACAATACACAGAGAGTAGTCCATAGGCTGTTAGTACGATTAAGTATCTGCCTGGGGAGTCACCTAGAAACGTGCAGTTTGACCAAACAAACAGTTTTGTCTTTTTTTGTTTTCATTTTTTTACGACAGATATTCGTCGTTGTCATCATCGTCGTCCTCGTCTTCATCATCCTCGTCGTCCATTCCTGCTTGGCCGTTGAGGACAATTGAATCCTCATCATCATCTGTAAAGAGCGAGTCCCCACTGCCCATGTCTCCAGAAGATTCCAAAACAACACCTGGAAAGACGACAGAGATCCCATCATGCACTCTGAAGTTGAAATATTCATACTCTGTTGTCATTATGGACATTTTTGCCAAAAAGGGTCAATTTTCCATTTATTTATAAGTCATTTCACCTGTGCATATGCATTTAGCATGGGTTTTTGTAATTTTTTTCTGGATCAATCAAGAAATTCCAATTATAATTTTCTACTGGGTTTGAAATAAAGTTTGTAAAGATTTACAACCTTTTAAGGCCATTTAAGTGACTTGGCAATATCAGTAAAATGACCCAAAGGGCTCCCAGCAGGTGTGCGACTGAAAACATCTGTGACATCATATGATCAAACTGGAAGTTAAAGGGTTAAAAATCTTGCAAGTAATTTAATACAAGGTAGTTTTGATCAGGGCTGATGATGATTAATAACTGATGAAGACTGGTAGTTTTGAATAAAAAAGAAAAAAAAAGGTGTAACACTTGTTATGAAGCCCCTCTTTATAATGCATGAAAACTCAATGGCATTATAAAAGCATTACTAAATGCTTTTATATGTGCTAATTTATTGTTATAAAGCATTCTGGATTTGTATAATTTCCTGCAGCTATATGCAAAATATAACTCATAATATGTACGTTTACAACGCATTATATGGCTTATTATTTCTTTTATAAAGCATTATAGTAACATGAGTACTTATTACAGTGATTACACAGCAAAATAAGTGCATCATTATACCTTTTAAACATGCTTACAATGTGTTCATAATGCATATTAAAGAGGGGTTTCATAGAAAGTGTTACAAAAAAATCTAACCATGCCTTCTCTATACAGTCAAACATATCACTTAGAGAATTAATGCTATAGAAAGCAAATTCCCTCTGTTTCCAGATTTGTAACTCGTTGGCCACTCCACTTTTTGTTATGGAGTTTTGCTTACCACAGTTTGCAGAGCCATGTGTGCGGGAGCCGGCCACTTCATTGCCAAAGTGATCGACACACCAGCACTGTCCACTGCTGCTATGACACTGCTGGGACCTGTAGTAACCATCCTCATCACAGGAAGGCAGATACTGACCTATAGATACAAGCCAAAACACAACGAAACACACAATAAATGTAGGAAATGCAGTGTTTTCGTGTTTATGTGTGTTTGTGTGAGTGAAAAAGCACTTGTCTCACCGAGCAGTTTCTTCCCCGCTTGCTTTCTGATGATTCCAGACAGCTCTGCTTTACAAGGAGAGTCTGAAAAGAAAGCACAGGGGACCATGGTAAATGTAGGAGTCAGCTTTTCTCTGGATGCTTCTGTTTGTGTGCACTTTGCTTCTTTGGAGGTTCTTTACTGCGCTCTTTGTGATGTTTGTTTTACTGCTGTTTTTGCTCTAACAAAAAAAGAAAAATCAAATCTGTAAAGAGATTTGGATATAGTTATGGGTTTTAAATGTTTGAACTACAAATGGATTAAATTAAAAACATGTTAGTTGGATTCTGTTGTGCTCAAGTGATAACACGTTGTTGTACAAATTCCTGAGGCACACCTGGACTTGCCTCAGTGCACACCAGTCTATGGGCACTTAGTAGAAAAACCTCTCGCCAAAACATCTCAGAAGTGGACTGAAGATAACTTTTCTATCAAGAAGTTTGTAGTGTTCTTATCTGTTTTTCATTAAATAAAGAAATTAGGGCTAGGTCTGATAAAACTGCTACTGAAGCTGTTAGCATTTATGCTAATCTCTGTATGAGCAGCCACTTCCTGCTGTCATCTGGCTTGTGGCTTCCACCTCTTCCTGCTCAAAAGGACTCTGATTGGGCCGTGTTGCTTTGGGATGTTAACAACTGTTGTAGACTGGAGCTTGGCAAGATGGATCTGCCTTTTTAAGACATTAAACAAGGCAGATACATCTGCACTGCAAGGCTACATACCATATTATATCACACTTTTTATATAGTAGGTTATATCAATGTGAATATATAGTGTCTTCATTTAACAGTTTATTCATTAATTAAATCAGTCATTCATTTATCCATCTGTCTGGGTCCCACACAGGGCAGTGCCACTGGGTGTTTGGATATATTTCAAAAATGAATAAGTGGTTACGAGTAATCAGAGGGTTTTTCTCCTTTTATATATAAATATAAGGCCCAAAGTTTATGAATTTTAGTAGTGGCTATTAATCTGGGTGTGAATATATTTCAAGTGTTCATAATTGCCTTTGTGTGTACGATGATGTCGTACCTGTGTACCTCTGGAAGCATGTGCACCACTCAGAGCTGGTTATAACTTTGTCCATGCGTGTGTCGCAGGATTTGAAGAAAGCGTCAGAGCATGGCTCGTTTCTGTCCAGGTAGAGGCTCTTAATCTCTGACTGGTCCAGCTGGAGGTCAAAGTTTGTGTCCAGCCGGGAGAACATCCAGCCCAGAGGGTCCTTACAGATGGGTGATGACCCAGCCTCAAACTCTGTGAGGAGGAAAGTTTTAAGTTAGTTAATGTGTGAGGAGATGTATTTGTGATTTATTAATGCTCTGTGACTCACTGTTCTTCTCTGGCTTCTGGATCTTGACTCTCTTGTGGTTGCCGTTCTCGTGCAGCACTCTGAACCAGTCTCTCAGACGACTCACCACCTCCTTCAGGTCGGACTCGCTACACACTGAGGGACAATAACATTAACACTTAATGATGATGAAAGGATGCTTTATTGCCCCTCTAATCCCTGGTGGAAATGAAAAGCCAGAGTCAGCAGCCCTGAAAGTTTGCAGGGTTCCAGTATCAGGGGGAGCTTTAGTTTGTCAGGAAGGGGCTTTAAACAGGAGCTTTGACACCCTGAAAGAGCTTTTAATTAAGGAGAATTTACTGTTTTTCTTCTGGACAGTGTCCCAGTTAGCAGTGTGTGCAGCCATGTGTGCAGAGCCAAGTACCTTTCTTCTCTGTAGAGCTGGGTTCAGGCTGAGAGGGGCAAGGACACATGCCGGGACACTTCACAGCGATCTTCTTTCCAGTGATGCACGCCTGGTAGTCCAGCTTACACTGAATGGGAGCGACAGAGACAGACGAGGAAGTGAAATCAGGATGTGAGTCTAATCAGAAGGAAATGGGACTGTTGAGTGCTCACATGCATCTATTATTATTTTGGAAGAAAGATGAAGCGTGAGTGCTGGTACCTTGGTAGAGTAGCTGTGCCCGTCAGTGCCACAAACAGGAGAGGGGTGAACCACGGGGCACGGTTTGCACTTTGACCCTGGACTCTGGTACAAACTGGCATCTTTGAAACTAAAGAGGGCATTCAGAAAAAAACATTTTACTCACACTTAGAAGATGACAAGCACTGAAAAATATTTCACGTGAAAAGCTTTTTCACTGCATACCTTTGATTCACTAAACTCAGACAACAGTTCTTTCAGATGACAGTTTGAATGACTGGAGCTTTACTTTAATGTATATCTGTTGTTATTGTTATGTTTTTTGAAGGTTCATACCCGTTCATTGGAAACTTTTCTTTTCCCAAGGATGTAACACTTAGTATTTTAAAATATGTCCATTAAATATAAATTCCCACAGGCTTTTATTACAAACTGAAGGTCTTCAGTATAACATTTATGCAAAAATGCAAGTAGATGTATATTTTTTTTACCTCTTTTTATAGCACATATACTCTTTTTGTTTTGGTTTCCTTACCTCAATATTCCTGTTTTAATGAAACATCTTTTTGCAATGTACAGTAATAAAAATGATGAGAGTGGATTTTTGTTGCAAGAACCCATTTGAGTCTGTTTAATACAAAATATGCCTACATTTTATTATATTTTACATCGTTGAAAAGCCTGATAGTCATCTTTACAAAGAAGTAAAACTAAAAATACAGTTAAATGTGTGCCAAAATCCCATGCAACTGGAAGCTGGTGTTCCAGTGTGGTAGCACTATTTGGTGTCAGCCCTGGTACCACGTCCAAACTTAGGACAGAGGCTCCATGAGACTGATGAAGTTAAAGACAGACCACAAGTTGGCATGTCAGGAAGACAACACCCCAAGAAGACTGGTTCCTCACCCTTGTTTCATTATGTTAGCTTTCCTCCAGGAGAGGAGGGGATTTTAGCACATATTTTTGGAGCACTACCTACATGTTTAGCTGTATTGCTCATTCCACAAATGCACAATCCTTACAAGTAATACCGTGTTGTAAAGGTGACTAATTAGGCCTTCCAACAATATAAAATACAATATTAATTACCTATTAAAGGGGAGAAATATTCTGCCCTTCTTGTTGCCAAGTCCACTGATAGTGGAATTTGGAGAGTACTGACTTACTGAAATTTGCATGACAGAAATCTTCAGAGACAATAATGTGTCTGTCAGGGTGTAAATTTTGAAGCTCATTTATGTGACTGTGCTGTTCACAAAGCAGTTCCCCAGCATTTGCACAGGGAGGAATGTAAACACTAACTGTGAGGACGATGGTGAGCTCTGGAGGTAGATAAGAGGGTCTACATTTAACCGTCATAAACTCTTCCACAGCTGAGCAGTGGCTAGAGACAAGAGCACATTTTCAAACTAGTTTTTGTTGTATAAATACACGATCCACCTCTCCAGGCCTTACTGCACAGGTTAGCATTTCCATCCGCACAGAACAAGACAATCTTTATCCAGTACTCTGTCATGAGCCATGTCTCAGTGAAAACAAGAGCACATCAGTCTCTATACTCATGAAAAAAACTGAGGCCTGCTGCCTAAATTGCATGGAGGGGACAGCCAGCAAATGGGCCTTTCTATCTGCTGAAAGTTATTGTTGTCTTTAACATTTAATCTACCTTTTTAAGTGGAAAGTTAGATAACGTTGCATTTATAATTCCCTCTTGAACTATGTTTGTTGATCTGTATGTGCTGACATAAGAAAGCTGGATGTTGGTTTTCTTATATGGAAGCTGTTGAGCTGCAAAAGAGTTGATCTCTTTGGATCATCAAAGTGTCTGAATCTAAATCTGTATATAGTTTTTCCTTTCTTATCTTGCAAAAAATCACACATCAATAACATTCATCACGGGCCAATCACATCATGTAGAAGGTGGGCACTCCTGCTCCGGTGATGGGTACAAAGCATAAGCCACTTTGGAGAATAAACTCTCACCAAAACATGTCAGAAGTGGAGCAAAAATATCCTTTCTATCAAGAAATGCTTGTAAAGCATTTAATCAATAATTCATTAATTTCATTTTCTTTGCCTTTAATGTTGTTAGAAGGGACATGGGGGGCAAAAGAACATGACACCTTTCTCTAAACTCTCCCTTCATGGAGAAATGCTTCTTTAAAGAAAACACCCCATAAAACTCAGTTTTTTTTTACTTCCTGGGGTTATTATGTAAAAGTTATACAGCCTTCACCTACATGTGTGTTCTCTGCTCATCACAGACAAACACCATGACTGTTTCGAGAGTCTGCAGCAATGAACTCCTCCTCCCCTCTCCCATCAGACATCATTTGCGCAGCCAAAAGTGATTGGCTGCGCAGAACTCATTATCATAGCCTCCTGTAGCCTCCTGTATCCTCCCCATCCCCTTAAATCTAAGGGGTTCCAAAGGGAGGGGAAAAGAGCGGCATCTGACCCTCTGCAGAGACAAATTTCATTTTTTATTCAACTTAAGTAAAATCCTTGCTTAATAGACACCTAAGACATGATGGGCAAACACACAAGGCCATGAGACCTACCTTTAAGAAATGCAGTCCAGATCTGACAAAACTGCTACTGAAGATTTTAGCATCTATGGTAATGTTTGTTCAAGCAGTCACTTCCTGCTGTGGTCTCGCTCATAGCTCCCTTTGGTTTCGAGCATAATTGTTGGGCACAGTTAGCCTTAATAAACAAAATTATCACAGGAAACAAAGTAAAATAGAATGTATACATGCATGCCCTCTCAGAGTTTACATGCTGTACTCTTTAATGACTGATTTCTTCCCATTTCTTTGCTAAATTACATATTTGTTTCATTCAAGGTCTGAAATTTTAGAAATTTGGGTCACCATTTCTCATTAGCATGGGCGGTGGGTCCTAAGACTTGACCAGAGAAGAAATAGGGTGCTAGCCAATACAAAATAAACAAAATGTGTGTGTGGGGGTGTGGGGGTGGGGTGATGACAGTAGCATACAACTTAATTAATGACAGCAAACAAACAAACAATTAGGCCAAAGGAATGAGAAATGCTGAAAGTAAGTTTCCATGGGGCACTTAAACCCTGTGCTATGCAACGACACATTATTCGAGCATTTCATATCTGCTCTTTCTATTTTACATCAGTTTTACTGAACAAGAGGATTAGGATTTATATGAAATTATTTTCTGATTTCTGTCTTTGTGGTGGATAAGATTCTGTTGTTGCCCCTGTCAGAACAAGAATTGAGGTCAGTATGGTGTTTCCTGTCCTCTGCCCAGTCTGCAGTCCCTCAGACACACACACACACTCACACAAAGCCCATTCATATCACTTGGCAAGAATTTTTGTGTCCGTTGTAAGGCAACAGTGCCAGTGCCGAGCTAATTGGACTAAAAAGTAATGTCACACAACAGTCACAAGAGAGCCGGGGCAACCAGTAAGTAGACCAGGAAAAGAAAAAAAAAATCCCCCTCCCACGACTGTATTTGTGTTCAGAAGTGAGCAGGACTAGAGCAACTATGGAGAGTGAGACAGAGATTTGATTTGCTTTAAAACATTTTATATTATATTATATTTACAGCTTGTGGGAAAAAATGTTACTGAATGCAACAGAGGTTTATTGATTCATTAAAAAGTCACACTGCCAACTTCTGGCCTTGTATTCATACTAAGGGTTTTTTAAAGGTAGCTTTTGGTCTCTATTGGTTGAGGAAAGACAGTGGACAGACCCAGAAAAGGCGAGGGAAATCTGGGGAAGACATACAGCTAACAGGCTCCAGGTGAGAATCAAACCCAGGCTGCCCACACAAGCAGAAGGCTTCTGCATGGCTTCTACACACTCTGCCAAACCAGCACCCAATCAAATTACAGGGCTTTTGGTTGTCCTTGCAGAGACCAGTTCCAGACAGCAGGTTTATTTCAGACACTGAGGTGTTGTCACTTAACTACCGGAAGGTCTGTGTTTTCTTTTCAGAAATAACTTAACACATCAATGGACTGTCTCACACATCCATGGGACACATTTAACATCCACCTTTGAAACATCCTATAGAAAATGTTGTGGAAGGACAGACCTTTTCAAGACAAAACAAAGAGCCAATGTGTGAAAGTTTTATCTGTCATGTTCTTAAAATCTTAATGGCTTAATGATGCCTCTCACTTTTGGCACAACTAAAACAAGCTTGAACTACTGCCTCTTTGTCCTTAAAAGGATGATGTAAATTCCAGTCATGAAATGACCGGGCAAAATAGTTGCAGCTTGAAGCTTGAGGCTTGCAGCTTGCAAGATTGATCATCCTGATGACAGATATAGAATCTGGCTGACTCTGTTGCTTTGCAGGGTTGTTTCAAGAAGGGAAGTGACTCACATCCAAGTAAAGCTGGTAAAACTTATTAAGAAAAAAGAACTTAAGCTCTGAGTCAGTGTTTCTATCAAGGCTGAACAATACATTGTTTTACCATTGCAGCTGTGCTGTTCAGATAGGAAGTTATCACATTGCAGGAGATGCAATGTCTGTCACTTGACTCAAAGCTCATCATACTGCCATTTGCGTGTTGTTTAATGGACTCCAAAACCAGCAATATTCTTGTCTCATTGAATAGGATCCACAATAAAAGTCCATCTGATATCATCATCAGAAGACTCACTCAGAGAACAAACCACAGTAAAGAGCAGCAGAGTTTCAATGTTACCAACATGTAAAATATCAGAGCTACATTTATCAGTCATAAGGCAGTTACAGTTCAAAGAGTGACTGTGTTGAATTAACACTTTTACATTATTCTTTAATTTCTCCAGCCCTCTCTTAGTAATTAAAAATCATTCATCATATGTGTCTTAAGTGAACCTCTAAACAAAGAGACATTTGTTAGGACACTTTCCATCTTCAAAAATTATCATAATCATGACAACCACAGATGCTCAGCAGCACATAGCTGTAATATTTAAGAAGTAAAAAAAACACAGGCTGCTCATGGAGATTTACTTTACTCATCCTCAGATTTGTTTATTACATAGGCTATAGGTAATGCAACTGCAAGCAAAGACATTTTTTGAGGGTTGTAGATTACTGATGAATAAAAAACCAAGTTAACTGTCAACAGACACAGAAAACGTTTCCAGCTCGTAACTGAACACAATTAACTAAAACGCAGCATTAGTATCAGTTTGTTGGCCCTCTTTATTGAGACAGGCTTCAGATCTGTGCCAATAAAAGTTGTTCTCAAAATGTTGTCATCTGAATGCAGAACTTGAGTGAAACATATTTTAAAAATAGTTTGTTTTCATTGTATTGTTGTTGAGTAAAAATGGCATGAAGCATGTTTTAGAAAAAGCACTAAAGGATTAAGACCCCTGACAACCCCAGAGTGTGCTTACCTGACTCTCCTCTGGCTGACGCAGGTGGCAGTCCGCGAGTCCTCCGCCACACACACTTTGTGGCGGCTGCATTTGATCTTAAGACAGGGGTCTTTGGCTGGATCAAGGGCTGAAAACACAAAGAAGACACAAAATAAGCATTTTTTTTAAAATTAGTCTTTGTATTGTAAATATTTGTGTGGCCACATCACAGTCGCTTCTTCAAAGATCCTCATTGAAAGGCTAACAGTATTAGCCAAGAGAAATCCTTCAACTTTGATTTTTACTTTTATTCCTTGAAATCATCGATCAGTGAGGGTCGTGTGAGATCTTTGTGTGCTTGTGTTAAATCCAGCAAACCCTTCTGTTCAGTTACTGGCAGTGTCTCTCTCACGCTGAACTCAGAGCTGTAATACTGTTAAGTACACTTACAGCTAAAAACAGATGGAGCTGGTTTTAGAGGCTACTTCTGGTCTTACATCACCCTGTGTTCTCTCATACAGATCTGGGATCAGATCTCACAGCTGAGGGCTGTACTCTCCTTTAAAGTCCAGAGCTGATTTTAGATCTGAGGGCTCTGATCGTTGTCCGTGAAGTCAATCAGACTCTCTCTGACCGGCTGTCAGCAGCCAGTGTTGGGCCTGTGCAGCGGCTCTGAGGCCGTCAGCTGATCTGAGAACAGTTTGTGAATGACCTCTGCTCTAAAGAACCTTACTGTAATCCATGAGCAGCTTTGGCAGATTATCCTGCCTCCATCCTCCAACGCACTGTCTAATGCTATTGTTTCATTGACATGTCAGTGTGTTTGGGTAAATGTGTGTGTGTTTGCAGATACAGTGAGAGTAAATGCGTGTGTCCTGATGTGACTCGATATGTGTGTGTATGGGCTTATCGCTGTCTCTAATACAATGGAAAACCTGATCATTCTTTTATACGGTACATTTAAGGTGGTTTGTGTGGTAAAAATACTTAAGAATGGTTTAAAACACAACTTTTAAAACTCGCCTACATACAAATAGTCACATGTAGTGAATCACATGTTAGCACTAATCTGGTTATTTTATGAGAGTCACAATGAGTCACAGGGCAAATGTCAGCTACTTATAAAATGTTCATGCAGAAGAAGTGTGGTTGTGAGTCTCAGTTGGCTATGAAGACAGAACGCATAAAGAAATGAGAGAGTAAAAGGTGATTTTGCATATTTACCTGATGATTCTTAGAGCTGAGGTGTTAAATTACATTCACTGAGGTTCTCTGTTTGCTCTTGATTGTCTATCTGTCTGTTTACATCAGCACTGCTAGTAGGAGCACATGTTTAAGTGATCAGATTACAAGTGAACAGCCCTAAGCAAAGGTGTGAATAGATCAGAGACATGTAAAGGGTGTATTGATGCATTTGGCTTTGCTTTTGGAGCATTTTTTTTATTTTAAAAAGCAAACATTTTTGGCTTAACCCCCAGACTCCCGAATTGATGAACTAATTGACCACAAAGTTTTCTTAAAGGTCCCACGTCCTGGAGTACTTGTTGGTTTACATCATGTCTTAGGCGTCGAAGCTAGGATTTGATTAACGACAAATAAAAAAAGAAAAGTTTTGTCTCTGTAGAGGACCAGATTCAGCTCTTTTCACTCCGTTTGGAAACTCTTGGATTTAAGGGGGTGGGGAGGCTACAGGAGGCTATGATAATGAGCTCTGCAATGATTAACTGCCCAAATGATGTCTGATGGGAGGGGGGGGAAGGGTTACAGACTTGCAGAGCACACTTTCAGCACAGTCATGGCATCTACCTGCGACGAGCAGAAAACACACATGTAGGTGGAGGCTGTATAGCTACTACATAATAAACCCCAGGAAGTAAAAATCAGAGCTTTTAAAGGGGCATTTTCTTTAAAGAGGCATGGTGTATCTCTCAGTGAAACGGGAGTTTAGTGATGTCATGTTCCTCCAGCCCAAGCCCCTTCTAACAACATTAAAAGCAAAGAATACTGGTTTTGAGATAAGACCTTTAAAGTGAGATTTTGTTTATTTATTTGTGCTGTTGATTGAAAGATGCCATTTTAGGATCTTTTTTTTCTTTTTGGAAAATCTACACTCACCCTGGCACTGTTTTGATGTTTTCTTCAAAATCTGCGTTTGTGGCATATGTAAGTAATCAGTGATGAAAACCTTTTAATATTTACATATTTTGGAAGTCATTCCTCTTCAGCAAAAATGTTTTTTTTTTTCAATGATACTCAATTTTTGTTTATCAAAAATGACAACAGTAATGTAACAAATTCACAAAGATGACAAAAAGGACAAGCCTCCTTCACAAACTTCTATTTAGAAGTTATATTTAGGCTCCCAAATGTTTCGCCTTCACTGTCAACATTACAGAGGGAAAATGGAGGGGTGTTGACATGACTCCCTCTTTATTCTGTCTCCAGAGGTTTGATTAGATGTGTAATAAAGGTGAAAAGGGAGCATGAGGAGCCAGCAGGGAGTACAACACTATGTGTGTATGTTTCTGCCTTTGTGTGGATGTCAAACGTGTGCGTTACCTCGATCTCCCATACTCTCTTAAAGCCGTATGGCACCAATAAACACAAATATCATGAACTTACATAATCACATTCCTCTTGAGGGGTAATGATGGCGAGGTCACATTGCAGCGCTTTTGCATACAGTATATACTTTGTGAAATGGGCTATAACACATTTCCATGATAAAATAGTGCAGAAATGATGTAAAATTGTGGCAGCAAACTTATCAATCGAAATACATCTACATGATTTATTTCAATAGGTTTTGTCATACATTCTGATAGTTTATTACACTTAGATTTTTTGTGGATCAACATAATATTTGCAAATAGAACCATTTTATTAAGCATTCATGTAATCAGTGGAAATAAATGGCAAATTTCAGACTATTATGGAATTACAGTGAGGTAAACTGACTGCAATGTCACCAACATTAAGTTTTTAACTTCAATTTCATGCTCTCATCTAAAAAAATTCCACTTGTATTAAGATAAATGCATGCATACCAAGATTCTTAAAGATATGTTTTCCAAATATTTATTAATTAATTCATCTTTATCTATTTTCATTTTATAGTTAATGCACATCTTAGTAAACGTTTCCATTTAAATGCCACTTAGCCAGAAGTCTGAACTGTGGGTCTAGTTAGATTTTATAATAAGCATTGATTAGATGTATTTCAAGTGTAACTTCCACCAAATGTAGACATCATGTGCATGTAAATTAACTGGAATGTCCTGCAAGATTAGCTGACATTTTATCCATAATTTTGGGAAGAAAGTGCCCTTTTTGTAATTATGTCTAAAGTTGCTGTTGAGTAGAAATGTCACATTCTAAAAATCGCCACTTTCCAGGGAATAAAAATTGAAGATTTTTTTTTTTAGACAAATAAGTATTACGATGATTAGGATTTGTTTTTGGTGTATCAAAAAGGTGTTATTTTTATTAAATTTTAATATTCATTTAAAATCAATCACACACATAAACCGAAGCCAACAACATTTATTGATGTAAAATAATAATAATAATAATAATGATCAAAATGGAGAAAAAAAATCTGCATTACCTTGAAAACAATTTGGTCTTGTACTGTTTTTATACTTTATGTGATTTTTCCACTATGGCCACAGTTAACAATTGACATACACCATCAGACAAATCCATATTATTATTGAACATTTAACGTGAGCATTTAAAAAAAAAAAAATTGTATGAATAATTTTTTTTGTTTCTGGACTGGATATATTCAGTTTTGGCAGCAGAAGGTTTTATTGTCTTCCCTCTTTTTTTGGTATTTGTTTTTTGTTTTATCACAAAGCCAGCAGCACAAACACTCGAGGCGCTCTTCCTCACACCCACCTTGATCGAAGGGCTTGGATGGAGTCCATGTTCCAGGCTCCTGAAAACAAGAGAAACCAAAAAACAGAATCATCAGATAACATTCACACAACAGAAAGAGTATAAAACATGACAGACTGAGCAGCCATACAAACCTCCACTTCCTTTAAGGGGACAGCATTAGAAGGGGAGAAAATGAGGAGTTCAGTTTGATTAGATTGTTCCTTTTGAGCTTAGACTTTGTTTACTGAACTAAGTGATAAAAGTCAAGAAAACATGTATGGACATACCAGAAAATAAAAAATCGTGGAGCATGCAGTTTTTCAGGCAGAATGGGTCGATGTTACGACGGCAGATTTATGCTGTTGTGTGCACTAAAGGGCCCGTGTGTCATGTACTGTTTAATGTACACTCATGTTTTTCATAATGAGAATTTGTACAAGGAAAATACACAACTGAACCCAGTGAACAGTTCAGCACATCAAACAGATGTTTACTTTTTTTTTATGAAACTACATTAACCTTATTTCAAAGTGACTCCAGCAGCCTGATTTAGAAGAAGGTAAGCTGTAGGCTCTTAAGGTTATGATGGGTTTAATGTCAGACTTCTGTCCTGAAATAGTCCTTTTATGTAAAATATCTGAACAGACTTTTAAATTTGCAGTGAATTTCTGAGAAAAACAACATATAAATGTATCTTCTGGAAGCTGAAAATGCATCTTTTGATTTAAATCTTCATTCACTTTAAAGTATTCTGCTGAAAGCTTTCATGGTGGTATCATGTTGTTGAGATTATCCACTTAATAAGAGTCTTGAGCTTTGCCACATGCAGAGATGTTAAACATAATGACCAATTAGACACACAAGATGACTCATATGCATTTAAATTCAGACTGTATGGAAAAGTGAAAACAAAAAGCAAAAGGTGAATACTTCAAATGCATTACGCTCTGTATATAAAAAAGCCTACCAATTTTGAACAAAGAAATGCAAATATTTTAACTAATTATCATGAATATTTTTCACACATAATAACAATAATCTGTCCTTGGTAAATCATCTCAGATGGTTGAATGGATCAGTTGGTTGCCTTTGTGTGTGAATAGTCTAAATACAGAGAGCACAGAGGTGAGTGATTTGCTGGCTTTTAATAGATGACCGAGAGGGAGACACACCCACGGGTGCTGCACTGTGATGCAGACGTAAAAGGAGCTTAAGAAGTTGTGAGTTGTGTGTGTTCAGAGATCTTATTTACTGGTTAATCAATAGTTCTGCTGGTTGATTCATTCAGACCTTCGAACTCTTTCATTTTAATACTGTGCAGTTGTTTGCTTAATTTCCTCATTAATTTTCAGTCATGTTGGTGTGATAAATGGGGTCAAAAACCTCAGTTGCATGCACATACACTGGCTTTGGCACTCACTTCCTGTGACTAAGAAAATAAAGTATTGTTTCACCCTCTGGCTCTCTTTGTTTCCCTGTCTTTTGGTGCGAGGTGCCAGAACAAATAGGAAATGGTGGGAAATAGGGAACAGAGTTAAAAATTCTTATCAGTAAAAATCCCACGGATGAGGGTTTCGACAGAAAAGTGACCAGACCTCCCAGTTTGAGTGCTGTGATTTAGTGGTGTACAGTTAGGCCACTCCAAGATCAAAGAAACATGGCTGACAGTCAATTTTGACGTTATCAATGTAAACTCTAAATGTAGAAAACTTGTTATATTTATTTTTTTCTTAGCACGAGGGTGCATTCTCTCAAAGGGCATAGTAACATCTTGCTCACATACAGAAAACAGGACCAATGCAAAGGGTTTTTTGCATGTTCAGGATACCCCTGGTTGTATGAATAATTTTAAAGCAAAGCTCCTGTGAGGAAATTTTAGGTAATGATGTTTTTGGTTAATCCTGGTTACACAGGAAAGCCAGATGTGTACATCTATGCCAAATCTACACCAAAACCATTGTGCTGCCAGCAATCCCCAATGTAGAAAGGAAAGATATTGCGAAAGTGTCAAAAACTGCAATTCCTTACGTGTCCACTGGAGGCTGGCCACAGACATGCAAAAAGTCACATTCACACATTAAAAAAAAAAGAGATTTTTACAGCACAAATAACATATTAACAGCCTGGTTCAAAAAATCTGCTATGGTAGGAATTGTCCATCTAAATATGTCCTTACAACATAGAGAGAGTTAGTAACTTGGTTTTATTAAGGATATAGGTTAATGCATAGATAGGAGCATAATTAATATGACTATCTGTCAGATGGCCTCAAGTTCCACCTTAACTAAGCCTCTTTATTTGTTATTGTGATTCAATGTGAGATAGTAACAGTCTTTTATATATGGAAGCTGCTGCAAATTTGCTTTCAAAGCACTATTTTGTAACAAAACAGCTGAAATCACTCAGGCTTTCACCACTATTTCATCAATGTATATGGCCTTAGATTCACATAGCCCCAACCTAAGAGGAAATTTATTCTATGCATTTAACCTGATGTAGAGTCCTGCACTGATTTAGTTACTCACCTTGCAAAAATACATGCAGGTTAAAAAAATGACTCTTTTAATTTGCCTGAGAGAAGGGTGAGGGTTGGGATGGTGCTGTAGTATCTGTATAGTAGAAGGCATGTAAGGACGTCAGTGAAAATTTAGTGTTGCCTTCAACAAAGTATGTGATTATGTGTGTATATACGGGTTGTGGGTTGGGTCACTGGCCAAATGTGGTCCAGGTGGGCGCAGATTAGTTAGGAAACTGATATAAAATGCTCTGGCTATGGCACACACACACACACAGCATACACAAGCAGCAGTTAAAGCGATACACCAGCTTTTTCTTTCTTTTCGTGTCTTGCCTCACTCCCAAGTTCATGACAAGCAGATAGACACCATTTTTTCATCTGTGTGTTCAGTAACAAGGAAGAGATGGCCAAAGCTCGCCCACCGCTAGTTAAATTAGCTCAAACATTGGGACTCAACAAGTACAGCTAGCCTGCCTCCGCCTATAGTCATCAGATAAACTCTTAAGCAACTCTAAATGGTCCTGTGAGCTTGTTGTGACTCGTTTTTTTTTTGGTTTTTTTTTTTAAATGCGTTATCTTACATTATCTTCGATCATCGTTTTATCGTCTTCTACTCATAAACAGAGGCTTAGTTTTGTTGACCTACTTCCACGGTGGTTTGCGCTAGAGAAATGACGTTTGCAAATGAGTCGAGTCTTTTGAACAGCTCTTTTAAGTGAACGATGAGAACCGATTTGCAGTTGTGAGTGAGCTGTTTGCGAGCCATTCTTAAATTTGCAGGCAATTTGCATTTAAGAATGCAAATGCATCCTTTCTTGTTACTGGATGCATAGTCAAAAGAATGGTGTCATGGACTTGGGAGTGAGGCAAGACACTTAAACATAAAAAGTTGACATATCCCTTTAAATCAAGTAATATTTCCCCCCGTACACTGCATAGCAAAGGACACACTGTTGGGTTACAGTCAGGCTGGAATTCTGCCTGACCTCAAAGCCCGTCCTATGACTCCAAATTTTGGTTGGAATCGTCCTGACTAAAGTGATGTCTACAGGCACTGTGCATGGTTTCTGGTCTGATAAAAAGGCTGCAGAAGATAAATCAATCATAAAATCTACTTGCTGAGTGCATTTTCTCATCCATCCAGTGAGCAAAAAATGGGCTGTCCTCTACCTCAACTGAGTCAGCAGCTGGACACTCCATCCCCTCTAATATCATCTTTACTCTTCACATACAACAGTATATAACTTAAAGTAGTTCAATTACTTTCAACAGGAAGATTGGAATTATAAAGCGCAAATATTGCCTGCTCTCAGCACCATGTCATGTGGTTGGGGGCTGTGCTTCTCTCATGAAAAGTGGACATGGTATTACAGCCAAGGTCCACACATCAGTCTTCAGCTAAAAAGGCCAGCTAACCTGTCTCTTGCTGTTTGATTAAATGGCAGAGACAAAGAGACAACAGAAGGGAATGAGCAAGCAAGAAGCTGGCAAAAGGATAAAAAATAATGGATGCAATTCTTACTTTAAAACTATTTTTTTCAGGTTCTAAAAACATAAAATATTCTAAGGTGGAAATTTTAAACATAGTTGCTTTAAGCTTTATCTGCCTTTTTGCTTAATCTATATCTACTCTGACAGGTGTAACAGCATAAAAACAACTGTACATAAATAATCTGTCTTGTTGCTTGTGATCTTTTTGTGATATCAGTGATCATTTCATTTGATGAGTTACCGGTAAAAACTCCTACATAGTGCTTTCAGGTGCCACTTTTTCTCAGAACAACCAAAATGTTTACATGGCTGTACCACCTGCTGTACTTCTGTTTTCAGCATGAGATTCAATAATATTTCCTCAATCATTAACCACAGAGGAAACTGAAAAAACACAACAGGGTGATTGACCTCTATCTTATGACGCTGATTCACATTCTTGTAAGACTCTGTGGCTGGGTTATTTGTTATACTAAATTGTCATTATACTCAGCAGATCAATGCACTTAATGGATTGTTTCACCTCTATCAATACTGATGCTGCTTCCTTGGAGAGGTTACATATGATCACTGCTTTTAAAATACCGATCATAACCAGCTTAAACTGGATATGTTCTCCTGATGTTCAGCCTGATAAGATTTCTACAAGTTTTTGTAATTTATGTGCACACATTATTTGACTGCATGACAGTGCTGTACATCCTTATACTTATACTGACGTTTTTATCATATCACCCTGTTATAATTTAAAATATGCCTTTTACTGCCTCATTTCATGCTCTCTATAAAATGAACTGGGTCATCTCTTGCCTTGTTTCACATTTCTTGCTCTGTCTGACATCTGCATTGCCTCTCCAGACTCCTTTTCTACTCATTTTACCATCTCTTCCTCTCTTTATCCCTCCCTCTAAAGAGAAGATGTCTCTCTCCATCTTGTGCACAGTACTTAACCCTCTTAAAATGAAGGAAACCAACACGCTGAAAGCTTTGCAGAGAGATAAAGCCAAACAGAGAGGTACTTTTGTTTCTGTTCAGGATGGTCCCCCTCCAGCACTGCAGACCATGGAGTCTGAATAATGAGAACATTGCATTATGGGGCCGGGCCCTCCAGACCAGTCAAGACAACAAAAGTGCTCGCGGTGTGATTTCATAATGGAATCAACGGATGCACACAAATGCACACACACAAAAAGATCTATGAACCACACACACACGTGCTCATGCCTATGTGCTCCTGCACACTTGCACAGATGCACAAAAACACACATACGCAGAGAGCACTATAAACAAACAGACTTATCACCAGAACACTGACTAGAGTGCCAGAATCTGTCAGCACTACAAAACATCAAATAACCGCATGAATGCACTCCACTGCACATGCATGCTACTACTTTTTACTACTGTAGCTGTATGATTTCAAACAAGGGTGGAAACAGCACAGCTTTGAATATCAGAGGTACAATTTGACATTACTGACACAGAAAACTTGGTAAGCCTATGTTGTTGTTTTTTCCACACAGAAAATACAAAAGAATTTAGATAGAATTCATAGAAGATAAACAGAATCGATTTTGGCATTGATGTGGATAAAATATCAACTCCTCTGTATAACAGCATATTAAAAATAGTTCAAAGATGAAATTATGAAAAGGATCTTCAAAAAAATTATATTCAAAGATTAGAAGAAACCAAACTCTGAGTTTTAGAGCTTATGACATAAATTTACATAAAAGAACATGAAACAAGCACAGATTAATTCACGACTCAGGATTACTGAGATTAGTTGATTGAAGCCTACTGCTTTAAAAAAAAAAAAAGCATATCAGACGCAGTGTTGTAGGACTTGAGTCCAGGACTCGGACTCGAGTCTGACTTGAGTCCGGATATGTCGGACTCGTGACTCGACTTGGACTCGTGCGCTGATGACTCGGACTTGTACTCGGACTCGAGCTCTAGCTGCGTTTGGAATCAGAGGAGGACTCAGAGGACTCAAGCTTATTTATCAATGAATCCTTTGTATTTTTTTTTTATGTGTTATTTCTTCTGGTATAAGGTTCTCATATCAGTCTTAAAGCCCACAGCAGGCATGTGTGTTAGTTTACCTGCATGCGCGTTCACACCCTGATGTCGAAGCAGGTACAGCGGGTTGTACGTTTTGCTTTCAAAGATTTCACCATAAATGCTGGTAAATGCAGAGCAACGTGTTCATTATGTAAAAGAACCATTGAAGAGAAGACGGGGACAACGTCGAACTTTAACAGACATCTGTCTAGGATGCACCCAGTGAAGTGAGTAGATAGCGATGCTAATGTTACTTTGAATTGTTGATAACGTTATAAGCTAGCTGCTAAATAACGACAACGTTAGCCTCTTAACCCTCGGAGGTCGGCGCTATCGTATACGACAGCAAAGCACACTGTTCACGAAATATTTAATAACTTTATAACCGTTTATCGTAGCCACTTATCGATTGTTTTGATCGAAAGCTAACAACTTAGCTGTTCCGATGAGCCCTCTGGTGCGATCATAGCTCTTCCAGAGGCTGAGATATCTCTCCTGAAACATCAGCGTCTTTTTGGAGACTTCGTAAAAGTAATCCGTCATGATAAATCCAAAAGTTAGGTCTTCTAGGTATATTATTTAATCCAATTTCTGTATCAAAACACGTTAGCACGGTAGATAGTCGCCATCTTGTTGTCACCCGGATGCAGTTCATCTACTATTTCCTGTGTCTTCTGACAAAAATATAATAAAACACGTTGTATATTTACCTATGCCCATTTGGGTTTTATTCCAAATCGTGCGCACAGATACCTCAATATTGAGGACTCAGACTTAGGCTCAGGGAACTTTTCTAGTACTTGGGCTAAGGTATTTAGGACTTGACCTGGACTCGACTCAGGTGAGAGGACTCGACTCGGATTTTTTTTTGGTGACTCAGACTCGACTCGGACCCAAACACTGAAGACTCTGACTCGACTTGGACTCGAGCTATGGTGACTCGACTACAACACTGATCAGAGGACACTAAAATCATGCTTATAGTTGATAACTTTATCAAATTGCAAAAATGCATCGGTTTAACATTGATTTTGATTATATTGACCATTTTTAAAGACATCAGCCCAAATGTGGTATGAACAAATGTCAGTTGTTTATCTGATGTGTCAGATTGATTGAGTACCAGCATCCTTTACACTTTACTGCTAAATCAAAGAAGAAAATAGGACTGGGCAACTCCTGCTTTCATTTTGTCAAAATCTGTCTCAAAATAAGTTGAATTTCCCTCTTGAAATCAGGATGCATGCTGTAACAAACAACAGTGACACCTGTGTGTCTATCTTTAAACAATGTCACAACTGACAAGCTGTTATCCTTGTGTCTATGTTGGAAGAAATGGGGGCCGAGGTTTTAAATTACAGCAGCAAATGGAGCCGAAGAGTGAGTGAAGAAAAAAAAATCTACATTTAACAAAATGTGTATTAGTTTATTAAATCAATATATCACCAAGGCATGAAGTAAGATTATTTAAAAATGTTTTTTAATTCTGATCATACATGAGAGAAAATGTTGGAATTGTAGGGGAATAACACCGAAGAGCAGAACTGTCATAAATATTGGCACAGGATAAGCTGATATTTTATCAGTATCAGCCAGCCCTGATTTTCACTATTGGTTCTTCAGGAAATTTTGGGCTTCTTAATCAATAGAAATTACAATTGATCTAACATGCTTTGCCTTCAGGTAACAAGCTATTTAAGGCTTATACTTTTAAAAATATCACAGTAACTTCTTAGTAAATTACTGGCACACTGTGGTGGTTTCACAGTATGATGGTGTAAGTCCACAGTAACTTAGATTAAACTAAGTTGTGTTTTTTTAGTGCAACTCTTAAATAATAGTACTGCAAAATTACAGACAAGTATTGTAAAATCACAGTTAGTTATTTTGCATACACAGTAACATTAAAGCATTTAAAGTATAATACTGTGACTTTAGAACATTTGATTGTAATTTTACAGTGACCAAGACATAAAATCAGTGTATACTACAGTAAAGTGTTTTCAAATCACAGTACTATGCAGAGAACAGTGACTTCACAACAATTTACTTTGATTTTAACACACTTATCTAGTGCTCACAGTATACACCTTGTAATTCAACATTCTTTCTGCATGATCATTGCAACTCAGTATTAGATAAATTCCTGTAAATTTACTGTATGTATGCCACAATGAAACACTGTAATCTTACAAATATTTACCTGTCATAACAATAATTTACTGTACTGTACATTCACTTTACAAACCTGTAAAAAACTGGTTATTTTTAGGAGCGTAGTAATACAAAAATCTGAGTTTTGCTACGTTTGTTTCATGTTTGCAACCTTATGAGTAAAAAAAACATGTATTGTTTTTGTCTTTTCTGAAAATGTTCAAATTTTCCAACTCAAAATATCTGCTCCTCTAATGTAGCAAAAAGAAGACTTTATCATATCATTCCATTTTACTTTTTTCCTCAGAAATGTTCACATCACCTGTTGCTCTTTCAAAAGTTGAAATGGCCTTGAGAATCCATTAAACTGATGGTGAGTGTTACAAAACTGCTTATTTCCAGTTTAGCTCTCCATCAGTGTCCAAATGTTAATCTTTTCTGTTAAAATGACATACAATCACAACAGTGTGTGTATTTGGCTCTTTTGCCGACCTGCTGTAGTGTGCTGGCTGGTTTTGAGTTATGTTATCTGCGAGTCAATAATCACCTCTGACAAACACCTTTCCCACCTCTCCTTCCCTTTCCTGTCTCCTTGCTGCCCTCCTCTCTGACTTCCGGCAGCAGAAATATGTGCATGTTTTCATTGTACTGGCTCTGCTTGTCTTGCTCAAGCTTGTCGCCTGCATGCATGCACACAAATACACACCGAGGGGCTTTGAAGTGGAAAAGGCCTCCAGCTCTGTACCTCCCCTACATCATTCACCCTCCGCAGCCTGAGCAATGCAGGATGGACATGCACGGTGAAAAATCACACAAAGGAGAGCTGCAGAGAGAGGAGGATGAAAGGTATAATCTGCTCTAACGAGGCTATTCTAAACAACATTCTCTCCTATAGCGTTTACACATCACTCTCATCATCATACATCATTCAGTGTGTTTGTTTATTATTTCTCTTCTTTGTTCTCTTTCATCTTGACTCCTTAGCTGTGCTGAAAGAAAAACCAAGACCCAATAAACTAAGCAGAGGGTTTACAAAAACTTGCAGTGGCACCAGTGAGGCACAGAAAGCCCGGGCCACTCCAGCCAGTCCTTACAGGACGTACAGTAAATCAGTGGCCAAGATCCTATCTGGTGCACTTAACAGGAGACCCACTTATGGACCCTGTTGAAAGACGAAAGCGACAGTACAAGCCTAATATGTGAAATTTAAATCACAGCGAAGCAGAGCTTGGCACAGAGTCAGGACTTAAAAATTAAAAAGTGGGTCTACTGGATGGGTTTGAGGGAAGGAAACCTATTAAATATGTGCTTATTTAACTGTATAAATATAGATAAACAGTGGTGACAACTCAATATTTTCAACTCAAACTATTTTCCCAAACTTCAGTGTGAATATCATCATGAAGGTCTCATATTGAATGTCTGGACACCCTGAGCTTGTGACTCATCTTACACATAATTCAGCTCACTGCATGTTGGTCTTTTATTTGTAATGTGACAAAAATGTCCACTTTTGTAAAACTTTGAGTGTTTGTGTGAAATGTCAAAAAGGGTCTTGCAACTTTAAAATGTATATGTTATTTCTTTACAAGTCACTGCCTCGGCACAACACATGAAATTTACCCAAAGTACTAATTCTTAGGGTTGCAAAATTGAAGGGATTTTCAAACTTTCCATGGAAATTAATGGGAATTTACTGGAATTTATGTGAATAGCATAATCTAAACTTAAATAACCAGATTTTATGCAGGTACTTGAGAAAATCTCTGCTATTCCTCAATCACATGGCCATAGCACAGTGCCTACTGCAGGCCCACACCCCCTACATGCACTGTGCATCCCTCCATCACATACACATGGTTCTAGAAACTAGAGCTGAACGATATTGACAAAATTTCATATCTCGATATTCATGCCAGATATCTCGATATCAATACGATACGATACGATACGACTATGGGTTTGGTGAAAACGAAGCATTTTTCAGAAAAATAAAAACATCATAATACAAAAGAATGTGGAAAGTGCAGTTTTAGTGCGGGGGAAATCCATATTATTTATATCGTTGCTTTTCGATATCAATATCTTGAATGTTCATATCTCGATATCGATACGATAACGATATATTGTTCAGCCCTACTAGAAACCTGAACACATTTTCGAGCCCACAGCACAAAACAATTGAAGCCACACATCTGAGCCTGTGAAATACAGAAAGTGAGGTTAAAACTGATTGTTCAGTGAAAGAATTAAACCCGACAAGTTCCTCTTACAAATAAATATGTTGTAATGTAATGATTTTTTTAAACTTATTATTTTGCACGGATGTCTGCTCATGACAAAACAAAATGTTTATATTTATGTTTGGAAAAGATTCAGTTTGTTTAACTGTTTTCCAGTTAATTCCCATAATTCCCATGGAAAGTTTAGAATACATCCAAATTTTCTCAGCTTATCTTCCCATGGAAAGTTTCTGGAAAGTTTCTGAATCTTTTCCACCCCTTACCAACCATAATTCTGTCACATCAAGATAAACATTTTGCTCACGTCGCTTATTGAACACGGTCCGAATTCAGTTAATTCAATAAGTCATCACTGTTGGGCACAACCCTCTTATCTCCATGTTTTATGATTTTCATCTTTTTCATAAAACAGTGCTACTGGTCAACATCCATGTCGATGAGTGGATTTTATAAATGTAACCAAGTTTAAGTGATAATTTTTCATGAGGAGAATAATATATTTATTTATTCATCAGTAAAGCTTTATAGTTTTTTTCATTTCCTGAAAAGTAACAACTTTGGAGATAAGAGGTCTGTGTCTGACAGTGATAAAATGCCAAAACAAGTCAGGAGTTCGATCATAAAGGTGATGTTTCATCAGCTGTTCAGCATCATCACAGGACCGTTATGTTCTCCTCATGTACAAAGGATTTTGCTTTTGTTTCTGATGATCTGAGTTTTTAGATCAGGCTTTCTTTTTTTCACGAGTCTTTTCACCATTCTATATCCCCTTTTCTGAACTCTTTCAACTGGCCATTACCTTCTAATAAAGACATAAAAGCCCAAAAAAGAAAACTATAGAAGAATAATCCATCATCCTTACCTTTGTCAAATCCATTCTAAGTAAGCTACAGTAAGTAAGTAAGCTGAGCTCTTCTGTGTTTTTCAGTCTGTTTTCAAAATCACTCCCTACTTAATGTATAGTGCACTGTCTCATACATGCGACATGTCATGGTTTCTGAATCCTGAGTGAGCAGTGTTAAACTATGTAGTGCACTCACTGCATTCAATGCTGAATTATGACAAATAGTGAACAACAAATGTTTCCTTTCAGCAGTAAATGGATTTATAACATATATTGTGGATCAAAGCATAAACAAAATGCTTTAGAGTGACACTCTGCTGACAGACGAAAGAAAGGAGGAACCAGCAGAAACATAAAACACAGAAATACTGAGAGGTTGATGGAGCGAATGATTTATGATGGAACAACTATGGTTTTTATAATCGGAGAACTGGTCTCTCTAATAAAACTAGATCTAAATAAGAGAACAGGATTTAGAAAACTCTTATTGTTGGTTGAGTTGGAAAAGTTTTCCTTTATAACACAGGTCAACTCCAGCTTTTGAAAAAACACATTTGTGAGGGTATAATGAAGCTGCTTATATCCCCTTTTCAGTTTCAATCCTGGAAAACAAATTCCCTCTATCAAACAAAAGATTAAACAGAAATTTAAAAAAAAAATCTGTTCAGCCCTTCCATGTGCAGTGTTTAACCAAATTTTGTCAAGTTTAATCACTCCTGCCACTACCTGCACCGGGATACAGAACTGACAGTATGCACAGGGCACCTACTTTGGCAGGACTTCACTTCACAGTTCTACTTCCTGGCTTATGAGTGTTATTTGTTGGAGCAGCTAATGTGCCTTCATGCAGTAGCCTATGCAGCATGTGTCATGACAAATTGGTAACACCCTTTAATGCAAACCCGCCCCTCCAGCTGTAACCTCTATATAGAGTGCGTGACTTTGTCAATATTGGGATACATGTCTGTTATTACTGTCTGGGGTATATGTATAAAATCACAGTACATGATTGCTCTTGCCTTTACGGTGGCACCAAGTCAAACTATATAAAAAAATCTTGCCCTGTTTAGGCAGGCAGACTGGTAACACTACCAGTACCATCCCAAGTGTCATCATTAAACTCTGTTATGATAAAACTGCTGTCTCAACCCATGATTCTGTAATGTTGTGTCAACATGGCTACAGCAGGCAGAACTTGAGATGTTTTTGTATTATAGTGTCAAGAAATATAGCCTGGCTAAAACAGCCTCATTGAATATAATCAGAAGGTCCCTATGTCACAGGAGAGGAAATTATGTCCTGAAAATCATCACTTTTGTAATAGGGCAGTAGTGGCCTCATGCTGAAGATAATACGTAGAAAAAAAAGAAAAGACGATAACAACAATTGCAGGAAAAAGTGGGAAAAAACAAAAGATTACATTTTAACTCCACCAATACAACTGCTTCCTTTAGTACTCAGTACTCTGTCTTCTAGATTAGCACACAACAGATACTACTTAGTCAAATGAAGGTTTTCATCATATTTTTAAAGTAATAAATCACATAGCATAAAACCAGTGAAATTCCAGTCAGCTGCACGATTCCAAATAATGAGGTTGGTTTGTAAAAAAAAACACTGTAATCTGTAATAGTAAATTAAAAGTTTTTATAGCATGTGATTGGAATAGAGTGATTTATATTGCCATGATGTTCTCCTAGCTTCACTTTTAAGTACTTGTTTGGTGTTAAGTGATGTAAAAAAAAAGAATTATCTGATCCTGTTTATCACTGTCAGAAAACATGTCATTGAAGTCAAGTCAAGTTGTCAACTCAGACTGAGGATAACTTATCCTTGTTGAATTGGGGTCATGGGTGTTTTAGACACATCAATGGTTGTGTCGCATGACAAGATTGTTTATCGCTCCCAGGGTTCATTATAGGCTCATCATTTGATGCTGGACTGCAACATCACTGGTCAAAATCTGTCTGAATTTATTTGATCAGGCCTTCAGTGGCTTTAAACATATAATTGAAATAGTAACATTTCACCAGACTGCATTTTCTCCCTGCTGCAATTGCCATTTTCCAAGAAGTGCTTTTGCACACTGCACCCTAAGGTCCCTATACGTGAAAGAAGCAAGAGCACACACAGGCACACAGACAATCTGGGACACAGGAAATGAAATGCATACACTTATAGAGCACAATGCTTCACCTCTAACTCTAATGCCTGAGGCCTCAAGGTTAAAACATAGACATGACTGCACACAGTCTTCAGTTCACTGCCCTGTCTATCTATCTATCTATCTATCTATCTATCTATCTATCTATCTATCTATCTATCTATCTATCTGTTTCTCAGTATTTCTTTTAATAGCCAGCAGCACACCGCCAATCACCTCTCTTCCTGGCATTTGCTCCTGACAGACTATTTGCATAATCCAAATCCTGCTCAATAGTTGAACCTGAGGTGTATCACATGTGTCCACCTAAGCCACCCAAGACTAATGTGACAGGAAAAGGCAGGTAAAGTTGGAGATAGGAAAATCTGTTACGCATAAAACATCAAAAGTAAGGCATTAAAAAAAGCACTTTCCATTAACTTAAAAGAGAAAGTTGCTCCAGCTTTTTCCCTCACAGACATCAAATATATTAGGTGCTATAGCACAGTGTCAGTGTGCAGCACTGAAGTACATCAGCTCATTAAGCTGAGTGAGTTAAAAGTGCATTTTCTCTGTGCATTATTGTTCTCACAGCACAAAGTAAAGCCCCTTAACAAAAAGGACTGTATTTAAAAAGTATGTGTGTGCATGCATATGTTCATACATGCTTCTGCTTGTGTGCATGTGTGCAGATAATTTCTGCCTGTGTGGGTTCATTCACGACAGGCCATCACTTTTTTAAATATACTGCATCTGAAACCTATATCTGATAGACTTTTACATTGAGTTCAATCAGTAACGTAAGGCATCAATCTGCAAACAGGAAGGTTTCTGCTGCCCTCTATTTCTAGTACACAGCTTATAACTTCGTTTCCTAAATACAGATATATTTTTATGTTTTCAACATATACGTTGTTAGCTTATCTTTAAATGAGTAATTACCATGTATACCAAAGTGTAAACAGAAAAAAAAATCATTAAAATGAAATTAGCCCAAAACTCAACCTTTTACTGCAGCTTACCTCCTGTATGTTCCTCTCCATGGTGATTAAATAATTTTTTGTTCATCAAGCTATGATACACATGAGCACCAATTTTCATGCATCTAATGTTGACGTCTGACTACAACACTCTTGCACTCCACAGTCACAGGGTTTCTGAACCTAACGACCATGAAAATCAGTGACTTGTCTTATGTAGTGTTTTAAAGTGACTGACAACTAAAGACTGGTCAAGGACACCTCAAGACGCCATGACAGAAAATCTAGCATGTTTGATGTTTGTCAGAAAAGTTGACCAATGGGAGCACAAAATGGTCTGAATGCTGGACAATCATGGATATAAACAAAGTAAAGTCACTATTTGATTTTATGGTACTATGATCGTTTAATCTGACAAAGTGACCATTGTAACTGACAACAAAAAGTAGTCTCACTTTAGCATTAGGGATTTTCTAATCTGCTGTGGTGCGCATGCATCATATCTTTGGCAGTTTTGAAATCCTTGCAAATGTTGGTGAGTTTTGGGCCACATTAAACCTCCAGTAATGTGTATTTTTGACAGAAAACAATAAAATATATAACACCTTGCATTTCATTAGGGTCCTCACTCTGAGGAAAGTGCTTGCTCCCTAAAACAACATTCTCCATGGTAAAGGATGTTCAATCTGAGGAGATCTGGGGCAGATTGACATCATTTGACAAAAACAAACAAATATATGATCAAAAGTGAAAAGTCAAGTGATAATAAAGTCTATGGCAGAATAAAATGACCCATTTATTTTCTGAACAATTTTTTTTACCTCTCTGCATTTCATAACAAGGCATTTGCCATGTGTGAGCAAACAAACACTTCTGTGTACTCATCTTCACCTGCTTGGTTATGTAACACCTCAAGACAAGTTTTTTTTGATGCAGGTAATCAGGCTGTTTTTTTTAAGATACCAGTGCTTATTTAAAATGGTTCCTGCATCAATACTTCTAGAAATTAAAGCAGTAAAATGTTCGTTGTAAAGCCTGTGTCCTTTGCTAATGGCCATACTGGACAGCTCACCAAACAAAAAGGGCAGAGAAGGTTCTGCATCTTTGTCTCAGACAGTAAGAGAATAAATCAAACAAGGTACAAGGCTATCTAGTACTAAGAGATGGGGGTCATATCAGATTGGAAAACTGAATAATTTAGTTTTAACCATATCAGTTTGCTCATTTGTGTAGCAAGACTAAAAACTGTACAAAGATTTAAATTTATTCTTCTTTATTAGTTATGAACTCAGTTATTTTTGTGATATAATTTTTATCATCTGGAATGCAACAGATGAAAATGTTCATTGCTGTATCACAGTGGCAAGTTTGATCTTTTTAAATATCCAAGTTTGCAGTCTATTTCCCAGAGAGACTCTGTTTACTGTCACTACTGAAGAAGCAGCAACATCAAATACCTCATCAAATAATTAACTCAGCTTCCTGCAAGATATTCATCAGTTAAGGTGGTAAGTGACTAACTAATTGATAAACAACTAATCTGCACATGCTCCACAATGTCTGCACCGACTTTAAGCCCAGAAACAAAGCTGCATTACAACTAAGTGTAGTAGAATTACTTTAACTATAAAGAAATGCAGGGAATACTGTTAATAAAAGCTGGAAACATAATTCTTCAATAATTTTCACTACAAATAATCCAAACTTGTGAGGAACAGCAAGCATGAAGGACATGAACTGAATTCATAACAAGAGCATCAAGTTGAATAAGTTTTGTAAATGTTCCCAAAATTAAACTGAGCTGGCCTTTAGCATTGTTTGTTTTTAGACTTCTTGTTACATGGACAGGTGGCATAATGAGACATGGAAGATAGAGACAATGCTGTCCATCAGGACTTAGCTTTGACCACTGAATTTCTATCTCACTGGTCCCCCCTACATTCAGCGTGGATTGGAGGTCTAGTCTCTGACAAACTGCCAGGCATGATCAACATTGAAGATTCAAGGCTTTTGGGGCAGAAATTCAGTGCTTAAGCCTCGTGAGCCTGCTGGGCTGCGTGATTGGAGGCTGCATGGTAGGTATGTGCCATGGACACCGGCAGCCGGCAGCATTACTCACCTTATATAAACAAGTCAGTCAGCATAATAGTGGCTGACAGGACCAAGACACTCAAGAGAAGCTTAATGAAGCATATCAGTACCAAGACAATCAATGCTACACTGCAATGCTGAAATGTCCCTTTACTGTCCCTATATGGGTTGCTTGCAGTGCCCATTCTCTACATATAGATCCAGTGCCTTTATGTTGGCGTTCCAGGGGGTGAATACATTCAGTTTGCTTGTATTTCCAGACATGTATTAGCTGATATATTGTATGTGCACTTTTTTTCATTGTAAAAACCTCCAATGCTCTCCTTTACTGTGTTTTACTGTTACTCCTCTTATGACAGTTGGTTTGTTTAAGCCATAAAAAAAACAAGAAGTGAGACAAACCTTTTTTTTTTAACAATAAGATGGGCTTTTTTTGATTAAACATACAAGAATAAGAAGCAAATAATATATATTTTTTTACTGCATAAAATTACATGTGCTAAATTTATTTGTTTTAGACATCAACAGTAGGGAAATGCATAACATGTAACCCATTCATGGACCTAAAACTATGACATTAAAATAAATGTTCTTGATGTAGTAACAGTTCAGATGTAGGGGTGGATTCCTGAGGCAATCTCCATAAAGTGTTTGAAATAACCATAAATAATCATAGGTATCTAGCAGTCCATCATGCTGGATATTTTGAATGAAATGTAAATACAACGAGTGCTTTCATCAGTCAGACAAAAGCTCACTGGATGCAAAACACTAGAAAGTGAAGCAGGGTCTGAAAAATCAAGAACCCAATTGGTGGGTGGTGTTAAAGGTTTCATTAAATAGCAAATAGAAAAAAAAATAATTGTTTGCAAATTATTTAAACCAAAAAAGCAGCACAAGCTAAAAAAAGCAGCAACTTATGGGGCTGCAAACTTAGGCCAATGCAAGAGTTCCAAAAACGGCAGTTCCTCAAGTGTCCACTTGAGGCTGGCTGCAGAAAACCATGAAGTTACATGATTGTGTGTGAGATATGGATGATTTCTACAGCTTTGGTCTAAATATGTACTAAAGTGTCCATATTCTGTCTTAACTCAGGTTCATATTTTAGATTTTGTTGACTGCTAGATTAAGTTCACAATTACCTATGTTCCAAAAACCAAAATGTGGGCCCCTTAATGGCACCTTTTTATTGGATCAAGGATTTTCAGTTTTGAATAGATATGGACATGATTGACAGTGCTTCAAAGTGTTTGCCTGACCAATAGTGAGTTCTGCCTAAACTCGCTCTCCCTTTCTGTCTGTAGGTTGATTCACGATAGTTTGAGAGGGCGTCTATAGTAAGGCTGAATTCACTGACTGCCCTCAAAAGTGTTCCAAAGCCTCCTTTGATAATCAAACTGCTGACGTCACACGGCTTCATCCACTGATGCAGCAATAGCTGTTTCTGCCCAAGGACCCATTACTGTATAAATACTGGAAATGGTCAAAAGTTCTGTATAGTGCATAGTTCAATTCACCACAAATTATAAATCAGCTGAAGTGTTTTCTCCACTGTTTGAAGCTAATATGTGTCTTCAAACAGAATAACTTGGCTGTATTTATACGTGCACTGTTAAAAATCACAAAGTTTTCATATATTTCTGCACTAAATTGCCACAGTATATTATTATAATTAGTAATTAGCTTTTTTTAATACCTTAATCCTAAATATTTGTAAGATTACAGTATTTCATTTTAGCATACATACTGTAAATTCACAGGAATTTACTGGCTTCTAAGCTGTGGTGACTATATAGTAGTGATGTTAAATTACAAGTGACTATTGTGAGTACTAGACATTATCATACAGTAATTTCACAACAAAAAACTGGGATTTTAAAGTCATGCATTTTTAGATTACAGGTTCCATAAAAATACAGGAAGTAATCGTAATAATAATAATAATAATAATAATAGATTTTATTTTCAAAGTGCCTTTCATGACACGGTGTAAAGTAAAGTGTCGTATTCACAGTTAATTGTCGTGAGTCCTCAGTACTCTGTTGTAATTTCAAAATATAATACTGTGATTTTACAACACAACTGTAATTTTAAGTTATATTATTTCTGGGTCACTGTAAAACAACAGCTAAACAACAGCTGTAAAATGCTTTAATATAACAGGGATTCACTACACTTTCATGTGATTTTCACAGCACTGCATTTGTACAGTATTTATGTGTCATAGCTGCTGTAGAGACAAAACAACTGATTCTAGTCTTCAACGATATTACTGTGAAAAACTTTAGTATACTGTAAAATGACAATTACAAGCTAGTGATTTACAGTGATATTTCTAACAGTATGATCTATTAAAAATATGTATCATATTTTCTACTTATCAATTTGCTTCACAGATGCTTTGTTTGAGAAACTGTGCAGAGCTGGTTTGAGATAGGCTCAATCTAACATGGGGCCCAAAATTTCTGGCAACGCACCTGGATCTGCAACAAACTTTTGATGATGCATGTGGGCTAAAGCCACAAATCAGCAATAAATATTGGCAGAGATGTCCATGTCTGTCCATATTGATTCTTTACGCTATTACGTGCCTATGCCAGTATTATGCTAATAATACTGTCCATCTGTAGGCCTATTCCTTTGTAACACGCAAACAAGATCAGAGAAATGACAATGACTATATATACCTGTTTGCACTCATTAAGCTGGCCCAAGTGCTTATTACGCATGTTAAAATAAACAAATAAATGGGAAATTAAAAACTACACTCTCCAGGTTTCCATGCTGCGGTCTGCCCCCCGCACACCTGCCCATAATTAGGCCCCATTTTCGAGCACTCGGTGTTACCTATATGGCAATGAGCGTTTCTCTGAGGCCTTCAGCTCTCTCTATGCTTCCGCTTAAACACTAACAGGAAAACATAACCCAGCCTTGTTACTGTTTTTATTATCTCTGTGGATGCACAGACGAAACGTGTGACAAACACCACAACACAACACAGCGGGCCCCGTGACGCGCCGCTTGGACACAACGAGAAAACGAGGAGCGCATGATCACAAACCAATGAGGGGTGGCTATAAGGGGAGAAGGAGAAAGAAAAGGAGGGGGTGGAGGTAGGGGAGGATGGTGTAAATGAGATAATGAGCAGGGGAAAGGGAGATAATAATAATGACTTACATCTCGGAATTTATCCCACCTCCCGGCGAGCCACTTATCGTCCAAAAAATTGCCGCTGTCGGAGCGAGCGGAGACGTGTCCGAAGGCGACGGCGCACACACACAGCAAGGCGACGCTCAGCATCTGCGGACACACAACAACAGCATGGAGAGAGGAGGACATGAGAGCTGGGCTGGAGGACACCGCAGTGGTGTCAGAAACAGGCGGTTCAGGAGGATTCACGCTAACGAAGAAAGCTAATCTTCGCTAATCACGCAGAGGTGTTTTTTTCCTCCTACCTTGTCGCATCAACCGCTCTCCAGACTGTATGTGCTCGCTGCCGCTTTCTGTCACTGGTAATAGCAGCTCTCTCTCTCTCTCTCTCTCTCCGCACCGGCTGTCTGTGCGCAGCAGAAGGCGAGAGCGCGCATGACACCGTGCGCGCGCTCAGCTCTCTCTCCCTCTCTCAGCGCAGAGGACAGAGTCATGATGGCCACCGCACGATTGTCGGCCACTCATTATTTCATTTTTATTTATTTCACAGACACAATGCATATAGCAATTTTATAACTATGGCTAACCAAACCAAACGCTTATTGTTCCATCTATATTGCCTGCTAAGAAAACGCTTCTTAAAAAGAACAAAGTAAAACAAGTTAAAAAAAAAAAAAAAAAGACAGAAAGAAAGAAATAAGGAAACAAACAGTCAATATGTCAAATAAACTCTTGTGTTAAAACCTTGACAGAAAACATGACAGCCTTACAGTAAGCAAGTAAATGATGACAGGCATAAATCTTTACATGCAGCCAATCAGAAGAGCTGAATTGAGTAGATGTTAAAAAACATAGGCTACCTCCCGAAATCTGCATGGACAAATTAGCACTACCAGACTCAAAACTAACACTTCTTACGTATATGTACGGGTCCACACCACAAAGTGTTGTTTTCCCTCTTTTTGTGGAGTTGATACTTCATCAAGCCTAACTGTTGACTCTATTTGGAGTTAAAGCTTGATAGCACTTAACAGTGTGATTTTTGATCAACACTTCCATGTAGTGTTATGAATGCACCCTTTCAGAGTACTTTTCTAACTACTTTAGTGTTAACTCTATGTTTACACTGCAAAGTGCAACATTGCTGTATTTATTTTTTGTATATTAATTGGGAAAATTTGCTAAAGATACCAAGTTTGGTTAGAGCACATGGATGTAAAAAACATTTACACTGCGGTTTTCATGTTGTGGGCTTGTGGCACCTGTTGGTCTTCTCCAATAATGATGGATAGGCCGAATATGAATAATAAGAATAAGAATAATAAGAATAAAAATACAAGTGCCACTCACAGATTCACTCAGACTTCAGAGTGAAAAGTTTAGAGTTAAAGCTCCTACAGTGACACCTATATGTGATTTCCTGAAATACAATTTTAACACTTTCTTTTGACACCAATATTTTTTCAACTGAGAGCACATTTTCAGGGATTTGACTCCATCCAAGGTATAATCAACTATGTACTTGCTGAAATTGTGCCAACACCAAAATTCTATTGCACAGACATGAAGCAGGATGAAGCAAATGTTAAAATACAAGTCACATGCAGGACAGACACAAAACTAAATTAAATAAAAAACATGCTGGCAAAATCAATTAATCTTTATTCATATAGTGCCAAATTATAGCAAATATTATCTCAAGACACCTTACAAAGGAGAAAGCCAATGCCATATTCTCCCTTAATATTCAATTTAATTAAATTTGTATTTTTTAAGGCAATATGTGGAAAGGATGGGAAGGTGGGCAGAGACAAAGTGACTAAAATGTGAATTCAATATTGTGATAATTTATGAATGCCCAGATTATAAATCTGTCCTTATCATACGTCTTTGTTGAATTTAAGTTTATTAGATAATAACCCCTTGAGATGAGGTATCTCAATTTCAAGAGGATCCTCCTCTTTACACTGTTGTAAAGGTAGATATTATGGTGGTCAAATCAATAACAAAAGATTGCTTTAATATTAACATTATCAGCCATAGTTATAATGAAGTGGAGAGAAATGATGTTGGTAGGCATGGCTACAGCATTTTATGTGTGATATTTGCATAAACTGCCATTTAATTTAATAATCTGATTATTATTAAGTTAATTAGAAATTGTAATATAATGAAATGGGCCTAAAAGAAAGGACAAATATTTATATCATGCAGAACAGGCATTAAGCAGCAGTCAGTAATTTTTAAATAAAACAAGGAGGGTAAATATAAAGCAGCATTTAGAAAAACAATAACAGGACTGATTAAGCATGTAAGATAGAGATAAGGTAAATATAATTAAGGGTGGAAAGCATTAAGATAGGACTATAAAGATATTTGGCCCATGCAGTTAGACACAAGACAGTATAAATGGATTTAATGGATTACTAATTACTGGATGTAGCCTATAAAGTTTCTGAACATTGCAATTTTGTGCACAGCAAGTTGAGAAGAGTTAAAATGTTGGTGATGGTACAATTTTTATGAGTGCAGAATTGATTACACTCTGGGTAGAGTCAAATCCCTGGAAATATAAACTCATTATAGGAAAAGAGCTGGAGTTATAAAAAAGATTGAAAAATAAGGTGTCATTACATCAAATATGTAGGTGTCACTGCAGCATCTTAACTCTAAACCGATCACTATGGACCCTTAACCTGGAATTGACACTGGTAGTGTCAATCATCGCACCCTGCCAATGTACCGACAAATGCTACAGGGCTCCCACAGGAAGTCTGCAGTCTGACCTTTGGATTTGGCGACATGTTTTCAGTTAAATTATGGCACTGAGTAACAGATGATCTGTTATTTGCACTGGAACATTCCATGACCTTTCTGTGTTTAAGAAAATCTGCAACATCAATGCAAGGACAATGTGCTTTTATCTTAGCTGTGCTTTTGATACACTTTATTTTGATGAACAGTTTTATGCATACTGTACTGTATGTATGCATATTTGTGTACTCTTCCCATCCCTGGTATTATGGTATGCACAAAAGTGTAAAAATCAAAATAAACAGAATCAACTAATCTAAAAGATCCTTTAAAAACATCACAGACTATAGTCTCATGTTGCACAGCCAGTTCAATGATATTAAAGAAAATATACGTTTGAAAAAGAAAAAGGGGTGACCTTTACTCGAAAGCAACAATATTTGATTTTCCACCTTTAATTATTTGTTCTAAATTATATGGTATGCAATAGAAGGAGGCCTCTCAACAGGTAAATAGTGTCCATCCCACTCCCTCAAAGTGCCCTGTTTGGCACTATGTGTGTCTGGCAGCGATCTGGGTTCATCTTGCAAAAAACGTTTGTCTTGCCCTCCAGCACAACTTTACACTCAGCTACAAAAAGCCAGTAAATTATGACAAGAGGTAGTTTTCCTGTCTTTGTGCAGAGCTTCACAATGACTGAAATAGAAAGCTAATGTAAATAATGGAGCAGCCTGTCAACAGTGGCAAGAGCTTTAAGTAATAACCAGCTTAAGTCAGACACTGAGCCAGTTGTGTTGCTGTTGAGCTGGACAGTAAAGTTGCTGTTTCAACTTTTTGTTCACATTAGCTGTGAAATCTGTAACTTTTTTTTTTATAGTAAACCCATTTAACCTTTTTCAACTAGCTTGTAATTTATTAGCCTCTCCAAAATTATCTTTTATCCATAGACTGCAAACATCACATTAACAGTTAGATACAAATACAGACATATTCTTCACATGCAAACAATGGGCAGCTGACACAACAAGACATTTTTTATGTACAGATGTAATAACACTGTCCCTCATCAGTCTTTATTGTTCACTGGTTTCTAATCTTTACAAGAGAGAATGGCTTCACCGTCCTCTGTTTGTCAACAATGCATTTGTCGGAGAGAAGGGGACAACAGCATTTTATGACTCACAACAGTGCAGCTACACTCAAAGGCCTTCAGGGGTCACTCTAGTGTCTCGAAATCATTCTTGAATATTGCTGCTTTTATTGAGGGCAAGCATACAGATTTGTCTCTATAGACTTTAGAAAATCTTGAAAAAGTCTGAATGACATCAGCCATTTGATTGTGTGACTGTAAGGGGCTTTCATGTCAGTCCATACTGGTTGTTATTGCCCATTCAAGTCGCCATTTCAAGCCACACTATGTATGCATCTGTGACGTTTTTACCTTCACTTTGATTGTTGCAGAGACAGAAGTCAGAGTCAACTTGAACCCCTATTTGTTTAAAATCCAGAGGTAGTATCATAGGCGTATTAAAGCCAAGTTTTTCCCCCAAAGCCATTTTGCACTGAGGTGACACGAATATCACAAGATCCTCATGGGATTAATGCAAATGTCTGGAGGAGTAATAATGGTGGAGCTTTGTTGCAGCATTTTTGCTTAAGTTCAGCGAGGAAATGCAATAGAAAGTATTTCAATCCTAATATTGACTCAGCTTGAGAAAAGTGATACTAAACTTTTTACAACAATACCAATACTTTTTGCTGTGATTTTTTTGATACTGGAACTAATACTGATACCAGTTATTGAGTATTATTCCAAATCAATTCTTTAAACAAGTCGTGCTTTCAGTGGAGAGATCCTTCTTGGGCCCTTCATGGGCTCAGCCCTTTGTTCTTTTGCCATAACACACCAACACCAGAGATTCCTGCTTGACCTTGAAGAACTCCATAACTGACTTCAGTGTGCACAGAAGACCTATTGTGTACAAACTGGTATCAATCAGATAAGTAGGACTTGAATCAATTTAAAGCAATCCCTGTAATCCTGAGTAATTCCTCTGATCTTTGAAGAGGAACATTATGATCTATAGTGTCAAAAGCTGCACTGATATTTAGGAAGACAAGTACAGAGAGAAGTCCATCATCTGAAACTCAGAGTAAATCATTTGTTACTTTAACTAGAGAAGTGTCTGCGCTATGGTGAGCTCTAAATCCTGACTGAAAGTCCTCAAACAAGCTTTTTTTTTAGGAAGTCAGAAAGCTGATTAGCCGCTACTTTCTTGAGGATCTTTGGAATAGATGGAAGGTTTGATAGGCCTATAGCAACATTATGTGCCTAAATCAAGGGTACGTTTTTTTAAGAAGAGGTTTAATTACAGCTACTTTAAAGACTGTGGCACGTAGCCTGTTGTTAAAGATATATTGATTGTTTCCAAACAAGATGAATAAACTAAGAGAAGGACCTCCTTGAACAGTTTAGAAGAGATCGGGTCTAAAAGGCAGGTTGATGGTTTGAAGAAATCAGTTCTGAGTTTGTTTTTATTTTGTATACTGTATTTAAAGTACATAAAAATGTTAAAAGTGGGAAGCTATGGCATTGGAATAGTTCCACGGGCCAAATATTCAGTAAATCTCCCACTTTACAATGCTCACTGTGAATGTAAGCTTGCACTGTATGTCTATCAGCTCCTCACATGTTTCTGATTGGTTACATTCATCACATGGCATATGCTCAGGCGTGTCTGGACAATAGTGAGTCATGAGGGACTTTTCACACATATGCATTCCTGGCAGAGGTGAGCTCAGGACTGCAGATTGATGTGACATGATAACATGGTGGTTTCCATAAGAAATGCAGCTAAATGGTGTGCTCAGGATGATTTGTAGGGTTGGATGGAACCATTACCTGTCCTTCCTGGGATACGTAAAGTCCCAAACATTCTTCTTAAAGTTGTTAAGTGTGCAACTCCATAAGTGGGGAAATGTCTTCCTGCCAAGGATATCATAGCATGGTGTCCTACACAACAGCAATGAAGGACATTAAGAAGACGGTGTAAAATGCTCTTGGTCTGTGGGATTTCGTCACAGCAAGGAGATGTGGTGTTTTAAATTTAACCCAATCAAACCCCCATCACCTGAGAACAACTCCTGTGTCATGGTAATGCATTTCCTGTTTCTTGAACCTCAGAGGGGACACAAATTACCATGTAGTTTGCTGTGTGCCCTTTAAGAAGAGGAATGACTTTAGCAAAAAGGATGCACCATGCAGTTAGATGAATTAGACCCTTGCACTGAATATTTCTGCAGTCATCATCACACACACATGAACATAATTTCCTGTGAAGCATTCTTCAACCACATCTGGATTTTTCTCATAGTTTGACCTCTTGCAGTCTTTCACTTGTTTTCATTTTCCAGTCTCTCCTGTGCTTTTTTGGGGAGAAATCATACAGAACAAAGAAGCAAAGAGCCGTGTTTACTGTGTTGCACAAAGCACTTGTGACCTCTTGACCTCTTGTGATACTTTCTGTTCAAGAAGGCAGGAGCTACAAGCAGGACAACAGTGAGAAGTGACTTTAGGCCTGTAAACAAGAGAGATTAACATTGATGCTTCCTGCTTTAGAAGTAGTTTAATAAGAACTGGACAACATTTCATCTTTACATGAAGAACAAAGAGCAATAGTGAAAGTATTTCTCCATGGAAATCCTCATTTGGGCAAGAGTTTGTTGTATTTATACGCTGTTGTTATATACTAATCTCTGCTGCCAGTAGTTCCCGCCTTTTACATCATTTGATTGGCCCTCAATTATGTGACTGAACGACCATTCAATCACCTTCTGGGCTGTTGCTCTGATGGACTAGTGAAATATATATCCTTTGCACTAAACTGTCTGGTGTGTCAGGTTAGTGCTGGCCTGTCTCTGTGACAAGAAAGATTTTTGTGACACCAAAAATCTGTTTTTTTACAGGCACTTGCAGGAGGATGAACCCATGACACAATGATAGTCCAAGCCATAAACCATAAACATGTTGGCAGTTTAATAAAAATAGGGCAACAGAGTTATTTGTGTCATGTGATGGTTCAGTTTGAATCCTATCTTCAGTGTGTCACCCTCTGACACCTTAAAGTGATACTTTTACAATTTTCAATATATGGCTTGAAAATTAGTCAACAGAGTGTACAATAAATATTACAACTTACTTACAGAGACAACTATCACATATGGCCATTGTGAGGTGTTTGAAAATCTCCTCTCCAATTTGGCCTACAAATACATAAAACAATTTTTTTTTTAAATTCCAACAACATTTACAACATCAGCTGTGTTTCACTGTTTATCATTGAATGAATATGTGCTTTTTTCCCAAAGTATATCTGGTTAAGTTTTATTTCTCTGGCATGAGAGTAACATGACACAAGGCTGGCGTTTATAAGTAGGCATGTTCACAAAACTAACACAAACACTTCTCAGAAAAAAAATAAATAAAAAAAAAAAAAAAAAATATATATATATATATATATATATATATATATATATATATATATATATATATATATATATATATATATATGTATATGTATATATATATATATATATATATGTATCAAGCACACCCGGAGCTCCATGGGGGTTCATGGAACTGAGTTAATTGTTGATTTCTTTATTTACTTTATTTAAATGCAGGTCTATGTGACTTTGCCTCATCACAGAGTCATTTTAAATACTGATAACTACATTTTAAGCCATATATTTACCCTCACTTGAGGAGCTCAGTAAAGTGGACCTTCAAATACACCACGGACTGAACAGCACAAAGGACACTCTGTGTATAGCACTGTGTTTTTACTGTTAATGTAAATCAAGGCACATCAATGTGGTAAACTTGAGTTCTCTTCTTTCAGTCATAACTATCTACAGATATTGGTATGAAGCAAATATGTTTGCTTCTTTGTTTTCAGCAGAGACTATCTACTGGAACAAGCTGATGCAGTACGATTTGGTTTTGCACTGTGGCAGTTTTAGTCTCCATTACAGCAGCTTTAACAGGTGCTTTAAGGTGTCTTTAAATTCAAGCCTGACTTGTTTTTAGTCCAAAAAGGTACAAAGCAGCTAGCTGAGTCTTAATCTTGAGGAATGACTGAAAACAAAGCAGCAGTGTAAACTTGTTGGTAACTGCCATGTAAAGGTCCATCAATAATAAGCATGTCACTTCTTACAAGTTTAGCAAAATAAAACTCCTTCCTTTGAGATTATGGCCTTTATTTTGAACAACCAAGCGAGGAAGTTTCATGTTTTCATTAACGACTTAACATAACACAGGAGAGAAACAAATTATTCATTCAGTTACAGCTGAAATGAACACAGAGATTCAAAAGAAGATCTTTTAGTGATTTTACACATCAACATGAGTCGTTTATCACATCACAGGCTTGTTTAAGGAGAAGGTGGGTTATTGTAGTTAATATTAAATGCATAATCCCTTAGAATTTAATAACACTCATACAACGAAGAGAAATAATAATACAGTTATATGCTATTCAGGTCATATTGTCCAGCCCTTCAATAAAGGTGTGGGGATAGTACTAAAACTCAGAATGTGGTGAGAGGGCCAATGTAATGTATTTTAAAGGGGGTCCAGAAATCCTTGTGACACTCCTGGTTTGCTTCTTTAGATTCTGAATTTGGCTTGGGTTTGATTTTGTAATCCCTCCCCTGCTTCTCTAGATTTGGAGCTCCGTCAAACTTGTCAAGTAAATATTTCCCAAAGATTTTAACTACATTGAATTCTTGTGACTGGAAAGGCAGCAGAATATGATTCACATTATTTTCTTACTCATCAAATTATTCAGTGACCTCGTCTTACCCTGGATGGAAGCATCTTCTCTGAATGAGGTTTCTCTACAATCATTTATTCAGGATGGTTATCCTTGAAAATTTTAAACCAATCTCTATGAACTCAAACAGATAAATGTGTTGGAAATGAAAGAGAGAGAAAAACCCTTGTGAACACTAAGAGGATGCATGAGAGTACTAATATTATTCACTTAGAGGCCTGATGGTCAGGGGGGTCACAGCATTTTTATGCACAGTTACTGTAGAAACCAATCTTGACCTCGGCTTCCCATCCTCAGAAGAAGCAAAGGAGAAGATGTGAGTGTGGGCATGTGGAAAACATGACAGCGTGCAGATATTTGAAAGTCAAATTGGCACTATGAAGCATGCTTGACTGCTTCAGAGGGACACACAAGGGTGGACCTAGCTGCTCACTGTTGAGATGCTAAACAGTCAAGTGTGTGAATACTCAGGTGAAGTTAAAAAAAAAAAGATGTTGATGTGAGTTTTTCTCCCTCAGGAAGCTTGCAGCTTGTAAACAGGAAGCTGGTAGTAAAAGAGTGGTTGTGGTAAAAGGAGCAGGAAGCGCCGGTCGTCTTTGAGTCCTGCTTTGTTCTCTCACTTTAAAACAACATGATCTCAGCTTGGTTATGACAGGACAGTTGTGAAGAGGGAGGTGTGCAGGACTGCGAATGACTTGGCCATTCCTATAGAGCCTTCTGTTAGCTATAGCTTTGTGACAATTTTGTAGATGAGAGCAGCAAAAGAGGTGTTTTGTGTGAGAATATGTGTGTGTGGGTCTGGGAGCCCAGGGGTTCATACATTATTCAGTCTGAGACATTAAAGATGTAGATGTGGTCAGAGACATATGCAGGAGAGCCACACAGGGTGCTCAGAAACAAGCAGAAAGAGAGTCTCTTGTGTTGTTGCCTAATGAAAGTGTGCATAGATTTTTCTATCTGCTGTAATTTAATGTTTCTCTTTTCTCATCCTCTTGGTTAAATTCATGAACATCACACATTGTTGACTCAATCTTTACAGAGGGAGAGAGATGAGGACAAACGAGGGAGGTGGAAAAATGGGATGAATTAGAGAATAAAACAATGCATTGTTTTTGGGCATGTGTTGTGAGTGTGTGTGTGTTTGGATAGGAGAGGCATGAAACGTCTGGAGGAGCTGAGATTTCACAGCCCAGTGATTCTGTCACTGTGCACCTGCTCACTGAGATGAGATTGGGGGTATGGGGGTGGAGTAGAGGTGAGGAGGGTTTGGGGTAAGAGAGAGTACAAAACATATCAAGGATGAATTAAGTATGAAGGTACTGAAGGAATTTATGCATATGCTGAAAATATGAATCTGCTCCATGCTATTATTACCATTTACAGAAACCTGAACCCAAAGGCCACATACAGCCCTCCATGCAAAACAATGTGTCCCACAATCTCAGATATATAAATAAATTGTAAAGACTTTATGAAGAAGACAAGACTAAATCTGACTCTTGTTTATGTAACCAAGAGAATCTCATTGAGATGAATCATCTCATTTTCAAGAGTGTCCTGGAGAAGACAAGGTACTTCTTATGTGACTGAAAATTGTTTGCCCATTTTAAAACAAACTATGGGAGCAGATAGCCAAAACAAGCTTTGCACCAACACTTTCACCTTTTCTCAAAGGGATAGCTCAGGTTTTATGAAGTGGGGTTGCTAGAGGCCTATGATGATATATGATTGCCACTATAAAGCACCCAGCCAGCTTTTTCCCTGAAGGGAGACAGCATGGTATTGACATTAGGCAATATAAAGAAGTCAATGGTGCCATTGAAAGCCTTATAATTAACCCACTGTTTGGTTAAAACTGAACAAAAAACCCAACATTTGCTTCAACTAGACGCCACAGTAAGATTCTTGTTACTTGATTCCTGTTTTTAGAGCTATTTTGTGATGCGACATATGGGCTACGTATCACTCTGCCAGTAAGACCCCACTCTGCACTCATCAGCGGTCCAGGTCACCAGTTTACACAAGGAAAAACAAACGCTAACCTCAGGAAAACTAAATAAGCTAAATAAGAGAGAAACTAAATAAGAGAGAAATGACTTTGATTCTAGTGACGAAGACATGCTGTCAAGAGGATATCTTTATGAATACACAGAGGAAGAACTTTTGCAGATGGAGTCTTAGAATGATGGAAAACTGTTGTGGGACACTGGGGAGTAGGACAGATCAAAAGCTACTTGGTGGTGCAGATGCATGAACTGTGAGCCCATGTCCACTAACCCAGAGACTCATTGCTATCATGAGTGAGACTTAGTTATAACACCTATCCTGGACCTTTCTCATCCAAACATGATTTTCTGTCATTGCAGAGCTGGGATTCTGATGTTCATATTCAAAACAGAACAAAAGTTGGCAAAGACCCACAGCAATTGGTACTCTGACCAACTGTTTTGCTTGTTTTTGCAAACAGGATAAATACAGAAGCTACCCATTCTCCAAATATACAAGAGAGTTAGATTTATCAGTTTGTGCTCTAATGACTGCTAACTGACCCCGCTCTGACCTGAACAGCTGATGAGAGGAAAGCAGCGAGTGGCTGGCAAAAGGATACGTAGCCTGTATGTTGCATCACAAAACAGTTACAAACACTGGGGCTTGGTAGATGAAAAGTTATATGTTGTAAAGAATCTAACGGTAGCATCTATTTGCGAAATTGTTTTTTGTGTAGTTTTGATGAGGCTTTCTGTGGCACCATTGGCTGTTGCCTAGCATCTCCCCTCCCAGACAAATTTAGCTGGGTTCCTAAGTGGCAAATAATATAGTGCCACTGGCCTCAAGGAAACCCAATTCAAAAACTGAACTATCTCTTTATAGCCTGTAAATCAGGATGACCAATGATTTTGACTATGGATGGTCATACAGGGTCACCCAACTTGCATATAAAACATCAATAATCAAAGGCATAGAAGTGGCATCAGTGAGGCATATGTTTCGGGGCACTACAAACACATGTAGCTGTGTTGCTCATCCAACAAATGCACAGTCCTTATAAGCTGTACCACGTTGCAAAGGTGACTAACCAGGCTTTTCCCAACAACATAAAATACAATACCAATTGATGGTATGCTGTGTTTTCTTGCATGTTGCTTAATTGTATGGTACCACTGCCTCATAAAATGCATGAAAAGCCAAACAGTCTAAGGTGGAAATGTCTGCATTATTGAGGGGAGAATCTTATATAATAGATGTGGAGTTGCAGGATACTGTCATGCAATATAAGGTATCAGTGAGAGCTTTGTATTTATTATACATTTTCTACCCACAAAATCTGATTGGACAAGAGGTATTTCATGTGCTCTGGTGTGCTCCTAAATCTCATTCTCTTATCTTTTTTTTCTATTTTTTTAATCTTGTTTTCTCAGTTTTATCTATTATTAGTGTAACTACTTCTGTACAGATTCTATGCATGATGGGTAATGTACAACGTGATCCTATTGTGATTTCAATTGGTATGTGCTTCTTAATGTTGTGTTTAAATGTAGCATTTTAATAGGCCTATATGAAAGTATACATCACTGCAATCCATGACAAATTTCCTCAGGGGGACAATAAAGTGTGGTTGATGGGAGTCTCTTGCACTTCAGCTCCTCCACAGATGGATGTTGGTGCCCTCAGAACAGGACCATAAACCTTACAAAAAACACTTGAATGACTCCTTAACTTAGGTTACTCCAAGGAAACAGCTGGAGCACAAAAGTCATTGTAGACAATTTATTCAGGTGCCAAGGACTAACATTTCATTTTCATGTGGACAATAAAGTGTATGGTATGGTTTTGTAACATATCGTAGCTGTCAGGCAAAAACATATCTCCAAAATTGCTACTTTTTAGAAAATGGAAAAAAAAGCTCTACAACTGAATCAGTGAATACTGTATTGAAAATATATGTTGATTTATAAAAAAGAACTCTAAAAAAATTAGACGGGTTTTGAGCCTGACAGCAATGATACATTTTTGTGTTGTGTTTCATTTTATCGCATTGAATTGCATGACTTCAGCCTGCAGTCTTGACTCTCGAGGCAATGAGAGGATTAAAACTGTACCGATGTTCAGTACAACTTTACTCTCTTTTGCGTTAATTGAGCACTATCACATGAGAAAGTGATGTTGTATTATCACTGCTAGGATTTGAGCTACATGAGTGGGGTTTTGCTATTGGTCAAATGGCCTTGAGGCCTACCTCAACTCAGTCTCTCTGTCTGCCAGTAGGTTGATCTAAAGTTTGGTTAAGATGGTGGGTTTAGTAAAGATGCTTCCATTCCAACAACATTTCACTGGCTCCTTTGATTATGATAACTGATGTCACATGGCTTTGTCCTATTGTTTTTACAGCCAATGGAAAAGTCATGGTGATGTCATTCTGCACTGCCTCAGCACTGTTGTATAATTAAGATATACAGTATTACACAAGAGGGTGTGACACCGTACTGAATATCAGTACTGCTGAGATTTTGATATTATGGGCTTGTGAAAAAAGTTTCAGAGCAAAGTGGATATTTAGTGTAATATCAATCATTCAGTCAATAAATTTACATCATCAGATGTATGGCTCCAATTCATAACAAATGTCACCTCAAGACACTTTATAAAAGAGTAGGACTCACTTCGCCATTATGAGCTATACTCTTATTTTTTATAAACTAGTTTTTATTTATGTTTTATCAATTCAGACCCTATGTGGATCCACTATGAGTACAGAACCTTAAAACACTTAGCAAAAGTTACAGTGGCAAGAAAATATTCTGATAAACCCTGATGAAATGAAGAGAACTGATATTGGTTTGTATAGTAGAACAATTCAGCTGCTATTAGATTCAGTGAGATTGTAGTAATTATGAGAATAAATTTAAAATAATGTTTTTGCCGATGTTTGATGCAGGAGGAAGAGGATTTGGAGTCCACAGCAGAGGGTCTTCCATGTCAGTATTTAAGGCTATTACAATAAATGTAATACTTGCTGGAGCTATTTTAATAGATCGATCATTCAGAAGTTTCAGTAATACTAAGAACTGTAATAGTAATGAAAAGGGATGGAGCAAAAGGCTAATATTTGTAGTAGTAGTTGTTTAAGCTATGTACTGTCAATCCACAGCAGCAGGCTGTTCACACCAATTATCCAGAGCAACATACAAGGCGAGAACTAAAGACACATCCACGAGCAAAAGGAGAGTCAGAGTGAACTCTGAAAGCTGCTTTACACCCATTCACACTCATTCGCTCTCACATTCACTCACTGATGGTTCTGGGTTTCTATGTTCGTTATCCATCAGTATCAACTAACACATTCACGCCCTTTCATTCCCATTTACTGAGACAGCAGTGGGAGCAACTTGGGGTTAAGTGTCTTGCCCAATGACACATTGCCATGTGTTGCCTGGAGCTGGGCTCGAACCTCCCGATTGCTGACCAAGCGCACTGTGCCACCAACGCCCAACTCAAACACTGACCAGCATCCTGGTTCTTTTCAATATATCTAAAGAGACATTGTGCTGGTGAAGTTTGATACTTCCTGATGACCCCTGATTATGGGGATGGGTTTTAAAAGTTCAGTAATGTAGATATAATGCATCAGTAGTGCACTCACCCCAGGGGAACTTTGGCCTTGCGTAACTTGGTGCTGCAAAGTTTTGTACAAATCTATTGTGATGTCACTCAATGAACAGGGGTCAACCTTTGCTGGTATTTACAAGTGTGTTGGATCAAACATCAGAAATTTTGAAGCAATTGTACTTTGTCAAAGTACCCAAAAAATATCAACAATTCTTGACTGATGTGCATGGCCTGTCATAGCTGGAAGTGGCTCGACATTTCCCTTTATGTCAGCAAACATTTGCCAAAAGGTCAGTATGTTATGGTCACCTTCATACTAATTTATGTACATTAGTTTGTATGTTTCATTTCATCATCAGCCCGTAGATTAAGAAAGTGTTGTGATTAGAAAGTATCAGATTTATTAATAATGATAAACACTGTGTGCTGTGATGTTACAAGTCTTGTGGACCTGGCTCAGGTGTAGTGATTATGCTAACAAGTCCCATTGCCATTATACTATATATCAGCACACTTTGAGAGCCACTTGTCCAAGAAGAATAGTTATGTAGTCAGAACTAACTATCTTTTAGGTACTTTAAGGGCTTGTGTCATGTCACATTGTAATATTTCATTCTCTGTCTTCTGCTGTCCATCATAATGCTGAGGGAAAGGTAATGAAAAGCTCTAAACTTTGAGAGAAATGAGGCTTGTGTGAATTTTTAATTGGATTTCTCATAATCTCCATTCTGCTGTGAAATGAATTGTCAGGGTTTTATTGCTTTCACTTTGATTCAAGTAGTTATTTGATGTCATTTTGGTGAAATGAAAACAATGTTGTTTGGTAGTTTTTTTTTTCTGCCTCAGCATTTTAGGTGTGGGTGTATGCGCACAAAGGTGTGTGCGAAAGGGAAATTGTTCCAGACTTGGCTGTGTATGTGTGAATGTGTTTCTGTTTGAGGCCATGGAAAGAGAGAGAGAGGAGAGAGAGGGTGGTGTTTGTGTGTGTATCTGTGTGTGTGTGTTATCTTGCAAAGCAGATGTTTTGAGCATAGCTGCAACTATAAGGTCAGTGTGAGTCCTGTGTTTTAGCCCTGGGATGAAAAGCTAATAGCAGAATAATGACAGAGGGGGAAACTGCAAACAGAAGATAAGGCCGACAGAAACAAAATGGCCATCGCTGAAAGGAGGCTGATTACAGAACCAGAGTACAGACATAAGAGACATAAGGGAGGTTCAGAAGCTAAAAAGACAGAAAGAGAGGGAGGGAGAAAGGATAGAATAAGCTGTGCTGTAATCAGCTGGAGAGGGTCTGACCTGTACGTCCTTCAATAACCCAAAAAGACAAAAAGCTGCATTTTTACTTTACTTTACTGTCTGTTGTGGTGCAGAGATGGCACCTTGTACCCTGATATTTTCATATTTGGTACCTGAATGACCTGCACATTGTTTTCTGAAAGCATGCATTTTCTCTCATATTCTGGTTACATATTAAATGTAAGAGTGTTTTCGAAATTCCAAGTATTATGCATAAAAATAAAAAAAGCTTATTTTCTCAGAAAAACAAAACAACTGACCTTAAAGGTGAGCAGTGCTCTTGAATTAATAAGTCTCTGAGCGTCACAACTGAACCAACAAGAGATATTTTGGAGTTTGTTCTCCCCCTTGTGGTCATCATTGCACATGACACTAAACAGACCCAAGTAACCCTAACTTGACTTTCAGTGTGCATTTAAATCAGGGCTCTAAATCTTTGCATTTGCATTTTAACCAATCAGACATATTTTCATTGTCTTGCATTGTTTTTATACATTGAGACTGATGGGATGGAGACCATTTTTCAGGCGTTTTCTTCCTGTGAAGTATGACCTTCTACCTCCTGTCAAACATTTCAAAACAAGCTGATAATAGGTATTATGTTTACTGTCCTGTTTAGTTTTTCTGTTGTTGCTTATCTGTTACCATTTTGTGTTGAGATTTATGTATGTCAAAAGCTCATCTACAAGGCCATGTTTGCATATTGGCTACAGTTTGTAAAAAAGTTTGTAAAAGTTTGTAAAAAATACTTTAAAATGGCAACAAAAAGACTGTAAAATCGAAAACAATATATTTATTTATTAAATATATTAAATAACTGTACCATGAAAAAAGAACAAACTTCCTCTTACAGTCATTATTGTAAACAATACAATATTTTACTGTAAAAATTTTTTTAAAGAAAATTTACAGGGAAAAAACTGAAATATCATAAACATGTAATTAACCTCAAATTTTCACAGTTTCATGGTACCAATGACAGATTTGCATGTAGTGTACCTTAAAAAAACAATATAACAATATAAATTGCTCAACTATTAAGTAAACATAGGTCCTTTTAAAAGAAAAGATGAAATATGGTACATTTGTACCTGTTTATAACTGATTTAGACGGTAAATAGGCTTACATCTAATGTGTCACAAAAATAACAGGTGTTACAAAACTGCACAGATTTTTTTTGTGTGAATTCTCTATTTTTTACAGTTTTTTGCTGGCAACTATAGCTAAAAGAAACTTTTGTGAATTTAGCATTACTTGGTTACATTAGAGTGTTAATATATATTTAAATTTTAGGAAATAGGTTTAAAAGAAAGTAGCTGTTTTTAGAGGATATTAAAGTTCCCTGTACATTTTACAGTAGGTGTTGGCAATAACAGCTGCCAGAATATTTTTTATAAAATCTGCTTTTTTTTTTTTTTTAAGTGTAAGGCTATTAAGAGATATGGATATGATATCTTACATATAACATTGCTGTTATTGACTTTTATTTCACCTCCGAAATGAAATTGTTACATTATTCTGGTCTTCACGTATAAAACATGTATTATTTTTGTCTGCGGCACATCAACCAATATAAGCTACGTTACTCATAACTGATGCATAATTAACAATTTACATAAGAAAGGGCTTGATTCAGTATAATGCATTGCCCTCATGATGAAGATAAATACATCATCAAGTTAGTCATCTGGGGCATTGTTCACTAACCTGGCACAACAGATGGACTGGTCAATATATTTCACTACTCCATCTTGGAAAGAGCCTGTAGAAAATGTTTTGGGAGGGAAGAAGCATATCTGGCAGGTGATTGGACGGTCATTCCGTCTATCACATTTATTACAGGCCAACCAGATAATTTAGTAGGCAGGAACTACAGCACTACAGAATGTGAGTCACTTTGTAAAACAAAACTCTTGTCACAGCATGCCTAAAGTGGAGCGAATAATGTACCATAGAGAAGTTCAGAGTGTCATTTGTTTTTATTTAATAAAGAAATGCAGTCCAGATCTGATAAAACTTACTGAAGCTGTTAGCATCTGTGCTAATCTCTGTCCAAGAAGGCATTTCCTGCTGTCTTTACACTCATATCTCTCATTTCTTCCTGCCCTGAAGGACTCTGATTGGGCTGTCTTGCTTTGGGCTGCTCACAGTCATTGTAGATTGGACCTTGGCAAGCTGGATCTGCCTGATTCCAGGCACTGAATCAATCATGTTTGAATACTCTGTTTCCTTCATTTACCAGAACTGCTTTTGTTTTTCTTATCATCTTGTAACAATGTAATTTATGTCCAAACCCTTGGATTTCTTACACTGTTTTTGGCACATTTAGCAAACAGAAAGGGTTGTGATATTTTGCCACAGCCTAGTTGTGGCTCTTAGATTAACTTCTGATGCAAGTCTAGACATCTGATTTTTCAACATGACCAGCATTGAAGTCGACACTGATTTTCCATGTAAACACACCACACCCAGGGCTGGCTCAGACAGATCCTTGTAGAGGATTAGGTCACATCCTTACTGCAATCAAATTATTTCTGGATTAGCTCTCTCATTTCAGAAGTCATCCAGTGGTTTTTGTTGAGAAATCTGCAAATTCCTATCACTAAGCCTGCCCATCCCTCCCATGTTATCCTCTTGTGCTGCTGGTTATCAGAGCGTGTTGTCCTTGAGTCTGTGAACAAGGTTGGAGGAGAGTCTGACCCTGTAGACCTCTAGGCGGTTCTCCAGCAGCTTCTTATGAGCCAGTTAATTCATGTCTTGCCACAACCAGATGCTTGGCAGTCCTTTCTGTGAGTCTGCGGTCATCACTTCACAAAGTCATCACCATCAACTGTATCAGAGGCTAACTCATAGGAGGAGCGGAGGTGGCGGGAAACACAATTTTGTTTTGTGTGATGAAAAACCACTCATCATCTAAATATTGATCATGGACAAAAACTATGCGCAGGTTCATGCAGGGAAATGATTCATCAGCGCTCAGATCCAAACTGCCATTTTCTGGGTCTAGACCAACAGTAGATAGATTCAGATCATCAGTGTCCAGGCCCAAATAAACAGTATTCAGGTCATATTATTAGTGTCCAGGTCCAAATAAACAGTGTCTGGGTTGAGATCATCTGTGTTATCAGTAACCAGGTCTAGATTATTGGTGTCCTGGTCCAGATCATCAGTGTTAAAGAGTGTTGTGATTGAGATCATTAGAGTTTAGGGCCAGATAATCAGCATCAAGGGTTAGATCATTAATATCCTGAAGTAGATCATTTGAGTTCAAGCCCAGATAATCAGTATCTAGGTCCAGATCAACATCCTAGATCATTGGAGTTCAGGTCCAGAGAATCTGTGTCTAGGTTCAGATCCTCTAGACTTTAGGCCCACATCATTAGAGTTCAGGACAAATTTCTTAGTTTAGATTATTTATCTTTAGACTCCAATCATTAATATCCAGGTCCAGATCATCAGTATCAAGGTCCATATCATCAGTATTCAGGTCCAGATCCTTATATAATAATAATAATAATAATAAACTTTATTTGTTTTCGCACTTTTGAAAACAACGGTTTACAAAGTGCTTTGACAGCAGGTAGGATTATAGGGAAAAGGGAAAAACAACTGAAAAGGGTCAATTAAAATCAGAGAACATTTAAGACATACACAAAAGGCAAAATGAAATTGAGAGAATTCTACAAAACATGAAGGAAAACTTAAACCCCAAAAAGTAGGCACAAGAATCCAGGCCGAGTCACTGGATATGGACACAAATAAGGCTCTGATCCATTGGGGCCAGAGACACCCCGCACCACACCAGATTACAGCAACAAAAGAGGCAGAATGACTCTAAGTGCGGCTGCACCCTGAAGGTGCAAACTAACATGCACGAGGGCCATGTCCAGTGACTCAAAGGCCCTTACCACCTGTCATAAGAACCCAGACAATACAAGAACCCTGCTACATAAAATGAGACCATGAGGATCAAAGTAAAAGCTAAAAACAAAACAAACATAACAAGACTTAAAAAAAAAGTAATAAAATAAAACAATAGAGATAATAAAAAGAGGTAAAACAATAAAACAATAAACTTAAAAGTTTTCAATAAAACATTAAGAGTATATAATGTAAGGTGAAGCAGAAATAAAACAATCTGAATTTAAAGTAAATAAAGACACCAATCTGTTAACATAGCATAGAAACCAATAAAAACAAAGGATCTAAAATAAGAGCAATACTAACAAATAAAAGGCTAAAAGAAGACTAAAACACAAATAAAAGACTAAAACACAAATAAAAGGCTAAAAGAAGACTAAAACACAAATAAAAGACAAAACACAAATCGAAGACAAAAACACAAATAAAAGACAAAAACACAAATAAAAGACTAAAACATAAAAAATACTAAAACACAGAGAAAGAGGGAAGAAAAGACTATAAAAGACTAGAAAAGACGGCATCACATAAAAGCAATTTAGTTCCTAGGTCCAAATAATCGTCAGTGTCTTTGGCAGGATCTTTGGTGTCAAAGTCCAGATAATTAGGTACAGGACATCAGTACACGTCCAAACAATTAGTGTATGAGTTCAGATTATCTATTCCTGGGTCCAGATCATCAGTAGTCATGTCCTAATCACAGTGCTAAAGTCTAGCTCCTCAGATGGCATTCGCACATTATACTCATTATACTTTGCAATTCTTTATCCCAACCAGAGTCCAGACTCCAACAGAAGGACATCTTATCTTGTTGGTCTCACTACCCCTTTAAACACATGAAGGCATCACAGTAGCATGAACGCCAAATACACTACAAATGTCGTATTCTTTTCATTATACCAAAAAAATACATTTAAAGAAAAACAAATACATGATGAAATCTGATTGAAATTCATGTCCTATCTGGATATTTGTGTCTTTACTCTCAGTACAGCTCACCCATTAACTTTTTTAACAATAACTTCTTCACAGCTCTAATCTTTAAGCTTAGGAGAACAAAGCCTACGCAAACTCATTCTGTATCATTATCAGGCAACATACTTATAGACATGAATGTTGCCTGACTTGAATGTTTGCTATGTTACATTTTTTGATTTGGTTGATCACTGTGTTTTACACCTGGCTGAGGTGTCATTCACCTGTTCAGCTGTGTGGTGGTACATGGGGGCAAACAGTTATAACCACTTAGCAATGTGCACCAAAGAGTGGAGCTAATTCAGCAGTAAAAACATCTTCATTTTCAACCAACATACTGCTCCAAGACTCATGTGAATACATTCTCTAATCTCTCTTTTAACTGTGGGCCTCATCTGAACTCTAAATATTGACAGAGGACAGCCTGACCCTCACAGCCAGCAGGGCAAAACAGATGATAACAACACACACAGCTTCTGGTCACTTCTTCAGTCAGAAGCTGGAGCAAGTGTTTTTTCTTTTTTAGCAATAATGCAGCACAATCAGTGACTTTGGTTGTGTAGGTTACATAAAGAATGGATGTCTGACAGTCTAAGCCAGTCTATGACACAGGTCAAACAATTGTGAGCACAGATCCTCAGGAGGACATTTGGGGATCAAATGATGAACAAAATCCATTTCAACAAGTCATGACTAGCAGATGAATCTGTCTCAGAGAGTCCAGAGGCACACAAGATGCATTTTTTTTCTTTTTCATACATTAAATAATCTTTTTTTTTTCTTTTTTCTTTTTTTTTTTTTTTTTTGCGGGGGGGGGGGGGGGGGGGGGGGAATCTTGATTGATGGATTCTATTTCCTCATCTCTGTCTTTCTGTACATGAATAATACTCTATGAATAAGCCCACCATGCCTTGCCTTCATGCATGTAGTTGAACAAAATATGTGTTCATACTTAACAAGTCTGCCGTCAGTCAAGGTTTTTGCAGATGCATACATTAGGACTGAAGTTATGCACATGGAACAATGTCTGTGTTGTATCATATCTAATTTAGCTACAGCACAGTCTGATAACTCTACACACTTTACCAAAAGCATGCTGGGCCTGCTGGCCTGCAGACAATAGCCAACATTATTACTATCCGCTCCATTTCAAAGTGAATAATAACTTATCAGGCACCAGTGCCGCTGAAGATCATGATATCTGAAATCAGTGTTGAGTGAGTTTCAGGGCTGAATGATTTCCATTAGATACAGAAAACACAAATGTGTTTACTCAACAGCAGTTTTACTTAAGAGAGTTTTCCCTTATCAGATGGCTGATAAAGGAAGACGTGATGCTTTTCCTGTGTTTATTTAGTTCTGTCTAGCATACATTTTTATGAATTATCTCACCAGAATAAATATTTTATTTCACTCTTGTTTTTTATTTCTTTCAGAATGGGACATCTAATCATATCTCCCTTCCTCATTGCACATACAAAGCATTTCCTCACTTCATCAATTTTTATTTTATGCAGATTTTTATACTCAACAATAAAAAATCAAATCAAAAAGTGCTAAACAAATAAAACACAAGTGACTGACTGTTTATACCTCACAAAAGATTTCAGAAGATTGTTTGTCTGAAGTGTATGCCCAGCATCAGTATAGGGTGTACATCCACTTTTTCCTGATGAAACCATTGGGAGGTCTGTTATCATTAAACCTTCAGGTAAGTGGAGTATATAAATGCAGATAAATCAGCTTTAATTATGAAACTCAAATACTCAAATACACATTTGCATTATAGTGCTTTACAACATGTCAAGCACATGACTCTGTCTGCCATGAGACCATTTATTCTATTGGTCATTCTTTGACAAGTCAGCAGTCTGGAGAGAAGAGGTCAGTGAAGGGGTCATTGTTTGTCAATTATAATACCTGATTGTTCGTTTTTGTGGAGTAGTCTCTTTATAATCAGACTAAATAATGTGTATCTCACAAACGCATGCCCTATTCAGGTAAATGAACGGAGCATTGGTGATTTTATTTGCAATGCTATTGTTTGTCCACTAGAGAGCACTGCAGAATATCTGTGAGAGCAGGGTCTGCAAGAACAGGTTTTGACCAAAGAAAAGAAAGATACAATAAAATATCTGAAATAATAATGACAATAATAATAACGATGATAATGATAATAAATACAGTAATAAACTCGATCATAAAAAACAATCAAAACACCAAAGGGCAGTTGTTGTTAATGATGGACCTTGAACCTCCTAAATGTACTGAACACTACAGAGCAGTGACTGAGATCTAGGCTTAGGATTCACCACAACCTCTTTAAAAGAAAGCATAACTCAAATTTATTAAAATATCCAACAAGTCAAATGCATGGTTATAATGTTCAGACCTTAAATTAAAAAACACAGGACTTAACAAAGAGACAGGACAAAACAAGTGCAATAAATCAAATCTTGGCTGAACTTCCAGAGATACTAGTATGCATGTATAACATGAATATTTTACCTTGTCTCCAGTGATGGCATGTGAACTTTGTCTTCCTGATATCACATGAAATGTATGCATTATTATGGGAAGGTCAGCTTTGTTTTCCTAAGAAAATAAGAAAAAGAAATTTGGATCAGAGAAAACAACAAGACATGCTTGTTAACACAGCAAAATGTAGCGAATAATATACATAGATGTCCGGCAAGGGCTTTTGTAAATTAAAGGTGTATAACTATTAATTTTAGGCTCTTATGCCTTATTAGAGAGCCAGATTTAACTGTAAATGTTGCATGCATTCCTGACTACCAGACTACCTGTGCCCACATTAAAAAGAAACATAAGGGCCTCTTGAAAAATAAAATTATAAGAATGATCAGTGCATTAATCCCCCCCTCCACTATTTTATGATGACAAAGTTGTAATATAAAAAAAAACTTTTAAAAAAGAGTAAACAAAGTATACAGTAATTATGAAATGAGCTGTTGTGTAAAAGTAAATCACCCAAGATTGATATGGAAGTAAAGCATAGGCATCATATTTTAAATATCAATGGCCACTGAATCTTAAGCTCTAAATATTTTCACTATGAAGTTATGCATCAGATTTTTTGCATATTACATTTGGTGTTCAAATTTTCAATCTCTAATTTTCATATTTTTCAATATAATAAATGAAAAATCAAAAAGTCAAACTTAAAATAATCAGTGTAAAAAATACAATGTAAAGAGTAAAGAAAAAATCAATGTCATATACTCAGAGAAAAGAAAAAATCAGTGTCAAAAAAATACAGTTTCCTGTCATCCGGGAACTCCAGGAAAAGCAGTCAGGTCTGTTGCAGGTAAAACAAACATTAGCCAATCACATTATGCTCCACTGATCACACAGCACCATCCAAACATAGATCTTTGGATATTTGAATTTCTAAACACTTAATGTTTTTCATTGAATTTATTGCCTTTGATTTTTGATGTAATAAAATTCAGATCTACAATTATAATGCAAAAATACATCACTAAAGCTTTAGAGGATTTTTAAATTCTGTATCTGATAATGATGTTTTACTTTCATAGCTGAAGCTGTTTGCTTGGGTCATGCCTGGAGTTGACAACCTTATAAAATTACACATTTTACTTGAACTGAGGAATGAGAAAACACGTGTACAGTCATTTTAGCCCTATATGGTCACATCATCATGAGCATCAGGACTTGAAGAGACACTGTAGTAAATATTGGCAAGTCAGAGGAAAACAACTTCCTGATATGGACGAGGTGAATTGTTGGTCCATCAAGAACAACAGCACAGTGCGCTGATAAACAACAAAAGGTATGAAATTTAAACTGAAAAATAAAACTTTTTTTTTTTTATCCCAGTACATGCCTGACTTTTTAAACAGGAAAATTCTGAGTTTGGTTTCTTATAAATTCGAGATTTTACAATCATCAGAGATCCTTTTTGATGTTATTTTCACGAGTGAACCTTAAACACAATCATACTCATGGACTCTGCCATAATCCATTTCCCAGACACACGTGTGTGACCGCTGAAATCTGAGAACCACTGCTGTGGATCACTAGTTTCTGCTCTTGCAGAATCAAAAACCTTTGCCCATTTTTCTTTTTCCAGTTAGGTTAGTTGCAGACATCTTGCTCATGCACTCTCTCAGCACTTCTGAAAGCATACTGGTCCTGGCATCCCCACTCTCCCCTCTGTCTCCCTCTCACACTCAAACTGACAAAAGGACACACAATGTCCACCACAACTCCCCACGGGAGAGTTCTGTCATGCTCTGTAGATTGGGTGTCCCAGGGTGATTAACTATTGATACAGAGCTCAGATGACACACCTGATATCTCTGGGGGGCACAGGGAGAAAGGAAAGTAGGGAGGGGGCAGGGAGACAGAGAAGAAGAAGAAGAAGACGAAGAGGGAGGGTCTAATGGAAAGAAACTGTGCTTGGGGGCGAATTAAGAAAGAGAATTCAAACAGTGGATGTGTAAACTCAGATTCTTTTTCTTCTTTTGATTGGACGGCTAAGAGGATGCTCAGGCACAGCAACCAATGGCAGAGCAGCATATTATGATGAGTCAGGGCATAGCTGAGGAAATGAGATGCGGAGGGCTGTGAATGTATTGAAAGAATTGAACAGTGTGCGCCTGTGGATGCATGCACAAGCTGCTCACTGTTGGAGAAGAAACATCCTTTTGTCTTTAAATACACACATCATGGCTCCCCCATCCCCTTCCAAATGACTCTACATTCCCTCCAGTTTATCTGAGCGTGTTTAGCGTGTAAACAGACCTGCTTCTCAGTGTGACAGGCAGGTCCCTGTGTCAGCACATTTACAATGAACTCAACCCCTAAGTTCTTTATCTCCACCTCTTTTCTGCCTGATAAGCATCTGTTCTCCTGTCACTGTTTGAAAGTGGGAAGATAAACCCCTGAGCTTGTTTCCCACCCTGCCCTGAAGGTGAGTTACAACATCACAGCTTCGCCTAGAGCTGGTTATAATGTACAGTGTGGCTTGGCTCTCCATGGCTGTGCACCTATTTAGTTTGAGGGATTGATGCAGAAAACATCTGCACACCTGTGCACACAAAGGTGTGATGCAGATGGAGTAATAATGTTGCTCAGCACAGTGGTTTGTTGTGGATAGCTAATGATATTGTTGATTATAAAGATTAAGCATTTGAGTAACTCAAGGAACTTGATCTTTGGCACACAGCTATTAGTGTTTTAGAAACTTCCAACCAACATTCACTCATCTGACATCTACTCCTGTTAATTTCAAGGGGAGAGGGTCTTTCAATTGTTGCTGGAAGCTTAAGTTATAGTTTCAAACAAAATTCTGCCAGATTATAAAAACACCCTCTCTGGGATAATTTATTCAAAACAGAATGTATTTACTGACGATGGCCAATTGTTCACTCCTAATAGACTTAAAAGCCTAAAAACTGTTTTTGTGAAATTTAGATCAATTTAATGAAGATAACCTGTAAAATGCATTCTTGAAGTTCAGGGCAGCACCCATACAGACAACTTCTTGTTCCTCGTGACACTGAGCGCTTTATGAGAGTGTGCTTTTGTCATAAAAACGAGGGAGGGGCCAAGTCTTCAATTCATGCCAAAACTAGAACAATCAAAAATCATTTGTATCAAATGTCAAAACATATTACTGAAGACCACGGTATCTCGTATAAAACAGACAATCACTCAGGCTTTCAGGTTGGTATTCAGTTGTCTCAACAACTGATGGAAAAGGTATTGAATGTTATTTACTTTATTCTGCTTTTTATGTATGTTGATTTTGAATTTGACTTGTCTCCCGATGCAACAAGAGCAAAGGTTAGTCCTGATCAAAGTTAGCCAGCTAATTGCCTCCATTTTTTGCTACAGGCTAATGTTAACATTACAGAGTGATCATAATTCTGACAAAGCATAACCAGATTGTGTCTTTTTTAATGCTGTATGATTTACATTTTCTGTTATATTTGTGGTATGACAGAACAATTTCAAGGCCTTTTGGGGAGAAAGGAGCAACATATGACTCTATTATTAAGCAAGGTTAGACTTTGTATCTCCTGTAAATGTTTTTTATTACCTCCACAAAGGATTTTTTTTTTTTTTGCTGCTGTTAGTCAGTCTGTCTGTTAGCAAGAGAACTTGAAAAGTTATGAACAGATTTTTTTTTTTTTTTTACATTTTCAGGGAACGTTGATCATGGCACAAGGAAGAACTGATTAGACAAGTGTATTGATCCGGATCCAGGATTTTCTATTCCTAAAAACTTTCTGACATTGCTCATTTGTCAGTTTTTCATATTTTCTCTAATAAAACCCCAATCACATTCGCAAACCCCCCTTGAAATTGTCTGGACAAAACCCCGGGCGAGCCGTATCTGTGAATGCAAACAAATGAGTTTTTCACTTGGACTTCATCCGGATAATTTTCTCGCATCCCCTAGTATTTTTATCATGTTAAAGGGGTCATCATCTGGAAAACACATTTTTGCTGGTGCTTACATGTATTTTGTTGTTGTACCTCCGTTGAAACTTGCCTGAAAATGTTAAGGTTTAAAGTGGCCCCATTTTTTTGTTTGGCCTCTTTGTTTAAACCACTTGGCGGTATGTTTCTCTTAAAAGAGAGACAAGATTTTAAGCAGCTTCCTCAGCTGACGTAATCGTAGGAGGCTCTTTGCCTGCCCAACTATTGATGACATGAAAACCAGCTACCTGAAAACTACATTTTCCATTTCCTGCTTAGCCTGCGAGCCAGAGGGACATAATGTACAACGACTCAACAACGACATCACGCCAATTGTTGGGTTGTTGACTGCAAAAATCAACACAAAAGTCTTTTTCTCATTCCAGCCTCGGCAGATCACTCGGCAGATCTTTATTTTTGATAGTAATGTCCCTGCACTCTTCCTGCCTCGCTGTTTGTTTGCGGAAACCACTTCACACCAAAGTGTTTTTCCAATATCACTATGAGAATGGATATAAAAATAAGTACATTTACATCACTTTTTAGGCACATTTTGACACAAAGTAGTATTGGGACAGGCCTAAGCCTCATTAGATATAAGGTTACCATATTGGGGTAAATTTAACTAACAACACAGTCGAGGTGAATAGACACTCTTAATCAAAGTGAAGACAAATTACCACTCAGACATCTTGCTGCTCATGGTGTGTTTCCACCACCTCAGCATTGTCAGACTCATGTTCAGGCTCTGACTCTGGTTCATACATGAAGAAGAAAGTCCGTAAGCAGCTGCTCGGTCAGGTTCGTCTGTCGATGTATGAGCCATGATGGATGGACTGCTGTTGTTTCAGTGTTGATCACAGACCCCTTACGCTTGCTGTCATTCAATCAGCATACACCTCATTATCATAATTTAAATGAGCATCCATGCCGGTCGAAACCTCGTATGTATTCTCGTGAGACAAATTCGCAGTATAAGCAAAGCCACCAAAAGCTCAATATTTGTTTTTATGTTTAATTTTGATTCTAAAAATTAATTTTAGGACATTTTAAGAGAGACAGAATATGTTAGAAAACCAGGTGATGAATGCGGCAGTGAATTATCAGAATAATTCACTAAGGTGAGTGGGGAGAGCTGATAGCATCATCCTGTGAGAGCCAGGGAAACAGAGACTTGACAGGATGGATAAAAACACCTGCTGCAGTGGGAGGAGTTTACCTGGTTGTAAGAGGATAACACAAACTGAAATGTGTGTCTGAAAACAGAATGTGTCATTTTCACTGCACATCATGAAAGTTCTGTGGTACATCTGCTCCAAAACGATCACCACCGGTTCTCTCGCTCATCCAAAGGGCCGTCTTGCACCGCAGTTGTATACAGAAATGAAACCCTTCAGTTTCTCGTGCACGCAGAGATATTCATATTCACTTCTGTGTGCCTCAGCGCTCCTCTCAACTCTTCAACCAATGCTGTTGATACGCTTTTTGAAATGTAACTCTGAAGTTAAGATATAAATTGTTTGTCTGCTCTCATATTATGAACACTGACTTCTGCCACACATGTTGTACGTTGTGTGCTGCCTGACGTTTCCCCTGTCCAGCAGGGCATGAATCCCTGCTGAGAGGAGCAAGTGTGAACAACCATGTCAGTGAATTACCCTGGCAGGCTGCTGGGTATTATCCTGATAATATCAAGGTGGCACTGCATGTGTTAAAAGGGCTCGAAGCAAATAATGTCAGGAATGCCCTGGCACATGTTATGCTCTCAGAGCACTTCTAGTTTGAAAGTTTGCCTGTAATCATTATACTGCATTTTTCACTTCATCTATCCACGTTTTGCATATAATTTTATCTTTAAAAGCACAAAATAAATAAAAATGATAAATAAACAGTAGTTCAAATATGCATTTAACACTGTAAAAGTCTTAAACTTGAAAAAATACAGCAACTTAATAAGTTTGAGAATATAACGTCTTTGAGGACTGGAGGTGAAGTTTAAGCAGTATGACAGGGTCGGTTTGGGCTGTGGTGGTGGACCCCAGGATCATATTTGACATGGGGCCTAGAATTCCTGGTTACACAGCAGAGGTGGACATAAATTTATTACATTTACTCATCTAACTGTACTTTCACAGCTGTTTGTTTAAAATCTATTTTAAACAAACAGCTGGTGTTTTTAAATAAGTAATTTCAGATTTTTACTGAAGTAAAATATTTACTTTTGCTGTTGCACTGCACAGGAAGGGGAAGGCCTATATGATAGGTTTTCTTTTTTTATATATATATTTTTTAACTTAATGTTCTTGGTATAAAGTTTACAGCAGGGGGCCATAAAGGGGCAGATTAGGATGATTCTTAGGATCTATGACTGACAAGATTCCCTAAAAATGATCACATTAAAAGAATTTTTTACATATCAAATTATTAACCTTTTGGTCTTTACAGCTCTCTTTCCTGTTTGTATTCAATTAATTTCAAGCTTTCTTTCGTTTAAATTGCAGAAAAGTTAAATTCAGGCAAAAGTTGCATTGTTTAACTCAATAAATTTAACATATACATTTATAAAAAGAGGCTTTACTGAACAATAATCACAGGATTTTAGCTTTGTTTATACTTTTGCTACCAAAAAGCATGCTTAAATGTTTGGGTCTTATTAAAAAAAATATGATCAGCAAAAGTTTAGAATCTTTTACAGGGTTAAGAGATCAGAGATTTATGAGGACTGATTATTGAATACTCTGTATTGTACATAGCTGTATTAATAACTTTTCACAATTTCAGCTGAAGAGTGTTTCCTTCACTGTTTGAAGCTAATTTGTGTCCTGAAACAGAGTAACTAGGCTGTAATAATTAAAAGTGGTCCATCAAACAATACATCATCATATTTATTCATCAGTTTTCCCAAGGGATACATGGTTTGAGAAAGTGTGCAGAGTTGGTTTGGGATGGGTCAAATTTGATAACTTTTCGTGGGGCCCAAAATGTCTGGGCGTACCCCTGGTTTGCAGTTTGCCCTTCCCAGTTGAGTAAACTTTAATTAATTTCAAGAAGATCTCCGGACCATTTGTTTATGCCACTTACACTTTATACTTCATATATTCTCGACCAGTCAAAGGGACTAAACTGGCGTATCCTCCAGTATTCATGTAAACTTTTCACCCCTGCCTATGCCTCATATAGGACACTCATATACAGTATCAACACGGATGGAGTCACCTGTCGCACGGCACCTGCATGAGCCGATACTCCACCCTTATTTTGCTTTCTCAACCAACCCCTCTGTGTTTTTCCCCTCTCCCTGTGCCGCTCCCTTCACATCTCCATTTTACAACACACCGCTGGTCCCGCCTTTCACCGCCCCTGTGAGAGGGACAGCGACTTCAATGCTCCCTCTGCACGACTCAGACACCCGGGGACCCATTTTACTTTAGCCCTCACCACTTTTACTTTGTTGTTTTTACCTCCCTGACTCTTTTAACCCCGCTCAAGAAAATAAAATAAGGACTACTTAAGAGTGAGCCCCCTCCTCTCCTGGGACACATTCAAGTGAGAAAGGTAAGCCTGAACAGGTTAGCGATGCGCTTTAGGTAACACGTTCAAACTCAGCCAACTAAACTTAGCTTTATTTTCGTTTTAACTTCCTTGGCATTGCCAAGGGTAGTCAGGTATTGTTGTGGAAGAGAGCTGGAAACCTGTCAGTGCTGTTTGGTTGTTTTTATGCTCATAGCGCAGTTGCCATGTTTGACATCCGGACACGCACCTGTGAGGCAGGTTGCAGTGTTGCGTTCATGTCCTTCGAGTCATTCTCAAATAAAGTCTATATGGCATTGATAGAACAAATTACTCACTTGTATTCAGCTTTTAGTCTACTTTACCCCTGTTGGCATTATGTTGTCTGTTTTATGATTTAAAACCGGACGCTCTTAAATATTGTATCTTATTCTTCGTCAAAGTTGCATTTAAATGTCCTTAGCTCATCATTCAAGCGCCATTACAGCTCTTATAGGACTGTTTTTACCCATGACACTGAGTTAGTTTGTCCTTGGGTCCAAGCATTAGGTAGGGTCTGAGTCTCATAAAACAAATAAGATATGGCATTTTACAACTGCACACATAATTTATGAGTCCACTTTATAACTACCAGCTTTTAGAAGATAAAAACTCAATTTCAAACAGAATTTCATGGATTTTACTCCTTTAAGTCCACCTCGTTGTTTAGAAGAGAGAGAGAGAACACTTTTAGTTTTAGTCCACAGGTGAGAATTGTTCACAATCCTTCTTGTATAATGCAAGTCACTGCCCACACTTGACACCATCACACCGGGGTAACTTGACTGGATTAATGTGTCCTCGAGAGACCCTTTGTGAAGTTGCCTGAGCACTCAAAGTGTGTGTGTG